>CM076573.1:722291951-722891951 GCA_034641835.2 Pinus albicaulis
ATGTATCACATATAGTGCCACAGTAATGTGATTGGAGAGTATTATAGGAAAGGGGGTAAAGTAATAGACTCACTATGAGACAAACGATAGGTTTGAAAATGAGAGTTGCGGATGTTGTTCAAGGGAATTCCTAAGCATGATATAGTAGGTCTTGACTGTTGTGTAACAGAATAAGGAGAAGGATAATTAGAATGGGGATGAAAATGAACAATTTTCCTTCCACTGAATGCTTTTATTAGGTGCATTCTGTTGCGTACAAGAATCTTCTGTTGAAGATAACGATGGCAGAAGCGACAACATAATGATAAATTACTAGTTGCTAATAACTAGATTGAAGGTTTGATTGGGAAAGGTGGAAATAACATTCAAAAATTGAGAACTAAATCGAGTTTACACATTCGGATACCACGTAAGGATGGGTTTCTAGGCTACGCTTTTAGTTTTAATTAGCTCGTTGTGATATCTGGTCAACATTGAAAATAAATTGTTGTATGTTGTTGCAATGGATCAAAGCTCAATTGTTCCTCCGAGTACCTACATAGGTTGTAATGGATGAGCCAACCACTACCAAAGCGAAAATTTTAGAGTAGACCATGAAATTGTGCACACTAACGGGCATTCTCGGGTGTAAAAATGTCATGAGAGATTTTGATGAACTTCCATTTATGAGCACAACGGCCAATGTAAATGCCACCGTACAAGGATCTTTGTGGATTTGGCTATGGAATAGAAATTCACATATTCAACATAGTTCTACACAAGTGCAGGAAATTAGCCCCATACGACCACATAATAAAGATATCTTTTAACAAAAAAGGTGACAACGAGCATGCTACGTCGAGCTTTAAAAAGCGGTCTATGCATGGAGAATGAGGCCCGAGGTGAGAGTGGAGTGCATGTGAATATTTGTGTTCACATGAATTTAGCTTCACAAATAAGGATGAATTACCATGGAAGGATGAGACCATTTATGCATTGTAAGAACTATCTTGATACCAAGAGGGTTTGAGGAGTATGGAAAAGGGTACGATTGATGGTTCTTAAATATCTTGCTCGACAAAGTATATTATTAAGGTAAACTCAATCCCCACATTTGTACATGTCGGAGCTCTCTCGACATAATGCTAATGGAAAGGTATATGAGGCGGCTAATTATTTGGAGGATGATATAGGAGGAGATGAAGTGTTTCTTTCAACAATTAGTAAAGACCTACAAATGATTTTGAATATTTGGTTATAATAATAAAGTAAGGGATTTTTTTACTTGGTAGCAAATTGTGTGGGGAGCCACAACCTAAAACATGAAGAACCCAAAATTTTTAAATTGAGTGCAACAACCTATTTTTGCATTCATTTCCCAAAATTGCACAGGTGGCCTATGTTAATGTTGTTTTTACTTTGAGTATTATGTTTTTCAATTTTTTGGCTCACAAGGAACCCATGCGGTGCAGAAATGAAGCTTAAGGATAGAGTATATTGGTGGTCCTCATTAAGAACCCCGCATGTACTTCTAGGATAGTTCTATGCAAACCTTTGCACACCACAATTTAGTTGTCCCATAATAACAAAAGGTGAGAGACAAAGTTTTGCAACTAAAAGACTCCTACTCAACGAGAAGTAGAGAAGTACAACGCCAGCGGAAAGTGACGGAAGACAAAGAGTCTAGCGGGTATGACGGACATAGGTAGTGTAATAAGGGAGCACAAAAGGAGGGTGAAAGTATGTTGTAGTAGTTAGTGGTGAATTGGCGGAAGTTGTTGTGTCTTGTGAGTAAGTGCCCACACGAAGGGGAGAGATGGGTCTTACGAACAGAGGTTGAGACACCCATAGAAAAAAGGATGAGGTGCCTAAGAGGGAGCACAAAGTAGAGTATATATTAGAAACTTGTAGTACATAATTCGAGCGAGTTGATGTTGTGTGAGTAACAGTAACACAGTAGAGCATGAACATACGACTATGCCTAGCTCGGGGGATAGGCCAACGATTTGGGTTGTGTTTGTTGGCACCGAATGTGGAAATCGGAAAAATTAAGTGTAAATGATAGTTAATATAAATTTAAATTAAATTAGGTGGAAATTCACATGGATTTTCAATGGAGGAAAATAGGTGTGACATATTTACTATAGAATATTTCTTGTCCTCCCATGAGATATATTTTATTAAATTTAGGGTTGGAATGTGTGCATTAGGCTTGTCTATCTTGAGGTTTTTTATATATGAGGGTTTTAGTGGGTGAGAGAAGAGTTTGGGAGGCCGCACTCCCCTCCATGCATAGATAGCGGGAAGAGCTATCATGTTATATAATTTTTCTTATGTTAATGAAGGAATCTAGTTTCTAGTTACATTTTTTCTTTATGTACAACGATGCAGCAGAGTATAGTTTAATTTTTAATTTGTTTTGTTATTTGTAGATGTTGTTATATATCTATTTTTTGGTATTTTTTCCTTTTGTTGGCCCTCTAAGCGAGAGGTACGGAAATTTTTGTTCCAACACTCCACTACGAGGATGCAAAATTGTTTTAATGAAGGTAGGAATGAGAGGCTTCTAGATAAGCCTCGTGGATGGCTCTCTCACAATCGATTTGGATATGAAATACATCCCTAAGTTTTTGGATCTTAACCTCCTTAACTTTTCATCCTCTTATCCTCCTCCAATCCTATAAGGTATAACCATGTCTCATTGAGAGGCTGGCTAGTTAATCTCGGAAAGGTTGTGGCTTTGGTGAAATTCTAATGAGGTATCCAACCTATGGTCTTAAGAAGGAGAAGGTATTGAGATGAAGGAAATATATAAGGATACCTACAAAATCAAGTTAGCATTAGGTTGTAATATCTTCTTCCCATACTAATATATCATATGCTCCTTTCCCACAATTGTTTCTAAGTTTTTGGAAATTTTTGGTATACAATTCCCTTGATCATGTGTAAGTTTCGGCTATAATTTTTTGTATTATATGTGCTTTTATGATTTGTTTTTTTGTGTTGTTTGTGGGTATTTTCTTGGGGAGCATTAAGGATAGAAGCTAAGAGCTACAAAATTTCAAACAATAAAACGACGACAACCTTCAATAGAAGGTATGAGTTTAAGTCCACTGGTCATTGATGAATTGATTGTATTGAACTTGGAAATCTACAACTTCTTGTTTGTTTCGTTTTAGATATAGGTACTAGATATAAGGATATTTCTCTTGTCTTAGAGATATTTGTCTTAAAACATACGGTACATTCATTAATACTATAGAGTCTAAGGAATTTATGCATGCATTCTTATAATTATTCAATATGCTTAGAATTATTTAATGCATTACACGCCAATGTGTTCTATATAGGCACCATGCACTAGTGTTTTATAGATTAGGTAAAATGAATTTATGCTTCTATGTGCATGTAAATAACACTTGATGTTGTTATTGAACATTAATAAATGTTCATAAACTTATGTGGATCACCACTCCTGATGTATTCTTAAATTTATACAAAAGTGTAAACAAAATTGTGCATTAGGCTCAAGTATTTGATGCACTTACAAGGATGTGATGTATCATGTGCAAACATGACTTATAAGTTCACTAACAAGTGATGAAATTACAATGTCATGGAGTGCAATATTAAAACAAATTCACTAAAAAAGTAAAAAGTTAAATCCTAATTTCATAAATTTTAAACCATTGAAATGTACGTTAAGGAGAAGAATAAACTTACTTGGTGAGTTCTCTACTAAGGAGACACATGTTATATAGCAGAGAGAAAATGAAAATTTGGTATCCATATGTAAAAATTAAAAAATGAACATATATTCACTATGGAAGTGAATCAATAAATGTGACAATGCGAGTGTTGCACAAGAAGGTAGTTATAAAGGGATAATTAGCGTGGGTGCTTGTATGAATATGAAGTATTGAAAGGCAGTTGAAATGAAAACTCTCTTTGGTATTTTCCTAAATTTACCCCACCATGATGTGTACTTGATATACCTAACACACTAATGCATTATATGTATATACGGAATTTTTATTTTTTTTATATTTTTAAGAAATTATACATAGAGTGCACATGGTGCTTTGTACACAAGTGCAATTAAATATATAAGATGCACCAAGATTATTTTCAATAAAATGGTTATTTTTTTTCAAAATTATTTGTTTAACCTTATGCATCTTGTATTAAATTTTAATGGTATTGGTATCTCTATCGAGCATTCCCAAGATTTTGTTTTTAAGTGCTTCAGCCTACTTTAGCTGTGGGGTGGTTGTACTTCAGGTATTTATAGATGTAATTGGTGCTATCAATTTTTTTTAAAAATTAAATCACTATCACAATGCAATTTGTATGGTTATGTTACCTGCCTAACCCCTATTGTCGCCTCGAGGGATGGGATATAAATAATTTTTTTTCTCCTCTCATTCGCTTCCAAATCACTCGAGGGCACTTTGCAATACTGACTTCGCTTTGTGGGTTCTTAATTCACTATAATGACTTTGCAACATAAATATCATTTCTACATGAAACGACCATGGCCCAAACACAAGGTCAAAGCTCGAGCACACTTTTATGTTCCCTTCATTATTCGACGAGCCCCCAGCCATAATCCTCCCATAGTGACGAGTTCGGGCTTGGCAGTAGCCCCTTCCATCCCAACGTAATCCTTCAAACTTCCTACATAACCTATTGGGAATTAGGTCTCCAAGGCTATGTGTCCCATGGGGTTCACCCATTTTCACTATGATTAGGTATTTGCCAACACATTCGCCCTCCCTTTTACGGCCCACATCTGAGTAGTTTAAAAACTATGCATGCAGGTTCCCAGCCGACTTCTCTATTCCAAGCTTGCTTGGCGATAGCATTTCCTGTTATATCCTCATTGGCCTAACACTTGTGCGTCTTTTTCTTTTTCCACTTCCGGTCCGACATCCCGGTGGCTTCCCTTATGCTCTGTTGGATTTGGCGGCGGAGGTGAGATGATTTGGTTGTGTGACCGACTTCATCCAATAGTATCACCATCGGTATTACATGGATGGCCTACATGGCACCTAAATTAAATCCCACTAAGCCCCTCCTGAATTTGCACACTTCTACCCTCCCGTGTCATTTCACGAGTGAACCTTGTGGTCGACGTAGTACAGTTCGTACGCTTGATAGCGTCCCCAAAAACGGAGTAGGCCTTGCCATGTACACCCGTGGTGTATCATCCCGCTGAACTTTCTCAATGTTATCCATTGTGCCCTCTTCCCATTCTTCAAAGCTGCTTCTTAGAGCTTACGTTGGTTGTGGGCTAACCTTACTCTATGCTTGTCGACGCACGCCATATTCCACATCATCCCGTCGCTTCAAGCGAAATGGCTCTTTCTTGCTGCACTCCGAAATGTTTTGAGGATAAGCCTTCAAGCTCCCTTCTCCGAGGCCACATTGGTTACCTCATGACCAATAGCTCAATTCCACTTTGTCTATGCGGGGTCCTAGGCCACTTGGATCTCAGCTCTCCAACTAAAATCAATTCGCATTTGGTTACGAGGTTTTGAGATTTCGACCTCCGGGAACTTCAGACCGGGTTTTATTAAAGGTTATGTCGCACCGGCAATCCTAGGTGCGTCAAATGACGGACTTACTGATTAGGGGTAAAATGTATAGGTGGTGGGTGGAGTAAGATCCCTCTCGGGCCTTCCCGGGGACCCAGGCAAACAATCGAGTAGATGCGATGTCCTTGAAGACAATATATGCATGTTCATACAAGTATTTGATTGATGATGAAATAGAGAAGGATTGACACGAATTTGTAGTGTCGATATTTTGGAGAGCTCAATGCTGAGTGTGGTGGATGTTCACCTCACCGACTCCAAGTTTGAATCACGAAAGGGAACAACGAAACTAGTTATCTTCACAATGTTATCACAATAAACAATCAAACACGAGCATATAATCAAGCATGAAACAATACAAGTCTAAGCCACTTATAACATGTATCTCTAACAAATAACTTAATAGATGCAATAAAAAGACACCAAGTGGAAAAAATAGAGCGAGTTCTGTGTATTGAATGGAGGGTTACAACCATCGGTTTGATCGAAGCCTCCCTCCAATCCTCTTTTGTTATCCTCGAGTTTTTCCTTGAAGTTGTAAGAAAAGGAAAGTATGCCGAGGGGTAACCACAAACCAACCTTCGGTCTGGAATCTAGCCAATGCGCATCCGGAGAGAACTCTCTCTTTATAATTTATCTTTGTTCTTAGAAGGTTTTAGGCTAGCTATAGATCAAAGGTTTGTTTGAAAAATGGTGGAATCCACAAACTAAAGGACAGGTTGAAAGTTTTCGGTCCATTGGGCTATGAGTCAAAGGATGGCTTTCTTTGGATTTCTGTTCTACGCACAAGATGGCTTTACGGGCAAGGTAGCTAGACGAGAGAACAAATCCTTGAAATTTAAAGTGGATGGGATGATTTTGAAGGGATGAAGAGCGGCTAAGAATCTTTCACCATGTTGAAAAGAAGAAAGAAATGAGATGACTACAAACAAAGAGCAATGAAAGAATTCTTTATTATAGTAATCAACAATATTTAAATTAGTAAAGCAAGAGCATTTAAGAATTCATGCTTATAACCAATTTAGAGGAAAAACATTAAGAACAATCATACGAAATCGAGTACAATTAAGTAAATTACGATTCAATCCTTTATGTAAATTATTCGGAAATGGACATAATGATATTATAGGCGATATAAAACTTAAGACAAAGGGTAGAAAGACTTATTGAGCTGAGTCAACACATGAATCTTTTTGCAAAAATTCTAGTACTTTAAATCGTCATCCGGTAAGCCACGAATAAATTTCTCGAAAATGCTTTTTATTAGAAAATCTCAATGTTACGGCGAGTAATAGAATCCACCCTCAACACTCTCTTTGAGGGTTTATTTATACACTAAATAATTGAAAATATCTCACACTATCCTAGCCCATATTTTGGGTGACTAAGGGATTAATTTACAAGTAAACGAGGAGACAAATGGTCTCGTAGATAGCATAATAAATGCTTCTTTGAGTCTTTGTTTCCTTTCTTTGTAGATGTCTTTTAAGGTAAGTGTTGAAAAAGGGTTAATTCTTGTCTTTTGGAGTAATTTCTTTGTTTCTTTGATACTCTTTTTGTCTTTTACGGATACTCTTTAACCTGTGTGTAAGCGATACTCTTTCATACATACTCATTTTTACCATTTACTTGATAGTAAAGATAAATTCTCATGCAGAAAATAACATAGAATTCCCAACATTTCCATTCCACCATTGATTATCTGGTATCATGGTCCTTTTGAGTTTTCTCAATGTTTCATACAGCACGTGAGTTTGTAGAAGGTGGGCTCATTAGGAAACGGTCTGCTTATTTCATGTTCCGGATAGGCAATTCCTTACTCTATCATAGATGTTTCTCACTGTTGGTAATGTTGATTGTGATGGCCCCAGGAGAGCAATGGAGTTGTATTTTGAGCATGAGCCTTTATTTTCTTTATATAAGTTTCTAAGTCCGTTATTTGATCCTGCGAGCATAGGACTTGGTAACCTTTGTCCAACAAAGCTTGGAATTTCTCTGCGAAAATATTGATATCAACCAAAATATACGTGCACTTCCTTTCTAAATTACGCAGAAAGTTCTCTTGATGAAAACTCTCTTTATTTCTAAAAGCTATGGCAGGATTAATCCTCCAATCCCTAATACGCAAGGCACATTGTTTTGTCTGGTGTTCAAAAATTGAATGAGTGATTGGCTTTGCTCGGGCATAACACTCTTAATTCATTTTAAGTTGCATTTATTTCTTCTTGGGCTATTTTAACCAACTCATTTTTGTTCGAAAAATAGCTTGAATAGAAAACCCAAATGTCTTTTATTAACTCAATGATATCACCCCAAAGAATGTCATTAATCTCCTTCTAAAGG
This sequence comes from Pinus albicaulis, assembly GCA_034641835.2. NCBI lineage: Eukaryota > Viridiplantae > Streptophyta > Pinopsida > Pinales > Pinaceae > Pinus > Pinus albicaulis. The sequence goes on from CM076573.1 coordinate 722,299,871, forward strand.
CTTTTCAGTGAAAGATCTTTCTCCAAAGAAAACTACCGAACCAATTTTTCTAATCTTTTTATTTCCCTGGTGTGATCGGCAAGCTATTCTTTTTAGATGTATCATATTTTTTCCTCCAATTTTACTAATTGCAATTTCGTTGTTGGAGTTACGTGACCTTTGAGTTGTAGACTTTCCATCATTTTATTAATTCACTTGAAGAACTCAAACTAGAAGTGTTACAGGATGGTTGTGTTTGCGACTGTTGTTGTAGTACTGTTGTTGATGTACGCACGATAGTTTCCTTTTGTTCTGAAAGCTCGTTTCCAATTCCTTCTGCGTTTCACTTAGTCGCTCGATCATGTTGGAGCAACTCCATTATTTCTTCTATGAATTCCTTTTAGAACTTCTTGAGTGCAGGGTGCCTTGAAGTGGCAATTTTCGTACAACTTCCTCGGTGCAGCTATGTCATCATATTTTTTCTTTATTAATGCCTCAATACTTTTAATGTCTTTGGGGTTATATTTAAACTACGACGGTGTAATATTACAAAGACTTTATTCTATTATCTTTGGCACATTGAGGCCTTCTCAATTTGCAATTGTGCGATGAGTGTTATTCAAAGAATCTGTGACGTTATAGGCACTTCGCAGCGCTTGTTGGTAAGTGGAATAGACCATTTCCCCGAGTTTGTACGTAGCTCTATACGGTGGATGGATATCCTTTGCCAAAACTTCAAAATTTACACTGCGATGTAATCAGCATTTCTTTGAAGTGGGCTTTGGCACCTTTGTGATGACTCATCGGCATTTTTTACCTTGTGAAAGGTCGAATGCGACATTAGCCTTTCTTGATTATGGGGAGCCATCTTCATATGCGATCATATACCTTCATTTTCAATGGATCATTCTTTACCTTTAATGTTAATGAAGGTTCTTTTAATATCACAATATGCATCTTTGGTGGTCTGAAAGGGGATGCTTGATACTCAATTGCTTTGTAAAGCTTTCCCTTTCGGCTTATGTTTGTTTCATGGCATGCCGGTTCTTGACTATCTTCCTTCCATCATCGAATACTTCATATTTTATAATTTCCACATACGGAGGTGGATTTGGTTTTGTTTCTTGACTTTGATGTATTTTGTGAGGTTTCTTTTGGAGGAGTGGTGTCTGAAACTAGCCTTTTCTTTCCCTATTTCCACATTTGATGGAGTACGTAACTGCGTCTTGTGGATGCGTATACGAGTGGGAGAAGGCTTGTGATTGTTCAAGTGCTTTTTTGGAAGTTTGTGGTTTCTCTGCCATGACTTCGAAGTTTGATAACTTTGGATTACGGAGTTCTTTTCCTTTTCCTTTGATTCGCTCGTGATGAACTACTTTCTGTAATGCTGTGTAGAGTTGTTATTTCGAAGAAGTGCCAATGTAGGGTACACTTGACCATAAGATTCTAGGTCAAGTTCTTCTCAGCATCTTTCATAATTTTATTCATTTTGTCAACCACTTTCTTCCTCAACAAGTGTTCCTTTAATCCATTCATCTTGATTGGCATACTTTTCTAAGTCAGGGAATCTTGTGATGTATATAAAGAGGATGATTTATTCTTTAATCTCTTTTCACAAATAAAACCAATGGGTCATAATGAACCCAACGGAAAGATGTTTGGAACTTTCTCTTGTAATATATTTTCTACCTCTCTCTCGAAACTCTAGAGTTGCGAGATGAAAGGACCTAATTGACTTTTGATCCTTAATTGAGCTTTCTTCTTTACATTACAAAAATGAATCACATACGAATTGTTCATTTGCTGAGAATATTCCAAGGCAAAAATCCTCATGGGCACATATGCGTGTTTGAATGGATGTAATTCACATCCATAAATTCGTGTTGTATGGTTTGATACAAATACCAATCCCCAACTTTATAACTCTTGTGATTCTTAGTCTTTCTAATTTCATTACGCAGGCTCTTGGGAAAATTCATTAACAAAGTTGTTGGGATATCCTAGTAGTCGATAATTCGGTCAGCAGGAATAGGGAGAATCGAGGAAAAATGAATTATGGGGGACCAAAAAATATGGTGACACAGGGACTCCCTTGGCATCCAGTTTTTGAACGGGGAAAGGGAACCTTTCGGCCTGATAGTAGATAATGAGATGATAGATGATGAGGGAGTATTTAAAAACTTTTCAACATCTAGCCTTATGAATTGATCATGGATCTTGTTGGCTATGAAGGAAGCAAAGTCATATTTGATCTCGGAGGTTATACCGGAGTAAAAATGGATAACAAAGCAGTTATCTCATCCACATATTCCTTGGTGTTGAATCCCAAGACAAAGATATTATATTTACAATAGGCAACTTCCCAATGTATTGAAATAGTAAAAACCATAGGGAGGAGACCCTTTTAGGTAAGTACTCGGGTAACATGAAAGTACGACACATGAATTTTAGCTTTTACGGGTTAATTGCACGGTTTTCTCAATCAATCCTTCCATGGACAATGGTGCTAATTCTTGATACAGTTCCAAAGTGTAACATGGCATTGTTCTTTTGAGGGTGATGGGAAACGAATGTTTTGATCGGGATCTAACTAGGCTCCGTGTGGGATCATAGTTTGAATGGAAATAATAGATAATTTGCAGAAGGCAGGGCGGGGATGAGATACCTTCGGAGATTGGATTCCATAACCCTATAAGATCTTGCCCCTTTGAGTGGTCGTCTGCTGCTGACAATAACTCGATAGGGGACTTTCATCCAAAATGCAAGTCTTTGAAATTTAAATCTTCATCTATCAAAGGTAAATAGTCCAATTCACGGTGAGGAGCATTCGGTGGGTGATGTTATTTGTCGGGCCTCCATTTTGGTTCTTGTGGATTCAAAATGGAGGTTTCAGTTTCCTTACGAGTAGGGGCGGGATTTCTAAAATGAAGGAAATTGGCACAATTTGTTGGTCCGGGGAACAATTACACGAGTTTAAAAACCTGCGGGGAAGACTCGGTGATGATTTTTAATCACTATTTCGAGCGAAAAATAAAGAAGGCGAGTTTTACTTGCGGTCGGGGGCGGAAAAGGATAAATACATTTTTTTAGAGACGGATTCTTCCATGAGGTAACGGGTGATGGCGGAATTTGTACTTGAACACGGGCGGCGGAATCTTGGAGTGAATCGATTAATTACGGTGGAAATTCGAAAATCGCGACGGAAACCTTTGTCGTTTTCAAATAACGAAAATAACGAAGAAAAACACGGAAAAATGGCTTTGTTACAAGTTAAAAGGGTTTTTATTTTTCCAAGGAGTGACGTCATCGACGTACGGGGCTGACGTATGCAAGGTCGGGCGGTAAGCGGTAAGCGGTAAGTCCCGCCTGCACGCTTTTGGTCGAGTGGTATTAATCGGGAGGGCGAGCGATTCCACAAAGTGATCGCCACGTGGAAGGTGACGAGCTGACTAAGAAATACCACTCGTTCCCCGCTCGTTAAAGTTCTCACAAAGGATGGGTAGCGGGGTTTACGTGGATCGTTGATACGCGGAGGGTTGATCGACGGTTGAAGCGATGGGGGAATAAGTGGAGGTTTCGAGTGTGGGCCGTCGGGTTATAAAATATTTAAAGTTTAATTTCAATCACCCGGGGAGGCATCTAATAGGTGGAGGTAAGGTTATTAGTTAATTCGGATAATTGACTAATCCCGTGCTTATATGAAAAAAAGGAGTTGTGGCGGGGTTTCTTTGGGCGCGGGTAGTAAAAGGCTGCGTTAGATGCCGGGTGGATGAGCACGTTGGCACGGGGGTTTAAAGTTTTATTTGGAATTAAAACTTTAGTTTTATTCATATTTTTTGTGTTTAAACATACATATCGCATGTTTTTAAAAGTTTTTATATATATGTTTTATTATATGGTAACAAATAAACATTATTTAATTACCATAAAGGCGGGATTAATGTATAACGCTATATTTTAACCAAAGGAGTTGTAGAAGCGGGTTTTAATGAATATTAGGGAGAGTAAATACTTTGGTCGAAACATTATAATAAAAGGGGTTTTTGGGGTATATATAAAAAAATGAATTATATACATAGGATAGGGTTTTTCACTAGGGATTTAGTAAAAATAAAGTTAAACATTAATATGGCAAAGGGACAAGGAACTCAAAACACTTTGCACATCTAAGAAAGTGATAACTTCGAAGTAAATTGCAATATTTTATCTTCAACTTACTTAAACTTAGAATAGCAAGTTATCTTGAGGGTTTTTTATGGAATTTGCATGATTTCCATAAGTAAAATAGGATTTTACTTAGGATAAAGTTAAAGGTGAATGATTATAATGATGAATTATCTCAAGTACTTAGGTCTTTTTGATCATTAGGGTACAGGGTCCGGTCCCTCCGGAAGTCGAAAATGCCTTGAGCCCCTTTGATCTCCAAATACCCTTAGTACTTTAGAGAGGAGAATCGTAAAAATTTTGAGGAAAGTGATAAGGGAGGGGTTAATGAATTTGACTTTGCTTCTTTGTGATTTTCCGATTGTATTTCTGCTTTATTACTTGTGATGAAAGTAAGGATCAAAAACATGTAGCGACATCATTCATCGGGTAACACTTTGCAGCACCATCTACCTACCTATCTACTTAACACTACCATTTTCTCTTCTTTATTAGGGTGCATTTAGACTTGCAAACCCTTATCAATCTTTTTTCTTTTTTTACAAGGCAAATCTATCTAATTCTACCCTTATTACATCCGAGGAGCTCAGTTAAGCTGTTGAGCACCTTTTATTAACTCTTCCTATCTACTTATCCAATTAAGCGTTTGGCTAGATATTTATTCTCTAATCTATAACATGAAATTGAAATATGATTAAGCCAAGTTTAAACGGTTTGACTTATTCATGAATTGTGGCAAAAGTTGAACAAGGCACACACAATTATTTTATTACAAAAATGAAATAGTAGTGGCATTTGAATTTGCACACTTTCTTTTCAGTACATTTTTTGCTTGGGGTTCATTTCTTTCACTTTTTTTGACCATTTTATTCTTTTTACCCTTTGATTTTTCTTTCAGGTGTTCTCTCCCCTCTTTACATTTTTTTAGAATTTTTTGATTTTTGGTTTTCAAGAATGTGGAACACCTTTGCTCGAAAAAAAGGTTTGAACATATTCCATAAATTCAATCAAGACAATCATGAAAGATGAAACCTATTGGTATGGAGACAACAACTCCACTTGGGGATGGCTTTTCCTTGTGAAAAGTCAAGAACGGCCCGAGTCGAGATGCCTCAAAATGTCTTCAAGCCAAAGTATGAAATCTTCCCTTCCTACGAAGTAGCTTTATTTTACATATGACGGTGGGAAACTTTTGGAACTTAGAACCCTTCACTTCGGGCTTCAATTCCAAGAAGTCACCATCCAATCAAGCTTGCATTAGAAAAACAAAACAAACAAAAAACAATATATTATGTACAAGTTAGAAACATTAAAACACTCTATTAAATTGGATCAAAATAATGCTTGAGCATTCGACCATTGACTGGTCCTTCTTCAACTTCTGAATTGTCGACTCCTTCAAAAAATTAAGTGTTGTTTCCCTGCCAAGGCATGAATGATATAAGGCCCTTTCTAAAGAAATCAAACTTTCCATGTTCCCTTTTTCTTCTCTTCTAGAATCCCATCTTAGGACTTTATCACCTAGTTGAAAATCTTCTTGCTTTAGTCCTTTTATCAAACATTTTCTTTAACTTTTCTGCAAGACTTGTGATATTTGGTATACCTCTTCCTTTGGTTTGTTGCGGATGGTGTTTGATTAATTCTTCTTTGAATGTCATTTGGCTCCACTTGAGCCTCTGAAGTAATTTCATAACGAGGAATTCCTAAAGATGATAGGAATCTTGCTTCAATGCCATAAACTAACTCACATGGACTAGTCCCAATGAATTTCTTAGTTGTAAGTCACAACACCTTGTTAATTGATTTCTTGTGCCAATTCTTTGTTTTCTTCCAACAATTTCTTAATGATATTAATCGGGCTTTTATTAGAAGATTTTGCTAGTCCATTACCCTGGGAATAATAAGTTGTTGAATAGCCTAAAGTAATATGATATTATGGCGAGAAACTAATCATTTTCTTTGATTTAAATGCAATGACATTGTCTGTTATAATCTTTTACGGGACGGCTAAATCTTGAAAGTATGTTGGTTTCTAAAAACCCGATAATCACGGAATCATTGGGTGTCTACATGGGATGGCTTCAATCCATTTAGTGAAGTAATTAATGGCGGTTAAAATCCATACGTATTTGCAGAAGAAGGGGGGATGAATTTCTCCAATAAAATCTAACCCTACATTATTTGAAAAAGGTCTTTACGTGGAAATTGGTTTTAAAGGCAGAGGTAACAACTTTCTTTTACCCTCAAATATACGACATTTATGACAAGTTGTTACAAATTTCTTAACATCGAGAAAATAAAGTTGGCCGGTAAAACCGGCCCTTAAGATTTTGTCTGCAGTTGATTTCAGTAGAGATGTCCTCCACAATCCCACGCAGAAATTCATTAAGTACTTTATCGGCTTCATCTTTTGAGGCAAATTGACAGATTCCTTCATGATTTTTCCAAAAATAAAGTGCTATCTAAAATACAATATTTCAAGGTATGTCATTTTTAAAAAAAATCTTCTTTTGGTTAAGACAACCACGGAGGAGCTTGCGAGGTTTTAATAAAACATGAATTATATCGGTGTACCGAGGTGAATCTAAGAAAGCAGGCGGTACGTGGAGTCGCCATCTCGGTGTCATCCGATTCATTGATGTCTAAAGGCTTGGCAATTGGTTTTGTCATGAGTTGTGCCGGTCCTTGACCTTTTATGAGTTTTGTTGGTTTAATCTCAATATCATATTCTAAAATGGTAGCTATCCACTTACCTCGTTTACCTTCAATGCCATCTTGAGTCAAAATATCTTTAACTACGCATTAGGCACATAGCTATCACATGAGAATATAATATGTAAGCCTGAAATCTTTGATTGCTTTTACCAATGCAAAAAGCTTTGTTTTTCCATAATATTGTATTTTTAGAGATGCATCCCTCGGTGCTTTACTAAAAAAATGTATTGGCTTTTCACCACCCTTGGTCATCTTTTTTGAAGTAAAACGGCTACTGTGATGTGTTCGAAGCAAAATGAAAAAATAATAAAGTCCCTATCAAATTTAGGGTAATTGACCCAGGTGTCCTTGTTAAAGCCATTTTAATTTTCCTCGAATGATTGTTTCGCTTCTACGGTCAGTCAATGCTTGAATCTTTTCTCAACATGTTAGTTAGTAATCTAAGTAACTATTGCTAGACTAGAAATAAATCTTCTCAAGAAATTAATTTTTCCTATGAATGCTTGCAATTCTTTTATGTTTACGGGGTGGGGTATTTGCAAAATTGCTTGAATTCTTTACTGGATCAATCCTAATGCCATCTTTAGAAATAGTAATGCCTAAGAGCTTTCCTTCTTCCAAACCAAACAATGACTTCTTGGGTTCGAAATTCATATTTTCTGCACTTTATAATGCCACTTAAGTGATCTAAATGTTCTTGATGTTTGTTTTAGAAAACACGAGTCAAATCATACAGGTAAATTACCGGAAAATCATGTATCTCTTTGTAAAAAGCAATATCCATTGCTACTGAAATGTAGCTCCTGCATTCTTGAGCCCAAATGGCATTTTGACATATTTAAACGTACCCCATGGTGTTGTAAATGTTGTTTTATCTGATCATCATGATGAACCGGGGATGCGGTTGTACTACGAGAATCCATCCGGTAGCGATATTCTGAAGATCCTACTACCCTTTGCGAGAATGTCGTCCATTTTTCGTGAGAGGATAGTTGTCTTTTAAAAAGAGGAAACTTTATTCAAATTTCTTAAGTCGACACACAATCTAATTTCTCCTGTCTTTTTTCTTGTTGCTTCCGAGTTTGGAAACCCATTACGAAGTCGATGGGAGCTATAATCCCTGCTTCAAACATCCTTTTGATTTCCTTTTCAATTGAGGGTAATAAAACGGGATTTATTCTTCTAAGCTTTTGTTTAAAAGGTTTACCGAGTCGGATTTCAAAGGTATGGTGTGGTGAATGATGGAAGTATCATAAGATTTGAGGTCTTCATAACTCCGAAGGCAAAAACGATCACGGAATTACCTTGATAGTTCAACATACTTGGCCTTTTGATCTTTTTGGAAGAGATTTGGACAACTTGACCATTTTGGGATTTTAAGGGTTCCTAAGTTGCACTCTTCCATATCGGCCTTCACGAGTTCCATCTTATAGGTCTAAATGGAATATCATTTGAGTCAAACGGATCTTCCCGACGGAGTTAATCCTTTGGGTAATTGATTATCTTTTAAATTGATGATTTACATTTCATCTTCTATGATCTCATCAAATTCCATGTGTTTCAAATTTTGCATGTCTTTTTTCGGTGAATGTGATCGGGTCGGCATATGAATTGCATTTTTCTTTTGAAATTTCTATTTTTTGTTTTTTTCTTGATCAAATTCATCGATAGTTATGTCTTCATCTATATTACGGTTAGAAAACTCATTTTGAAGTGTCAAAAAGTTATTGATTTGATTGTTATTCACAAATACTTGCACCCGATTCAAAGATTGTACGTATTGCGGGCCTATGTCGATTTCGGTAGAAAGCTGATGATTAGGGTCAAAAGGTAACTTGCATGTACTAGAAAACATGGCGAGGCTGTGAGCATGCAAATTTTGTTTTCACAGGAATCTTGGCAAGTTGAGCTTGTAGAAATGTGTTGAGAATTTCCCTATTGTCTCTGTGTGTTTCGATCTCATGTCTTTTGTTGAACATTCTCCTGTGTCATTGTATGAATAATTAGTTAAGAATCTCTCATGATTAAACCCTAATAGCTCCTAACTTCTTGGCATGTTTAAGCCCTAATAAAAGAGCTTCGTACTCTGCCATGTTGTTGGTGCATTTGAAATTCAACCTATAAGCATGACCCTCTGCATGATTATTTTCAACATTATGTAACCGTCAGCTCTTGCCCTAGTTTGTTTGCGGGCCATCGAACTCTAAATGCATAGAATTTCATGTTCATAATCTTCATCAATTGTTTTAACGTGTTTCTTGACGGGAGCTAGTTGTTTAGTTTCTTCGAGGTATTTCTTGATCATCTGGTGTTTCTTTGTTTTGAGAAGTTTCTTCAATTTTAACGGTGGTTTTGTTTATGATTTCCCAGTGCAGGAGCTTCTATTTCGGTAGGGAGATCTAACTCGGCATTGTATAAAATAAAAGAATCCATATCGAGAATGTATAAGAGTAAACGAAGTTTCGAGCTTCTCATGACTACTCACTAAGTACTTCATCAAGGTTTCTCTATATAATCTTTTAGGTGACCAAATGCGAAATAGTTGCATATGACATGTCTAGTTGAATAGATCCTCCAATTTTGGCACCCCCAAGATCTAGACAATAACATACCATATTTAGGTGGAATATCGGCAACTACTATGTCCATTAAAAACGGACTTAGCGAGGGGTATTGTACCAAAGTAACACACGAATCTTTAATCGAGCCTAAACATTTCACGACTAGAATCAAATGAAAACAAATCTTTGTACGGTACGGTAATATCTGAATTCAATCTTTCTATTCTTGCTTTTGGCATCAAATTATGAGATGCTCCCGAGAATCCGACATTGCATTATGGAGTATCTTGTCATGTTTATTCGGAAGCTTACATAAAATGGAGGAGTTCCTCCACTTTAAGTTTGCCATTAACCTCGGGGGCCAAAAAGAAGTTTGGGTTGATCATCGAGAATGTTTATTTGAATCATCCAGTCGGTAATGTTAATGTTTAGGGTTGGTACTCTGACTCCTATAGACATCATGTTTAGCCAATTCGATAAAGGTGACTATCTTAGTTTTCTACCTTCTAGGCCTACGGGTGAAAGGTTTCTGTTTGAGTTCTAGTGTTTTTGCACGGAGTTGGGTTTTCTACCCATTTTTTGGATCTTCAATGTTTTTCTCTTTTTCATGAATAAAGTTTTGTTTTGAAGAGGTACACGAACTAACTTCTCTTGTCTCTTTTGCATTTTCCACGAATGTAGTAGGTGTTGTTTATTGATTGGTTGGTTGTCGAGAACATCTTCAATTATTGGATTTGAAGAGCCCGGAGTTATCCTGAGCAAAATTTGTACTTGGGGGAATGTTTTGTACGGGGGGGGAATGTTTTGTTTACCTTTGACATTTTGTCTTGCATTTTTTACATTTGCTATTCTATGGCACATCAATCATACACTTCTCCAGGGATTGTCTTGTTTATGAACCTCGTAGATTCTTGTGTGTCATAGCCTTCCTTCAAAATCAAAAGTCTCCCTTTGAATGAGTTTGGAACGTTTCAAGAGGATATGATTCTCTTGATCATCCTGGGATAGGAAGACTTGGTTCATCTTTGTCATCATCTGTGTTTATTTCTACATCTTCGTAGGTTCTTCGGAGGTTGAACCTTCTTTCAGAGGATTTTCTTGGAAAGGTGGCCTAATGTTTTGATCGGGGACATTCTTTCCAATATTTCAGTTGATTCCTCCTAAAGTTTGGGTTTCTTGCAACATTAGGATTTATGGGTAGAAGATTTCTTTCAATGTTTTCCTACGTACTCCCTAATATTTCCATACCTTTAATGATTGCATCTTGACTTCTTTTCAAAAGGCTGAAGGTTCTTCATTCATAGGCATTCTTCTTTACTACGCTGCAGCTCGTTTTTCTGTCAAGTTTGCTTCTACACTTACTATTATGCTTGCATTTCTCTAGTGTTTGAGGGGCTCTTTCCACAGGGAATAAGCAATGTCGAGAATCAAAGCGAAGTCGATTTAACCAATACGAGTCGGGTGGGGTCTAAGGTTCTAGGGAACGAGGCGTTATATCTTCATTGAATCTAATGATGTAATCTTGTCTTGTTCATTAGGTCTTCTTCTTAATTTTCGAATTCGACGGAATCTGAAGAGGATCTTTCTTTTTCTCCCATACGTTAAAAAAATGCCTATATAAAGGCTGATAAATCAGCAATACTATCGAGAGCAAGGGCCCTAAACCACGTCCTAACTTCTCCGGTGAGACTGCGAACGAAAATTCTCATTCGGACATTATCGATTATCCCAATTTCATAGAACTCAAAGTAATCTGTCATTATTTTGGTGTGTTGTTGTCTTTGTGTAAGTACACGATCCATCGAAAAGGTGTGATCTTACTGCGGTAATCTTGGGGCAAAGTAGGAGGGTTGGGTGGCAGTATGTTTGTAAAGGGGTGTATCTATTGGCCATTGGAAGATATGGTGGGGCAACGGGGAGTTGATGGTACGCGGGAGGAGATGGAGGAGTAGAAAAGGGATAACGGAGTTTGAAAAGCTTGAGTAAAGGTGGCGAACTTGGAGATGCTTCGGTAATCACGAGAGATGTTCGAACTTTCTTCAAAGGTTTGTTCGATTGAATAGAGAGTTACGCCAATTGTCTGTCAAGATGATGTGAAACAAATACGTATTGCAAATATTCAAAGAACAATGGATGCGGAACTAATGTAGATAATTCGATTTCGAAAAATTCACAAGCAAAGATGTTTCAAATCGTGCATCAAAAGGAATGTCATCAATATATATAATTTGGAGGACAAGATGCGGATCTGAAAGTAGTCTAGAACTTCACGAACTTTCACGACTTCCTCTTTCGAGAACTTTCTTGACTTCCTTGTCTTCTAAGAATCCTAGGAATCGATTTGGATTTATGAAATATTGGTGGTGGATTAGGGTCGGGGTTTGACACAGAATGCATGTCGAATCCTTTACGAAGCCGGTTTTCTAGACTATGTGTTTTTTTGGATTTTTTTATTTTAATTGAAAGAATAAATACAACTTCTACAAATTCTTGAGAAATAATGATACGTGATTAAAATTTTCTCAAAGATATGTTAAAAAGCTAGAGAATCTGATTAAAAAATTTTGAAAGTAAAGTTCGGTATTTAAGCTAAATCGGAGATAGACTAAAGTAGCTTTTATTTACTTTTGCAATTGCAGAGCAAAAGCAATTTCAAAGGCTTCCTGGGCGATCTTCGGACTACTGTCTATAGCTTATAAATCAAACAATAGTATCGATAAAATGATTGAGGTCCCAGAGTATAGTGCATACTATGTTATCACTCGGGTTTTCCTTGAAGTTGTAAGAAAGGAAAGTAACCACCGAGGTAACCACAAACCAGCAGGATGCGAGAATCTGGCCAATGCATCCGGAAAGCTCTCTCTTTATAATTTATCTTTGTTCTTAGAAGGTTTTAGGCTAGTTATAGATCGAGTTTGTTTTGAAAAATGGTGAGATCTGCCAAACTAAGGAACAAGGTTGAAAGTTTCGATCCATTGGGCTATGGAGTCAAAGGATGGCTTTACCGATTTCTATTCTACGCACAAGATGGCTTTACGGGGCAAGGTAGCTAGACGGAGAACAATCCTTGAAATTTAAAGTGGATGGGATGATTTTGAAGGATGAAGAAGCGACTAAGAATCTTTCACCATGTTGAAAAGAAATGAGATGACTACAAACAAAGAGCAATGAAGAATTCTTTGTTATGGTAATCAACAATATTTAAATTAGTAAAGCAAGAGCATTTAAGAATTCATGCTTACTATTAATTTAGAGGAAAACATTAAGAGCAATCACATACGGGAAATCGGAGTACAATTAAGTAAATTCTGATTCAATCCTTTATGTAAATTCGAAATGGACATAATGATATTATAAGTGATATAAAACTTAAGACAAAGGGTAGAAAGACTTATTGAGCGCAGTCCAACACATGAATCTATAAAAAAGTCTAGTACTTTAAATCGTCATCCGGTAAGCCACAGATAAATTTCTCCAAAATACTTTTATTAAGAAAATCTCAATGTTACAACGGAGTAATAGAATCACACCCTCAACACTCTCTTTGAGGGTTTTATTTATACACTAAATAATTGAAAATATCTCACACTATCCTAGCCATATTTTGGGTGACTAAGGATTAATTTACAAGTAAACGAGAGACAAATGGTCTCGTAGATAGCATAATAAATGTTGTTGATGTGTTGTTTCCTTTCTTTGTGGATGTCTTTGGAGTAAGTCTTTGAAAAAAGGGTTCGTTCTTGTCTTTTGGAGTAATTTCTTTGTTTCTTTGATACTCTTTGTCTTTTACGGATACTCTTTAACTTTGTGTAAGCGATACTCTTTCATACGTACTCATTTTTACCATTGCTTGATAGTAAAGATAAATTCTCATCACGAAAATAACTTTTATAGAATTCCCAACATTTCATTCCACCATTGATTATGCAGTATCATGGTCCTTTTGAGTTTTTCTCAATGTTTCATCTCCCTTACGCTGTGAGTTTGTAGAAGGTGGGCTCATTAGGAAAGCAGATACCTTATTTCATGTTCGAGATGAAATAAATTCCTTACTCTATCATAGATGTTTCTCCCCATTGTGGTAATGTTGATTGTGGTAAACTAGGAGAACAAGCGGTACATATTTTGAGCATGATCCTTTATTTTCTTTATATAAGTTTCTAAGTCCATTATTTGATCCTGCGAGAGCATAGGACTTGGTAACCACGGTCAAACAAAGCTTGGAGATTTCTCCTCTTGAAAATATTGATATCAACCAAAATATTTGTGCTTCCTTTCTAAATTCTGCATGAAAGTTCTCTTGATGAAAACTCTCTTTATTTCTAAAACTGCGTCGGTTACGCTCCTCAATCCTATCTTTGCAAAGGCCCCATTGTTTTGTCACAGTGTTCAAAAATTGAATGAGCTGATTGGCTTTGCTCGGTCCACCGCACTCTTAATTCATTTGCGGATTCTGTTTATTTCTTCTTGGGCTATTTTTAACCAACTCATTTTGTTCAAAAATAGCTTGAATGAGAAGGCCAAATGTCTTTTATTAACTCCAATGATATCACCCCGAAAGAATGTCATTAATCTCCTTTAAAGGCTTTTCCAATAGAAGATCTTTCTCCAAGCTTTGAACCAATTTTTCTAATCTTTTTATTTCACACAATTGTGATCGGCAAGCACATCTTTTTAGATGTATCATATTTTTCCTCCAATTTTACTAATTGCGATTTCGTTGTTTGGAGTTCTGTGACCATGAGTTGTAGACTTTCCATCTGTTTTATTAATTCATCGAACTCAAACTAGAAATGTTACAGGATGGTTGTGTTCTTGACTTTATTGTTGTAGTACTGTTGTTGATGTACGCTTTTTGATATTTTTTGTTCTGCGCAAAGCTCGTTCCAATTCCTTCTCCGTTTCACTTAGTCGCTCGGTCATATTTAGGAGCAACTCCCGTATTTCTTCCTGTGAATTCCCTTTTAGAACTTCTTGGGTGAGGGTGCCTTGGGGCGGCAATTTTATTTGCTTCCTCGGTGCGGCTATGTCATCATGTTTTCTTTATTAATGCCTCAATACTTTTAATGTCTTTGGGGTTATGACCCGAGCCAATGATTATGTCTTCTAAAGACTTTATTCTATTATCTTTGGCTGTGGGGCTATTCTCAATTTTCAATTGTGCGGTAGTGTTATTCAAAGAATCTGCAGCGTTATAGCTGCCATGGCCTTGTTGGTAAGAGTGGAATAGACCATTTCCCAGTTTTTACGTAGCTCTATACGGTCGAGAGGATGGATATCCTTTGCCAAAACTTCAAAATTTGCTGCGATGTGTCCAGTACAACTGAAGTGGGCTTTGGCACCTTTGCTTTGAAGTGGCTCATCGGCATTTTACCTTGTGAAGGTCGAATGCGACATTATCTTTCTTGATTATGGGGAGCCATCTTCATATGCGATCATATCCACCTTCATTTTTCGATGGATCATTCTTTGCTTTAATGTTAATGAAGGTTCTTTTAATATCCACAGTAATGCATCTTTGGTGGTACGAAGAGGATACTTCGGTACTCAATTGCTTTTGTAAAGCTTTCCCTTTACGCTTATGTTTGTTTCACTTGCTTGTGCCCGAGTTTCATGACTATCTTCCCTTCATCATCAAATGCTTCATCTATAATTTCCACATGCGGGAGTGGATTTGGTTTGTTTCTTGACTTTGATGTACTGTGAGGTTTCTTTTGGAGGAGTGGTGTCGAAACTAGCCTTTTATTTCCTATTTCCACATTTGATGGTGTAACTGCGGAATGCCTTGGATGCGTATCTGAGTGGGAGAAACTGTGATTGTTGAAGTGCTTTGGAAGTTTGTGGTTTCTCTGCCATGACCAAAGTTTCGATAACACAGGATTACGGAGTTCTTTTCCCCTTTGCCCTTTGATTCTGTACAGCGGTAAAGGCCTTTCTGTGTGCTAACATGGAAGTTGCTTCTTGAAGAAGTGCCAATGTAGGGTACACACTTGACCATAAGATTCTAGGTCAAAGTTCTTCTCAACATCTTTCATAATTTTATTCATTTTGTCGGCTTCACTTTCTTCCTCAACAAGTGTTCCTTCAATCCATTCATCTTGATTGGCATACTTTCTAGATCGAGAATCTTGTGATGTATATAAGGGGATAATTTATTCTTTAATCTCTTTTCACAAATAAAACCAGCGGGTCATAAGGAACCCAACGGAAAGATATTTGGAACTTTCTACTGTAATATATTTTACGCACTCTCTCTCGGCCTCCCTAAGTTGCGGATGAAGGACTAATTGACTTTTGATCCTTAATTGAGCTTTTCTTCACTTTCACATTACAAAAAATGGATCACATACGAGATTGTTCATTTGCTGAAGTATTCAAGAGCAAAAATCCTCATGGGCACATATCGGTAGCTTTTTGAATGGATGTAATTCACATCCATAAATTCGATATTTGTATGGTTTTGATACAAATACCAATCCCAACTTTATAACTCTTTTGTGATTCTTGAGGTCTTTCTAATTTCATTCTTGAGTCTTGGGGGAGGAATTCCTGTTAACAAAGTTGTTGCGGGATATACAAGCTGGTCAATGAATTCGGTGTAGGAATAAGGGAGAATCGGAGGAAAAATGAATTATGGGGGACCAAATATGATGAGCACAGGGTTTCCCTTGGCATCAAGTTTTGAGCAGGGAAGGAACCTTTACGGCGATGGTAGATAATGAGATGATAGATGAGCGAGAGTATTTAAAAACTTTTTTCAACATGTATATGAATTGATCATGGATCTTGTTGGCTATGAAGAAAGCAAAAGTCATATTTGATCTCGGGGGAGGTTGCCCGGAGTAAATGGATAGCAAAGCCAAAGGTTATCTCATCCACATATTCCTTGGTGTTGAATCCCAAGAAAAAGATATTATATTTACAATGAGCCTTCCCAATGTATTGAAATATTAAAAACCATAGGGAGGAGACCCTTTTGGTGATGCTCGGAGTAACATGAAAGTACGACACATGAATTTTAGCTTTTAAAGTTGGTACTGGTTTTCTCAATCAATCCTTCCATGGACAATGGTGCTAATTCTTGGTCTGGTTCAAAGTGTAACATGGCATTGATAGCACGGGGAGTGATGGGAAACGAATACTTTGATCGAGGATCTATTACGGCCCTCGAGTATTGGGATCATAGTTTGAATGGCAATAATGAGTGATTTACAGGAAAATAAGGGCGAGGGGATGAGATGCCTTGGAAGAGATTTGGATTCCCATAACCCTATAAGATCTTGCCCCTTTGAGTATTCGTCTGCGGCGACAATAACTCAATAGGGGACTTTCATCAAAATGCAAGTCTTTAATTTGGAAATCTTCATCTATCAAAGAGTAAATAGTCCAATTCACGGTGAGGAGCATTCGGTGGGCAGTATTATTGACTGTAGGGGCCTCCATTTTGGTTCTTGTGGATTCGAAATGGAGGTTTTTGGTTTTCCTTACGGGCGGGCGGGATTTCTAAAATGAAGGAAATTGGCACAATTTGTTGGTCCAAGGAACAATTACACGGTTTAAAAACCTAAGGGGAAGACTGTCGATTTTTTAATCACTATTTCGACGTAAAAGAGAGCGAGTTTTACTTGCGGTCGGGGGCGGAAAAAGGATAAATACTGTTTTAGAAGGAGGTTGGTTCTTTAACGAGGAGTAACGGGTGATGGCGGGCTTGTACTTGAACACGGGCGCGGCGGAATCTTGGGTGAATCGGAGTCAATTACGGTGGAGGTCGAAAATGTGAGCGAGAAACCTTTGTCGTTTTCAAATAACGAAAAATAACGAAAAAACACGGAAAAATGGCTTTATTTACAAGTTAAAAGGGTTTTTTATTTTTCCAAGGAGTGACGTCATCGCGTACGAGTCGCGCGTATGCAAGGTCGGGCGGTAAGCGGTAGCGGTAAGTCCCCGCACCGCTTTTGGTGGGTGGTATTAATCGGGAGGCGAGCGATTCCACGAAAGTGATCGCCACGTGGAAGGTCGGCCACATTTGAAATACCACTGGATTTCACTTCCGTTAAAGTTCTCACAAAGGATGAGTGGCGGGGACCATTGGATGGTTGATACTGCCCGGAGGGTTGATCCAGAACGGTTGAAGCGATGGGGGAATAGCGGAGGTTTTCGGTGTGGGTAATAAGTTATAAAATATTTAGTTTAATTTAATCACCCCGGGGAGGGCGTGTGGGTGGAGGGTAAGGTTATTAGTTAATTCGGATAATTGACTAATCCGGGTAGCATATAGAAAAAAGGGAGTTGTGGCGGGGGTTTCTTTGGCGCGGGTGGTAAAAAGGAGTGCGTTAGATGCCGGTGGGATGAGCCACGTTATTTTGGGATTCACAAAGTTTATTTGGAATTAAAACTTTAGTTTTATTCATATTTTTATTGTTTAAAACATACATATAGCATGTTTAAAGTTTTTTTATATATATGTTTTATTATATGGTAACAAATAAACATTATTTAATTACCATAAAGGGCGAGATTAATATATAACGCTATATTTTTAACGAAAGGGCTTGTAGAAGACGGGTTTAATGAATATTAGGGAGGTAAATACTTTGGGTGAGAAACATTATAATAAAGGGATTTTTGGGGTATATATAAAAAAAAGGAATTATACTTAGGATAGGGTTTTTCACTAGGGATTTAGTAAAATAAAGTTAAACATTAATATGGCAAAGGGACAAGGAACTCAAAACACTTTGCACATCTAAGAAAGTGATAACCAAAGTAAATTGCAATATTTTATCTTGACACTTAAACTTAGAATAGCAAGTTATCTTGAGGGTTTTTTATGGAATTTTGCATGATTTCCCTAAGTAAAATAGGATTTTACTTAGGATAAAGTTAAAGGTGAATGATTATAATGATGAATTATCTCAAGTACTTAGGTCTTTTTGATCATTAGGCCGAAGGTCCGATCCCTCCGAAGTCAAGGAAATGCCTTGAGCCCCTTTGATCTCCAAATACCTTAGTACTTTGGGGGAAATTAGTAAAACTTTTGAGGGGAAAGTGATAAGGGAGGTTAATGAATTTGACTTTTGCTTCTTTTTGTGATTTTCCGGTGTATTTTCTGCTTTTATTACTTGTGATGAAAGTAAAGGATCAAAAACATGTAGCAGCATCATTCATCAGGTAACACTTTGCAGCACCATCTACCTACCCTATCTCCTTAACACTACCATTTTCTCTTCTTTATTAGGGTGCATTTAGACTTGCAAACCCTTATCAATCTTTTCTTTTTTACAAGGCAAATCTATCTAATTCTACCCTTATTACATTCGAGGACTCAGATTAAGCTGTTGAGCACCTTTTATTAACTCTTCCTATCTACTTATCTGCCAAGATTAAACTGTTTGGCTAGATATTTATTCTCTAATCTATAACATGAAATTGAAATATGATTAAGCCAAGTTTAAACAGTTTGACTTATTCATGAATTGTGGCAAAAGTTGAACAAGCTGCACACAATTATTTTATTACAAAAATGAAATAGTAGTGGCATTTGAATTTGCATAGTTTCTTTGGTCTATTTTTTGCTTGGGGTTCATTTCTTTCACTTTTTTGACCATTTTATTCTTTTTACCCTTTGATTTTTCTTTTAGGGTATACCCTCTTTACATTTTTTAAATTTTTTGATTTTTTGGTTTTTCAAGAATATGGAACACCTTTGCTCAAGAAAAAAGGTTTGAACATATTCCATAATTCAATCAAGACAATCATGAAAGATGAAACCTATTGGTATAGGAGACTAACACTGGCTCCACTTGGGGATGGCTTTTCCTTGTGAAAAGTCAAGAACAGCAGGTCAGATGCCTCAAAATGTCTTCAAACTGAAAGTATGAAATCTTCCTTCCTCTGGTAGCTTTATTTTACATATGACAGTGAAACTTTTGGAACTTAGGGCCTTCACTTCGGGCTTCAATTCCAAGAAGTCACCATCCAATCCAAACTGCATTAGAAAAACAAAACAAACAAAAAACAATATATTATGTACAAGTTAGAAACATTAAAACACTCTAGTAAATTGGATCAAAATAATGCTTGAGCATTCGACCATTGACTGGTCCTTCTTCAACTTCTGAATTGTCCAACTCCTTCAAAAATTAAGTGTTGTTTCCCTGCAAGGCATGAGTGATATAAGGCCCTTTCCACAAGAAATCAAACTTTCCATGTTTCCCTTTTTCTTCTCTTCTAGAATCCCATCTTAGGACTTTATCACCTAGTTGAAAATCTTCTGCTTTAGTCCTTTTATCAAACATTTTCTTTAACTTTTCCTGCAAGACTTGTGATCTTTGGTATACCTCTTCCCTGGTTTGTTGCAGATGAATTGTTTGATTAATTCTTCTTTGAATGTCATTTGGCTCCACTTGAGCCTCTTGAAGTAATTTCATAACAGGAATTCCTAAAGATGATGGGAATCTTGCTTCAATGCAATAAACTAACTCATATGGACTAGTCCCAATAGATTTCTTAGTTGTAAGTCTGTCTGCCCACAATGCATTGGTCAATTTCTTGTGCCAATTCTTTTTGTTTTCTTCCAACAATTTCTTAATGATATTAATCAGGCTTTTATTAGAAGATTCTGCTAGTCCATTACCCTGGGGGTAATAGGCTGTTGAATGGCCTAAAGTAATATGATATTTATGGCAGAAACTAATCATTTTCTTTGATTTAAATGCAACAGCATTGTCTGTTATAATCTTTTCTGGACAGCCAAATCTTGAAAGTATGTTGGTTTCTAAAAACCCTATAATCACAGAATCATTGGACTGTCTACATGGGATGGCTTCAATCCATTTAGTGAAGTAGTCTGTGGCAGTTAAAATCCATCTATGTTTCCCTGAAGAAGGGGGATGAATTTCTCCAATAAAATCTAACCCCCATTGTTGAAAAGGTCTTTCTGTGGAAATTGGTTTTAAAGGCAGAGGTAACAACTTTCTTTTTCCCTCAAATATTTGACATTTATGACAAGTTGTTACAAATTTCTTAACATCAGAAAATAAAGTGGGCCAGTAAAAGCCAGCCCTTAAGATCTTGTCTGCAGTAGATTTCCAGTAGAGATGTCCTCCACAATCCCCTGCATGAAATTCATTAAGCACTTTATCAGTTTCATCTTTTAAGAGACAATTCAACAAGATTCCTTCATGATTTTTCCAAAATAAAGTGCTATCTAAAATACAATATTTCAAAGATGTCATTTTTAAAAATCTTCTTTTGGTTCTGGACAACCCTGGAGGAGCCTGCAGGTTTAATAAAACATGAATTATGTCAGTGTACCAGGGTGAATCTAAGAAAGCTTGACTGATCTGAGGAGTCGCCATCTCCTGCTCGTTATCCAGTTCATTGATGTCTAAGGCTTGGCAATTAGTTTCTGTCATGAGTTGTGCCAATCCTTGACCTTTTATGAGTTTTGTTGGTTTAATCTCAATATCATATTCTAAAATGGTAGCTATCCACTTACCTCGTTTACCTTCAATGCCATCTTGAGTCAAAATATCTTTAACTACTGCATTAGGCACATAAGCTATCACATGAGAATATAATATGTAGACTCTGAAATCTTGATTGCTTTTACCAATGCAAAAGCCTGTTTTTCCATAATATTGTATTTTAGAGATGCATCCCTCAGTGCTTTACTAAAAAATGCTATTGGCTTTTCACACCCTTGGTCATCTTTTTGAAGTAAAACAGCTGCAACAGTATGTTCCGAAGCAAATGAAAAAATAATAAAGTCCCTATCAAATTTAGGACTGGTCAGAACTGGTGTCCTTGTTAAAGCCATTTTAATTTCCTCGAATGATTGTTTGGCTTCTACAGTCCAGTCAATGCTTGAATCTTTTCTCAACATGTTAGTTAGTAATCTAAGTAACTCTGCTAGACTAGAAATAAATCTTCTCAAGAAATTAATTTTTCCTATGAATGCTTGCAATTCTTTTATGTTTCTGGGGTGGGGTATTTGCAAAATTGCTTGAATTATTTCTGGATCAATCCTAATGCCATCTTTAGAAATAATGTGCCCTAAGAGCTTTCCTTCTTCCAAACCAAACAATGACTTCTTAGGGTTTAAAGAAATTCCATATTTTCTGCACTTTATAAATACTTGCCTTAAGTGATCTAAATGTTCTTGATCTGTTTTAGAGAAAACCATTAAATCATCTAGGTAAATAACCAGAAAATCATGTATCTCTTTAGCAAAAGCAATATCCATTGCTCTTTGAAATGTAGCTCCTGCATTCTTGAGCCCAAATGGCATTTTGACATATTTAAACGTACCCCATGGTGTTGTAAATGTTGTTTTATCCTGATCATCAGGATGAACCAGAATCTGGTTGTACCCTGAAAATCCATCCAGTAGTGATATTCTTGAAGATCCTACTACCCTTTGCAGAATGTGGTCCATTTTCGGCAGAGGATAGTTGTCTTTTAAAGAAACTTTATTCAAATTTCTTAAGTCGACACACAATCTAATTTCTCCTGTCTTTTTTCTTGTTGGCACCAGGTTGGAAACCCATTCTAAGAATCTGATAGGAGCTATAATCCCTGCTTCAAACATCCTTTTGATTTCCTTTTCAATTGAGGGTAATAAAACAGGATTTATTCTTCTAAGCTTTTGTTTAAAAGGTTTTTGGTCTGGTTTCAAAGGTATAGTGTGTTGAATGATGGAAGTATCATAAGATTTGAGGTCTTCATAACTCCAGGCAAAAACGTCCTGGAATTCTTTCAATAGTTCAACATACTTGGCCTTTTGATCTTTTGGAAGAGATTTGGACAACTTGACCATTTTGGGATTTTCTGGGGTTCCTAAGTTGCACTCTTCCATATCAGCCTTCACAGGTTCCATCTTAGGTCTAAATGGAATATCATTTGAGTCAAACAGATCTTCCAACGGAGTTAATCCTTTGGGTAATTGATTATCTTTTAAATTGATGATTTCTGTTTCATCTTCTATGATCTCATCAAATTCCATGTGTTTCAAATTTTGCATGTCTTTTTCAGTGAATGTGATCGGGTGCAGCATATGAATTGCATTTTCTTTTGAAATTTCTATTTTTTGTTTTTTTTCTTGATCAAATTCATCAATAGTTATGTCTTCATCTATATTACAGTTAGAAAACTCATTTTGAAGTGTCAAAAAGTTATTGATTTGATTGTTATTCACAAATACTTGCCAATTCAAAAGATTGTCTGGTATTGCAGGCCTATGTCTGATTTCAGCTGAAAACTGATGATTAGGGTCAAAAGGTAACTTGCATGTACTAGCAAACATGGCGAGGCTGTGAGCATGCAAATTTTGTTTCCTGGGAATCTTGGCAAGTTGAGCTTGTAGAAATGTGTTGAGAATTTCCACAACTGTCTCTCTGTATTGTTTCAGTCTCATGTCTTTTGTTGAACATTCTCCTTTAATCTATTGAATGATTAGTTCGGAGTCTCCTATGATTGATACCCTAATAGCTCCTAACTTCTTGACATGTTTAAGCCCTAATAAAAGAGCTTCATACTCTGCCATGTTGTTAGTGCATTTGAAATTCAACCTATAAGCATGACCCTCTGCATGATTATTTTCAACATTATGTAACCAAATCCCAGCTCCTGCCCCTAGTTTGTTTACTGAGCCATCAAACTCTAAATGCCATAGAATTTCATGTTCATAATATTCATCAATTGTTTTAACGTGTTTCTTGACAGGAGCTAGTTGTTTAGTTTCTTCAGGTATTTCTTGATCATCTGGTGTTTCTTTGTTTTCAGAGATTTCTTCAATTTTAACAGTGGTTTGTTTATGATTTCCAATTCTGGAGCTTCTATTTCAGTAGGGAGATCTAACTCAACATTGTATAAAATAAAAGAATCCATATCAGAATGTATAGAGTAAACAGGGAAGTTTTCAGGCTTCTCATGACTACTCACTAAGTACTTCATCAAGGTTTCTCTATATAATCTTTTAGGCTGACCAAATACTGAAATAGTTGCATATGACATGTCTAGTTGAATAGATCATCCAATTTTAGCACCCCAAGATCTAGACAATAACATACCATATTTAGGTGGAATATCAGCAACTACTATGTCCATTAAAACAGACTTAGCAGGGTATTGTACCAAAGTAACACACAGATCTTTAATCAAACCTAGACATTTTACCTGACTAGAATCAAATGAAAACAAATCTTTGTACGGTCTGGTAATATCTAGATTCAATCTTTCCATTACTGCTTTTGGCATCAAATTGTGAGATGCTCCAGAATCAAGCATTGCATTATGGAGTATCTTGTCATGAACATTCATGCTTACATAAAATGGAGGAGTTCCTCCACTTTCTGGTTTGCCATTAACCTCAGGGCCAAAAAGAAGTTTGGGTTGATCATCAAGAATGTTTACTGAATCATCCAATCCAGTAATGTTAATGTTTAGGGATTTGGTAATCTGACTCCTATAGACATCATGTTTAGCCAATTCTGATAAAGGAACAGCTATCTTGAGTTTTCCTATTTCAGCCTCTAGATTGAAAGGTTTTTCTGTTTGAGTTCTAGTGTTTTGCACAGTTGGGTTTTCTCTGTTTTTTGGATCTTCAATGTTTTTCTCTTTTTCATGAATAAAGTTTTGTTTTGAAGAGGTACCTGAACTAACTTCTACTGTCTCTTCTCCATTTTCCACAGGAGGAAATGTAGTAGATTGTTGTTTATTGATTGGTTGGTTGTCAGAGACATCTTCAATTATTGGATTTGAAGAACTGGGAGTTATCTTAGGCAAAATTTGTACTTGGGGAATGTTTTGTACAGGGGGGATGTTTTGTTTACCTTTGACATTTTGTCTTGCATTTTTCTGTTTACTATTCTCTGGCACATCAATCCTTCTACTTCTCAAGTTGTACTGTTTATGAACCTCGTAGATTGTTGTGTCATAGCCTTCCTTGAAATCAAAAGTCTCACCTGAATGAGTTTGGAACGTTTCAAGGATATGATTCTCTTGATCATCCTGGGATAGGAAGACTTCTGGTTCATCTTTGTCATCATCTACATTGTTTATTTCTACATCTTCTGTAGGTTCTTCAGAGGTTGAACCTTCAACAAAGTTTTCTTGGAAAGGTGGCCTAATGTTTTGATCAGGGACATTCTTTCCAATATTTTGGTTTAGATTCCTCCTAAAGTTTGGGTTTCTTGCAACATTCTGGTTGTCAGTAGAAGATTTTCTTTCAATGGTTTCCACTCTGTCTCCTAATCTTTCCATACCTTTAATGATTGCATCCAGCTTCTTTTCAAAAGCTGAAGGTTCTTCATTCATAGGCATTCTTCTTTCTGCTCTGGCTCTGGCTCGTTTTTCTATCAGATTTGCTTCTACACTTACTACTATGCTTTGCATTTCCTCTAGTGTTTGAGGGGCTCTTTCCCTGAGGGAATAAGCAATGTCAGAATCAAAACCGTCTGGAAATTTAACCAATACAGAGTCAGGTGGGGGTCTAAGGTTCTAGGGAACAGCGTTATATGCTTCATTGAATCTAATGATGTAATCTTGTACTGTTTCATTAGGTCTTCTTCTTAATTTTTCGAATTCTGACAGGATCTGAAGAGGATCTTTCTTTTTCTCCCATCTGTTCAAAAATGCCCTATATAAAGCTGGTAAATCAGCAATACTATCAGGAGCAAGGGCCCTAAACCACGTCCTAACTTCTCCAGTGAGACTTTGAACGAAAATTCTCATTCGGACATTATCAGTGTCAATTTCATAGAACTCAACGTAATCTGTCATTCTTTTGGTGTGTTGTTGTGCTGTGTAAGTACCTGATCCATCAAAAGGTGTGATCTTACTCTGGTAATCTTGGGGCAAAGCAGGAGGGTTGGCTGGTAGCTGTAAAGGGGCGTATCTATTGGCCATTGGAAGATATAGTGGGGCAACAGGAGTTGATGGTCTGGCAGGAGGAGATGGAGGAGTAGAAGGGATAACAGGTGTTTGAAAAGCTTGAGTAAAGGTGACTGAACTTGGAGATGCTTCAGTAATCACAGAGATGTTCGAACTTTCTTCAAAGGTTTGTTCAGATTGAATAGAGTTCTGTAATTGTCTGTCAAGATGATGTGAAACAAATATGTATTGCAAATCTTCAAAGAACAATGGATCTGGAACTAATCTAGATAATTCAGTTTCAGAAAAATTCACAAACAAAGATGTTTCAAATCGTGCATCAAAAGGAATGTCATCAATATATATAATTTTCACAGGACAAGATGCAGATCTAGAAAGTAGTCTAGAACTTCCTGAACTTTCCTGACTTCCTCTTTCAGAACTTTCTTGACTTCCTTGTCTTCTAAGAATCCTAGGAATCATATTTGGATTTTCAAATATTGGTGGTGGATTAGGGTCAGGGTTTGACCTGGTATGTCGAATCCTTTCTGAAGCCAGTTTTCCTAGACTATGTGTTTTTTGGATTTTTTATTTTAATTGAAAGAATAAATACAACTTCTACAAATTCTTCAAGAAATAATGATGTATGATTAAAATTTTCTCAAAGATCTGTTAAACTAGAGAATCTGATTAAAAATTTTGAAAGTAAAGTTCAGTATTTAAGCTAAATCAGAGATAGACTGAAGCAACTTTTATTTACTTTTGCAATTGCAGAGCAAAAGCAATTTCAAAGGCTTCCTGGCTGATCTTCAGACTCTGTCTATAGCTTATAAATCAAACAATAGTATCAATAAAATGATTCAGGTCCCCAGTATGGTCGCCACTATGTTATCACTCAGGTTTTCCTTGAAGTTGTAAGAAAAGAAAAGTATACCCGAGGTAACCACAAACCAACCTTCAGATGCAGAATCTAGCCAATCTGCATCCAGAGAGGGCTCTCTCTTTATAATTTATCTTTGTTCTTAGAAGGTTTTAGGCTAGTTATAGATCCAAGAGTTTGTTTGAAAATGGTGGAATCCACAAACTAAGGGCAAGGTTGAAAGTTTTCAGTCCATTGGGCTATGGAGTCAAAGGATGGCTTTACTGGATTTCTATTCTACGCACAAGATGGCTTTACAGGGCAAGGTAGCTAGACAGAGAACAATCCTTGAAATTTAAAGTGGATGGGATGATTTTGAAGGGATGAAAGGCAGCTAAGAATCTTTCACCATGTTGAAAAGAAAGAAATGAGATGACTACAAACAAAGAGCAGTGAAGAATTCTTTATTATAGTAATCAACAATATTTAAATTAGTAAAGCAAGAGCATTTAAGAATTCATGCTTATAACCAATTTAGAGGAAAACGTTAAGAACAATCACATCTGAAATCAGAGTACAATTAAGTAAATTCTGATTCAATCCTTTATGTAAATTATTCAGAAATGGACATAATGATATTATAAACTGATAAAAACTTAAGACAAAGGTAGAAAGACTTATTGAACTGCAGTCCAACACATGAATCCTGCAAAAAGTCCTGTACTTCAAATCGTCATCCAGTAAGCCACGAATAAATTTCTCCAAAATGCTTTTATTCTGAAAATCTCAATGTTACAGCAGAGTAATAGAATCCACCCTCAACACTCTCTTTGAGGGTTTATTTATACACTAAATAATTGAAAATATCTCACACTATCCTAGCCCATATTTTGGGTGACTAAGGATTAATTTACAAGTAAACATGAGACAAATGGTCTCGTAGATAGCATAATAAGTAACTGATGATGTGTTGTTTCCTTTCTTTGTGGATGTGCTGGAGGTAAGTGCTGAAAAAGGGTTCGTTGCTGTCTTTTGGAGTAATTTCTTTGTTTCTTTGATACTCTTTGTATTTTACGGATACTCTTTAACCTGTGTAACTGATACTCTTTCATCTGTACTCATTTTTACCATTTACTTGATAGTAAAGATAAATTCTCATCCTGAAAATAACTTTTATAGAATTCCCAACATTTCATTCCACCATTGATTATCTGGTATCATGGTCCTTTTGAGTTTTCTCAATGTTTCATCTGCTTCTGTGAGTTTGTAGAAGGTGGGTTCATTAGGAAACAGATACCTTATTTCATGTTCCAGATGAAATAAATTCCTTACTCTATCATAGATGTTTCTCCCTGTTGGTAATGTTGATTGTGGTAAACTAGGAGAACAAGCAGCTGTATTTTGAGCATGAGCCTTTATTTTCTTTATATAAGTTTCTAAGTCCATTATTTGATCCTCTGAGAGCATAGGACTTGGTAACCCACTGTCCAACAAAGCTTGGAATTTCTCTCTGAAAATATTGATATCAACCAAAATATCTGTGCACTTCCTGTTTCGGGGATTTAACACCCTAGAGGTTGGTTGGGATTCAACCTCCACAGAGCAGGGGCGTACTACTTAACAGAGACTCACACGATCATGCACAGTCATAAAAACGAAATCGAGTAGAATGAGAGGTTTACCCATTGGTCCTACGTTTGAAGTAGATCCACGTGGAGTTCAAACTCCCTGCAACCGTCCTTCCTCTTTCACCTGAAATACAAGAAGAAACCAGCACAAAGGACAAGTTGTACAGTATATTTCTACTCTATATGTTAGTGAGATTCATATAAAACATTAAATAAATCATCATGAATTCTTGTATAACAAATATTCTTCATACATTAAAGCATACACTAACACGTTTACTTCGGGAACAGCATGATACTTCTGTATTATAAAAATAGTACGTACAAAATTAAGTGGAGAGATCACCTGATCCTTCCAAGGCCTTCGCAGACCGTCGTCCGGATCCGTCCAGCCCTTGCCTCGCTAAGACTCCTTCCAAACTAGTGCATACGAGATAACATATAAAGGAATGTGTATCTCAAGGAAACAAGGGTTTCCTACAATGAACTGGGAAAGTGCAGGAGGCACGGGGAATCAGACTTGGATAGGGAATACCAACAGAGTATAATATCAATACTTTCTCTCTCTCCCTTAGGCCATACACATGAGGGCTTTTTATAGTCCCTCCAAGTAGTTTCACCAGTTGGAAACAGTTGGCCACGGGCTGGGGTGGTTGAACTACCTGAGTAACCATCAACCCAGCGCGAAATTAGGGATTTTTATATATTTTTTAATCATTAAAATGGCATACGCGGAAAAGTCTAGCTGTACTCGCGTATACACGCGGGAAAACACGGGCATAGTCGCGTATGAAGGATTTTCCACTGTTTTTAAGTGAATTTGTCCAAGTCTGTAGGAATGGGTGCCCATAAAGCCATGTAGCAATCATGAATCATGTCAAGGTGGGAAATGATGCTATAACAGATGCCCCCTAATATATGAGGTCAGAAGGGGTACATGATGGCCGAAATGTATTATGCACATAGAAAGAACTTCGCAAGGTCAAGAGAGGACTTCACCAGATTTCAGCCTGCCAAAAACCAATGAAAGAAACTAGAGAGTCAACTCATGCTGAGGCGGGCATACCCATGCTCAGTCAAAAATACATCATATATATAGAAAGTACTGAATAGATCCAACATGTATACAAGTATAACTGAACTGAAAGTACATAGTGAATCATCTGAGCAGGGCCCGTAAAGACAAGTCTGTATCAATGTCCAAGTATCACATATAGAAAGCCGATCAAAGATAGTGCAACTGGATGTCTGATCAAGTAACTGAATCTCCAAGTACCGGATCATAAGAGGCGGATCAAACGGTACAATCACGCAACTCGGGGATCAACATATAAGATGATGTTGTGCTGAACTGCAACATATAAGGGTGGATGGCAACACTGGCAGAAACTGAGAGAACTGTCAACAGTGAACCGAGAAATGCCGATGCAACCCGAGGTCTTCACCGATCACAACGGCACAATTCTACACACTGGGAATAAATGAGCTGAAGTCGACCATGTGAGAAATCGTTGGATTACCGGGCAATGATGTTTCCCGTTAACCAACGCGAGACAACCCACTGATAATGATAATGAGTGTCAAGGTGCCCCAGTACAATCTGACAAGTGTGAATGAATGAGTTGAAGTTGAACACTTGAAAGAATCTACCAATCAGGAGGCAATGATGAATCCTCACTGTCGATAGCGAAGAGTCTGCCACTGATGACTGCAAACCCTAAGGTACTGACAAAAAGACTCTAGATCTTGTTCCCAGAGCAATGAGTCGGAGTCGATGGGAAAAGATCTACTGGAAGGAAGGCATTAAGGCATCCCACATCAGTCCAGCGCGAGTGTAACCCGCAAGCCAAGATTTGGAAGGAATCGGACGAAGTAGAGTGATGGAACCAAAACCAAAGTACGTTTCCGACATGCACAAGATGAAGCTAGCGCACGGAAGAAACCCTCTGAACCAACCAATAATGAAAGCTGACACAGAGGCGAGAAATCCACCGATAGGGTCAAATGGAAATCCAGGTACTGCACGAATCCCAAGTGTGATAATGTGTGCTGACGTCGAACACAGGGGAAACCACTCAGCCAAAGACCCATGATGATGATCAAATGCTGAGCACGAGGTCACCTATCAATGATGAAAATAGGCCCAAGGTGCGGCTCTAGGCTTGCTCTCAGAGCAATGTGTCGTAGTCGATAAGAGACAAACCCGCTGGCAAGAAGTCAATGGAGACCTTCTCAAACCAGCACGAGCAGAAGATCAAAACATCTGATGTGATAGAACATGATACTGACAAGACCGGGAAGGCCGACTGAATAATGAGTCAAGAGACACCGCAGAATGGCCGACTCAGGCTAGACTTCCTTTGAACAAAAGCACGACTCTGTGATGACCATGGCAGTAAAAAGTGACACTGTATAAGTCTGTCTTGCAGGAGGCAAAACAAACTCTCCATATGATTGGAAGAGATAACCAACCGGGGGAGAACTCACAAGTGAAACATGGTAAAGGCTGAACCTAGGTCAAACTAGAACCATCCCAAATGAAGGAAATATATATAAGTATATGTGCTTTGTTCAAGGGCGACAAACTGACTCTGTACCGCCATCAAAATAACGAAGATACATCCCATTCCCGCTCTTTTTGTTATATTTGATTTTTTTGTCTTTTTCATATAATAAGCCTGAAAAAGAATAAAAGAATGTTATGGTACAATGGATAGAACGAGTATCAAGAAATCAGATGCACTAGTTCCTGGGATTGGAACAATCCTATGCTCAATGCAAGGTGGCGAAAACTGGTAAGTGATACTCAGAGGAACGTTCCATCCATGGGTAAAAAGGTGTCAAGTCGTGATAGCTAAGTGCATGCAATGGTTAACTTGTACAGAAAAGTCAAGGTCAAAAGTTGGCTTAAACATCGAGTCCAAATGAAGCCGGCTAAAGGCCAGGATAAACAAGCAGCCAATATGCAATGCAGTAATACAACTTAACGACACCAGGGAGCCTCTAGGGTATAAGCCAGAAAAGGATAAGTGATGAAGGAGAAGAATGAAGCTTCAACACGAAAGACATGGCGGGACTAAAGAGGACTCCCGAGCCTACATAAAAAGCAGCATGGGCAACAAGTGATAGCAAGGAACTAACTAGGAAGCCCATGTAAAGGAAGGCTCTACCATCAAGTCATGATTTAAAAATCGGCGAGTGAAATGGGTATAATACTCATGACCTAATGGGATCGACCCTAAGGCAAGTGATCAGTATGGAGGCTAGAATGCAAGATGCAACGGAAAGTGATTCCCTAACCTATATGCCATTGAAGATCATATACCTGCCGTGAAGAGTCTGAACACATGGGCCAGAAACCGGGAAAAATCTCGAAAATGTCAAAATGTACCTGAAATATACCAAACTGGGCACTTCCAAGCAATCGAGTTATACAGCATAAGACAGATCGAAAAAATAAGCACAAGGAAATTTTTGCGAAAATTTTCAATTCTTTAGCCATAAATACACAAATTACCTCTCAAATGGTTCATTATTGCATAGCTGATTTGGAAAAAGAGCTCTGGAGCTAAAAACTTGTTTCGTCAAACCAGCAACAACCGACGGTCGGAATTCAGCGAAACTTCAGGTAGGCTCCTTATTCATCCTGTTGATTCATTTTGTCCGTTTAAAATTTAAAATTAAGTGGATTTTTACCTGGAAACCCTTATTAAAAAACGCGTACCTGCGCATACGCGGGTTCAAAGAAGGAAAGTCGCATGTACACGCGACTGTGCACAGCGAAACTAGCGTATGCGCAAGTCCGAATTTCAAAAATGAGTTTCTAATGCAAATTTTAATGAATTTTTCAGGATGACAATTTCATGGAGGGAACGCGAGCATAGTGCAATAGACCAAGAAGTCATGGAAGATCAAGCAGCGCAAAATGTCCTCCGAAACTGTGGATTATTCAAATTTTTCAAAATGCCCAATATGAAAAGTAATGTGAGATTGCTTGAAATGCTGGTAAATTATTGGGAACCGGAGCAGGATTGTTTCATCATTGATCAAATGCCACTACGCATAGAAGTGGAAGATATATACTTCATCACTGGACTCTCCAGAAGGGGAGACCCAGTGGATCTGCACGGAAGGCCCCCGGGAGGGTTAACCGTGGAGGACTATGTCCAAATCTATTGCATAGAAAATTCCAAGAAAGTTGGCACACAGATTGCAATCAGAGATATCAGGGACTTGCACATAAAGATCCTCCTATTCACCATCGGCAGAGTGGCAGGATCTGCCTCACTGCATCAGGCGTCCAAGACGCACATGAGCATAGCTGTAGAGTGCTTAATTCATGTGTATGATTGGTGCACTGCCCTGCTACTGAACATGAAACAACAACTGACCTCAATTCGCAAAACACATACAAAACACTTTGGCTATGGAACCATTTTGACTACATTCTTCTTCGAGAGAGTTCCAGCTTTGAGACCCAAAGTCATCTCAACTAACAGCAGCCCTCGGGACCCAAGAATTGCCCGTTGGGCAGACATGATGAAGAGACTGGGGGGCAGCGAGGTACCCCGAACTACCTGGGATGATGAGTTCTTCTTATGGTTGAGAGAACAGATCATCGCAGTAGATGACTATCCCTATGCCGGGATGGATTTCCGAGGAGATCCAGATCTAGTACTTCCACCCGGTGCAGCATGGGGAGCAGTCGGTAAGTTTTTTCAAAAATTTTAACTTATATGATTTTTTTTTTGGATTTTCAAATATGTATGAAAATGAAAAACAAATATGTTTTTGGATTGGATTCATAATGACTGACAATTAAAAATGATCATGTTTCAGATGTTGGACCAGTTCGTCCTGAGGGCCTAACACGTCACAAGCGTCGCAGAGGTGAAGCGGAGACAGCGGATTCTGACAGGACACTCCAGGCTGTGCAGAGAAACTTGGAGGGACTGACCCGCCAAATCCCTCTGGCTGCTGTGGAGGACTTGCCAGAAGCCGTCCAGAGACGGGTTGTAGGAGTACCCCGGGACTGGGTTAGACTGTTTCGCCGTGTGGCCACTGCAGTGATGTTCTATAGGAACGCAACTTCTGGGCAGGGTCCTCAGGAGTAGACAGATTTTCCATATTAGATGACTGTATATTCTTTTTTGAGACTGAACATGATGGGGCATAAGCCCAAGTTTTGTACGGCATTTATGGATCCAAATTTTGTAAAGTTTTTTGACATATCGATGATATATATACAGCGATATTTGATGTGATGTGATAAATGTATCAAATGTATGATGATTTTGATGATTAGATTTTATTGTATTGAATGATTAATATGCCAATCTAAAGCTTGATTAGCCAATGAGTCAGCAAACCAATTGTCAGCTCGAGGAATATGAATGAATGTTAAAAATTGAAATGACCTTTGTAACAAACGCACCCTCAAGAACAATCGTAATAAAAATGGATCTCGTACCCGATAAGTGTTGTTCAACTGCGACACCACCAGCTGGGAGTCCAAGAAAACTACCAACGAATCAACACCCAAAGATATTGCCTCCGAGAGTAGATGAATGATTGCAGTGTATTCTGCTACATTATTGGAAGCAGGACCAATGCAGACCCCTCTTGATACCAACAGCTGACCGGAAGGATAATGAAGCACCCAAGCCGCGGAAGCTAAGTTCCGGGTGTGTCTACTAGCACCATCAGCGAAACCATAATGACTCATGACATCAACACAACCTGCCAAAGCAGATCAAAAACATCACCATCTCATCAAAAATCGAAAATCAAACAGATATGTACAAGACAAAACTACTATATACAAAGCAAAATGCCGGGGCAAAGCCTAGGCATAATACTTCTTCAGATAGAGCCCATTTCGGGGCTCCGACAACTCATTTCCTTCAAAGTCAACCAAGGTATACGCTCCTTTCTTAAGTACCTTTTTGACGATATAGGGGCCATACCACATCGACTTAAACTTTCCCGCCCCCAAGGCATCTTTTTCTTGGGCATAGACCAAAACAAGGTCACCTTCGGAAAAGACCCTAGGCTTAACCGCCTTATCGTACTGGACTTTGACTCGGTTTTTATGCGCTTCGTTCAACGTGGCGGCATCTCGACGCTGCTCATCAAGATGTTCCAGATGAAGAAGCCGTTCTGCCAGACTAGAAGTGTCAGGAAGAAGCTCAACAGCTAATTTAAGGGAAGGAATCTCGCATTCGATGGGAAATACGGATTCCACCCCGTGGACTAACTGAAACGGAGTAAAGCCAGTTGCAGTTTTAACTGACGTCCTGTATGCCCAGAGTGCAGGATATAGCATAATGTGCCAGTTGGATCTATGTTTATCAATCGTCCGTTGAAGAATTGTTTTCAAGGACTTATTCACGGCTTCCACCTGGCCATTGGCCTGAGGATAATATGGAGATGAATGCTCCTGCCGGAAACCCAATTTAAGAGCCAACTCAGCCATCATACTGTTCTGAAAGTGACTGCCATGGTCAGTGACAATCTCTCTAGGTATACCGAAACGAGCGATAACTTGGTTGAAGAAGAAAAGAGCTGCAGTCTCACCATCGTTCCCAAAAGTAGGCATAGCTTTGACCCACTTCGTAAAGTAGTCTACTGCTACGATAATGTACTTGTGACCTTTTGCCGAAGGCGGGTTACAAGTAGTATAATCCATACCCCACTTTGTAAAGGGTCCGACAATAACGACTGGAAAAAGCGGAGCTGGATGAGCGCGCATTTTTCGAGTATACACTTGACAAGGATGACACTTCTTGACCGATTCAATACAATCTTTGAAAATCGAGGGCCAAAAGTAGCCAGCACGCAAAATCTTTTGGGCTGTAGCAAGCCCTGATAAATTACCCCCACAAGCTCCACCGTGAGAATCATTGAGCACAGCCTCAGCTTCTTCGAAAGTTAAGCAGCGTCTTAGGATTGAATCAACCCCTCGACGGTACAAAGCATCACCAATAATCAGATAACTTTTAGCTAAGTGACGCAGCTTACGACGCTCATCTTTCGAAAAAGAAGAGGGAAACTTCACAGTCTGGAGATATACAATGATGTCCCCATACCAAGAATCTTGTGGAGAGATCAGAAACAAGTGTTCGTCCGGAAAGGACTCATCATAGATCATCGCCTCTCCACAAGGCAACTCGGAGATCAATTCCGCAAAAACTAATGACTTCTTGGATTTGGCAGACATGAACTCTAGATCAAATTCCTGTAAAATCACAATCCATCTATTATATTTGCCCCCAATGATCAACACGAGGACAACCGAAGCCAATAGGAGCAACCACACATAAGTTTTATGAAGAATAATATTATACGTCGGGAGTCGCTCGTACAAGATGAATCGTCGGTTAAGGCTAATTTTTCTATCTGGGTATCGTTAGCTCGTGTCCTACCACCCTCGACTAAGGTGTCCAAAGCATGCTCACTGTAGCATCATCTACCCGAACTGCAACCATACCAATGGTAGATTCTCGTCGTAGCCGATACAAAAGAAAAATCTCGCTATAACCTAGTGGACTCGTGAAGGAGCGTAGGTCAATGCCTTTTCTGCATCACGAGCGCGAGCATAGTCGTCCCAAAGAAAAGTGACTCCTTTCTTCAACAATCTCATATATCCCTTTGTAATCTCAGCATAGTTAACGATAAACCTCCGCAGAAAGTTAGACTTCCCTTGGAGACTTTGAAGTTGACGGATTGAAGACGGGGGAGGCAACCGAAGTATTGCCTCAACCTTGAAGGGATCTACCCTTATCCCTTCACTAGACACGATAAATCCCAACAGCCGACTGGATGTTACCGCGAAAACGCACTTGTTCGGATTCAAACGAATTTTATAAAAACGACATCTCTCAAATATTTGCCGGAGGTGTCCTGGATGATCCATCCTCTTTCGAGAATGAGCAGCTAGATCATCTAAGTATGCCTCTATAATTTTCGTGATGTCGTGGAAGGCGTAAGACATGGCCCGCTGAAAAGTAGCTCCAGCATTTTTAAGACCAAAAGGCATTTTCTTATATGCAAACGTACCCCAGGGACAAATAAATGCGGTCTTATGTTGATCTTCTGAACGGATAGTAATTTGATTGTAACCAGAAAAACTGTCCATGAAGGAAAAAATTTCGTTACCGGCACACTCATCAATAATCTGATCAATGAAGGGTGTGGGGTAATTATCTTTAGGACACGCCTTATTCAGGTCTCTGAAATCGATGCACACTCGAATTGTTCCTTGCTTTTTATCAACAGGAATGGGGTTTGAAACCCATTCAGTCAGAGGAACTGGGAAAATGAATCCCGCCCTGCGCCCCTTTTCAACTTTAGTAATGATACCGCCTTGTGATTAAACGATCTAAGCTTTTGCCCCACCTGTTTAGCGCTTTACACGTCTGATCCTTCATGTCGGACGATAGATGGATTCATGCTGTGCATTTCCTCATACATCAAGAAAACATCCTATACTCTTTGTGATCTCTGTGATAGATTTGAACTGGGTCACGGAACATTCGTACCTCCAATGAAAACGTTCGATAATGCTGTGATTCCTGGAGATGTTCACCTAGATAGCTCCGAGAGATCACACCCATGTTCCTCAAGATAAACCCCAGGCCAAAGCAGGGCTCAAGACTGGGTGAACAGGTCCAGGAGACTGAGGACTTGGAAAGCTAGCTTCGACTTCGCTCAAGTCAGGTAGGAAGTAAGACCGATGATGCAAGTCATCCCACGGTCTCTCTATACCCGTCATTGCTTCCAGGATGGCCTCTTCAGATGGAAGAGTTGTATCTAGACAATCCTGGGCAGAAGAAGAAGTAAGCGTCCAAGCCGGAGCCACATCACCATCCATCTCTTCCGGCGAAAGAGGAGCTGGATCAGACTCTGCAGTGTCAACAACAGACTGATATGCAATCTCAGCTGCAGAAATCGGGAATGCCATTCCACCCACTTGCCCTTCTTCCAATGTGGCAGTTGGAGAAGGTAAGGTCCAAGGGTCCGAAAAATAATGAGTTCGAAAGAACTCTCTTCGAAGGGGAGCCTTGGAGGATGAAATAGCATTAATAGACACCTTAGGAGGAGGAAGATCAAAAGATCCCATCAGGGAAGAATACATTCCAACTCCCAGATTCTCGATAGGCGCCTTAGTATTGTCCAACTTAGGGACAGATGAGTCAGGAGGCGCATCCAGGTCTACAAGAGGACAGTCCAGTTGATCCACCGTAACTATCCTCCCTTCGTGGGGGAAACATACTATCCGAAATAGTGAAGATGCAATGGCATCCATATCATATATCCAGTTCCTCCCCAACAGAAGGTTGTAGTCCAACGCTGCATCTACTACCTCAACCTCTATGTTAACGGTTTTTCCCCCAACACAGATGGGCAAAGCCGGGACAATACCATGGGGCCTATGAGAATGGCCATCTAATGCAGTAAGAATAGTGCTAGATGGAACAGCTTTGGGAGATCCTAGTGTCTTCCAGCATGCGAGAGACATCACGCAAGTAGAAGCACCCTCATCAACGACCGTGCGAAAGATATTAGTCTTCCGGTACGATGATTTAATATGGAAGGCCATATGATGAGGTAGTCTCTTCTTAAAATTCTTCATATCAAAGGTAATCAGAAGAGAATTTTTTGGATCTATAGCTCCAATGGCAGTGAGCAAAGCACTGCGCTGAGCCGGACAAGACTGGAGTACCTCTAAAGCTGACATAGCACAAGGACTCTGCGCCAGATCTTCTACAATCGAGTAGTTCTGGGCAGCCCTCATGTTCGGATTAATCGTTGACCGCTTAGAAGATGCTTTTGGCATCCTAGGCATAGACTCGACAGTTGGCTTCGTGATGTGAAGCGGCTCAGTAGCATCAGGAACTTCCTTAGCTTTCGAAGATTCCTCTCCACCATAATCACGGGATCTCGTAGCGACATCCACGTGAGCACTCATCATAAAGATATTCGATGGAATTTCCCCTTCCTGAGGACCTCCAGAGGAAGCCCCAGGATTTTGGTTCGCGCCAGCATTTAATTGCTGCCCTTGGGGAAAAGGGTTTGTTAGCACAGCCTGGGAACTAGAAGAACCCTGTTGAGATAACAGGCGCTGAGCATCCTGAATTTTCTGCAAAGATGCGGAGATGGTCTCAGCACAAATCTCGCACGGAAACTTGTCCTCTTTTTTCTCCTTGCCCTTCACTCAACACGCCGTTGGTCTTATTTTACTGGCTCTTCCATTTTGCCCTTCTGTTATTACGTCCCTTCTTCTTCCCATCTGACTGTTGATTTCCTTTGGGTTCAGAAGATTGGACAGCATTAATGGACAAAGACTGGGAAGGTGAAGAATCAGCAGGCACAGCCTGACCAGAAGAAGCAGATTGTAAAGACAACTGCTGCAATTGAGAAAGCAGGCTGGCTGCACTACTACTGACCGATCCGACAAGTCCGTCACCATGCGGACCATGTTTGGGTTTCGAGAGATCCAATTTGGAGCGAGGAGCATTAGGCAAATACTTGTAAAGCATGCCAGACTGAGAATAGATCAACTCTAACTGCTGGGCCCTAAAGATGGCCTGCTCCTCGGAATATACCCCTGACATGGATACATCCTTTGAAATATCTGACTGAAGCGATTTCAAAAACCACTCGAGAAGGAACTCACCCGGAATATGGGCTTTGATAAGCCTCTTCCTTCTCCTCCATTCCTGAATATGATCAGAAATGTGAGTTGCCTCATCCTGCTTAAAATTAGCCAGGAGTTCGGTCCCAGCATCATATCTGACGGGCAACTGGAAATGGTTAAGAAAAGTGACAGCCAGTTCTCCAAATGTGGCGAAACTGCCCCCAGTAAGCTCTATATACCACTTCGCTGCGTTTCCAGTTAAGGTGCGCTGAAATAATCTCAATCTAATCGAATCGTCGATCAGAGAGTTGGATGAACACCATAAGTGGAATGTGGTGACATGGTCTGCCGGATCTTCACCATTCTTACCTTCAAACTTAGGAATGTCTGAAGGAAGTTTGGTTGGAACCGGAGGCCAACCCGGACTATATCGAATTGGGTCATTAGTTAACTTCGCCAAGTCTGGCAAGTTTAACGTTGCCAGAAATGGTAATCGCGGCGGAGCCTGAGAATTCCATCCTTGATGGGATGGATTTCCCACATTCTCAAAAGAATAGCCTGGATTTGATGAGGCACCAGGCTGCCAGAAAGGACCCGTAGAAAACGGAGAAGAACCTCCTCCCCACGCCGAGTTACCAAGACCCAGACTAGTTCCCCCCGCTGAAGTATTGACTGAAGATGTAAGCCCCTGGTAGGGGTTCCATGTATTAGATAGAGGAGAAAGAGACTGATAAGCACTCGATGCAAGGAAAGAAGCATTCCCTGGATGACTCGCGATGAACTGATTCCCTGCCCCCGACGTTGCAAACATAGGATTCCACCCCATAAAAGCAGTCGAACTTGGCCCCCGAGCCCAAGGATTGAAACTTTGGGTCTGGGACGTAAAAGGAAACGACCCTAAAGAAGGATTGGGACTAGGAATATGCCCAGTCCCAAAGGGGAAACCCTGAAAAGAAGCCGATCCACTAGCCATGTTGGACATGGGCGTAGATCCAGCTGCACCGGCGGTAAAGGAAAAAGAGGGATTTCCAGCAATGGACATCCCTGAAACAAAGGGACCAGATTGAGAAGCATATGCTTGGGTGAACCCAGAGCCAAACATAGCAGTGCTAGAAGCACTCGAAGATGGAGCAAGAGTGCCCCCTGCCTCGACAGAAGCAGGGGTCTGAATGCCCGCAGCACTCACGGTAGAAGCCGCGTTCCCAGTCGTGGCCATCGAAAGATAAGAAAGATATGGAAAATCTGGCGGTCTCTCAGACTCCGGTCCGACGTACTCTATAACAAACGGATGATCAAGAGGAAGAGGAGATGGACCTGTAGCTGCAGGCTCAGGTATATCTTCTATCTGAAAATCTTCCTCCTGAGGAAACAATACCCCGAGGTGAGCGAAACGCTCCTCTCGGAACCGACACCGGAATCAACAACGAAACCTTCAGACCTTAGTGGAGGATCTCTCTCCACAGCGTCAGACTCTACAGGGTGAAAACCACCTGCTAGATCGCTCCTACGCCTTCTCGAAGAAGGCTCTGCACTCTCAGGAGATAACCCCTGGACTCTCCTCGAACGTCGAGGCGCTTGATCAGCCACTTTTACAAATTTATTATATTAGACTCAAGAAAAGTGAAAAGCTAGGCAAGCTAGGAGCAAAAGAGCACTCACTAAAATCAAAACCCTGAGAAACAGCAAGCAAACAGCCTCCAAGTATTTCCGCTCCGGGTGATGAGGACCGGACACCAAAATACAGGAAAGCGAAGTATAGGGCCTTCCGAAAGCAGTCTGGGATGATTAGGGCCCAGAACAACTAGCGAAGGTATCAGAAACAGTTACACTGACCTCCTAACAACAGCCTTTGCCGGCTCAAGTACCCAAGCTTCGCAAGGGCACCCCCCAGAAGTACTGCTGGAAGTGATACGACGTCTGCCTCAGGTACCACGGGTATTCCCCCCCGCAGTCACCTGTGTGGAACCTAGGAACAACAACTATGGACACCAATCCGTATCAGAAGCTGGGCGGAACGGTCTTGAGGTTAGATTCAGCTAATCGGAGGGGGGGTATCCCTCTTCTTAACCTTCACTTCCCCTCGCGCTTGACTCTTGGATGAGAGCTTTCCCAGTCCACTTCACGGAGTTGGATTTCGCTCAATTAGTAAACTTCTATGTCTGTTTGAGCGGCCTTGGAGAGTTAACTCTCCTCTCTCCTATTCCAAGGCCCTACAACCTAGCTAGTTGGTGATTGACACTAAATAAAACTTGCTAGTTGATTTTAGATTAAATCGCTTATTTTAAGGGCTGTTGTATTAAGTCACAAGGATATGGAGTTGAAACCAATGATGTTCTGACGCAAAAGAAATTAATAAAAAAACCTGACTACATGCACATGCAGTTCTTTGTCTTTCGATGAAGAGCAATTTCTATGTAAGTTCTACGAGACTAAAAATGTATTTTTCTTTTCGAATTACAAACTCACATGCACAAAAATTAAGAAGCTAACTAAATGATTCAATGCACCTAATGCAAATGACCACTAGCATGTAAATTCTAAGATGCAGAAAGTCCCTTGAAACAAGGTGAAATTTCCCAAAAGGCTCCTTCAGTTTCAACTAATCTTTTTGATATCCAGAAATCCAATTCTTGCGAACAAGAACTCTCAATATAAGACACCAAAATACTCAACAAGAAGAAGAAGAAATCAAAAGACAACCTCCCTTCACAATCAAGCGGGAAACTAGAAGCAAGAAACTTCACTAAAGTCCCAAAAGATGAAGCCAAACGAAAATGAAAAAGGCAACAACAAAAACAAAACAAGAAACAATGTTTTTTGAGTTTTTGATATGCAAAAACAAAAAGCAAAACAAATGTTTTTGGGCTTTTTAGTTTTATAAAACAAGAGCTTCAAGAAAACCAAGAACAACTATCCCAATCTAAGCCAAAACGAGACCGAATTTCAAGCATAAACTTCAACTATGCCCCCAAACCTTATAAGGCTAATGAT
Source organism: Pinus albicaulis (assembly GCA_034641835.2). Taxonomy (NCBI): domain Eukaryota; kingdom Viridiplantae; phylum Streptophyta; class Pinopsida; order Pinales; family Pinaceae; genus Pinus; species Pinus albicaulis. Next base: position 722,341,280 of record CM076573.1, read on the forward strand.
AGCAAGATCAATAAGAGCAATGGAAGACTAAAAACTCAATCAAACAGCCAAGAGAAATAGTGCAAATTTGTTGCAACACAAAACTCCAAAGAAACAAGAAAAGTTCTTCGAAAAATGCAACAAAACCCTAGCTTATGAAACTCAAGAAAACCAATCAAAAACAAAGCAAAGAACGCAATGCAAAGCACAACACAAAGACAGAAGCGAGTCAGTGAGCAGAAGCTCTCTGTTCTGGTAAAGCAGAACAGCCAAGAACGCTCAGAAAGCGATCTTGGAACTCAATCCAGGAGTGCTAGCACCAACAAGAACACTTCGCCAAAAAGATCAGTTTTCGGACAAACGAAAGAGAACCAAGACTTAAAACCACTTCTGTCACACTCCAGTAAGTACAAAGACTCTGCAAACACAGGCCTCCACAGCCAGAAAAGACCAAAAACACCAGAATCTTGAAATTTCAAATTCATCCTAGGTATACGCGACCTTGCAGTTATGCAACAGGCATGTATACGCGTCTGTGTTGAGGGAAACCCGCGTATACGCGGTTCCTTCTACACAAACTCGCGGGTATACGCGACTGTGTGCAAGAAAAACTGCGTATACAAAGAAAGATAATGAAAAATAAAAAGTACAAGCCTGGGAAAGGTATCAAAGCTTCAAACTGACTGCAAGAAAGCAAACTGGACTGTAAAAGACAGAAAAAACTGTTGGTATCCTACCAAACAGCTGAAACAACCCAACAGGAGAATCACAAAAATTTGATCCCCAGCGGAGTCGCCAGTTCTGTTTCGGGGATTTAACACCCTAGAGGTTGGTTGGGATTCAACCTCCACAGAGCAGGGGTGTACTACTTATCAGAGACTCACACGATCATGCACATTCATAAAAACGAAATAGAGCAGAATGAGAGGTTTACCCGTTGGTCCTACGTTTGAAGTAGATCCACGTGGAGTTCAAACTCCCTGCAACCGTCCTTCCTCCTTAACCTGAAATACCAGAAGAAACCAGCACAAAAGACAAGTTGTACAGCATATTTCTACTCTATATGTTAGTGAGATTCATATAAAACATTAAATAAATCATAATGAATGCTTGTATAACAAATATTCTTCATACATTAAAGCATACACTAACACGTTTATTTCAGGAACAGCATGATACTTCTGTATTATAAAAATAGTACGTACAAAAGTAAGTGGAGAGATCACCTGATCCTTCCAAGGCCTTCGCAGACCGTCGTCCGGATCCGTCTAGCCCTTGCCTCGCTAAGACTCCTTCCAAATGAGTGCATACGAGATAACATATAAAGGGATGTGTATCTCAAGGAAACAAGGGTTTCCTGAAATGAACTGGGAAAGTGCAGGAGGCACGGGGAATCAGACTTGGATAGGGAACCAACAGAGTATAATAATAATAATTCTCTCTCTCCCTTAGGCCATACATATGAGGTCTTTTTATAGTCCCTCCAAGTATTTTCAGCAGTTGGAAACAGTTGGCCACGGGCTGGGGTAGTTGAACTACCTGAGTAACCATCAACCCAGCGCGAAATTAGGGATTTTTATATATTTTTTAATCATTAAAATGGCATACGCGGAAAAGTCTAGCTGTACTCGTGTATACACGCGGAAAAACATGTGCATAGTCGCGTATGAAGGATTTTCCACTGTTTTTAAGTGAATTTGTCCAAGTCTGTAGGAATGGGTGCCCATAAAGCCATGTAGCAATCATGAATCATGTCAAGGTGAGAAATGATGCTATAACACTTCCTTTCTAAATTCTGCATGAAAGTTCTCTTGATGAAAACTCTCTTTATTTCTAAAACTGCGCCGGTTCTGTCCTCAATCCCTAATACTGCAAGCTGTTGTTTTGTCCTGGTGTTCAAAAATTGAATGAGCTGATTGGCCTGCTTAGGCCTGCCTCTTAATTCATTTCTGGTTCTGTTTATTTCTTCTTGGGCTATTTTAACCAACTCATTTTGTTCAAAAATAGCTTGAATAGAAGGCCAAATGTCTTTTATTAACTCAATGATATCACCCCAAAGAATGTCATTAATCTCCTTTAAAGGCTTTTCCAATGAAAGATCTTTCTCCAAAGCCTGAACCAATTTTTCTAATCTTTTTATTTCCCTGGTGTGATCAGCAACTGTCTTTTTAGATGTATCATATTTTTCCTCCAATTTTACTAATTGCAATTTCGTTGTTTGGAGTTCTGTGACCCTGAGTTGTAGACTTTCCATCTATTTTATTAATTCATCAGAACTCAAACTAGAAGTGTTTACCTGGGATGGTTGTGTTTGCTGACCTGTTGTTGTAGTACCTGTTGTTGATGTCTGCCTGATAGTTTCCTGTTCCTGCAAAGCTCGTTCCAATTCCTTCTCCGTTTCACTTAGTCGCTCAGTCATATTTAGGAGCAACTCCATTATTTCTTCCTGTGAATTCCCTTTTAGAACTTCTTGGGTCTGAGGGTGCCTTGAGGCTGGCAATTTTAGCTGCTTCCTCAGTGCAGCTATGTCATCATCTTTTTTCTTTATTAATGCCTCAATACTTTTAATGTCTTTGGGGTTATGACCCAAGCCAATGATTATGTCTTCTAAAGACTTTATTCTATTATCTTTGGTCTGTGAAGAGGCCTTCTCAATTTGCAATTGTGCAGTAGTGTTATTCAAAGAATCCTGCAGCGTTATAGCTGCCATGGCCTTGTTGGTAAGAGTGGAATAGACCATTTCCCCAGTTTGTCTGTGTAGCTCTATCTGGTCCAGAGGATGGATATCCTTTGCCAAAACTTCAAAATTTGCTCTGATGTAATCAGCTGCTGAAGTGGGCTTTGGCACCTTTGCTTTGAAGTGGCTCATCAGCATTTTACCTTGTGAAAGGTAGAATGCTGACATTAGCCTTTCTTGATTATGGGGAGCCATCTTCATATATTGATCATATACCTTCATTTTCAATGGATCATTCTTTGCTTTAATGTTAATGAAGGTTCTTTTAATATCCACTGTGTCTGTCTTTGGTGGTCTGAAAGAGGATACTTCAGTACTCAATTGCTTTTGTAAAGCTTTCCCTTTCTGGCTTATGTTTGTTTCACTTGCTGTGCCAGTTTTCTGACTATCTTCCCTTCCATCATCAAATACTTCATCTATAATTTCCACATCTGGAGGTGGATTTGGTTTCTGTTTCTTGACCTGATGTACCTGTGAGGTTTCTTTTGGAGGAGTGGTGTCTGAAACCAGCCTTTTCTTTCCTATTTCCACATTTGATGGAGTCTGTAACTCTGGAACCTGTGGATGCTGTACCTGAGTGGGAGAAACCTGTGATTGTTCAAGTGCTTTGGAATTTTGTGGTTTCTCTGCCATGACCAAAGTTTCAATAACCTGGATTGCAGGTTCTTTTCCTTTGCCCTTTGATTCTGCTGCAACTGATGACCTGCTTTCCTGTAATGCTTGCTGTAGAGTTGTTGCTGAAGAAGTGCCAATGTAGGGTACCTGCACTTGACCATAAGATTCTAGGTCAAAGTTCTTCTCAACATCTTTCATAATTTTATTCATTTTGTCAGCTTCACTTTCTTCCTCAACAAGTGTTCCTTCAATCCATTCATCTTGATTGGCATACTTTTCTAGATCAGGAATCTTGTGATGTATATAAGGGGATGATTTATTCTTTAATCTCTTTTCACAAATAAAACCAACTGGGTCATAAGGAACCCAACGGAAAGATGTTTGGAACTTTCTCTGTAATATATTTTCTGCCTCTCTCTCGGCCTCCCTAGAGTTGCAGATGAAAGGACCTAATTGGCTTTTGATCCTTAACTGAGCTTTCTTCTTTACATTACAAAAATGGATCACATTTGAATTGTTCATCTGCCTGAAGTATTCCAAGGCAAAATCCTCATGGGCACATATCTGGGTAACCTGAATGGACGTAATTCACATCCATAAATCCTGATGACTGTATGGTTTTGATACAAATACCAATCCCCAACTTTATAACTCTTTGACAATTGCAAGGTCTTTCTAATTTCATTACTGAGTCTTGGGGGAGGAATTCCTGTTAACAAAGTTGTTGCAGGATATACAAACTGATCAATGAATTCTGAGTAGGAGTAGGGAGAATCAGAGGAAAAATGAATGATGGGGGACCAAAATATGACTGACCTGGGATTTCCCTTGGCATCAAGTTTTTGAACAGGGAAAGGGAACCTTTCTGACTGATAATAGATAATGAGATGATAGATGACCGAGGAGTATTTAAAAACTTTTTCAACATCTAGCCTTATGAATTGATCATGGATCTTGTTGGCTATGAAGGAAGCAAAGTCATATTTGATCTCAGGAGGTTGCCCAGGAGTAAAAATGGATAGCAGAGCCAAGGTTATCTCATCTACATATTCACTAGTGTTGAATCCCAAGACAAAAGATATTATATTTACAATAAGCCTTCCCAATGTATTGAAATAGTAAAACCATAGGGAGGAGACCCTTTTGGCTGATGCTCAGGTAACATGAAAGTTTGACACATGAATTTTAGCTTTTCTGGGGTTAATTGCCTGGTTTTCTCAATCAATCCTTCCATGGACAATGGTGCTAATTCTTGGTCTGGTTCAAAGTGTAACATGGCATTGATAGCCTGGGGAGTGATGGGAAACAGAATACTTTGATCAGGATCTATTACAGCCCTCCGTGTGGGATCATAGTTTGAATGGCAATAATGGATGATTTCTAGGAAAATAAGGACTGAGGGGATGAGATGCCTTGGGAGATTGGATTCCCATAACCCTATAAGATCTTGCCCCTTTGAGTATTCGTCTCTGCAGCGACAATAACTCAATAGGGGACTTTCATCAAAATGCAAGTCTTTAATTTGGAAATCTTCATCTATCAAAGGTAAATAGTCCAATTCACGGTGAGGAGCATTCAGTGGAGTGATATTCAGCGCTGTCGGAGCCTCCATTTTGGTTCTTGTGGATTCAAAATGGAGGTTTTTGGTTTTCCTTACAGGCCGGGCGGGATTTCTAAAATGAAGGAAATTGGCACAATTTGTTGGTCCAGGGAACAATTACACAGTTTAAAAACCTCTGGGGAAGACTCAGTGATGATTTTTAATCACTATTTCAGCGAAAAATAAAGAGAACTGAGTTTTACTTGCAGTCGGGGCGGAAAAGGATAAATACCTGTTTTTAGAAGGAGGCTGGTTCTTTAACAGGTAACAGGTGATGGCGGGATTGTACTTGAACACGGGCGCAGCGGAATCTTGGAGTGAATCAGTCAATTACAGTGGAAATTTGAAAATCGCAGCAGGGAGCACTGTCGTTTTCAAATAACGAAAATAACAGAAAAACACGGAAAAATGGCTTTATTTACAAGTTAAAAGGGTTTTTTATTTTTCCGAGGAGTGACGTCATCGACGTACGGGCTGACGTATGCAAGGTCGGGCGGTAAGCGGTAAGCGGTAAGTCCCCGCACCGCTTTTGGTCGAGGGTGGTATTAATCGGGAGGGCAGCGATCAAAGTGATCGCCACGTGGAATGTGAACTGTTGAAATACCACCCGCTCCCCGCTCGTTAAAGTTCTCACAAAGGATGGGTAGCGGGGTTTACGTGGATCGTTGATCTGCGAAGGGTTGATCCGACGGTTGAAGTGATGGGGGAATAAACGGAGGTTTCAGGTGTGGGCCCGTCGAGATTTAAAACAATTTAAGCTTTAATCTAATCACCCCAGGAGATAACTAATAGGCGGAAACAGTTATTAATTAGTCCAGATGACTAATTAATCCCGTATGCGAAAAGAAAGGGGTTGCGGCGGGGTTTGGTTAAGTGGAACGCCAGGTGGGAAAACCACGGTGGCACGAAACTTTTCCGAAGTTTTATTTGGAATTAAAACTTTAGTTTTATTCATATTTTTGTGTTTAAACATACATATCGCATGTTTAAAGTTTTTGTATATATGTTTTTTATTATATGGTAACAAATAAACATTATTTAATTACCATAAGGGCGGGATTATAATATAAAGATATATTTAACCAAAGGGCTTGTGAAGAGGGGTTTTTAATAAATATTTGAGAAAATAATTACTTTGGTTAAACTATATAATATAGGGGTTTTTTGGGTTATTTATAAAAAGGAAGTTATATACTTAGGATAGGGTATTTTACTAGGGATTTAGTAAAATAAAGTTAAATGTAAATATGGCAAAGTACAAGGAAACTCAAAATATTTTTGCACATCTAAGAAAGTGATAACTTCTGAAGTAAATTGCAGTATCTTATCTTCAACACTTAAACTTAGAATAGCAAGTTATCTTGAGGGATTTTTATGGAATTTTGCATGAGTTTCCTAAGCAAAATAGGATTTTACTTAGGTAAAGTTAAGGTGAATGATTATAATGATGAATTATCTCAAGTACTTAGGTCTTTTTGATCTATTATATGAGGGTGGTCCCTCATTGAAATGCCTTGAGCCCTTTGATCTCACAATACATAGTACTTTGGGGAAATTAGTAAAACTTTTGAGGGAAAGTGATAAGGGAGGTTAATCAATGACTTTGCTTGTGATTTTCAGTGTTTTTCTGCTTCAGTATTTGTGATGAAGGTAAAATATTAAACATATTCAGCACCATCATTCATCACATAAATCTTTGCAACACCATCTACCTACCCTATCTACTTGACACTACCATTTTTTCTTCTTTATTAGGGTGCATTTGGACTTGCAAACCCTTATCAATCTTTTTCTTTTACATGGCAAATTTATCTAATTTTACTCTTATTACATCCAAGGGCTCAGATTAAACTGTTGAGCACCTTTATTAACTCTACCTATCTACTTATCCGCCAAGATTAAACTGTTTGGTCAGATATTTATTCTCTATTCTACAACATGAAATTGAAACATGAATAAGTCAAGTTTAAACAGTTTGACTCTTCATAAATTGTGGCAAAAGTTTGACAAGCTGCACACAATTGCTTTATTACAGAAATGAAATAGTAGTGGCATTTCGATTTGCACACTTTCCTTGGTCTATTTTTTGTTTAGGGTTCATTTCTTTCACTTTTTTGACCATTTTATTTTTCTTACCCTTTGATTTTTCTTTTTAGGGTATACCCTCTTTACATTTTTTAAATTTTTTGATTTTTTGGTTTTTCAAGAATATGGAACACCTTTGCTCAAGAAAAAAGGTTTGAACATATTCCATAATTCAATCAAGACAATCATGAAAGATGAAACCTATTGGTATAGGAGACTAACACCTCCGACTCCAAACTCTCTCTCCTCAATATCCTAGTGTGACAATTCTTAGGGAAATAGTTCTCAATGAACCATGCCAATCGTGAAACCTCACACTAAAAAAATTCCGCTCCTCACACAATCAACCTTTCGACCTTTGACAATGAGCCCTTGCCTCCAATTTATAAGAGTTTGGGAGGATCAACCTTTCCATTCTTCTCCATTAGTTTGATTAGGGAAAAATCCATGATGTCTCCATTATTTTATAGCTTTTTCCCTCATTGCATGATTAGTTAGGTTTAGAAATGTCTAATCAAAGGCCTCCACTGCAAGTTTCCAGCTTTTTGGACTGACTCCTTGAGAAAAAGTCGAAAATGTCAGTCAGTTAACTCGGAATTTTCCCCTCATTCTTCATGAAACACGAGTAATACTGCCCTTTAGGAGAAAAAAGGCATTACCCTAGGCACTAACGGTCCCTACAGGAAGTAGAGAAGCATTATAACTGAGCTTGGCAGTTTCTGGGGTGCATTACCATGGAAAAATAGGTCTTTGTCTAGGTCAATTTCTTCCATCCATGTGTCCTTCTCCTTTGAGCTGATGAGGAGGTCATTTGCAGTATAACACTTACTAGTGACTTTATCAAATTAACCTCCAGAATTTAACTCGTCTAAGTCATTTACGCCACTTCGTCTCTCACTTGACGAATCACCTTCGAGGGAAAAATATGCCGCGTCAATGAGGTGCCTCCACGTCTAGGGTTCGAATCAGCGAAGGGATAAGGTTTCCCAATCCTCCCTCTTAATTACGGGACTCGATCCCTTCGTGCTGCAACTGATCTCATTTCGATCTCAACCATATCTCGGCTAGAGGACCTCGTTCTATATTTATGTAATAGTTTAGAAGAGGATCTCCACGATCACTCCACAGTCAGGCTCTATTGCTACACAAGCCTTCTCCAACTAATCTACATGGTTTTAGTGCTATCTCAAAGGTTGGGTATATCTCTGGACCTTTGTCACTAACGCTTCGATGCTCTGCTAACTACAATTTAATGCACTCCACCACGTTATCCCTCTTGATCTTAGGTACTAGTTGCGTTAAGCAACCTATAGCCGATGGGTCGTCCTTGCCCCTGGGTATGGAATTACCCACATGGTGGTGTAGGAGATCATGTGCCCATTACCTACCATGAGCTTGGCACAGGCTTCTGAGAAGCTCCCGCCTCTCTTGCTACACACTAACAGTTCTGGAATCTATTTTGGTTCTGCACACATCTCCTTGTTGCCACTCATCGATCTCTAGGGAATTTGACTACTCGCAGGGACCTATAGACACTAGTTCCACGGTCCCTGGAGTGAGAATGGAGGACGATGCAAATGCAAGGTTAGGGTCCATTTGAGTATGGATGTAGGAAATTTAAGTAAATTTTTAGGCCTCGATCATTCCCAGGGAACTTCCCCTAACTTTCATACACTGCTTTCCTGTCAACACAGCAGCTTGTAAGCATTTACCTCAAATGTATATAATGACCATCTTTGGCTAGTAGAGGGTCCTTCATGTAAGTTGTACATTAATAGGAAGGGTCTTAGAACCCACTACTCTTTTTAAGTTTATTCCTAAGTTCTCATCGCTCTCACCACGATCTATGAAAATGTTTATTCTTTCTCTTATTAAGTTATGTATGTGTTTGTTTTCCACGTCGTTAAGCATATATGCATATAAAGGTTCAATTTAACATTATGACTTAGGCCTTATATATATATATATATATATATATATATATATATATATAAACCACATAATGATAAGGCCTAAGTCATAATGTTATATATATATATATATATATATTCCTTGCATTAGGTACTCTGAGCTTATTATCAACAATTATCACCCGCATTTTCTTCAAATCCAACACACATACAATCATATATTTAGCATATATACATAAGTAACATATTTCCTTAGAGATTCCTCACGAATGTGACTAACGATGACACCAAACGTAGTCCCTGATACAAAACCATTAACAATGCAATGTGATTCATTAAAGGAAGTAAACAAGCATGCAAATATTACTCATATTTAAGCTTGTAGGGAAACTAAGCCCTGGGACTAAGACTACCCACCCAACCTTAGATATCTACAACCACTTTCACTTGCAGTTGTAACCCCCGAGCCACATTCCAGAGTCTGAGGGGGAATTCTTTCTTCTGAGACTGCACACCAACTCCTAGATAACACAAGGGCTGCAGAGGACCTCTTCCTCAATCCCACCATCCAATGGCTTCTTTATTAATGAAAAGAGAAACCCACTATAAGCAGGTTAACCTTTCATGTAATCATATGAACCTGCAAACTTCAAATTTTGTGTCAAGCTACAAATTCATAACCTTGGATTCGAACCTGGGACCTATGGGTTATAGGCCCATTATGCTTCCATCGTGCTACTTCAATGTCTTAATATATATCGGAATCACTTTAAACCATCTTCATCATATATCCAAGTTTCAACACTTAAATAAAGTGCCTTTGAAATATATCTAAACCTTCGGATATATTAAACCACTCTTTAAAAACCTCCCGAGATATAATGATTGACCTTTGAAACAATATTCGAGGCCTTCGGAACTATAGGATTTTGGAATGATGTTCTAAACCTTCGCCCATGTAATATATTTACATTTTAATCATATTAAAACCTCTCGGCCCACATAACTGGATCTCGAAGGTTTAATAAAACTCTAATTCAATAACATCGTTCCATACCTTCGTTAATCTCCGTGCAGCTTTAAAAGCGAATGCCCTCGGATCTCTTGCCTTCACGATCGAACAAAAATTGCACTAGATAAACACTGGTGAATTATCGTTGCAAAATCATGCGATATTAGTGGTTTTATGAACATGACATGTCAATATCTAACAGGATCGCATTGCAAATGATAACAACCATCTTCAGGTCAAACACCACGCGAAACCAGTGGTTTCGTTCTGCAAAACTGCTCAATCTTCAAATGGAAATTAGAACGCATTCAACACTGGATATTCAAGTCTTACTTGCTCCTTTCAGAACCTTGTCTGCTCCATTTTTAATGCTGTGGATCGATTTCAATCTGATATCAATCCAAACAAACATAGTTCGTTGCAAAATTTAAGTTCCGACTGTGTTGAAGTCAGATTCCACCAGACTTCAGATTAATATCAAAACCGCTTGGGAGTTCTATGAGTGCTATTTACATTTGACATGTTAACAAAACCCGTGAGGTTAAATCAAACCAAAGGAAAAAAATGAACCATAATTACATCCACTCTATAAAATCATATAAACATTAGATTTCCATCGATCCTGTAAGGATCGATGGTCAATAAATCACTGAAATCACGACATGAACTCATAAGGTTAAATAAATAATAACCCACGCTAAACACACAGAAAATATATATAACAATCCTTCAATTATAAATAGAATCATTTACAAACTAAGGCATTTCAGCCTTAGACAGAAATCCTCAGGCTATTACATTGTGTTTGCTCTCTCCCACACATTACAGACTCGCTGTTATATAGATTTTTTTACAAGAGGTTGTGAATCGGTTAAGATCCAAAAATCTCTCTTGAACTTCCTCAACCAACCCTTAATCTTCTATTGCGCACACATGGAAGATCGTTACACTCAATCAGTTACAGGAAATTTAGAATCGGTTTTAACAAATTTTTCCCCAATTTGCATGACTGTTCGTGTACCTGCCTTTCTAGATTCAGATTCTGACCTGAATTCAAGTCTGTTCGGATGCCCCTGCATCAGACTCCCGAGCCACAAAAATTTTATGACCTCCTGGTCATATGTCTTCTACATCTGTCAGCAATTCTACCCACATCATCTGTGGAACTGCTCTTTGTGATCTTCATGTAACAACATTCTTGAACAATTCTACCCACATCCTCTGTGGAATTGTCCATCGTGAGCTGCAACAAAAACCTCTGCAATAGCAAGTCCTCCTTGCTACCAGATACCTCACCAAGCTTCTCTCCTAGCTTAGTCTTTCAGCATCTCTCTGTTTCACTCTTGTGGAACCATTTGAGCACTCCTGCTCTAGGTTTCTGTAATCTTCTCACCTTCCTCTACTGCTACCTTTACAAAACATAAAAATCACAAGCTTTACAAATTTTCAAAAAAATTGTACCTCTTCTTTCTTTGTCTGCAAACTCCTCCTTCACGGGAAATCCTTTCCCTACTCTGATACCACTTGATGAAAATTGAAACCCACTATAAGCAGGTTCACCTTTCATGTAATAATATGAACCTGCAAACTTCAAATTTTGTGTCAAGCTGCAGATTCGTAACCTTGGATTTGATCCCGGGACCTATGGGTTATACGCCCATTATGCTTCCGTCGCGCTACTTCAATGTCTTCATATTTATCAGAATCACTTTAAACCATCTTCATCATATATCCGAGTTTCAACACTTAAATAAAGTGCCTTTGAAATATATCCAAACCTTCGGATATATTAAACCACTCTTTAAAAACCCCTCGGAATATAATGATTAACCTTTAAAATAATATTCGAGGCCTTCGGAACTATAGGCTTTTGGAATGATGTTCTAAACCTTCGCCCATGTAATATATTTACATTTTAATCATATTAAAACCTCTCGGCCCACATAACTGGATTTTGAAGGTTTAATAAAACTCTAATTCAATAACATCGTTCCATACCTTCGTTAATATTTGTGCATCTTTAAAAGCGAATGCCCTCGGATCTCTTGCCTTCACGATTGACCAACAATCGCACTAGATAAACACCGGTGAATTATCATTGCAAAAGCATGCAATATTAGTGCTTTTATGAACATGACGTGTCAATATCTAACAGGATCGCATTGCAAATGATAAAAACCGTCTTCAGGCCAAACACCACGTGAAACCAATGGTTTCGTTCTGCAAAATTGCTCAATCTTCAAATGGAAATTAGAACGCATTCAACGCTGGATATTCAAGTCTTACTCGCTCCTTTCAGAACCTTGTCTACTCCATTTTTAATGTTGTGGATCGATTTCAATCTGATATCAATCCAAACAAACAGAGTTCGTTGCAAAATTTAAGTTCCGACTGTGTTGAAGTCGGATTCCACTAGACCTCAGATTAATATCAAAACCGCTTGGGAGTTCTATGAGTGCTATTGACATTTGACATGTTAACAGAACCCATGAGGTTAAATCGAACCAAAGGAAAAAAATGAACCATAATTACATCCACTCTATAACATCATATAAACATTAGATTGCCATCGATCCTATAATGATCGATGGTCAATAAATCACTGAAATCATGACATGAGCTCATAAGGTTAAATCAATAATAACCCATGCTAAACACACAGAAAATATATATAACAATTCTTCAATTATAAATAGAACCATTTAAAAACTAAGGCATTTCAGCCTTAGACAAAAATCCTCATGCTATTACATTGTGCTCACTCTCTCCCACACATTACAGACTCGCTGTTATATAGATTTTTTTACAAGAGGTTGTGAATTGGTTACGATCCACAAATCTCTCATGAACTTCCTCAACCAACCCTTAATATTCTATTGCGCACACATGGCAAATCGTTACACTCAATCAGTTACAGGAAATTTAGAATTGGTTTTAACAAATTTTTCCCCAATTTGCATGACTGTTCGCGTACCCTCCTTTCTAGCTTCAGATTCCGACTTGAATTCAAGTCTATTTGGATGCCCCTGCATCATTTATTTGCTAGCACAGGGAGTCCATAGGTGCACTACCTCACCCCAAGTGTGTTCACAGTGATCCACCCCTTCCCAGGGAGTCTATAATCGACTTTGTTAACGTGGAACTATCCAACTATCTTTTCTCTAGTCCTTCTCTACTTCTACTTTATGAAGGCCTCTTCCCAAGTTGTTACAGGGCTCAAGAGTATCTATCTCAACCCACATTCTCCAGGGGACCCAAGATGTTACAGGGATCTAGAGATTCCATCCCAACCCACAACCTCCAGGGACCCAAGTTATTACAGGGCTCCAAAGACTTATGTCTCAACCCACAGCCTCTAGAGACCTAAGTTGTTACAAGGTCCAAGGATCTTATCTCAACCTAGAACCTCCAAGGACCCCAAGTTGTTATAGGGCTCCATAGACTAGCATGCAACCTAGATCCTCTAGGGAAAGATAACCCTTCCCCGTCTCTTCTATTCTCTTCAATATGCTCACTAAAAGCTTCTACTGGAGGCCCTATCTTAGTCCCTTCTCAGTCTGCCTCCAAATTAAGGTTTCTTCCCTTGCCCCGGGAATCCAAATGGGTCTCCTCCTTAAGGGTTGAAGTCTCTCTCAAATTCTTCCCTTAGTTCAAATACCTTCCCTTGTTTTTCAAACTCTTTCTTTTTGATATCCCTTCTTCGAGTCCTCTTACAGGTTTTGATGCCCTCTCCTTCTACTCCCATGCTCTTCCAAATCTCCCCTCCTTTGTTGTTCGAATCCTTCTTTTTCTTTTAGGTTTGCATTTTTTTCTACCTCAATTACTATTGTATCCTTGGTATTTCTACCACCTTCATAAGTTCCTTCCCTCTAGCTTATTGTGATCCCTCAAGCAAGCATGGGATAGAGTACATTTCTTAGCTCATTTAATTTCAAGAACTAGTTCATTAACTTATTGCACCATCCAACCTTCAATGGTTGTACTCAAACTCAGGTCTCTTCTTCTCACAAGAAACCATCACATCCCAAGCAACAATTCTCCTCCCCTGGATCTAGAACCTGTGTCCCTTGACTCAGTCCCCTTTTTTTATATTTTAAATTGAACATTGAAATTTATTTACATTATATTTACAATGAGGCTCATATGAGATCCTTAAGTGGGTTTGTTACAGTCTCCTCCCCCTTGAGGGAACTTCACTCTCGGTGTTCATTTTCACATATATAATGCCAAAATGAAGGTAAGACACATATTGTTTCATAGGGTTTTATACATGCAGCTCTATACATCATTTACAATTATATACACCAACTTTAATCATCAAACAAGGAAGGATAATTAATTTTCATGGGATCAACCACTTCCCGTCTAGCCTCCTATGGCCCAAAGTGCTTTTACTGCACCTTCACTTGCTCTATGGATCATTTCTGGAGCATGAGACTCATCCGGTCTAGAATTCACATTAGGTGTGCTTGGAACTCTCCCTTTGGTTCCACCTATAGCATAGACCAATCAATCACATGATTAGAATCATGTGCATTCCTTTTAAGTAAAGAAACATGGAAAACATCATGAACTCTAATTGATGGAGGTAATGCTAGTCTATATGCTACTAGTATAATCCTCACAAGGGTTTTAAATGGTCCACAATACCATGGTGCAAACTTGGCACATGTCCCCACCCTTAGGGAAAATTTCTTGGGTTTAATTATCAAGTCGACATGTTCTCCAACTTGGAACTCCTTATGCACCCTATGCTTATCCACATATATTTTTTGTCTCTCTTGTGCCACTTTCGAAATTTTCCTTATTATCTAGACTTCTTGCTCCATATCCTTAACCATATCAAGTCCTACACAAACTCTATTAACTAGATTACTCAAACTAATTGGAGTATTGCAGCTCCTTCCAGACAATTCCTCGGAGGGGATCACCTTTATGGACTCTTGGTGTCCATTATTGTATGAAAATTCCATAAGTGTGACATATTCTTCCCATTTCTTGAGGTGATGCATCATGTACATACTTAAAATGTCTTCTAGGATCTGATTGATCCTATTTGTCTTCCCATGTCTTTGTAGATGATAGGTCACACTAAATGCTAATTTTGTTCCCAATCCTGAAAACAATTCCTTCCAAAACCTGTAAGTGAATCTAGCATCTTTGTCTTACACAATCTTCTTAGGAATGCCATGTACCATCACAATCTCTTGTATGAATATTTTGGCTATGTCACTAGCAGAGTTGGTGGATTTAACTACCAAAAAATGAGCTAATTTGCTAATTTTATCCACCACCACCATGATTGCATCATGTTGCTTAGATTTTTTTATAAATATAGTCATGAAATTTAGAGAAAATACTTCCCACTTCCATTCTAAAATAGGGACGTGCTGCAAAAATATTGCTAGGTGTTTGCATTCAGCCTTTACCTACTGGAATTATATGCATCTTTCTATGAAATATGCCACTTATTTCTTCATATTTGTCCATTGATAGTTCTTTTTAATGTCCTAAGTAATGCTTAACATGGACTATCGGTCATTTTATTTCATCACTATTAGGAACATAAATTCTTCCCTTGAATTTGATTAAGTCATATTTAGTGAGATGATATCATTTACCCTCATGGTTGTGCTGCACCTTTTCTTTCATTCGCTGGTATTTTTCATCCCAATTCCAAACATTTTAATTCTTTCTTCCAGATCCGTTGTGTGCATTTTTACCGCTGCCAAGTGATTTAATTGGATTCTTCTGCTAAAGGCATCAACAACCTTGTTTTCCTTACCTTTTATTATTTAATCTCAAAATAAAATTCGTTGAGCGTGGGAAGCCATCTTGCTTACCTAGCATTCAACTTTGGTTGTACAAACAAATATTTTAGTCCATTATGGTCTGACATGAGTGTGAATTTCCTACCAGGGAGGTACTGCCTCCACATTTCTAGTGCATGAACTATGACAGCTAGTTCTCAATCATGTGTGAAATAGTTTTCCTCATGCTTATTCAACTTTATAGATTTGTAGCATAATACTCGCACTTCCTGCGTTAAGACCCCATCGAGTCCTTCTATACATGCATATGTGCACACCACGAAATCCTTGTCAAGATTTTTTATTCTCAGCACTGGAACACCAGTGAGAAATTATTTTACTTCTCAAAGCTTTCTGCGCATTGTGTAGTCCACTTGAATCTTCTCCCTTTCTTCTGCAGGGTTGTAATAGGGTTACCAAGTTTGGAGAAATTCTGAATAAATCTCCTGTTGTATCCTACAAATCCCATGAATGATATAACTTCATCCACATTCTTTTTATTTGTCCATTCCCTTATGGATTTTATCTTCTTAGAGTCAACTCATATGCCTTCCTCAGAGACAATGTGCCCTAGGTAGTGTATCTGTGACCAAAATAAGCCACACTTGCTAAGTTTTGCATAGAGATTGTGCTATCTCAACAGTTGTACCACTGCAGCAAAATGTTTCTCGTGTTCTTATTTTTTTCTTGAGTAAATTAATATGTCATCAAAAAATACTATGAAAAATTTGTCCAAGTAAGGATGCAACACTTCGTTCATCAGGCACATGAACGAGGAAGGGGTATTGGTAAGCCCAAAGGGTACACTATGAAATCGTAGTGAATGTATCTTGTCCAGAAATTATTTTTATGTATATCTTGTTCCTTTATTCTCACTTTATGGTAACCTAACCTCAAGTCGATTTTGGAAAAAAATACTTCTCCTCTCAGCTGGTCAAAGATATCATCAATCCTTGGTAGTGGGCACCTATTCTCAATGGTTACCTAATTTAACTGTCTGTAGTCAATGCACAATCAAAGGGTTCCATTCTTATTATTTACAAACAATAATGGTGCTCCCTAAGGAGATACACTTTGCCTTATGAAACCCTTGTCCAACATTTCCTTCAGCTATAATTTGAGCTCAACCAAATATGGGGTGCCCATTCTATACAAAGCCTTGGATGGTGTTGTTTCTCTTGGCACTAGTTCGATAGAGAAATCTATATCTCTGTGAGGAGTTATTCCAAGAACTTCCACTAGAAAAAAATCTTCAAACTATTGCAAAATAGGGTGCTTTTGAAGTAATTTAGCTTCCTTATCACCTGGTTCTCTTCCAACTTCCTTGTTCTCGAAAAATTGTACTGCAAACAACATGCATATTTTCCTGTTGTTGTGTTTCGCTTGCATAGCAGTGATCAGCCTCATTGATATGGGTTTCCTATTGCCTTGCAACACTCTTTTTTCTCCTTTTTCATCCAAGAATTCTATTTATTTCTCATAGAAATCTACCTTAGTCTGATGCAAGTACAAGCAATCCATGCCCAATAACAATTCATACCCACCCAATGGTAACACATTCTGGTGGGGTGTTGTGGGCATGCCACCAAACTCAATTTAACATGACCTTACCCAATGGTTGATTCTTCTTCTTGTGCCTATTTCCAATTGAACAAACCAAGGTTCCTGATGCAATTCCTTGGCCCATTCACATTTCTCAACAAGTTATTTATTGTTATAACTATAGTTGGAACCTAGATCAATCAAAATTGAAATGGCTTATTGTTGTAACTTAGCTTCCATCTCAATGATGAACACCTGGTCAACTTCTTAAAGATTTTCCATTGTTGCATAAACTTTGGGCATACTTTGATCCACCTCACCCACTGCACTTGCCTCCTGAGTGTTGTAAATATTTGGTCAGTTGTTTTGTTTCCATGGAAAATATCTCCTCATGTGGTCTCCACCACAGGTCCAACACTTGAGTGGCTCTCGGCCTTCAAATTTGGGTTGTATTGATGTTGGATGCTACACATTTTTCTTAGTAGAAACATAAGGATTTGGTTGAAACTTTCATTCCTGAACTGGGTACTTCACTTCTCTCCTGAACAAAATTTTCTTAGGCCAATTCTTATTTCGTCTAGCATTGCTCTTGGTCTACCAGTTACTCTTAATTTCAGGCCTGCACTTTTCTTGTTCGTAGCAGTGCCCTAATTTCTTAATGGAATCCTTCAGGGTTTGGGTTTCCAACAATAGGATTTTATCTCTGAATACTATAGGAAATACGCTAATAAACCTCTAAATATTGGCCTTCTTATCCTTGAAATATGGCACGTACCTCAACAACTCCAAAAATTTGGTGAAATACTCATCACTAGTTAACTATCCCATTTTGAGTTCATAATACTCTTTTGTTTTACTATCATAGTATCGTTAAGACAGGTATTACTCTCTAAAGAGTTTCTCAAGTTGTTCCAGGATTATATCCTCCTCAGTGATGGCTCTAACATTCTTCAAGTGTCCCCACCATATGCCGGTTTTCCCCTTAAAACTGTATGCAAAAAATATAGCCTTCATATTCTTGGAATAGTCATGTATTCTGAAAATTTTCTTCATTCCTAGAAACCACGCTTCTACATCCACTTCTTTCCTCATGTCCCCATAAAATTTAGGTGGTTTTTCCTTCTTAAAATCTTCAGGCATATACTCCTTTTCCTTTTCCTTTCTTACTGAGTGATGGTGATGTCGAGAATGGTGATTCCTCTGGGAAACCGATTTAGATGGCCTGCTTGAATGTTGCACCTATGTGTTGGTCCATTTTTTTGGAGTGCTCAAAAATTCACTTCCTGGCATAGTGTCCTCGATTCCTTTCCTATGCTTATTTTTGGATCTTTCACCATCTGCTCCATTAGTATTTTCTTCTATTCCTCAAAAAAATTTCTTGCCTCTATCATCCACCCTCCTCTCAGGTTTCCTTTGCCTCTTCCAATCTGAGAGACTTTGCAGGATGACTGCATTGATATCTTCTTCCCTTTCTTGGGCTCTTACCAACCTATCATTATCATCCTTAAAGATTCTCACCTTATCCCTTAGGCTTCAAAAGGTTTCCATCCAGTTTGGGGAATGGTTCCCTCCCCCTTGGAAAACCCCATCACTTCTATATTGTGACTTATCAGAACTGTATTCAACCAATTTGATCCTCATTACTATAATTTATGTTGCTCTTTGTTGCTTTTGATGTGTTGTCAACCACACACATTGTTGGGAGTTTTCAAAATAATCATGCAACCTCGAGATCAAGAATTTACCATGGAGGTTTTGTTGTGACAAAACAATTATGTTAGTGTCCCAGTTACATTTACAAATCATATGAATCAATCATTCCGTCCCTTCAACACGATAATCAGATTAGCATCATAAACATGAAAAATACAATCATCAAACACACAACATAACCATAGTCCTATTTTCACACAATTTCAATAATGCTTCTTCCTCTTTCTTTTCTTCAATATGTGATCAAGAAGTAATATAACTTTTAGCACTTAGATAATTAATTTTTCTTCATTTTTTTTATCATCACTTGGTCGTGAAGAAGCCCATCTAGTCTATTTTTTGAACCTAGATAGCTTTGATACCACTCTATGACTTACCCAACCCCTTTTGTCACCTCGAGGGATGGGGTATAAATATTATTTTTCTACTCTATTCCTTCCCAATCTCCGAAGTGCTTAGCCTGTCTAACCCTTGTGGGTTGAATTCTCTTTACTAAATAAGTTGCGGCATCAGTCTCATTTCTACACAGAACGACCATGGTCCAGACACAAGGTTGTAGCTCCAAAGCCCGACACTTTTTTTGTGCCCTTCATTATTCTAACGAGCCCTAGCCACATTCCTCATGAAGTGACCTAGGTTTCCTAAGGTTGGGCTTAACCTGTAGCCACTTCCATCATGGCACAATCCTTCACACCTCCTACATAACCTTCTAGGGTTAGTCTCCCAGACTATGTGTCCCATGGGGTCTGCTCATATGCACTCCAATTGAAGTCATCTACCAACACATTCCTCCTCCCTGTCCCAACATTACCGCCCGGGTGGTTTCCCAAACTACACATTGTTGGGTATGTGTTATATTCTTTCCATGACTAGTCACATGCGGGGGGCGCGACAATCCTCCATGTATGTTGCGTCGGGTGCAACAGGGGGGTCACAGGGGGGGAAGCAGCTCCCCTTGTTTGGGGTCCGAGGCAGCGCCTCGGGAAAAACATTTTGGACCTTATGTTTCGGTGGGCGGAACCGCCCATGGTTTTGTGCATGGGTTTGCACATGGTTTTGGGGCATGATGGTTTTCAGCCCCTGGTATTTTGTAGATCTGGTCAAGGGAACTACGGTTATGTTCTAATCAAGGGTTAATGGATTGGGGTTCATGTATGCTTCGGCATGTATATATATATGTGTGTTGTAACACTAAAAGGAATATAATGAAAAATCAAGTTGGTCGTCCCGATTTGGAATCCAGGGGAAAATCTCTTTGTATATATGTTTTATGTTTTATGCTCTCGCTATTGTTTATTTTATGTTTTTAAGATTTTTTTTCAGATAATTTATGTATAGGGTTAAAACCTACATTTGGTATCAGAGTTGTTTCGGCTTCAAGGGGATGCCTTTGCTGCTGAGGGTTTTTTGCTCGGGCCTGTGGTAGACCCTGTTCAGTGGGAGATCTATGGGATCGATTCTTGCAGTGAAAGAAGATGGCGAGAGGTGGAAAAATAGAGATCGAGAAATTTAATGGTCAGAGTTTTGAGTTATGGAAGCTCAAGATGGAGGATTTGTAGGTGGATAAAAATTAGTGGATCATGGTAGATCCGGGTACTAAACCAACGGCAATGTCAGATGAAGACTGGAAGAAGCTAGATCGAAAGGCAAAGATCACAATACGGTTGTGTGTCTTAGATTCAGTATTGTTGAATGTATCTATGGAAGCTACGACAAAGACCTTGTGGGACAAGCTAGGGACTTTGTACCAATCTAAGTCTCTGGTGAATAAATTGTTCCTATGGAAAAAGCTGTATAACCTGAGGATGAAGGATGGAGACTCAGTGACAGAGCATCTAAACGCCTTCAATACTGTGGTAAGTCAGTTGTCATCTGTTGATATTAAAATCTTAGATGAAGATAAGTGCATTAGTTTGTTGTGCTCTCTACCAGACTCATGGGACATTCTGGTTATTGCAATAGGTAGCAATACAACTACCTTGAATTTTGATGACATTGTCTCAACCTTACTGTCGGAGGAAATGAGATGGATAAATATGGAGGGTCGGAATGGAGATGCCTTATCTGTACAAGGAAGTTCCTAGAACAGAAACAAGAATAAGGTTTCAAGTGGGAGATATAAATCTAGAGGGAGATCTAAATCTCCTGGGAATTTTATAAAGGTGCGCTGGAAATGCGAAAAGGAAGGGCACTACAAAAAGGACTACAGATCTAAAGCTCCTGAGAAAGGAAAGGGATCTGATGATGCTCTTTTTGCAGAGGAAAAAACCACCTCAGATGAAGGTGGAGATGTGTATTTGGATTCTTCTTCAAATACACATGTAGATCATGAGTCATGGTTGATTTACTCGGGTGCATCCTTTCACTTCACTCCTCATAGGGAGTGGTTCTGCAAGTATGAGAAATATGATGGCGGTGATGTCTTCTTAGGTGATGATGGGAAGGCCAGAATCATCAACGTGGAAAATTCAAGCTGAAGCTACAAGGTGGAAGGATTAGAACACTTCCTGGTGTTCTGCACATTCCTGCATTAGCCAGAAATGTGATTTCTGTAAGTGAGATGGATGATGCAGGTGTAAAAACAGTGTTCGAGAAATATGCCTGTAAGATGGTTCAGGGAGCACTAGTATTAATGCTGGGAGTTCGGATTGGAACTTTTTACAAGCTTCAAGGCAGCACTATTATTGATGGGTGCAACAGTTTTGTGGTTCCCAAAAGTGGAGCAGAAAGCCTAGTAGTCTCTGGAGAAAAGACCATGATATGGCATCAAAGGCTTGGACATATTGGAGAGAAGGCCTTCGGATATTGCATGGAAATGGTATGGTAGCAGGTATGTCTAATAGCTCTCTGGATTTCGATTTCTGTGAACATTGTGTATATGGGAAGCAGAATCGGGTGAGTTTTCCTTCTGGTGCTAAGAGGGAAAACAAGATATTAGAGCTAGTGCACAGTGATGTGTTTGGACCTGTGTCGGTTCCATCACTGGGTAAGTCTGTGTACTATGTTTCATTCATAGATGACTTCTCAAGGAATACATGGATATATTTCTTGAGGAAGAAATGTGAAGTCTTTTACATATTTAAAGAATTTAAGGCTCTGGTGGAAAACCAGACAGAGAAGAAGATAAAGGTGCTGAGGACAGATAATGGTGGGGAGTTATACAAGAAGGAATTTGAAGAGTTATGTAAGAAGTGTGGTATAGCACAACAGAAGACTACTCCATACACACCTCAACAAAACGAAATTGCAGAAAGAATGAACAGAACGCTGATGGAAAAGGAAAGAAGCATGCTCAGTGGTACCAGGTTAGGACAAGAATTCTGGGCAGAGGCATTGGAGACTGCATGTTACTTGGTTAACAAATCACCTTCATCAGCGTTGGAGGATAAGACTCCACATGAGGTATGGACTGGTAAGAAACCCTCTCTTTAACATCTAAGGGTATTTGGATGTGATGCATATGTACATGTTCCAAAGGAGAAAAGCAGCAAGTTGGATAATAAATCTGAAAGGTGCATCTTTATTGGGTATAAGGATGGTTTAAAGGGTTACAAGCTTTGGAACCCAGAAACAAGGAAGGTTGTGTACAGCCGACATGTGGTGTTTAGAGAGGTGAAAGATGTTGTTAAACATGAATTCCTACCAAAGGAACCTGAGAAGATAGAGTTTGAGCTAAAGGAGGATGAATTAGACTCTACAACAAAAGAAGACTCAGAAGAGGAAGAGCCACAAACTCCAGTTGTGAGAAGATCAGCTCGAGAAAGAAGACAACCAAAAACGTATATTCCATCTGCTTTCTATTCAAATTTTGCTTTAACTATAACTGATGATGATCCCAGAACCATCAGGGAGGCCGTAGATTCAGAGGATGGAAAACTCTAGAAGGAGGCCATGGTTGATGAAATGGCATCCCTGCATAAAAATGAGGCATGGGATCTGGTGGAGTTGTCGACTGGAAGGAAGCCCATCGGGAGAAAATGGGTGTTTAAGAAGAATATGAATGTAGAATGCAAGGTGGAGAAATACAAAGCTAGGTTGGTAGCAAAAGGTTATTCCTAGGTGTCAGGAATTGATTTTGGTGATATTTTTTCTCCTATTGCCAAATTTACTTCTATTAGATTACTTTTATCTGTTGCTGCTGCATTTGATTTTGTGGTGGAACAGATGGATGTGAAGACAACATTTCTTCACGGGGATATGGAAGAGGGGATCTACATGAAACAACCTAAAGGATTTATGGTGAAGGGGAAGAAAGAACTGGTATGCAGGTTAAAAAAGTCTCTGTATGGGTTAAAACATTCACCAAGGATGTGGTATCAGAAATTTGATACCTATATATGGGGACTTGGCTTCACCAGAAGCGAGGATCACTGTGTTTATTTTAAATTAATTGGTGACCATGTTATTCATTTGGTCTTGTATGTGGATGATATGTTGTTGATTGGAAATGACAAAGAAATTATCCAAGATTTGAAGACCCAAATGTTCTCCAAATTCAACATGAAGGATCTTGGTGCTGCAAACTATATTTTGGGCATGGAAATTAAGAGAGATTGGGAAAAGAGGAAGCTTTGTTTAAACTAAAGGAAGTATGTGGAGACTATATTGCAGAGGTTCAACATGCAGGATAGTAAACCAATGAATGTTTCGATTCATGTAGGTACAAAGAAGTTTGTTGAATAGTGTCCCAAGGCACAAGAAGAAGAGGAGGATATGTCCTGTGTTCCATATGTAAGTGTAGTGGGTAGCCTGATGTATGCAATGGTCTGTACTAGACCAGACATTTCACGTGCAGTGGGAGTATTGAGCAGGTTTATTTCAAACCCAGGGAAGGAGCATTGACCAACAGTGAAGCGGGTTTTCAGATATTCACGTGGCACTAGTGATTATGGATTTTGCTACCAGGGAAGACCAGGATTGGAAAGAGTGTTGGAAATTCGTCGTTTTGTTGATGCAGACTGGGCTGGAGATCTGGACCAAAGAAGATCTACAAGTGGGTATGTGTTTAGCCTATTTGGAGGTGCAGTCAGTTGGATGATTAAAAGATAGTCTATAGTGGCTCTTTCAACTACAGAGGCAAAATACATAGCAGCCACTCATGCAAGAAAGGAAGCATTTTGGTTGCAGAGATTGTGTTCAAGTATGGGGTTGGTGTAGCAAGCTATAAGGATAGACTGTGATAGCCAAAGTGCAATTTTCTTGGCTAAGAACCTTGCTTATTATTCAAATACAAAGCACATTGATTTTCAATATCACTTTGTGAGATATATGGTTGAGGCTAAAAGGGTGTTGCTGGTAAAGGTGGACACTTTGAAGAATATTGCAGATGCATTGATGAATTCTGTGAGCACTCAGAAGTTCTCTTGGTGTAGAGAAACAATGGGTGTTGCAAAGCTGGGCTAATGACTCAGCTCTCCTATGGCCCCCCTGCGAAAGAAAACAACAAGTGGGAGAATGTTGGGTATGTGTTATATTATTTCCATGACTAGTCACGCGCGCGGGGGGGGGGGGGGGGGTGGTGATAGCCCCCCCTGTACGTTGCGCTGGGTGTAGAAGGGGGGGCATTAGACCCCCATGTATGTTGCGCCGGGCGCAGCAGGGGGGTCACTGGGGGGGTGGCGGTCCCCCCCCTATTCAGGGTCCAAGGCAGTGCCCTAGGAAAAAAAAATTGGACCTTATTTTTTAGTGGGCGGACCCACCCATGGTTTTGTGCATGGGTTTGCACATGGTTTTGGGGCATGATGGTTTTCGGCCCTTGGTATTTTGTAGATCTGATCAAGGGAACTACGGTTATGTTCTAATCTAGGGTTAATGGATTAGGGTTTATGTATGCTTCAGCATGCATATATATGTGTTGTAACACTAAAAGGAATATAATGAAAAATCAAGTTGGTCGTCCCGATTTGGGATCCAGGGGAAAATCTCTCTGTATATCTATTTTTTGTTTTATGCTCTCACTATTGTTTATTTTCTATTTTTAAGATTCATTTGTAGATAATTTTTGTACAGGGTTAAAACCTATACACATTAGGTTCCCCACGGCTTCTTCATTCTAAGCTTACCTAGATAGCGGGCCCCTCATTCCATCTCATCATTGGCCTAATGCTTGTCTGTCCTGTGCTTCCACCATTTCCGGTCCACGAAATCTCGATGGATTCCCTCATGTCGCCACTTTGTTCTGCCTGGTGGCAAAGGCATGTTGATATGACTGTGGGACCAACTTCATCCAATATTATCGCCATCAGACTTACATGGATGGCCTACATAGTCACCTAGGTTCATCCCACTAAGTCCCTCCAGGCGCACCCCAACTCTCCTACATAAACAGTTCTCTAGGTGAACCTTAGCGGGTCAACGTGGTACATGGGTCAGCCCCCAAACAATGGGGATACCACAACGAAGCAAGCTCTTCCACATACACCTTCGACATCATCTCACCAGGCCTTGCCCAATGTTATCCATTTCTACCTCTACTCGTTGTTTTGGGTTATGCATCCAAGATTACATGGGTTTTGGGCCAACCCACCCACCAATAACAACAATGTTGGGCGCACGTCATATGATGCATCATCTTGGTGGTTAAACCCCATATTTTCCTTGTTGTGCTCCTAGAAATGTTTAGGGCATAAGCCTTTCAGGCTCCCTTCTCTGGGCCACATTCGTTACTTCACAACCAATATCGCACTACCACCTAATCATCTAGGAGTCCTCGATCCTGTATCTCGGCTCTCCAACTAAATTTCAATTCGCATTTGGTTACGAGGTTTTGAGATTCCTACCTCTCGAAACTTCATACATCAGCTTTGGTTATAGGTTAAGTCGCATGGAAATCTCAGTTTCATCAAATGACAGACTTCCTAGAGACTTAATCAAATTAACCTATGGGATTTAACTCGTCTGAGACTTTTACACCATGTCCTCACTCACTTGACCAATCACGTTCAAGGGAAAAAATATGGAATGTCAATGAGGTGCCTCCACGTCTGGGGTTCAGGTCAGTGAAGGGATAAGGTCGCCTGATCCTACCTCTTAACTATGGGACTTGATCCCTTTGCGTTGTGACCAATATCATTTTGATCTCAGACATGGCTTGGCTAGAGGACTTCAATCCGAATTTATGTTACAATTTAGAATAGGATCTATGCGATCGCTCCATAGTTAGGCTCTATTGTTGCACAAGCCTTCTCCAACTAATCTACATGGTTTCATCTCTATCTCAGAGGTTGGGTATACCTCTAGAATTTTGTCACCAATTCCTCGATGCTCTGCTAGCTACAATCTAACACACTCCATGGTGTTACCCCTATTGAACTTAGGTATTATCTTCGTTAAGAGTCCTATAGCCCATTGGCCATCCCTACCCCTGGGTAGGGAATTCCCTGCATGGTGGCATGGGCGATCATGCGCCCATGACCTACCACAAGCTTGGCACAAGCTTCTGAGAGGCTCCCACCTCTCCTGCTACACTCCAACATCTCTAGAATCCATGCCGGCTTTGTAGACAGCTCCTTGTTGCCACTCATCGATCTCTAAGGAATTTGGCTACTCATAGGGACCTGTAACCCCTAGTGCCTAGGTCCCTGTAGCACGAATGCAAGATACTTCAAACACAAGTTTAAGGCCCATTCGAGTATAAATGCAAGACATTTAGGTAAATTTGTAGGGCTCGATCTCCCCCCGAGAACTTCCCCTAACATTCATGCATTTCTTTCCTGTTGGCACCACAACTTATAATCATTTACCTAAAAATTTGTATATAATGACTGAATCTAGCCAACAAAGGGTCCTTCATATAATTTGTACATTAATAGGAAGGGTCTTAGAACCCACCACTCTTTTAAATTTTATTCTTGAGTTCGCATCACTCTGGACACAACCTGTGATGAGGTCTAGTATTTCTCTTATTAGGTTTTGTATGTGCTGCTTCATGCACTGTTAAACATATATGCAAATTATGATTCAACTTAACATGTTTCCGCAGAGACACCTCACATATGTGAGTAATGGTTGCAGGAAACACAGTCCTTAATACAAAACCGTTAACAATGCAATGTGATTCATTAAAGGAAGTAAACATGCATGCACGAATTACTCATCTTTAAGCTTGCAGGGAAACTAAGTCTTGGATTAGGACTCTCCACCCAACCTTAGATAGCTACAACCACTTTCACTTGCAGTTGTCACCCCCGAGCCAGACTCCAAGGTCTGAAGGGGAATACTTGCTTCTGAGACTGCACACCAATTTTGATCTAACACAAGGACTCCAGAGGACCTCTTCCTCAATCCCACCATCCAATATCTTCTTTCTTTTCTAGCAGAGTGTGTCCAAAGGTGCTCAAACTCAAACAAAGTGTGTTCACAGTGATTCACCCCTTCCTACGAAGTCCAGAATCCACCTTGTTAATAGGGAATTGTCCATCTTTCTTTGTTCCAGTCCTTCTCCTCTTCTACTTTAGGAATTTCTCTTCCCATGTTGTTACAGGGATTCATATTATATATCTCAACCCACAGCCTCCAAGGGATCCAAGCTCTTATAGGGATCCAGAGATTCCATCCCAACCCATAGCCTCCATGGACCCAAGTTGTTACAAGGTTCCAGAGACCTTTGTTTCAACCCATAGCCTCTAGGGACCCAAGTTATTACAGGGTTCCATTGATCCTATCTCAACCCATATCCTCCAAGGACCCCAAGTTGTTATAGGGCTCTAGAGACTAACACTCAACCCACAACCTCCAGGGACAGAGAACACTCCCCCTTATCTTCTCTTATATTCAAGTTGGTCATTGAAAGCTTATGGTAGGGACCCTTCCCTTCTCGGTTTTCCTCCAAAGTAATGCCTATGCCCTTGCCACGGGAATTTGAATGGGTCTCCTCCTCAAGGGTCAAAGTCTCTCTTGAATTCTTTCCTTATTTTGAATAACTTCCCTTGTTGTTCGAACTATTTCTTATTGATATCCCTTCTTCGAGTGATCTTATTGGTTATGATTCCCTCTCCTTCTATTCCCATGCTCTTCCAAATCTCCCCTCCTTCGTTGATTGAATCCTTTTTTTTCTTTTTGTTCTGCATTTTTATCCACCTCAATTACTACTACGTCCTTTTTTTTTCTTCCTCCTTCATAAATTCCTTCCCTCCTACTTGTTGTGCTCCCTCAAGCGAGCATGGGCCTTAGTACCTTTATCAACTCAAATAATTGTAGGAACCAGTTCATTAACTTCCTGCACCATCCATCCTTCAATGGCTATCCTCAAACTCAGGTTTCTTCCTTACACAAGAAACCATCACATCCCAAGCAACAATTCCCCCCCCCCAGCTCTGGAATCTGTGTCTATTGACTCAATCCCCTTTATTTTTCTTATAATTTTAAAATTGCAAGTTATTTACATTATATTTACAATGAGTCTCATACGAGACCCTTGGGTGGGGTTTTTACATGTTAGACGTTGATGTTGTTTAATCTAATTGGCACACCAATAAGAATTATTTGAACAAATATCCAATATTTTTATAAAATAATTTAACCCATTTCAGCACACATGGTATCATCACACATCATTGCAATATAATATAAATGATGTACTTACAAATAAAATATTTTAACCTACTTCACTACAAAGGCCATGGTTATGCACCATTATGGTTAAATATAAATGCCGCACCAACAAATATTTTAAAAAAATAGTATTTTCATAAAATATTTCACCCTTCCTTAGTGCTTGTCATAATAGTACCCATTGGTTTGATCAGTGAGTAAACACATCACTATAATATATGGTTAAATCCCATCAAACAAAACATATTTGTTAAAACCTCTAACCATGTGCCTCAACTAAAACAAAGAAGGAAGAAACGATTTTGTGAAAGGCTCCACCATTTTTTGTTTTCCTTGTAGTGACACATATTATGTGGCTAGTTACTTATGGAGATCACATCATTGAAAGTAAAAATTGTTGCAATAAAGGTGAAGGTTGAATATGAGGAATTGGTACCCATTATCTCGAATGGGTTTTATTGATATTATAGACCATTTTTTAAGGTTACTTTCTTGATGTGAGAATAATCCCACATTTAGAAATATTTTGGATGACTTTGCATGGGAAATGATTAGGTCAGAATCCAGTCCAATTTGTAAGGAATGAGAGGTAGGGAACGTTGCTCTCATTGGGAGGATGAGAAAGGGAACATATGAGTCGTATGAAATGTTTAGATGTTGTTATCAAAAATGGCATTGTGCAAAACAATGTTCCGATAAGAAGAAAGGAAGGGCCAAGTAATAGAAACATATTGTATGAAGTGTGAGAACTATATTGGTGCCAAATTAGATGAGTTGGAATCCAATCTGGAGATCACATTCTCTATGGTCTCTTCTATGTTTATCAAAAATGTGTCCAATGTTGGACATTATGTTGATTGTGGTGCATTGAGACATATGACTTATGAAAGGAAGGACTTTATCAAGTTTGAAGAGAAAGAGGGAAGAATGTAAGTGAAGTTGGGTGATAATGCCACTATCTTGTGGAGGGATTAGGATCCATATATTTGTACATGCCTTTAGGAGATGTTCTTGAGTTGAATAATTTTTATTTTTTTTTCTGGTTTGATCAAGAACCTTCTTTTAGTTTCTTATATAATAGATTTTCATTGTATACTCACTTTGGAAGTTCAACAATACACTATTAGTGATTGTAATGTAGCAAGTTTGAGAACTTTGGATGGAGGTCTACAAGATGGTGGCAATAATAGGTACTTATTGACCTTGTGGTGCTAGTGCATGTCAACAAAAGTTGGCTAAGACTTCTAGTTTCAAAGAAGCATGTGGAGAAAGGAAATGGCAATATGCCATGAAAGGGGAGTATAAATCCATCCTCAAATATTATTTTTAGGAGATTATACAAAAACTTATGGGAAAGAAATGAATGATTCCATTTGGTTATAAAAGATCAAACATGAAATTAATGAGAATATGGAAATGTACAAGGCCAAGTTTTTCTCTAAAAGGTTATTTTAGTAAAAGGTAATTTATTATGATGAAAAATTTTCTGCTATTAACAAGTATAGTTCTATTTATACCATTCTTGCACTAACAACATGCTATGGGTGGTCCTTAGATTAGATGGATATATAAATATATTATTGAGTGGTGGGGTTGAAAACAAAGGTGTACATAAATTAGCCAAAAGGTTTTGAAATGATTACAAGAGATACCATGTCTATAGATTGAATAAATCCTTAATTTATGGATTGAGGAAGGGTCCATGATTTTGGTAATCTAGGATTGATTATGATCTACTGAACTTTGTACTTTTCAAGACTAGTGAAGAGAATAAAGAAAGAGAAAATCAACCTAGATTCAAAAATATTATTGATAGTTTATATATAAACCCTACTAAAATAACTCAAACCCTATTCCAAATTCTCAAACCCTGCTTGTTTCAAGCAATTAATTTGAATTGTACTCCATATTTTGTTAAAATAGATTGATAGAGTAGTTAAAACATGAAAACTTTTAAGCAAAATCAAGACTAGTGAAGAGAAGAAAGAAAGAGAAAATCAACCTAAATCCAAAAATATTAGTGATAGTTTATATATAAACCCTACTAAAATAACTCAAACCCTATTCCAAATTCTCAAAACCTTCTTGTTTCAAGCAATTAATTTGAATTGTACTCTATATTTTGTTAAAATATATTGATAGAGTAGTTAAAACATAAAAAAATTTAAGAAAAATAGTCCAATACAAATAAAAATAATTATGAAAAATGGGGGCAATCATTGGTGAGGAGGGAAAAGGGTGGTAGCGTTGTTGGTAGAAATCATTACCATAGTTTTGTATCAAACCCCAAAAAAAATATTTTGCAAGTTATAGGACACAAAATCTCCTTCAAATTTCTCCAAATTTTTTCCCCATAAAAATCCAACAACTCTAAAAAACAACCCCACCTAAAAAAACAAATAAATGAGATTACAATTGAAAATGACTCTAAGAGTCAAAATTTAGAGTAACTAGGACATGGAACAATGTTTTTTTCATTTTCCATTTGTAATTTTCATCCACTATTCATCACTTTTAAATCTTTCATTTGTCCATTGTGTCCTTCCTTCATCTATAATGCATCCTTCTTGCATTACTTTATTATTTTCATGCATTACATTTGCATCCTTCATATATCAATTTTTCTTCCCCCCTATATTGTGTTTATGTTCTTTGTGTATCTACCATGCATCATTTTAATGTCTATCATGATAGTGGCTAAAGCACACACAAAATTATGGAAAATATACACCTAAATGATGGAAGGAAAATGCTAAAATAACATGGTAATGACACTAAACATTTATAAAAGTTTGTTGAAATATGCCAAAATGATGCAAAAATAGGTCATGTGTCACATTTCAACTAATTTCCATAAAAAGAGTTTGTAAATTGTGGGCTTTGTGGCCCTATATTGTACCAGTGAATTCTCTACCTATGATTTCTTTTAAAATTTATCATTGATGCATCTATTTGGCATCCATAAGTTGGGCCTACATATACACTCAACTAATTATATTATTATTGTGCACTTGATCAATTTGGGAGAATGACATGATCTTTTTTATTATTAGTGGTATGTAGAAATTTTGATACAAATTATGTATTGCCTGGATTCTCCTAATATAACAATTATATGCCACTATTAAATACATAATCGCTTCTACAAAAATTCTTGTGGAATTTTAAACACGATCGCCAATTGCAATATCAAGAAGAAAGATCAATCACACATAACATAGATGTTTTTACCGGGAAAGAATCAAGCTTAAAACCCCACTATCATATATTATGTATATATCATGGACCATGAAAAAATCTCATACAAAACTCTAATCCAAGATCTCTCAGTATAATAGCTAACTGTCTCACACTGTCATACAAAAATTGGCAAATCCCTTAGCCAATTTACTGTCTCCAGACAGCCTGCCTCCACTACGCAATCCCTGATGGTCAAGAAGCTATGAATGATTAATCTTGCCTGCCTTGACTGTGCAATCCTCATAGGCACATCCAATGTATGTGTGGTTGCATGTGTGCAACCGATAATGTCACAACTGATAGTCAATTTGTCCCTTTCACCTACATCTCAACTGGGTCTCCACTGGATCTCACATGCATGTAGTTAATAGTAGTAAATATTTAGTTGCATGTGAGACCACTGTTTGTGAATTAATTAATAATTATTTCCCTTATCTCTCACTAGTGTATCTTAAGTTACAACTAGCACAATTGAGTTTAACTCACTTAACTGAGTTAGAATACTTTACAACTCACATAAATACACATCCAACTCTGTTACAACTTCGAATCACTCAATTACAACTAAGTCCACTTGCATGTCCCACCAACCAACCTTTGAGCTCAAATTTCCTTTAGATAACTGATTTGCCACTTTAGTTAACTATTTCCAAATTCTCATTGAGAATAGATTATTGTTTATTTTCCAACTATTATTAAGGGATAATAATAGTCGACATGCATCTATAAATAGAAATGTGATCTATAAATAGAACTCGCACATACATCTATAAATAGAACATCATCTATAAATAGAATTTTCTCATCGTCTATAAATAGAATTTTCTCATCGTCTATAAATAGAATTTTCTCATGCATCTAAAAATAGACTTCCACCTAAAAATAACCTGAGGCTCCATCCTAGTGTAGGTGCATAATTTTCACTAGGATCTTCTTGTTTAATCTCAACACTCCCTCTCAACAAGAAAGGGATTATCCTTCACCCTGATCCTATCTCTATGGTATTTGAATTTGCTCCTGGTGAGTGCCTTCATCAGAATGTCTGCATCCTGATCTTTCGTAGGAATGTACTGAAGCAACATGATATTCCTCAGCACACAATTTTTGATATGATGATATTGGATATCTATATGCTTAGATCCATCATGAAACACAGGATTAATCAAGAGTTTAATGCAACTCTGATTATCACAATGAATCACTGTCGGATCTAAATGAGAACCAAACAAACCAACCAAGATCTTTCTCATCCAGATAGCCTCACATGCAGCTTGACTTGCTGCCATGTATTCTGCTTCCACTGAACTGAGTGTCATGGATCTCTGCTTCCTATTGTACCAAGAAACAACTGTAGATCTGATACTAAAGATCCCCCCCCTGATGTGCTCTTTCTATCTGTTGGGCTGCCCGCCCAATCTACATTCGTGAAGCCATGCAACTTCACCTCATATGTCTGTCTGTACCATAAGCCATACTCAGAAGTGCCCCTCAAGTATCTCAGTACATGCTTGCCCACCTTCCAAAAGAGCGTGGTAGGCTTAACCATCGCTTGACTTAGCAGGTTACCGCATATCATATGTCTGGTCTCGTGTTCACTAAATACATTAGCGAACCCACTAACTGTCGATAGACAATAGAAATTACTACCTCTCCAGATGTAGCATCCTCTTTCCTCCAATTTCTTGGAAGAGGAGTATCCATGGGTTTTCAGCCCTCCATGTGAAACTTACCCAGTATCTCCCTTGCATACTTGCCTTGAGACACAAAAATCTCACCATCTCGCTCCCATATTTCCAATCCAAGGAAATAATGAAGGAGGCCCATATCCTTCATCTTGAACTCCTTTGTAAGGTCCTCCTTGCATGAGTGTATCAGCTGCTCATCACCTGTCAATATTAAATCATCAACATAAAGAACAATGATTAAAATCTTACCCTCCACCAAAATTTGGTATAGGTTTTCATCCGCATCATTTTTGGTGAAGCCCAATCCGGTGAAATAGTTGTCTATCTGAGTGTACCAAGCACGAGGTGCTTGCTTCAGCCCATACAGTGCTCTTTTGAGTTAGCACACATGCGACTCGCTGTTGAAGATCTCAAATCATTCAGGCTACTCTATGTACACCTCTTCCTCAATGATCCCATTGATAAACACAGTCTTCACATCCATATGATGAATGTGCCAACCCATCTGTGCTGAGAGAGCAAGGATGGTCCTTATGGAAGAATACCTTACGACAGGTGAAAAGGTTTCTTCATAATCAATGCCCTTGATCTGTGAGAATCCTCGGGCCACAAATCTAGCCTTGTATTTCTCAACACTCCCATCAGCAGCTTGCTTTACCTTGTAGATCCATCTCGAACCTACCACTGATTTATCAACTGGCCTTGGAACAATTTCCCAAGCACTGTTTCTGACAATGGATTCATACTCCTCCACCATTGCATCTACCCATGTGGGCTCCTGAACTACTTTTTGAAAGGAAGATGGCTCAGTCACAATACATTTTCTCATGAGATCCATGTATCCAGTAAATCGGTCAGGAGATTGTCTTTGTCTGCGCTGTGAAGTAGGGGCTCCTACATTCTTTGCAGCATCAAGTCTTAGCCTATCAGCTTCTGTGGTATGCCTTCTTCCAATTCTGATGTTTGGCTCTACGTGATTGGACTCCTCCACTTCATGAACCACCTCCTGTGGATGATCCACATCTAGAGACTCATCTTTGGGAACCAACAGTTCCTCCTCCGCATGCAAGTCCAGCTCCCTCTCAAGTGACAACCGCATGGATTTCCCCTCATCGAATTTTATATCCCGTCGCATAACATTCATATTATTGTTAGGAAAATACACACAATAATTATGGGGTGTTTCTGTGTACCCCAAAAATATCCCAACTTCAGCAGTCGGCTCCATCTTCTTCCTGGCGTTCTTGGTCACATGCACTTAAACAAATGAGCCAAAAATATTAAAGTGTGAAACATTTGGTTTCTTACCAGTGAAAGCTTCTTCAGGTGTACTCATGCCAATTACTCTATGAGGACAACAATTTTGCACATAAACCACAATGTTGCATGATTCCACCCACAAATGCATTGGTAGGCCCTGATCATGCAACATCGCTCGTGTTGTACCCACGATCATTCTATTATTCCTCTCTGAGACCCCATTTTTTTGTGGGTTATGAGGCGCTATGAGTTATCTTCAAATTCCTTCTTTGTTGTAGAATTCTTTGAATTCGTTAGAAATGTATTCTCCACCATTATCGCTCCTTAGAGCCTTCACTTGCTTCCTCGACTCTTTCTCCACCAATGCCTTAAACTCACAAAACTTTGAGAATGTTTGATCCTTCTTTTGCATGAAGAAGATCCAGCATTTATGAGAAAATTCATCAACAAAAATAACATAATACTAATGCTTTGTTGTTGAAGCAACCGATAATGGTCCAAACACGTCTGTGTGAACTCTCTCCAGGATCACTGAAGCACGGTTCTCCTTTTAATGAAAGGTGGACTTTACATACTTCCCCATGGTGCAAACCTTGCACTGATCTAACTAAGCAATTGTTCCCATTGGAAGTCTAGTAGATATTTTCTACATGACTTTCAAGGCTCCATGTTGAAGATGGCCCAATTTCCTCTGCCATAATTCCCCCTCATCCTGGTTCACCACTTTTTCCGCCTTGCCCATAATGGCAGTGCAGCCATCTACCTCCAGCTTGTAGAGATTATTAACTCGAATCCCTGTCCTCTTGGCTTGACCTATTGTTTTATGTCACAGAAAAGCTTTTCCATCCCTGAAAATAGCATCATAGCCTCTGTCCTCGAACATTGCGATTGAGACCAAGTTTTTCTTCAGACCTGGAACATGCATAACATCTTTCAATTGAAATGGTTTATCTGAATCCCTCTCAAAGATAATGGTACCAATTTTGGTCACATTGTATCGTCCATCGTCGCCCATATATATATGCATTTGGAGATCTTTCTCCTCCAAGTCACTGAAAATCTCCTTATCTACCGTCATGTGGAAGGAAGCGCCACTATACAAATACCACGACGATCCCAATGCACTTGACACCATGCATGCGATAAAAGAGAAGTCAAGTTAAAATTGCGAGGCAAGGGCCTCACCAGCTGCAGCTCCATCAACCTTCTTGTTCTTCTTCTTCTGCGAACAGTTAGTAGCGAGATGCCCATGTTAGTGACAGTGAAAACACTTCACCTTGGAAAAATCTAGCTTCTTGCCTTCAGAATTGGATTTTGAATGGAATTTCTTCCCCTTCCCCTTCCTTGCCTTGGAAACCAAAGCACAATCCTCTTCATCATCATGCTTTAATGAAGAGCCATCTCTGGTGTTCCGCCTGAACTCCTCCTGCACTAGATCCGACCAGAGTCATTCCCAATCTGATAGTTTTTCACGTCCGTTGACAAATTCTTCATAACTGTGCCAACTCTTAGGAAGTCCCAAGAGAGCCAAGCTCACCAGATCATCATCAGCAACAATGATTCCCACACTCCCCAATTCATCCCGACATTGGACAAACCTTGTGAGATACTTTGGAATGTTGTCGCCCTTTTCCATCTTGATCTTCCTGAGTTTATCTTTCAGCACAAATTTCCTATGGTAGTTGCTGCTTTAGAAAATATTCTTCAAATCCTTCCACATAGCATATGGTGTGGCTTTCCCATGAAGGCTTGAGACAATGTGTTCTCGTACACCTTCCAACAGAATCCTTCTCACCTTTTCCACTTTTTTTTCCATGCATCAAGTAATGTAGCATCTATCGAAGTGGGCTTAGGAACATCACTATCGATGAATTCCTTAAATCCATTATCTTCGAGCACCGCCTCCATTCTGTCCTTCCAGAAAATGTAGTTCAAGCTGACCTCGAGTGCATACTCTAGCCGCAAGCCATTGAAGGGCATTTCGATTTTTACTCAACTGTAGCACCAAGAAAATATTTCTGCAAATTCAAATTCTTTCCACCAACAAACTCAGCTCCTGCTTCAATATTGCAATCTTTTGTGCTCTGATACCATGTAGAAATTTTAATAAAAATTATGTATTGCCTGGATTCTCCTGATCAAAAAATTATATGCCCCTTTTAAATATAGAATCACTTCTACAAAAATTCTTGCAGAATTTAAAACATGATCTCCAATTGCAATATCAAAAGAAAGATCAGTCACACATAACATAAATGTTTTTACCGAGAAAGCATAAAGCTAAAAACCCCACTATCATATATTATGTATATATAATGGATCATGAAACAATCTCATATAAAACTCTAATCCAAGAGCTCTTAGTACAATAGCTAATTATCTCACACTGTCATACAAAAATTGGCAAATCCCTTAGCCAATTTACTGTGTCCAGACAGCCTGCCTCCACTGCGCAATCCCTGATGGTCAAGAAGCTCTGAATGATTAATTCTTGTCTTCCTTGACTGCACAATCCTCATAGGCATATCCAATGTGTGCGCAGTTGCATGTGTGCAACCAATAATGTCACAATTGATAGTCAATCTGTCCCTTTCACCTACATCTCAACTAGGTCTCCACTGGATCTGACATGCATGTAGTTAATAGTAGTAAATCTTCAGTTTCATGTGAGACCACTGATTGTGAATTAATTAATAATTAATTCACCGATCTCTCACTAGTATATCTTCAGTTACAACTAGCACAACTGAGTTAAACTACTTTACAACTCACATAACTACACATCCAACCCTGTTACAACTTCGAATCACTTAGTTACAACTAAATCCACTTGCATGTCCCACCAACCAACCTTTGAACTTGAATTTCCTATAGCTAACTGATTTTCCACTTCAGTTAACTATTTCCAAGTGCTCATTGAGAATAGATTATTTTTTTTTGTCCAACTATTATTAAGGGATAATAAAAGTCGACGTGCATCTATAAATAGGCATGCGATCTATAAATAGAACTCGCACATACATCTATAAATAGAATTTTCTCATCATCTATAAATAGAATTTGCTCTTGCATCTAAAAATAGACTTCCACCTAAAAATAGCCTGAGGCTCCATCCTAGTGTAGGTGCATAATTTTCACTGGGATATTCTTGTTGAATCTCAACATGGTACATAGCACTTTCCCAAGTCCAATGGATATACTTGTTTTCCCACCCTTCTTTCAAGCCTTCAAAAAAAATACATTAACAAATTTAAGACCAACTTTTTCAGAACTTGCAATATCCAAGATAGAGCCTATAAATAGCCTTGGATGCATTTCCTCACTTTATCCCCACCCTTTGATATGATCAACTTCATTCTTGAATAATGGGCTATAATATATGTCTCAATTTAGTATTTGATGACAAATGCATTACTAGCATTATGAGTAATCTCTTAAGAATCACAAATCTAGACCTTAAGGAAAAGGTATCCTATAGTGCATAGTTGTGTGAAGTTGCTAACCTCATTACTAAATTACCTCTTCCTCGACCTACTCATTGGAACAAATGCCCCTAATTCTTACTAAACTAATTTTCTATTTAGCAAAGAATCACCACTAAAGTGTATGAACAATAATGCATGCCTTAATCTATCATTGTGGATCCATGCAAAAACAAATTAATAATTTATCACCTAACACTGAATTTTTTGTAATAATTTTAGTCAAAACTTAAATATCCTTCCACAATATTTTATTTTCTCTTTAACATGTAAATACAATATTAACAAAAATAACTTTTAAAAAATCCTTAAAATATTTTAAAATTAACTTTTAAAAAAACTTTAATTAAATTATATAAAAAATAAAATAAATATCCTATCATATCTAATAAACAGTATGAACATATACAAAACGAAGTGAGATATTAAACATTTATAACCGTTATTACCACCAGGCAATAACCACTTGTTCCTAGCTTTCTCTTTCGTTTTCCTTTTTCTAAGCAATATTCTTTGCTCCCAACAACCATTTTTGAAGTGCATATATAAATCAGCAAAATTGTTTTGAAGTGCATACAAGAGAGACCATGTCTATAGATTGAAGAAATCCTTAATTTATGGGTTGAAGAAGTTGAAGAAATCCTTAATTTATGGGTTGAAGAAGGGTCAATGATTTTGGTAATATATAATTGATTATGATCTACTGAACTTGGGATTTTTCAAGGCTAGTGAAGAGAAGAAATAAAGATAAAATCAACCTAAATACAAAAATAATATTATTGGTAGTTTATATGTAAACTCTATTAAAATAATTCAAACCTTATTCCAAATCCTCAAACCGTGCTTGTTTCAAACAATTAATTTGAAATGTACTCGATGTTTTGTTAAACTAGATTGATAGAGTAGTTAAAACATGAAAACTTTTAAGAAAATAGTCCAATACAAATAAAAATAATTATGAAAAATGGGGGCATTCATTGGTTAGGAGGGGAAAGGGTGGTGGCACTGTTGTTAGAAATCATTACCATGGTTTTGTATCAAATCCCTAAAAAAATATTTTGCAAGTTATAGGACACAAATTCTCCTTCGAAATTCTCCAAAAATTTTCCCCATAAAAATCCAACAACTCTAAAAAACAACCCCACCTAAGAAAAAAAAGAAATTAGATGACAATTGAAAATGACTCTAAATCAAAATTTAGAGTAACTAGGACATGAAACAATGTTTTTGTCATTTTCTATTTGTAATTTGCATCCTCTATTCATCACTTTAACATCTTTCATTTGTCCATTGTGTCCTTCCTTTATCTATAATGCATCCTTCTTGCATTACTTTATTATTTCCATGCATTACATTTGCATCCTTCACATGTCAATTTTTACATCTTTCATTTGTCCATTGTGTCCTTCCTTCATCTATAATGCGTCCTTCTTGTATTTCTTTATTAGTTCCATGCATTACATTTGCATCCTTCACATGTCAATTTTTACATCTTTCATTTGTCCATTGTGTCCTTCCTTCATCTATAATGCATACTTCTTGCATTACTTTATTATTTCCATGCATTACATTTGCATCCTTCACATGTCAATTTTTCTTCCCCCTATATTTTGTTTATGTTCTTGTGTATCTATCATGCATCATTTTAACGTCTATCATGATAGTGGCTAAAGCACACACAAAAATTATGGAAAAGAGACACCTAAATGATGGGATGAAAATGCTAAAATAACATGGTCATGGCACTAAATATCCATAAAATTTGGTTGAAATGTGCCAAGATGATGCAAAAATAGGTCATGTGTCACATTTCAACTAATTTGCCTAACAAGAGTTTGCAAATTGTGGGCTTTGTGGCCCTATATTGTACCAGTGAATGCTCTAGCTATGATTTCTTTTAAAATCTATTATTGATGCATCTATTTGGCCTCCATGAGTTGGGCCTACATAGAAACTCAACTAATTCTATTATTATCGCACAAGGGAAGAACTTCATCAATTTGGGAAAATGGCATGATATTTTTATCATTAGTGGTAAATAGAACTTTCCCCATTCCAATGGATATACTTGTTTTGGCACCCTTCTTTCAAGCCTTCAGAAAAAAAATACATTTACAACTTTAAGACCAACTTCTTCGGAACTCACAATAGCCAAGATAGAGCCTATAAATAACCTTGGATGCATTTCCTCGCTTTATCCCCACTCTTTGATATGATCAACTTAATTTTGTGAATAATGGACTATAATATATGTCTCAACTTACTATTTGATGACAATTGCATTACTAACATTATGAGTAATCTCTTAAGAATCACAACTCTAGACCTTAAGAAAAGGGAATTTTGTAGCACATAGTTGTGTGAAATTATTAACATCATTACTACATCACCTCTTTGTTGACCTAATCATTGGAACAAATACCCCAAATTCTTACTAAACTGAATTTATGTTTAACAAAAAATGACCACTAAAATGTATTAACAATAATGCATGCCTTAATCTATCATTGTAAACCCATGCCCTCCCATACAAACACAAATTAATAATTTATCACATGGCACTGAAATTTTTTAATAATTTATAATCAAAACTTAAATATTCTTACACAATATTTTATTTCCTCTTATTCTATTTAACATGTAAATATAATATTAAAAAAATTAACTTTTAAAAAAACATTAAAATAATTTAAAATAATTTAAAAAACTCATAACTAAATTATATAAAAAATAAAATAAATATCCAATCCTATCTCATAAATAAACACTGAATATATAAAAAAGAAGTGAGATAATAAACATTTCTAACCGTTATTACCGTCAGGCAATAACCAGTTGTTCCTAGCTTTCTTTTTCGTTTTCATTTTTCTAAGCAATGTCATCGCCATCTTTGCGCGCAGCAACCATTTTTTATATTTTTTATAACCTTTCCTTTTCCTGTACTACCGAGTCATATCATAGCCATCTTTGCTCCAGCGATTATTTTTTGAAATTAGTCATCAGGGTTTCATGAATTTAAAAAATAATATATATTTTTAATTAAATTAATTATATTTTATTATTAAATTAAAATATAATTAATTATTAATTATTAATTTATATAAAAATATTTTTAAATAAATTTATTTATGAATATTGAAAAATTGTGGTGTGATCGAAATAATTGGATATTTCAAGCGCTGGCATGCACAACAGATCGCAGGTGTTATAGTGTTGGGGTGGACCAAAGAGTATAAACAGAGCTCCATGAGACCTTTCTCATAGATTTAGGCCTTTCAACACTCACTATCCATGGGTTTCTTTGATGGGGCGGTACAAAATTGTGGTGTCTGGCTGATGATAAATCCAATGTCACTACAAAATACATTGGTATGGGGGACAAGGAACAAACACTAGGGCTAAGCTTCTGGCACTGTGGAGACTCTTATGGTTCACCAAATAGCTATACATTGACATGATTTGGGTCTTTGGAGACTTAAAAGGTGCTAATGGAACACATTTACACCTGGACACTTGTCTTCTTGGGTAGATAGGGTCCTGAAATTCTAAGGTCTTTCTCAAGCATAACCTTCAACTACATCTTCCGGTAGAAGAATGATACTGTTGACAAATTATTAAAAAGAGGGTTGCAAGGGACTTTTGGAGAAATGTTCTATGAACTTATGGATGCTAGCTGAAGAGAGACAATTGGGACAGTGAAGTTTTTCTGATATTGCTGGGAGACAAGCTCGTTTTTTATCTGGAATGTGGAGACATAGATAAAATGTCACTATGCAAACTCAATAATATTAATAAAAAGAATTACAAATATATACATAAGTATAGTCTCAAGATAGGAAAACTATCTTGGACGCACAATAAGTTGGTGGAGAGAATATCTCAACTTCACACCAAACTAGGAACTTAGTTTTAGCTAACCTATGGAATAGGAACAGACTCTATACATAGAGAGAATCACAACTGAAGACAAGTAGGAATTACATATTCCAACACTCCCCCTTAATGACTACTTGTCTCAATATCCATCTGCAAAATCTACATCTAGTTCTGTTTGGTAATTACACTTTCTATCTTGTTCATGCTATTGTCGATGTCCATGTAAAGGAAAAACCATCTATCGAAATGCATGGGTTCCCAACCGCTGCAACCACCAGTCTACTAGGAAGTCCTTCACATACATGGTTCATCCAACCTCTTGATGAACTCCCCCTATATAAAATAATTTCACCTCATGGAGTCTAAAACCAATACGGCCCACCCAAGTGTATCCATCCTGCATGACACACTCTTCCATGGTGTTAAAACTCTCTGACAGAGGGAACATATAACAAAGGGGTATGCATGCCTCTCTGGGTCTTACAACACGTACAAACAATAAATGACATGTATACTTGCTCTAATTACAAATTGTGACTCATACTCTACCATGGTCATGAGTCTATTCTACATACATAAACAAACTTTGACTACATCATTCATACGCTATAACACACCACTTCTTTGGCTTTGTACTTTG
Organism: Pinus albicaulis; assembly: GCA_034641835.2. Classification (NCBI taxonomy): domain Eukaryota; kingdom Viridiplantae; phylum Streptophyta; class Pinopsida; order Pinales; family Pinaceae; genus Pinus; species Pinus albicaulis. The sequence continues at coordinate 722,384,018 of CM076573.1, forward strand.
AGTCTTTGGCATCTTCATTTTTTTTACTTTGGCATGCTGGTTTGCAAAGTCTAGTTGTGGTCAAACATAAGAAAAAGATATGTCGACGTCCATATAAAGGAGCAACCATCCACCAGAATGCAACTGCTGGTTTCGTAGGATTTCCTTCACATACATGGTTTTGTCAACCATTATCACTGCATACATGTACATGTACCTACAGATCCCCCATCAATGTTGGTTTTATCGGATGACCCGTAACCATGCTCTTCCTTCATCGGTGAACTCTCACCGACATTAGATCTGTCTTAGATCTTTTCGGCAAACTTTTACCGGATCTCTTCATCGGCGACCTTTCACTGGATCTCTTCATTGGCAAACTTGCATCGGATTTCTTCATCAATGACCTTGCACTAGATTTCTTCATCAGTGGGCGAACACTGGCACAGGCCTATTTCCAGTCCACCTCACTGTTACACATGGTTTCTGGCTGACCACAAACTGACACTGCAAAATGGTTTCTGGCTGGCCACGAACCTGTAATTACAAAGTGGTTTTGATATTACCACGAACTTTATGGGGATACACATGCCTTACAAGGCACAACACAACTCCAACTCTTGGAGTTACCAAGTACATACAATGATCACTACAAAACCATCCTAGACTTGCTTAACATTCAACTGTGTGACTCATAATACAACATGCTATTGAGTCTATTCCAAGAAACTCACACAAAAAAAACTTTCACTTTCATTGTCCATCATAATAGATGTTGTTGCTCCTTCACCTCATCTTTTCATTGTTCATATCTTGGGCATCTTTGTCTTTGTCATATAAATTCTTGGAAGTCCAAGCTTAACCTGTCATTTGTTAGAGTCGTGAATTCTCACAAATTAATTTTACCTACGTTGAGTTAGCTAGGCTCAATAAGGGTCAATAATTTTAAACATGATTCCAAGAAACAAAACAAACTTTTCAGATTATTAAGAAAAACAAATTTCTCTGTCCTTGCCCAAAGATGACTATTTCACAAACATAACAGCAACCATTCTTCCCCAATGACACCTTAGAGGGGTCCACTGATAAAGAAAATGGATCGACGACTTTTCAACTAGTCTCAATGTATTGCATTCTAGCATAGATGATCCAGACATAGGCACTCATAGCCACACGAAGAGAAACAATTTTCCCTTCTCAAAACACTAATCCAGGACTCCATGGTCCCATCCTCTGTCGTCCACAAATTCACTGTCAACATGCATAAAATTCAACAATTTTACACACAAATGTTCTCGTTTCAATATCCAGTTCCCCTGGCATCGCAGTGTAATGCCACTTCCCCTGTTCACAGTGTCAGGGTTGGGTAACTGCTTTCAATCATGCCTCCTCATGCTCGCTAACGGGCTGCAACTACTAAGACCCATTTTCGAGCTAATCTCCTCGCAATTGAACATGCAAATCTGTCTCCACAATCTGTTTCCATCACACTGGGCACACACAAACTCGATCATCCTCCAATCTATGATGTACCTCCAAGCACTATCCTTTGATGCCATTTTCATTGTCATGTCTTCATCATATCTGGTAGTAAATCATTCCTGCAAATAAATTTGTCTATTTGGAATGGAAAATTCCAACGTAGATTCACACTCGTGACAACAGTTTGCCAACCTAAATGTCACAACAATATAATATCTAATTCTTTTAACCAGATTTACATGAATGCATTTACATGTTAAGTTGATCGGGCTCAACATGAAAAACAAAGGAATTCAGGAAGACAATTTGTTTCATCCAAGCAAATATGTTGGAACTTTTAGTTTCATCTTCACCTTGTATAGAAACAAAATCATGTCGAGGCAGCTCACCACACTGCCCTCGACTCACTTCACTGTTGCGCCACGAGACCATGCTAGAAGTGTGTTCAACCTTCAACTAGGTCGATCCCAAACAAAGGAAGCTGTAAGCCTCCCAACAACTCCGCGTGCTTCCGAACCTCTTCTGACACCTGCAGAAGACCCAACAAACTATCGACCTCTTTTCTACACAAAGCCACGTTCACAACACCAATAACCAACAAAACCGGCACTGGCACCAAGTGACCTTTGCAACAAATATGGGTATGGTCACTGCATATAAATCACAAAACAACAAATCTTCCAACCTGAAAGCTGCATTGTTCAACTCAAACATGTGGGTGAAGCCACCACCGATTGGTTCCAACGAGAAATTAAAATGAATTGAAACCAAAACAAAAATCCAGCATTCGAGGATTCGGCCCTTCTCAGTGGCCTCGTCCAACTTCTCGTCATACAACAACCGAGTAGTCAAATTCAAATCACAGCAATTAAAAATCGGTACTAGAAAACCCACAAAATCACAACAGATCACGATCCACTTCCCAACTTCCGTTGCAATTGACAAATCATACCCCCTATCTCAGATCAGGTCGGTCCACCTATGGAGTTTCTCTTTTGCTTCAGCAAAAGGTCCAGCACAAACAACTTCTATTGTATAACTTGCACTTAAAAAAAAAAAATTATCACCATAAACAGCAAAGACATGTGTGCCAGCCTTTAGCTCAATCAATTCACATGGTTGAAAACCTTACTCAACTTACAAGCGTTACCTGGAAGAACTACCATTCTTCACATGCATATCAGCTCTACCAATTTGTCAAAATGCATCCAACATGCAAATAAAATAACACTTGGACAATCAGAAAACAAGCGTTAGCTATCCGGTATTCTTGGAAGTCACAGTAGCGGCCAAAACCACCAATCCAAATCACTTTCTCCGCCCAGTTTCGACCTCACGCCAGCAAGAGCACTGTTAAAATATAACAACAAAATGTAAATAAGTAATTTTGGGCAAATTTACTTATTACCTATTGATGTAGTTGGAATAATGAAATGTAGTTTGAATAACGAAATAATGAAATAAGCCCAGGTTAAATAAGATGGCCTGAGAGGCTTGTAGGGTACGGAGAATCATTTGATTAAAAAGAGTTTCCAATTTTTCCAGTTTTACCACATGTGTGTTTAACCTTCAGTTTGTAAATCAGTTATTGTTTTCTATTTCATTTCTCGTTTAATGTTTTTCCCCACAACAAGTGGTATCAGAGCCTTTAATTCAAGAGAGTGTGTTGAAGAACCATTCCTATCGCTCATTGAAGGGAGAGAAAGGAGCTCTGCGTGCAAAGAGGACAACGTTGCTATTAGACGGGGGACGTTGCCGCTACTGGAATAAACTGTGGTTGCCACCACGTAGCCAATCTGAGGGTAAGAAGCTGACTATTCAAATTCCTGGAGCAAGAAGAGAAGCCTCACCGATTTTCGATTTTGTGTTGTTATCACCATGAGAGAGGGAGGTCGAGAGTCTGCATCACCCGCCGGAGTAAGGAGGCCGTCGACCGCCTTAAATCTGTTGGCCGAGAGTCTGTGTCATCCGCCGGAGAAAGGAGACTTGCACCGTTTTCCATCTGCGTGGAAATCATTGTCGAGGGTTTCCTTCTATCATCTGCGTGGATAGACAAGCCCAGAACTGTTGTCAATCGTCGAGTAGTAGTGGTGGAGAGCCATCAATAAAGAACCGTTGTTGTTGCCACTGGGAGGAGAGTGACGTTGGGCAGAATTGAATGTGAATTCTGTGAACGCGGAGTTGAGTGTTGTCTCTGCAGAGCCATAGAGCCATCAAGCGCCGAAAAGCCGTTGAATGGAAGCTATCAATTGAGCATTCCAAAATCAAGCCCGACTGTTGGAAGAAACTGGTAATATTTCCAGTTTATCTGAGATTTGAAATGAAGTAGGGTTTCTGAGTAGAAATTGAAATTGAAGGATTTTATTTTCTATGGGCTCAGTTTTCTGTTCTTAAAATCATAGTAGTAGAAAGGAAAAATTTGAAAACGAAATTGAAATTGAAGGATTTTATTTTCTATGGGCTCAGTTTTCTGTTCTTAAAATCATAGTAGTAGAAAGGAAAATCTGAAAACAAGAGGGGAAATATTGAAACCCTAGAAGAAGAGGGGAAATTTTTTAATTTGTAGAAGAAGGGAAATCTGAAACCCTAGGAGGGAGAAATGGAAAAAATGACAAACGCAAAATTTGAGGTGGAAAAATTCACTGGGAAAAACAATTTTGCTCTGTGGAAACTAAAGGCTAGGGATTTGCTGGTGCAAAAAGGGTTGCATAAATCATTAGATGGGGTAAATAAAAAACCAGCAAACATGAAAAATTCAGACTGGGAGGACTTGGATGCCAGAGCTCTCAGTACCGTTCGGTTATGTTTGGCAGATGAAGTACTCTTCAATATTGTTGGAGAGAGTACAACTGCAGGGTTGTGGAAAAAATTGGAAACACTCTATATGAAAAAATCTTTGTCAAACATAATCTATTTAAAATGACAACTGTACAGTCTTCGGATGAAGGAGGGTAGGAAAATTGCAGATCACTTAAATGTTTTTAATACGATTATTTTCCAGTTGTCTGATATGGAAGTAAAAATAGAGGAAGAAGACAAGGCAATAACCTTGTTGTGTTCCCTGCCTGAGTCATGGGATCACTTCGTGACCTCAATCAGTTTGAGCACTGTCGATTCATTAAAACTTGAATCTGTTGTGGGTGCTCTCTTATCTGAAGAGGTACGAAGAAAATCTAGCATTGACACTTTTGCACCTGAAGCCATGGTAGCCAAAGGTCAGTCAAAGGAAAGGGGGGAGGAAACAAGAGGTTCTTCCAGATCGAAGTCAAAGGGCGGAAAGAAGTGTAAAGCCAAGTGTTGGTACTGCAATAAACTCGGACACCTCAAGAAAAATTGTTTGGAAACGAAAGGAGTCGGAGAACCATAACAAGGAAGCAAATCAGGTTGATTCAGGTATGGTTGATGAGGTTTTAATTGCTAAAGCTCTCCCTGTCTGTAATGTCTCTTAAGATGTTGATAATTGGCTATTAGACTCTGGTGCTTCTCATCATATGAGTTCGCACCGAAGTTGGTTTACTTCATATGAAACTATAGATGGTAGTTCTGTTTTCATGGGAAATAATGCATCTTGTCAGACCGTTGGGATTGGTAATGTAAAAATTAAAATGTATGATGGTACAATTAAAACATTATCTGATGTTAAGAATGTACCTTATCTTAAGAAAAACTCGATTTTCTTGGGAGTTTTGGGTTCGAGTGGTTATAAATTTACAGGTCAGAATGGAGTGCTGAAAGTCTCAAAAGGAGCCTTGGTTGCGATGAAGGCTGAAAAGGTCAGAAATCTGTACAGACTCAAAGAAAACACTCAATTTAGTGAAGCAACGATCGTATCAAAGAAAGCAGAAGAAGGTTCTCGTCTATGGCATCAACGGTTGGGTCACATGAGCGAGAAAGGTCTTCAGGTACTGATGAACCGCAAGTTGCTTCCTGATTTGAAATCCTTGAAATTGGATTTTTGTAAATATTGCATGTTTGGTAAACAATGTAAACAAAGGTTCAAGACTGGAAATCATAATAGTAAGCAGATTTTGGACTATATTCATTCTGATCTGTGGGGACCATCTCCTACTGTGTCTTATGGAGGTGCATCATATTTGTTAACGTTTATTGATGATTTCTCCCGAAAATTTTGGGTCTATATGTTGAAAAAGAAAGCTGATGTATTTAATGTGTTTAAACAATTTAAAACAATGGTGGAAAATAAAACAGGCAAATAAATTAAATGTTTAAGAACTGTCAATGGCGGCGAATTTACGTCTTTAGAATTTGAACAATTTTGTAAGGATGAAGGGATTGTTAGACATAAAACTACTATTTATACCCCTCAGCAAAATGGCATTGCTGAATGGATGAATCAGACTCTTATGGAAAGAGCCAGAAGCATGATTAGTAATGCTAACTTGCAAAAGGAGTTGTGGGCAGAAGCAGTATCCACTGCTTGTTATTTAGTCAACAGATCACCTTCAATTGCAATAAACTGTAAAATTCCTGAAGAAGTTTGGTCGGGTCAGTCTTGTGATTATTCGCATTTGAAGATTTTTGGTTGTGATGCCTATGCTCTTATTCCTAGAAATCAGCATTCTAAGTTAGATCCAAAATCGAAATGTTGTGTCTTTGTTGGATATGATTATTCAGTGAAGGAATATAGGTTGTGGGATCCTTCTTCACGGAAGATAGTCATTAGTAGAGATGTAAAATTTGACGAATCCTCTCTTTTAAAATTATATGTTGAAAAGTTTGAATAGGAGCAGGTATCGCCAAGTCAGCAGATTCAATTGGAGACTAAACCTTTTTCAGAAAGTTGAAAGGAACGAGAGACTTCTGATGAAGAGGGTGGAGAAGCAAAGGAGACTGGAGAAATTCCAGAACCAATTCAGCAACCAGTCACTCTACGAAGGTCTACAAGGGAAATAAAAACACTTAAAAGGTATGAAGATTCTTCTTCATCGTTTTCTTTGATTACTGAAGATGGGGAACCTTCTTGTTATCAGGAAGCAGTAGATGATGCAGATAGCAAGATATGGAAAAAGGCTATGGAAGAATAAATGGACTCCTTGGCCAAGAACAATACCTGGGATCTTGTAGAACTTCCTGAAGGGAGAAGTGTTGTTGGGTGCAAATGGGTCTTGAAGTTGAAAAGGAAATTTGATGGAAGTATCGAGAGGTATAAGGCGAGACTGGTTGCAAAAGGGTATTCTCAGGTTGAAGGTATTGACTTTCATGAGATCTTTTCACCAGTAGCTAAACTTGTTTCTATTCATACTGTGTTAGCACTAACTGCTTTACTTGACCTTGAGTTGGAACAGTTATATGTTAAAACAACCTTTCTTCATGATGATTTGGATGAAGAGATATACATGGATAAGCCAGAAGGTTTTGTACAAGATCGTAGCAAAAGATTAGTTTGCAAGCTCAGGAAATCATTGTATGGCCTGAGGCAGTCGCTCAGGCAATGGTACAAGAAGTTTGATTCCTTCATGGTGAGCCAGAATTTTATCAGAAGTGAGTATGATCATTGTGTATACTTCAAAAGTTTCAATGGCATATTCATTATCTTGGTGTTGTATGTTGATGATATGCTTATTGCAAGAAAAATCATGGAAGAGATCAACAAGTTAAAGGCTCAGCTCTTTAGGATGTTTGAAATGAAGGATCTTGGAGCAGCAAAACATATCTTGGGCATGGAAATACACAAAGATAGGAAGAATGGTAAGCTTTGGTTATCACAACAGAAGTATGTGGAGAAAGTACTTGAAAATTTCGGTATGAACAATGTGAAACCTGTTAATATTCTATTAGCTTCCCATTTTAAGTTTTCTTCATATTTAAGTCCTAGAAATAATGAAGAAAAGAAGTATATGTCTCGTGTACCATATGCAAATGAGGTAGGCAACTTAATGTATGCGATGGTATCTACAAGACCTGACATTTCACATGTAGTTGGAGTTGTCAGCAGGTTCATGGCAAATCCAGGGGAAGAACATTGGCGAGCAGTGAAATGGGTGCTTCGGTATTTGAGAGGCACAAGTGACCATTGCATCAGCTTTGATGGTCGGGAAGGTTCAGTCTGCGGATATGTGGATGCTGATTATGCAGGTGATTTGGACAAAAGGAGGTCTACTACAGGTTATGTTTTTAGTCTTGCAGGTGGAGTAATCAGTTGGATGTCAAAGCTTCAAGAGACAGTTTCTTTGTCCACTACTGAAGCAGAGTATATAGCTGCTTCAGATGCCTGTAAAGAGGCAATTTGGTTAAAATTTCTGCTTGATGAGATTGGAAGGACACGGGAGAAAGTGAATGTGTTTTATGACAGTCAGAGCGTTATTCATTTGGTTACAAATCCAGCCTATCACAGCAAGACCAAGCACATCAATGTAAGGTATCATTTTGTGAGACATGTAATCGAAGGCAACAAAGTAGTTCTCAAGAAGGTCCACACACAGGAAAATCATGCAGATATATTCACGAAGCCAGTTATAGTAGAGAAGTTGAGATGGTGTCTTGCTTCTCTCCGCTTGCAGAAAAGATGATGAATAGGCATGGGCAAGGGATTAGGAAAATTGTTGTCAAGGTGGAGTTTGTTAAAATATGACAGCAAAATGTAAATAAGTAATTTTGGGCAAATTTACTTATTACCTATTGATGTAGTTGGAATAACGAAATGTAGTTTTAATAACGAAATAACCCCAGGTTAAATAAGATGGCCTGAGAGGCTTGTAGGGTACAGAGAATCATTTGATTAATAAGAGTTTCCAATTTTTCCAGTTTTACCACATGTGTGTTTAACCTTCAGTTTGTAAATCGGTTATTGTTTTCTATTTCATTTCTCGTTTAATGTTTTTCCCCACAACAAGCACCGCTGCTCTAATACATCTCCGCTCAAGCTCAAGCAAGAATTCGTCCACCGCTCATGTCAAATTTCCATAAGGAAATATACTGATGTCGCTCTGCACTCATGCAATTCCATGGATGATCACCAGGCACATCCATGGGCAAACAACAAATCTGGAAACAGATCCACAGTTTATGATGGCATCAACGGGTCTCAGTGATCGCAGGGTCCTCCTGAGCCAGACAACAACAACGTCTACCTCGACAGCTTCCACAATCTATCCATGGGTCACTTCCAGCAATCTTGCGAAGCATGTGATCCATGAAGTTTTTAAGCGCTACAACGCTCTGTAGTACTGCCTTTAAATCCTCGACTCTCTCCTCACAACAGCGTTCTAGCAACACTCCAATGATCACAGCCTCTAGCTATCGTCACGACCTCCAGCGATCTGCTTCAATCCTACAGTAGCTCCACATGGACATTCAATGTGGCCTCGGTCCACACATATCTCCTCGGCCTTTGCACAAACAACAGCCTCTCCAGGCTTGGCCTCCACGGCCTCTACTCAGCCTCCACGACATAAAACAAATCAAGCCTCTAAGCACTCCTACCACTCCAAGCTGCTCATATCTGTGTCCGGCATAACACTTCACTCTCCTGGTTTCCGTCACAACTCTCAAATGGCACACTCAGTGCTCTACGCCACAGACCTCCACGCTTCAGAAACCGTTGTCTCTCTGAATATGTATTGTCTCTACTTCTTGGGCAAATCTGAGCATGCACTCTGAATATGCATCTAGGTCATTCCAACATGCCACGAAATTCGTCTTTATGCTTCACTCCACGGAATTTCGATAAATTAGTATGCTGCAAACATAGTTGTGTTGTGTTTCTCCAACCACGCAACTCCTTCGCACACTTGGATTCGCTACAACCACCACGCTTCACCAAAGCGTTAGCAAAATATAGAAGACTGCCAAGTCCAGATCATCACAACTCTGCAGCAAATCTCCAACTAGTAGATCAATAAAGAAAAAACAGCGACAGGTACATCGATGTTGCAAGATGGACAAACAAAACTTAATAAAACTATATAAATACAGTGATTTATATTCCTATGCCCAGGAAGGGCCAAAGGCCCTTACGGGCTCTGATACCAAGATAAAATGTCACTATGCAAACTCAATAGTATTAATCAAAATAATTACAAATATATATATCAAGTATAGTCTCAAGATAGGAAAACTATCTTGGACGCACAATAAGTTGGTCGAGAGAATATCTCAACCTCACATCAAACTAGGAACATAGTTTTAGCTAACCTATGGAATAGGAATAGACTCTATACATAGAGAGAATCACAACTGAAGACAAGTAGGAATTGCATATTCCAACAGACATTATATTTATTTTTTGATATAGATGGGAGTGGCGCTAGCTTTTGTGCTTGAACATAACCAGTCATGGAGGGTCACTATCACTTGACAGAACCAATGCTTGGATTAATATGTTGAATTGCAAATGATGGATCTAATTTCTGGTTAATATATAGATTAGAATCTAATGTGTTATTAATACATGATTTTTCTGCATTAAGAGTCGATCATAAACTTTGTATTTAGAGCCATTTGAAATCATACTTGTTTGGGATAAAGAACAAAATTGTAAGAACACTTGTTACACTAAATATTGAATTTGTGCTAGTACATTATATATACCAGATATTATCTATCTTCAATAAAACATTCCACACTAAATGTATTAATATAAGCATATACACTAAAAATAAAAATATTCAAATACAAACTTTATCCACTTACAGCCATTTTGTAGAAAGAGAAAAAATTATACAAATACTGACTTTATCAACTTACAGGCATTTTGTAGGAAGAGCAAAAAAATATACAAATACTGACAGATTATCATACAAAAATTATATTTTCAAGCATTTGACAGATTATCATACAAAAATTATACTTACAGGCATTTTGCAGCAAGTTCTTGTAGATATCTTTCTTATATTCATAAATATCTTTTTGATATTCATTATCCAAATGTTATTTAGTTATTAAATAAAAATTATCTATTTTGATTCCTCAGAATAGCAAGTAAATCTGGTGTGTGGGCTTATCTAATATCAATTGGTATGGTTATAAACCACCTTGAAATTTAGAACCTGAATATTGATAATTAAATATTAAAAAAAAAAAAAAAAAAAAATACAAAATTGACTTACCATACCCATAAGATTCACAGATATAAATTACCATTTCACCATGCTTCTACTTGGTGGTTATTCTCAAAAAAAATTCTGTGTTCTGGTTAGATTTGTTTGAGCTCTGTCAGTGTTTGTTGTGATTCAACCCTTTTTTAATATGAATTGGAATCCTTCCTGATTTGATGGCAGCAAGAGAAAAAGACAAGACCACTATCGCCACCAAGTAAAGCTTCAAAGTAAAGCTTGCATGTGCAGAGAACGTTGGTCAATTCAATCAGAAGCAGTGGGCAGTTTGCAGGCGTTGAGAGATTCGCAGTTTGTAGATATGATGAACGTGGGTAGATTCGCAGTTTGCCGGCACAAGACAATGAGGCATTAAAAAACGTTATGTCATCGCAATATCATTTTCTTTATTCCTGAACATTGAATGCCTTCAAAAATTTTGTGAATATGGAAATGGCACAATACTTTTTGTGTTGGGAAACAACGTTTCTGAAATACTTAAAAAGAAAATGTATCGATTCCCAACTCTTCACCCTTAATGGTCCCAAAACACTGATCATCACTAGGTGCCATAAAACCTCAAGGCCCAAGATTAGCTACATGGGTATCATATATTATATTAGGTTATATATTATATTATATTTTGAGTTCATGTTGATTTTAATGATTCATTTTAATTTTGGATTTATAAGTGAGAGAATCAAATTTTTTAAAATATAATTTGTTTTTGGTTTATTTTTTAAGTTTCTATATTATGTTTTGAGTTGATGTTATTTTATATTTATATTTTTAATAATTTTAAAGTAAAATTTAATTATAAATTTCAACATTCAATATGATAGATAGATAGAAGGAAGTTAGACAATATAGACAAAGAAGGAAGTTACACAATATGAATTGATATTTTATTATTAGAATTGATTTATTTAATTTTTTGAAATTGGATGATTAAAAAAGTTCAAAACTGTAAAATAGATGTGCTAATCTTAGTTAACACATGTATGAAACTATGAAATGACTTTAGACTTTATATGAAATGACTAAAGCTATGAAATTATAAACTGACAAAGAGTAATTAAGAGTAATTATTTCCAACAATCCCCTTCATTATGACCGCTACTCCCTCCTAATCTATGTCTCTCACTAGGGTTCAAAAAATGGTTGCAAGTTGGTGTAAGTTATTTTGAACTATATGTAGTTCATTTTTTTTTTCTCCACAAAAATGGTTCCAAGTAGCTGTAAATTATTCTCAGTTATATGTAGTCCTTTTTTTTTCTTTCTGCTCCAAACTTTATACTCTCCCTATCTTTTCTTGTTTTGTAGCTTTACCTTTAATTTGGTCTTCATCAAATGCCATTTTTTTCTTTATCTGGTTTTGTAGCTTTACCTTTAATTTGGTCTTCATCAAATGCCATTTTTTTCTTTATCTGGTTGAGATGTGCTAATTTAGACTTTTTGTAAAATACTAAAACTATGAAACTATAAACTGACTAAGAGTAACTAGGAGTAATTATCTCCAACAATCCCCCTTAAATATGACATTTATTCCCTCCTAATCTATTTCTCATCTAGGCTTCAAAAAATGGTGTTGTAAGTTATTCTCAACTATATGTAGTCAAATTTTTATTTTTATTTTGCTCATATCTTTTCTTGTTTTGTAGCTCCACCATTAATTTGATCTTCAGCTTCAAAATGACCTTATCTTCTTTATCTGATTTCTTTTCTACATCTACTTGTATCTCATCTACTTGTATCTCATCTACCGTAGATTGAACTTTTCTATTGCTATGGGTAAAATAAAACAACATCTTCTGTTGTTTCATATCATCTACTAGGATTTAATATTTTTTATGGTTATATTTATATTTTATGTTCATTCTACTGTGTTAGTGATAATTATTCTTCCATACTAAATCTGATCTCCATCATATTTGGATTTTGCAATCCACTCTTCAAGAAATACTGATCAAATTCAACATTCTAATATACTCTAGCTATATAGGAAGAAACCACACAATAACACAATATGACCTGCTACAACCACCATTGTGAGCCACCACAGGGTAACTACCAAAAGGAATAATGAATAAAGAAAATCACATAATATAATAGAGTAATATGAGTTGTTACTCTGTAATTAAAAACTATTTATTTATTAGTTTGAAGCTACATAATGCAATAAACTCAAATCTGCGATGCACATGCAAAACTAACATACATTAATCTTAATTCAAGCATATATAACTACCTCTTCTTAAATTTAAACTTTATATAAATGCCACTAAACTTTAAATTAATTAAAATCACTAAAATTCATTAACCACAGCATCATGATTATGATAATAAACTAAAGTTAATTCTCAGCTATACCTCATATACACAGAATTTACAACCAACCTATCATTAAATAAATATTTTTATTATATAAATTAATTACAAATTTAAACATAACAAATTAATTGATTATAAATTTACTCAATACTTTAAATATACGGAATTTACATTCAACCTATCAACACATGTAAAAGCATGTAAGTACCTTTATCACACATTTGATCATGTGTTTATTCGCATGTGCTTAGTGCTTCATTCCAAATTTACAGTTTCCCAGGCTTCAGAAAACCCAACACTGTTGTCTTCTTGTAAACGCTTTATCTATCCCAGAGCTTTGATTGTACTTATATAATTGATGACCTTTGGAAACTGATGCGTTTTTTTATTATTTCACGTGCATAGGTTGCTATTGTCAATGACCATAATTGACCACTTTGTGCTCAAAAAGTTCCAAGCTTTCGTTTATTGCATCAAACCACACATTGTTTTTTAAATTAAAGCAATCTCAGTTGCAATGCTATTTATTTGTATTGTCTATATTTTAAAATATTTTGGAAATCTGAGGGATATAATTGAAGTCCAGACCCATTTTAAAATATTTTGGAAATTTGGTAGATATAAGTAAAATTATTAATTGTTTGACATTGTTTATGTGACAAATCTAATATTTTGGAAATTTGGTAGATATAATTAAAATCATTAATTGTTTGACATTGTTTATGTGACAAATCTAATATTTTGGAAATTTGATAGATGTAACTAAAATCAATTGTTTGAAATAGTTTTTATATATTAAATTTTCAAAATATTTAGAAATTTAGAAATTAAATTTAACATTATATAAATTAAAAGATATATAGGAAGTTAGATTTTACATAATCACATAATATTATTATTTCATTGATCACAATAGTTATATATAAGACATAATACAATGATTTAGACACATCTAGATCATGACTCCAATTCATTATAGGACTTGTTTACCAACTTAATACAATAGCACGGCAGGTTTTTGTCGGAATCAGGTTAAAATAATTTTAAAAAATCAAATAGTTGGAGTGTTTGAATTGCATTTTTGATGGTGGAAATAGATTCAGCACCATCAAAAACTCTTAAGAGTAACCAAAATAGTAAAGTTTAACTACTATAATTCAAATTTTCAAAAATCTTTGCCGAAATTTCTAGATTATTCTGTGAGCTTTTAAAAATACTGCTTCATTAAAATCAATAATTTCAGAGTCAGACCTAAAAACTCACAATAACAATTACACATCACATGAAATCATTACTTCCTACAACACTATTGCATAACTCAATAAAATTGTAGTTGCGGTATTTTTCAGGATTGCTATTCTAGAACACTAATGACTTGGCGCCTTTTTATTTATTTCTGGAAAGACGGACGCCATTAGAGGAAAGGTGGAAGTGGGTATCCATGGAAGACCCTAAATCAGGCGCTTTTAGGTGGTGATAGGATGGTTATTATTATTATTACTATAAGGTGACTGTGAACTTGCAAGTTGTGAAGCGGCTCCCTGCTACGACTCTGTGTTTTAATCAATCGAGTGTGCACACTTTAACATATCATAAAATATATCTTTAAAAATATGCGTGCTGGGCGTGCATATGATTCCAGGAGTAATGATAACTTTATTTGAAAATGTGGTCACTCGAGAAGTACTGTATTGATGATAGATATTTTGAAATCATCTCCCCTGTGATTTTAAGGTTTCTTGAATAGTGCGTATCTAGATATATAAAGTGTCTTTCATTCTAGAAAGTCGAGATTTTTTGTAATTTTGAGAGCCAGAAAGGTTAAATAATGGAACTTTCAGTGTGACAGTCGCTGTGTTCAGTGCAATATTGACGTTTTCTCACATCGACCAACCAACTGGAACGCGTGGGACGCGTTGTTTGAAGATTCTTGAAAGCATTTCACTGGAGATTGAAACCAAGTTGTTTTTGTTGAAATATTTTGAAAGTTTTTTCTTGTGGTTTTTTCTAGTTTAATTTTCTAAAATTTGGTAGGAATTCATTGAAATCACAAACTTGATGGTAACCCTTTCACAATGGAAGTGTGGTAGGGATTTTTCGGAATGCTGAATTTATATATACAATGAGAAAACCAATTTAAATAACGCAAATCAAGATTTCACATCAACTCCAAAAAATCACACTAAAAAAAACTTCTATAAAAACTGCTAATAACCCATAAGTGATGAAATTGATAAGAAATATAACACAAACTTAAATTCAGAGAAAACCAATACTAAAATTCACGAAAAATACAAACTAAAAAAAAAAAAATTAGAAAAAGCCAACACTAAAATGCATGACATTTGATCATATAATTTTAAGTTTGGGCTACATTCATCTGGAGAACAACATAATCAGAGATGAGGGCTCTATCTCCTTCCCCTAGTTTTTTTTAAAGCGAGTTATTATCTTTTTTGCAGTTTGTTTTTTTGATAAGACTGTAATATGGATGTATTTTGAATTTGTAATGAATTTTGTTGTTTATAAAAATATTTTGTTTTAAAGTATATTTTTCCACTAGCTTTTTTGGAAGTTCTTATGTCAAAATACAAACCATTTTTAAAACATAATTGTTGAAAAATGTAGTGAGTATATTTATGTAAACCAGCTTTTTTTTCTTCTGGAAAAACGTTTTGAAAGCATATATGATTTTAGAATACTGAAATTTTTTTTGGATCATTGGAATAGTGGAGAATTCATTGTAAAAAAATTATAACTTAAGTTTGTGATTCTCATTGTTAAATTTTAATTTAAAATGTATCTCTAAAAATTCCAAACATATTTAACAAATAAATTATTATAAAATATATTTTTCTATTTTATAAAATTTATAATAATTTTTAAATTCATGAGATTCTCTTAAAAAAAATCCTTTCTCGGACATGATAGAACCATGTGCAGAGACATTAAAACTTTCTAAATCATATTGGAAGGGTGGGAATAACCATAAGCCAACCAGTGAAATATGACTGGTAGCATTGCAAAGGAGTTGTTTGATAATGGAAGGCTTGTTAGAATCAAGCTATAAAGTTTGTGGCGCTTTTAAAAGACTGCTTTAACTGAAAGTTAAAAATCTATAAATGTGGATATTTGCATTGTGAACTTTGAAGTTAATAAATTTAGAAAAACATATGAAAAACTCATTACCTTGCCTCCTTTCTCATGCTTGTTAAGAGGATAGTGTATGTCCCAGTATTATTTTGAAACAATTTTATTTTGATGTATGAAATTATGATTTTTCTGAGTATTATTTGTATGATAGGTTTTCTCTATAGTGTATTTTGATGTATTAAATTGTGATTTTTTAAAGTGAATTTAGTGATAATAAATAATAATAATTAAATAAAAATATATAATAAAATAAATAAGGTATCAAATTATGATTTTTTTAAATAAAGTTAGTGATAATAAATAATAATAACTAAACAAAGATATATAATAAAATAAAGAAAGAAAAAATGAATTTTGGTAAATACAAATTAAATTGCATTTTAAATTGAGACAGTAATTTTTATTTAGAGAAATAGTAATTTTTATTTATTTAAATTATATTTTTTTAATGTATAAATAGATTTAATGATTTGGAAGATTTTTTTATAAACCTAAGAATTCAAATTTACAATTCTAACCAATTTTAACTAAATTATAAACAAAATTCGTAGAAAAATATAGAGGAAAAAAAACAGAAATATCAAATATTTAAATCAAACTGTGAATTTTTTATAAGTATTTTTTAGTGAAAAACATTTCCTTCATTTTTGAGTTTAGGTAGGTTAGAATTTTAAATCTTATTTGTTTTAGAGTTTTTAATTTTTATGAATAACTAAAATATATTGAAATTTAATTTAATTTAATTTTTAAATTTAAAACTAATCTACATACATTTTATTTCTTATTTATCAAAAATTTTGGCCTATCAAAACCATCTAAATGCAATTTTTTTCTTTTTATTTTGTACTTTAAAAATGATTTAAGTCTGGAAAAAAATGTATTTCCCTTAACTTTTGATATTAAAATAAAGGTATATTAATGAGTACCATATAATGATGATGATGATGTAACTACTACCTAAGTCAAAGATATGTACTTTCACAATCATTTTAAAAAGGCTATTTACATTATCATAAACCTTGTTGGATGGTATCCTTCTTAATAGTGATTGTTTTGTATGGAATACTTCTCATAAAACAATCATAAATGAACAATGAGAATAGTTTTTGTTTATATATATGATTGAAATAGAACTACTATGATTTTGGTTTTGATTGAAAGCCATGAAAAATGATTTCCATGATATATGGTTGCTAATTGTTATCAGTATAAGATTTTTGGTATATATGATGTTGATTGCAACAATTAAGTAGCATAGATATAATTGAAAACCATGTATTGTATTCATATGAAATCTAGTTGGATCAATGGACCAACCTTCAAGCTTTGATCTCATCCATGTCGGATTTGTCACAAGATAACATGTAGCGGTATTTTACCTTTTCATCGACACATAGACCCCCATGAATGTAAATGCAATGTTTTATCGAGTAAATATAATCAAGTTTGGTGATGCACCACTTACACATGATTGCAATAAATGTATCACACACATTGAGGAACATGTTCCACAAATATCCTTTCTAATCCAATAAGTGAGAAATATTTGGCTCAATGCCTTTTATATGTGTATGGTTCCATCTAGGTTAGGAATTTGAAATTGATTCTAACCTTCAAATTTGATAGTTGTGTCACATCATTAAATGTATCATTCATTATAAAAGACTTCGCTAATGGGTCTCCCCCTCTTTTGGATATATTTGACTGGTAAATTGTCTCATGATGGGCAACTTTCCTTACAAATTGTATCCTTAGTTCCACCTATTCTATGTGATTCCAAGGTTTTGCACGCAAACTTTGTATGGTGCTTATTTCCCTATTTGTGACGTCAAGGTTTCAAGTAGACTTTATTTTTCTAAAATCCTTCCAAATGCGCATAGTTTCCCTTTGCCTGCTTGTCAAGCAAGGCTCTACCTAAAAAATATCATGGTGATTACACTACCCTCGTTGTTATGGAAAGCCTCCACTCAGAGTCTTCCTTGAAATTCTACATTGTGCTTACATTTCCATGTTTATCACATCAAGGTTATAGGGAATATTTTATGCAAAAAATATTCATGGTGCTTATATTGTTCTCTTTGTGACATTAATGTTAGAGTTACATTCCCTTGTTTCTTATGTGAAGGTCCCTATCATGTTACAGTGCCTCCTTATAATTTCAAGCATTGTGATCATGTCAACATCACAAATAACCATACCTTTTCACATCATATCCTTACCTATCACATCGTGGTCCTTATCATGTCAACACCACAAATGGTCCTTTTTGTTTCATGTCACACTGATCCCTAAACTATTGTGGATATTCCACTAGATAAATCGTTACACCATATCTGATAAAAATATATTTAAAAATATGAAAGCTACACTATTATGGTTTTATTTCTATTTAGATTTTTGGATTTGTAGATTATTGTTAATTGTGTATGCATGCAAATTAAAATTATGCAAAAAATAGAGAACAACAAAATAAAACTCACAAACCATGATTTGACACAAGCTATAACCTAGGAAACCCTTTCGGAAGAAAACTCAGCTAGAAGGTGAGGTTGCTCTGCTCTTTTTATCTAAATAGAAAATGGTAGTGGTACAAAGAAGTATGGCATGTGGCCCGTGGGCTACTATAATGCACAAATACTCTCTGTGTTCTCTATCTCATAGCCCTCTCGACTATTTTTTCTCATATATGGAACAAATGCATTAAAAAAATATGGAACTTGTTTTCCTCATAGTGACCTAGTTATAACACAAACCAATAGCCTACTAGTAGTTAGACTTGACTATCTCAGCTCTTAATTGGAGTTACAATATCAACTCTCCTATAATCTTCTTCAATAATAACGTGGAATGATGTGGCATCATCTCAAATTATGGTGGTGCAAATAGGAAGGTCCACTTTCAAGTGGCATAACTTTTGCACATAAACTGTGATTAAGGTGATTCTTGCGTCATTGGAATGGTATTTGTATGTAGAATATGAAAAAAATGTGTCACACTAAAGCGAAAAAGTTTAACTCCCCAAAAAGTATTGTTTGATGCCTCAAAATTCTCTCATAATGTTTTAACCCAAATTTTCCAAACTAGGTCCCGTCGGTAAAAATGGTCCTATGAGCTTATTGCTCTAATTTTTCCACTCTGAAAGTAATGAGATTGATGAAAAAAAATACAATGTTCCAATCTAAATCACACAGTAAACTTCCCTATGCTCCCCTCTGATCTTAAGATGATATGATAAGCAGTAAAATGTAGCATCATTGATATATCCTTCTCATCACGTCAAGGTGCTTGTCACATTACATTTTCCTCCTTGTCATGTTCCCTATGATGATACACTACACTCCCTATCATGTTACACTACACTCCCTATAATGTCATCATATCAAATTACTTTACTCTCTTAGCCATTTTATAGTACTCTCTTTGTCATGTCACTCTACCATGTTGCATTGGCCCCTTATGGTGTGATCAAGTGCTCAAAATTATTCTAAAAAATGAAAATTTTCAAAATTGTGTGGAACCTAAATGACTGCATAGATATTATCATTTTGAATCTGACGCAACTCGTTTCGCAGAAAACCGACACCGTATGCTCCCAGAAACATGTTATGTCTGCTTTGTCAAACAGTCAATTTTTTTAAAAACAAAATGCAGGAAATCCCAGTCAACAGTCCGTACAGCAAAATGGGCATGCCCGTGTGATAGGTTGACTGGTCAAAGGGAATATTCCTCATCGAATTGGGTGGTACCAAGTGGCATGATATCATTTATTTTAAATGGTGTGTTTTGATTGGTTTTTTGGAGGCCAATCGAAGGCTGCTATGTGGCCCAGCCAGGGGACGCCATGTGGCGGCCCAAGGACCACCAAAATTGGGTCCAGGTTGGAGCAGAGTGGGTGGGGGTCAAACCCGCAACCTCGAAGCACTAGAGAAAAGGCT
Organism: Pinus albicaulis; assembly: GCA_034641835.2. Lineage (NCBI taxonomy): Eukaryota > Viridiplantae > Streptophyta > Pinopsida > Pinales > Pinaceae > Pinus > Pinus albicaulis. The sequence continues at coordinate 722,403,951 of CM076573.1, forward strand.
TTGCTAATACACCATCACATTAGTTCCTATTATGATATGGTTGTGGATTATTTTTTTTTTGTAATGGTATTGAGTTTGGGGGTGGGGGTGGGGGTCTAGCCCCAACCATGGTTACCACGCTGGGGGCGAGACCATGGGTGGGAGGTTAGCCCTGCACCCCCCAACGGCCTCATAATCGTAACAATAATTTCTGGTGGGGACATGTGAACGGGACCACAGTGACTGCCCCCACTGACTGCCACTGGATCGTCATTCGTAAGTCATCTGCTAAAACCATGCCATGTGTTAACCCACAAGTAACCGCCATGCGACGATCATTATAACCGTTGGGTGGCTAGCTGCCAGGAGTAACTTCCACCGTCACCACCTCCAATGTGACCACCCTTAACATTTAATGTCAATGGTTAGCGAAAATCGCGCGGCATTTTTTATTTTAGAAAAGGAATTTGAACTTTAGACCTTATTGGAAAAATTATAGCGCTGATAATTTCGCTCGAAAATTGGGAAATTTGGCGCTCAGTTAGCGAAATTTCGGGCAGATTTGTAGGTTCGGTGCCAAATTTGGTGGAAAATATAGAGCGAAAAGTGCAAAAGGTAGGGGAAGCCATAACTTATTCAGTTTTTATCCAAACCAAGCTCATAAAGAGGTTACAAATGAATTTCTGGATGTTCCGGATTGAATGGAAGCCTCTATTTTCTTATTAGAGTACATCTATCAGGTATTTTTGCAGGTTGAATAAAAAAGGTGTATGGATCAATCAGATATTCAAGACATTTTTTGGAGGCAAACATTGAGAAGACCTTTTAGGGATAATCTCATTTCCACAAGATCACTGTAGCAGTTGTGACCAGCAAGGTTTAGTTCACAAGTTCAATTTATTTGTTATGAAGTTACGTGTTTACACTTCAATGTGGAATTGAAGTAAGCATCTGCTAGTTTTAGCTCAATTCAGTAGGGGTTTTGACATCTTTGTAGAAGGTTTTTGAGTTGTTGTATTTGTGAGATTTCTATGAAAATAACATTACCTAGGAGAGGCGATAGACACACACTTATTGCAACACTTGTTTATGTACTCCGTTAAAACTGAATATATTGAGTGGTCTAGTCATGTTGATAGAATCAAAGATGTAAACCAGAGGGGGTGAACTCCGTGAAAAAATCCTTTGTATTTTATCTTTTGTGAAAAATTTAATTCAAGACACATTTTTTTCTTGCTTGCAAAGTGTTGACAATATCCTTAGTTTTGTTTTATTTGTTTGTGGAAAGAGAAACAAAATTCACTCACTTTCCCATATAGATCAAGTTGGTATCAGAGCAGGTTTGACCAAGTTGCAAGATGAGCAACAAAATAAGTATTCAAGAGCTTGAAGTGAATTTTGGCTCTTCAAATGAAAAATATGGAGTTAAAAATAATCTTGGATATGACTAAAGAGGAGAATAGACAGGTTTGAAAGATGATTTTGGACCATATATAAGAGAGGATGCATGTGACTGTTGCAAGCATCTCGAAGACACACATCCTATGCCAGTAAAAAAAAGTGGATGGATAGATACATATTCAAGGTTGCCATCATCGTCATCATCAAGAGAAGAAAGGATGCATGACAAGTTCAAATAGGTAATCAGTATATCAAGTGCTACTCCTCCTATTCATTTACATGATAACTCTTTTGCAACATTTGAGCAACATACCAAGGGTGTAGGTATGAGGTTTCTCTCCAAGATGGGATACAAAGGTGGAGGTCTTGAAAAGAATGGTCAAGGCATTCCAATCCCATTGTGGTTAAGGAAAGGCCAAAATACCAAGGATTGGGATACAACCAAAAGGAGTTTGGAAGTTCTCCAAAAGGCTAGAAGGACATCAAACATCCGGGCATAAGATGTCTCCACCTTGCGACAATCGTCAGAGTTGCAACTCCAAAGAAATGTATCACATTCCAAAGCATGGAAATTTTAAATACCCATGGAACCAATATCCTTGTACTTTTTGTAATGTTGCTAACCATTGTTTCACTGTGTGCAAGAAACGCCTTGTCATGGTGAAAAGAATGAATGAAATTCTAGGCATAAAACATGGCGATATTCTTTTGTAAGAAGAGAATCCAAATGCCTAGGAGAGGCGAGATTTGGGTAGACTTTTTGTACAATTGTCTTGTAAATTGTTTGTAATACTTGTTGACTTTATCTTTGGGGTACTTTGTAAAAGTGAACATTAGTGTCACTATGTTCAACAAGAATTTTTTTTCATTTGATGTATATATTGGCTTTTGATTAAGTCCACATGTTTAGGACCTTTTAGTGAATGTACAATTTGTCATTCAATATTTTCTATAAGTTGTCTTATGAATCATTGATACAAGTATCAAGATGAAACTTGTGTGAAATCAAAACTTTCTTTTTCAAGATTATATAATATGAATATGCTTGTAGGCAAGGCCGACATTGTTAGTGAATTTTTTTTTAGCAATATATAAGTTCAGTTTGAGGACACTAAAGTATATTATTTTTCTTTTGAATTCCAAGATGGAATCAAGATTGGTCTTCAACAAACTTTACTTCAAAGATGAAGTATTTGATCAAGTTTCCTTTGATTAGTGAACAAGGAAGGAAAATGTTTGTTCCTTCAGTTTAGTTGTTGTTTTGCAAATTCTGGGAAGTTGCAGTAAGATGGTATCTACAACAGCAAGACAGGGTCTTCAGAATCAAGGAAAAAGATCAGCGTTCAAGAAAGGCTCAAATTGTTGAATTCAAGCTCATAACTATAACAATAATTGTCGACGGGGACATGTGAATGGGACCACGGTGACCGCCTGCATTGAATGCCACTAAACCGCGATTTATAAGTCGTCCATCGAAACCATGCCATGTGTTCACATACAAATAACTGCCACGAGACCACCACTGTAACCGTCGAGTGGCTAGCCGCTAAGAGTAACCGCCATCGTCATCGCCTCCAATGTGACCACCCTTAGCATTTAATGCCGACGGTTAGCGAAAACCCCGCAACTTTTTTTATTTAAAAAAAAAAAATCATACTTTAGGCATTATTGGGAAAATTAAAGCGCCGACAATTTCACCCAGAAATTAGGAAATTTGGCACTCAGTTAGCGGAATTCCAAGCAGATTTTTAGGTTTGGTGCCAAATTTGGTGGAAAATGTAGAGAGAATAGTGCAAAACCTAGGGGAAGCCATAAATTATTTAGTTTTAATCCAAACTAAGCTCAAACAGAGGCTACACAGGCATTTTTAGATGTTCTAGATCCAATGAAAGCCTTTATTTTTTTATTAGAGCACATCTATCAGGTCTTTTTGCAGGTTGAAGAAAACAGGTGTATGGATCAATCAGATATTCAGAGTAGTTCTTGGAGGCCATCTGAACATTGAGAAGACCTTATAGGGTAATCTCATTTCTAGAAGATCACTATAGCAGTTGTGAACAACAATGTTTAGCTCAAAGGTTCAATTTCTTTTTTATGAAGTTCTATGTATACACTTCAATGTGGAATTGAAATAAGCATGTGCTAGTTTTAGCTCAATTCAGTAGGGTTTTTGACATCTTTGTAGAAGGTGTTTGAGCTATTGTAGTTGTGAGAGTTATATGAAAATAACATTACCTAGGAGAGGTGATAGCCACATACTTATTGTAGCACTTTTTTATATACTCCATTAAAACTGAATATATTGAGTGGTCTAGTCATGTTGACAGATCTAGAGATGTAACCCAAGAGGGTTGAACTCCGTGAAAAAATCCTTTGTCTTTTCTCTTTTGTGCAAAATTTGATTCAAGACACATTTTTTTCATGCTTGCAAAGTGTTGACAATATCCTTAGTTTTATTTTACTTGTTTGTGGAAAGAGAAGAAGAATTCACTAACTTTACCATAAAGATCATGGTGCCACCTTGATGTTGCAAGGGGTTTTTTCATATCATATTACACTGCATAGTCTAATGAGGCTTCAATTTTTCCCGGAAAACAATGGAATTTTCAACAATATTTTGATAAAATCCGGCATAAATTTTGGGAAATCTAGGTTATAATTGTCAAGTTTCAAGATTTTGGGTAAATCAAGGGTTTTGATGGTGTTGAATCCAATTCCACCATAAAAAATAGGATTCAAACACTCTTACTATAAATTTTTTTGAGGAAAAAATAGTTGGATTCCGACGATTTTTTGTCATTTGGGCAAATTTGTCGCCTCGGTAGACCACGCCATATTACACTAGGCTCCCTAACATGCCATCTTAACACAAGACACAAGGCAAGGGAGTTTTATGTGACAAGCAAGGAAATGTAAGGTGATAAGAACCTTGACATGAAAGGAAAGCAAGGCAATGTAAGGTGATAAGAACCTTGACATGAAAGGAAAGAAACCATTTGTGAAATTGACATGACAAAGATGATAGTGAAACATGATAGAGACTTTGCTGTGAGAAGAAAGGAACCATTTTAACATTGCCATAATAACAACCTTTATGATGTTGATGTGACAAATCATTCATTTGACCAAAGCAATGTAATGTGATAAAAACCTTGTTGTGAAAGGCAAGGAACCATTTTAACATTTTAACATTGACATAATATAAATCTTTATGATATCAATTTTACAAATTATTATAATTTAATATAATAAGGATCTCAACTTATTGAAAACCATTTTAATATTAATGTGCTATAGACTTTGATACAACACATAATCTAATAAATTAATATAAACACCATAAAAAAATTGTTTGTATAACCATATATTAAAATGTCATGCAAATTAAATATACATTTTTGAAGACTCCAAATAAACAAGAGAAAACATAACCATACATTATGCAGCTTCTACTTAAAATTTCATAAACAAAACAATTAAGAAAACCTATACCTTATAGGTTTTTATTAGAAATTTATATGCATATATAAATTAAGAAGTTATAAATATATAAAGTTTCACCCCTTTAATGCCCAACAAAACCTTGCAAATAAACTTAGTTCCTCCTAATTTCTGTGTTAAAACCTTGGAAATAAAACTAGTTCCTCCTAATTTCTGTGTTAAGATCAGCAAATAAACTTGGTTTTCCTAAATTCTGCGTTAAAACCTTGCAAATAAATGAAGTTCCTCCTAATTTTTGTGTTGAGACTACGCCATGATGATTATGACAAAGTTCCACCAGAAATTGTAGTTCATATAAACGTCCTTTTGCACAAATTTCAAACAGAATTTGTGGTTGATACACCACCATATAAACTTTTTTGCGCAAAGCCTTGGACCGGTATTCTGCTGAACTGCTGAAAGCGATTACATCACCCACAGAAGAGGAAAGGCTGCATGATGCTTTGCGGGGCTGATCTGTCAAAGGGTACAGTCTTGATCAAAATTTTTCCCGTGATAAAAGAAAATATCGGGGTCGCGTTCCTTCTACAGTATTCCTCCTACTCCTTTTCTTTCTGGTTGGAGCGGGATCGAAGCTTCTAAAACGTGTCACCATGGGGCTCTGGAGTAAACCCATACATCAGCAGATGAAAATTTGAACGTGGTGCAGGCGTTGTACTATATGCTATTTTCCATTGGGATTTGCCTTAATGGAATAGTGATCCCTGTGGTTGCAGCGCAAGCCTAAGCCTCCTGTAACAGCCCATCACTTCTCATTTGGCCGGAGCGCAACTGCCGTGATGAAATTTCATGAAAGCTTTTAGCATTACCAAGTGAGTAAGGTTAGCCCGGGTTCAAATTCACTAAAAATGAGAGATGGGTATGATAAAATTTAGCCCAAATGTTTCTGTCAAAGTATAGTGAAATGGAGTGGCAGAGGCAGGTGTTGGATTGCATAAGGGACGCTCGTTTTGACAAAGGGAAGAAGCCCAGGTTTAATGAATCTCAATGTGATAATCTCTGCCGTGCATTTCTGTCCAAGCTCTCCAAGTTTTGTACTGCAGCGCCAAGGTGCTGCGAGAGTCCTAATGTCAAACGTGTTTCTCTGTGCGGTAATGAATCAGGCCTTGTGATCGATGGGGAGGACTATGCCCAAGTTGTTCTCAGGCGAGCGTGGAAGGAAGTCTACCGCGTGATCAAAGAAGCCGAAGTTTATATGCATGCCTGTTCTGGTGCAGACTGGTGGAAGAGAGCTCTAACATTGGCAGCCACAGGGGAAGCTCATGCCGTTCACATGCATGATCTTCTCTGCTGCATTGTCGGGCTGGAATTGAGCATCGTCCTGGCTGGGAATCATGAGGCATATGATGGTGTTTGTTGCAGAAGAATGGGAGAATTCATTGGAGAGATGAATAGCCCATTGCGAATTCATGAAGAGTACGTCGACAGAAAGCAACTGGTGAGCTTGTTGCAGGGGATTTGGGTCGAATACGAGAAGAAAACCAGCCTCAGAAGGAATATTAAGTTCACACTGAATCAAGAACAAGAAAACAAACCTCGCCTGGCCAAGTTGTTGGCAGAAAAGTTCGCAGAATTGGGTTTCCCCAAGTTGTTGGAGATTGATCCCCAGGACTTGAAGCGAAAAAATAATATGGGTATAAGTGGTCAAATCTGTGAGGGGTCATGGCTGGGAATCAAGGTGGGTTTGAAGGAGATCATCGGTCGTGAATTTGTTCAGAAAGAAGCCATGGATTTAGCAAGGCTACAGAGCCCATTTCTTGTGCAGGTTATTGGAGTAAGCCTGCATGGTGCTGATCGGTACTATCTTGTTACAGAGATGGTGAGTTCGAATCTGGTTAGAATACTGCAGGACTCCAGATCACGCTTGCAGATTCCACTCCATGTTCGTATTGATATCATGTTGCAGATATCCAGAGGGATGGAGTACTTACATGGCCAGAGAAAAATGCATCTCGATCTTAGACCTCTAAATGTTCTAATAGAGCCCAGTAGTATAAAGGATTTCAGAGATGAAGGGCATTGTAGGGTCAAGATTTTGAGCATGGGGATGGCTGGATTGAAGCTTAGTAACGAGGACCTTCTTGTAGAGTCTTGGCCATGGATGGCACCTGAAGTCTATGGAGGGACTTTGAAGAGCGTAACGTTCAAAGCAGATGTCTACAGCTTTGGGATGATTTGCTATCAGATTCTCACTGGCAAGCAGCCCTTTGAGGAATTTGGCTTTGGAAACAACGAGGTGTGTGAGATTATAAAGCAAGGACGCAGGCCTGTTTGGCCTTCGTCCTGTCCCTTCATGCTGGCTGATTATATCAGTAAATGCTGGGACACTGATCCTGCAGGTCGACCTCACTTTCATGAAGTCTCGCAATTTCTTAGGTATATGAAATTGGTTGTCATGAGAATCCCTGATCCTCAGAAATGCGATTCATTCTGGTCTGTTTGCACAGAATTTGACAGAAAACAGATTGAGAAATGTTTCGAAGGAAACATATCATTCTCTGCAGATGAGAGGGTAACCAGTGAAGAAGAAGGGCTTATTATCAGAGCCCTGGATGGAGATTTTCCAGAGTCTTTCAGTAGTCTTCAATTTCATGAACATGGAGCAGAAAACATAGATATAACAGCTTTTGCAGCAGCTCGGAGATCATTCGGTGATCGACTCCTGTTCAGACCACGAGGTATTGACGTAAAATCTTTGGTTAGCCTGCCTGCATATATTAAAAAGTATTCATACGAAGAGCTACATATGGCTACTTCAGGTTTTAGTATGAGAATTGCCAGCTTCTCTGGTTCATGTCCGGTATGGAAAGCCATCCTTCCTGACAGAACCCATGTAGCTGTTAAGCTCATCGAGAAAGCCAATTCTGAGAATTTTTGCAACGAGGTAACTGTGCTATCTCATCTTCACCATCCCAATATCATTCATCTGCGAGGGGTTTGCGTTGGGCTTTCAAAATATCTGCTAGTATACGATTACATGGCCATGGATTCCCTGGACAAAAGGCTTTTTAGTACAGGAGGGGAACCAGGCCATCAAAGCCATGTTTTAACCTGGATCATGAGAAGAAGGATTGGCCTGGGACTGGCCAGAGGTCTGGCCTATCTTCACCGGGATTGCAGGAACAGAGTTCTTAATGTAAAAATTAATGGAAACAGCATTCTTTTAGATGAAAGATTCACTGCCAAGCTCTCTGGATTTGGATCAGCTAGGCCTGCAGAGTTCACAAAGCCGGATTCTCGGTCGAATGGCAGCAGCAATTGGGTCAAGAGGACAGGGCAAGAGGATGAGGAAACCGCAAATGCGTATAGTTTTGGGGTGGTTCTGCTGGAGATTTTGACAGGTTCCAGATGCATTGATACGCCCTATTCAGACTATTATTGTCTCCATGAAACTGTACATGGTATGAGAACCAAGAGTGTCATGGAGTTTGTTGATACTCGTCTGAGAGATGAAATTGGTGAAAAGGAGGCAAGAAATGTGATTAACCTCGGGCTCTGGTGCCTCATGAAGGACCCATCTCTAAGACCTAGTATGACCCAGGCGGTACTCGTTATGGAGGGACTCCTGGAGCTCGGCCCCCCTCCTTTGGGTCGAATGGAAATCCTTCCACCTCCTCTCAGATCGCATCATTTTCTCCAGTATCAAAGGACACATCTAATCAACAATAATAACAACAGCACAAAGGCCTGAAAGCAGCAAAGCAGCAACGTTGAGGAGTGAATGGTTGTTGCAATTTGAGAGAACTTCCAGCCAACCATCCCTCTGTGTCTATCTTCTGCTGATGCAACTCTCCCAAGGCATGGTATTATGCTAAGCATGTGGGTATCTACAGTTTTGAACCCTCAACCAGAACAAATCAAAATCAAAATCTCTCATTCACCTCAACAACACCCTTCATTATAATTGCCACAGTTATGCATATGGATTTAAATTTACTTTCAATTCAAATGAAAGTGTCAAGCTTGAACCCACATTCAATCAATCCTTACTTGGGCTGCAAAATTGGACAGGCAATCTGCCACAGGAAGTTCGGGTAGTAACAACTTTCAGTTGGCTGTATTTTATTTCAGTGGTTCACCTGCATAGAAAGATATATATGTATATGCAATATTATTCTTTTGAAATAGCAGAACAGAGTTAGTCATCAATGTATCAATGAATCAGTAGTCTATCAATTAATAGAGGTCATGCAAATGAATCTGACAGAAGTTGAGGAACACGAGTAAAAGAATTAGCTGCATGATTGATTGTAAATACAAATGGAATATGGGTTGAATGATACAAAGAGATTACTTGGTTCACTTGCATACTGGTGCACACAAACACAAGAACAGAAACTACAGGTTTTCTAGATGTTGTAGGCTGTAGCTATTTTCTTTCTCCAAAGAAAGCTTTTTTTTTGGTTACCAACTATAGAGTGTATGTCACCCACTACTGTCAAGGTGCAGAATATAAAGATATTTTTCAAAAACACCACCAAATTTTTTTTAGGATTCACTTATAACCTTTATTTATTCTTAGAAGGTATGATTCTTATTACAGACATCATGTTCCTTATGGAAAACCATCATACTTAAGATTATCCATTTCCCCTGTACACATGTAATTTGTTGATCTCAATATATAAGTTGGAGCTCCAACCTAAACCAAAGGTTATAAGGTTATGGGCGATTGCTTAGGTTATAAGGTTATGGGGATTCCTCGCCTTCTGCATCTTCTCCTCTTAGCTATCTTTTTGGATTCTGAATTTCCCTTTGTAAACGTACAAACCAAGATTATGATTTTTTCTGCTGCAAAGGGAGCTATTTCTCATTGAATAAGCCACAATGCTCTAGTTATTATCTCCACTCAGATCCATTGACCTTACATAAAGTTGACTTCTGTGAGTGGAGACCCATTGATATTACATAAGGTTGACTTCTGTGACATGGGCTTATACAGACACTCAACAGATTTATTATCACCACATAGGAAATGCACTTGATCAACTTGAAGGAGTCACATAAACTTGTTATTCTTAATAAACTTAGTCATATTCTCAAATTCCAGTGGATATAATTGGTTTTGTTATATTGTGATTTCCTGATGGAACCAAATCCATTCATAACCTTAATACCAACTTTTTAACATTTATTAAATACAAAACCCAAAACCCATTGATAAAGTTCATAGACACCCTAAATGCTTCTTGGCGATGTAGGTACTACCAAATTTTCTAATTTTAATTATGCATATCAACAAATAAAACTGTATGAACAGTATATCTAAGTCATAGTATTTTGTTAACAATTTTGTAAAATTAAAAATAATAACCTTATTTTTTTATGTATTTGATTTCATTGGATATAACTTATGTATCATTTTTTCTTGATTTCATTGGATATAACTTATGTATCATTTTTTCTCAATTTTTTTTAAATTTTAATTATGTTATATTAACAAAGCAAATAGTATATCCCTTTTAAAATTTTGTGAAATTGAAAACAGTATATCCAAATCATAACAATGTGTTTAACCATTTGTAAAATTGAAAACAATATATTCAAGTAATAACAATGTATTTAAAAACCTTGTAAAATTAAATGAAGCCACTTTAATTTCATATAGTACTATAAAAGTGGAACTTCTTGATTTTAACATGCTAAATAGTTTCCAATGAATAGTTCACTAACTAGCAATAAGCATTCTCACATGAGTGACATGTTTGAATGATGATTATGAGATAAAAATTATTTAAGGAAAAAATGTAGGCATGATAATTTCTAATAGATATATGTGAAAATCTTTGCTTGATTGTGCACTATACAAGCGTTGGGCTCAATGTAACTTAGGTGACACCTTGCTAATTTACTCGCTAAGCATGATGAGAACCATCACAACTCTATATTTTACTCAATCATATTATGTAGTAGTTCCTTAGGTAGTGTTGATATTTTTCTCATTAGTACTAGGTCTTCACCTACTCATTGAAACAAAGCTCCCAAATCCATCTTATCTTACTCATTAAAGAAAAGTATAGCCACTAAACCACATTGGAAGCAACATATGCTAATCTATCATCATTATTCCTCCATAAGAGTAGGATAATCAGCCTTGTGTGTAATTAATGATTTACCATAATTTCCAATTGAGTCATAAGTCTCTTTACGTAACTTTCCTTACATAACATGTCATGCATTTTAATTTTTGGTAACAATTTCTCCTAAATTTGTCTTGGCTAAAATACAATATGCAACATATTTTCAAAATTTCCTTGGACAAAGTATATTATGAGCCCAAAAGAACCCCTTAATTATGTCAATGGAAAAGATATTTGAAAAAGTACAAAAAAAAAAAAAAATCAACCATTGAATATACATGAAAATGAGGTGTCTAAATATTGTTCAATACTTTATTTACTATTATCACCTTTGTCATTGTCATCTCAAAAGGGATGGTAGGAGCCACTTATCCCTTACTTTACCTCTTTAATTTCCTTGCTCCTTTTCATATCATAGTGGTACCCCTTCCACACCTTCCACTTTAATGGAAACCATTCGCTATATTTTTAAATTAGTTTAAGTTATATCATAATTTCATGGCCATGTGGTTAACTTCGAAAAAAATGAGTATATCCTTAATTAAGTTAATTATATACAACTTATATAATATAAGGAGTCATTTTCTAAGGCTTGAAACAATAAGTAAAAATTATAAACCCTATTTATATCATGGTTTTCATATACAACAATGGTACCAAAATGGAGTATTACATTCTCCTTCTCCATAGGTAAATAATATTATAGTTATATTCACTAGTAGGGTATTACTCTTTAACCCTCACTAAACACTTTAAAAATCATACAACTTACTTCATATATACAACTTATATAATATCAGGAGTCATTTTATGAGGTTGGAAACAATAAGTAAAAATTATAAACCCTATTTACAACATGGTTTACATATACAACAATGGTACGAAAATGGAGTATTACATTCTTTTTTTCCATAGGTAAAACATACTTGATGTCAATTGAGTTTAACTTGGGTGGTTGGGAGGAATAGTCAGTGTTATCCTCTCTACCCAGGTTCACTTGTATGCTGATATGTTGACGCTTTCGAATAGAGTAACTTTGTTGCACTCTTAAGTGAGTCAATATTGGGGGTTGGCTTAGTACAAGTGGTATCTCTCTTACCTTCAGGCTAGGAGGGAGGTTGACTTTCTTCCCTGGGCAGTACCCAATGCCCAATTTTTTTGTTGTGTTGCACTCTTAAGCGAGTCTATACTGAGGGATGACCTAGTACCAACAATCTCTCTCTTGCCTTCGAGCTGAGAGTGGGGTTGAATTTCTTCCTTGGTTGGTACCCAATGCTTAAAAATTTTCCTTAGAAAAGGTAAAGCATACTTGAAGTGTCGTATTAAGACTCAAAACAAAAATGGGTGTTTTTCATTCATAGCATCCTCCATATTTACAGTTTCCTTTTTTGTTTATAGTGTTTCCATTTAATATTGGCCTATCTGATTACTTATTTCAAAGCATAATCACTTTCTCCTTGAGGTTTCATAAAAGCTCAATTTAAAACTCTTTATATAGATCGACTCAAATTATATAAAAATCAAATATGTTAGGAACATGGATATGTTTCTTATATATATATATATATATATATATATATATATATATATATAGATATAGATATATTTCTCTATATATAAAATTTTCTCTAACACTTGATCGTAATTGGGCCTATTCTTTCTCAGTTTTCGAAAGACCCATTATATCTAGGATCCATCTAAGCTCAATTTCCCAATTCAACAGGATTTTCTCTTACTTCAATCTAAAGAATCATGCAGTCTCACACATTCAATACTACTTGTGTTTCTTTTATGTCACTATAGACCTTCTACCTATCATGGGCCACCTTTAAATTTTGTTTTATTCAAGCATCATGCTCTTCCATCACTTTCAACGATTTTAGTCTATATGTGATTTTTTCTATTAAATTATCTCAACTGGGTTGTTGCATTTTCTACCATGCAATGCCTCAAATGGACATATGAATAATGATATATGGATTCCATTATTGTATGCAAATTCTACCATATGCAAGTGATCTCCCACTTAGAAGTTCTATTCATAACATACATCCACAACACCTTTGATAATTTGACATATTGTGATGAAAGGACATCTATAAATGAAGAACACCTTTGACCTTCTTAGATCAAAACCTCATTTTCCAAAGCACTTGGTTCCCTAATTTATTTTGCAAGGGAAGTTGGGTTCCCTAGGTTATTTTATTTAGTAATACTTAATATAGTCTAGAAGGGGTGAATTTGTTAGGAAGTTAGAGATATGTTATTTAGTTGCTACGTAAAAGGGTAATTTAGATATAATTGGGATTTTGTTAGAAAATATAGGAACTAGATTTGGTTAGTTATATTAATTGAATAAGAAATCTATTAGTAAAGAGTCTCATATGAAATTATATAGGAGAATAGAGAAATGAGATAGATTTAGAGAGTTCTAATAACTTTAATACAAGAGGTACGATCATGTGTGTGAAGGGAATTGCGCCATTGTGAAAATTTTATTTTTTTACCTTTCCATTTCTGAATCTATATATGGATTATATTTTAGTTCAATATCTCCATGTTTGATGTGTTCAGGGTATATAATCGAGTTTTTGTGGTAGCGAGGGTTAATTATGTTTGCAAACGATGTAACTAGGCAAGTTCAAAGTTTAGTGTTCATTGTATTCGGCTCTAATTATATTTGGATAAAAAAATAAAATAATAATACTCATGGATTTCCAAAGCAATGGATCAAATTTTTCCCAACACTCATATGACATTGGACCCATAATAGGGTAGGCCATATTCAGGGAAGGCACAACTAAGGCAAGTTACAACCAGTGGAGGTATATTTGGTGAATGATAATCCATATTTGGGTTAATCCAACTCTTCACAGAAAGTGTCATTGATAAATATTTCGAATCTACCGGATCAATCTAAATATTTGGGCTTAGAGAGATCCAACCCTTCACGGAACTTGTCACTTGTTAAATCTACCTGATATCATATACATTTGGATACATGCAGAAGAACACCATTGTGGGACCCTTCACAAGTTTGAGGTTGATTGTATTTTATTTTATTAAAATGTTTCCTTGCTCTACGAAATCCTAGCTCTTGGAAAATTAATTCAGATTGGGAACATCCGAGCCTTGAAACTCCAAATACAATGACTGTGAAAGATATTCGTACTTGAGAAAATAAACTATAGGCCCCTAGATTTTAGACAATGGAAAAATTGAACCATCCGCTAATGCTCAAAATTAGGACCAACAAAGAATTAAAGGATTTAGGTAACTGATTAGCATCAATGTGGTAGCAGAGCCTTTCCTAAAGTAAAAAGAAAATGACAGATCACCGAGGAGCATCTAGAGGAGAAGGTCGAGGGAGAGTTGTAGCAAATGTGGCTTTGCAAGTTGAAGTGAGGAGACTTTGAGAAAGAATTGAAACTATGAAGACTACACAAAGAAAATAATCTGACATGGGAGATGTTAGTGATGTTAAAGAAGAATCCTCTAGTTAAGAAGAAACAAAAGAATCAATAGAGGAAAAGATGTTGAAGATGTTTTCCAAGATGATAGCCAGACCAAAAATGGAGGTATTGTTGTATGAAGGTAACTTAAATGATGATGAGTTAATGGACTAGATAAATTCTCTTGATAAATATTTTGACTATGAGGATGTTGATGGAGATAAGCAAGTCAAGTATGCAAATGACTAGACTCAAAGGCCATGCAACACTATGGTGGGATGGAGTACAAAATAAACTAAAGAGGAAAGAAAAATCTAAAATCAATGATTGGGACAAATTGGTAGAAAAAATTAAAGGTAAACTTACCCAAGGATTATCAAATCAATATTTTAGACAATTACAAAACCTTAGACAAAATTCCATTTCAGTTAGAGAATGCACTAAAGAGTTTTACAAGCTAAATATTAGAGTTGGTCATGTTGAAGTTGATGCTGAGAAAGTTGCTACATATATAAATGGTTTGATATTTGATATTCACGATGAAACCAGACTATTATATTTATAGAATGTTGAGGATGCATATCAAGCTTCCTTGAAGGTAGAAGAGAATATTTCTCAAAAGAAAATATAGATAAGTTCAAGGAAGGAGTCCTACAAGAAGCAAATGATAATAGAGTGGAAGAGGAAGAGTCTGATCTATAAGAGAGAGGGGAGGAAGATATAATATTTAATCACCAAGAATAGGCGATTCAAGAGGTAAAATATCATTCTCCATAGGTAGAGGTCAAGGATGAGACTATTAACCTAGATGTTGCAGACATGGGAAGTTACGACATATGTCTTGGGAATGTCATGATAATGCACCAGGAGGCCAAAGAGGTGCTCATGTTGTAGAAGCGAGGGAGGAAAATGAGAATCCAACTACAATTGAAGGATTTCTTGAAGTAGGGGAGTCCTTGATAATGAAGAGAGTATTGATTAAAGCATATAAGGAAGCCAAGAACCAACTCAAAGGAGAACTCTATTCAAGACCATGTGCAAGTCTAGAGGTAAGTGTTGTAAATTCATAATCGATAGTGGTAGTATTGATAACTTAGTCTCCACTTGATATGAGTTTATGAAGGGAACAAAATGAAATACATATTACTAACCAAAAACACAGATATAGAACAAAACTTGACTTCAATTAAAAATGGGAAATGTTTAGAATTGTATACAAGTAGAATGAAAGCAAAGTAGCTCATACAATGGTAGTTTATCTCTAAAAAGAGATGTAATGACTGCACGTCTTCCTAAATTGTACTAAAATGAGGCTCCTATGCCTTTTCATCTTGAATAATCAATAAGAAAACCCTAAACATCCAAAAAACTAACCCTATGAGATGAAGCGTTAAAGGCTTATTAGCCCCTACGGGGTAAGCTGGAGTGTCAACTTACCAGGGTCATAAATTTGGCATATGATCTTCATTTGGTGTGCATGATATACCATTGGAAAGGTATATATGAGGAGTACAATTTCTAAATAATAAAAAAAATATTTTCCTATTGTTAGCTTGCTTCCCCAAAAATAATTGTTAGGGCCTCAAAACGACTTCAGAAGTTTGGGACCTAAAAAATGCCAAAAATAGAAACTACCAAAATAGGAAACCATGTTGCAAAATAGGAAATTGTGTTGTGATCTAGGTGGAATAAGCGGGTGGCCACTGATATCTACCAAGCAACCACTGAAATGGTAGAGAAACTGAATTTGAGGAAAAAAATGCACCCTAATTCTTACGAGGTGTCTTGATTAAAAAAGGGACACCAAGTTTTAGTTAACAAACAATGTAAAGTGGATTTCCAAATAGTCAAGTATAAGGATGAAGTTTTTTGTGATGTGATTCCAATGGATGTTTTACATGTTTTGTTGGGGAGACTGTGGCAATATGACAAGAAAGCCATCCTTGATGGCAGAAGAAACACATACACTCTTGAAAAGGATGGTAAAGAACACACCTTGTTTCCTTTACCAGATGAAGAAGCCAAAGGTGAAGCAAGTCCAAGTGTACTCCTCATGAGTGGGAAGGAGTTGTTGTGAGAAGAAAAAAAGAGGAAGTATATTTTGCTAGAATTGGAAAGCCTCGACTAATTCTTACAAGCACCAATTTGAATGACTTTCCTAAATAAATTAGAATAATTTTAGATCAATTTGTTAACATCATTGTGGATGGGTTACCAAACAAATTTCCTCTTGCTAGAAGCATTATTTATCACATTGAATTGATTATGGGATCCACTCTTCCAAACAAAGCAACATATCGAATGATCTCACGAGAAAATGAAGAGGTGAAGAGGCGGGTTCAAGAGTTGTTAGAGAAAGGCCTTATTAAATAAAGCTTAATCTCCTATGTTGTGTCAACAATGTGGAGTATGTGCACCAATTCAAGAGACAACAATGAAATTGCAATCATGTATACATTTTCCAAAATGGTGCATTCCATTGCTTGTACAAGAATCACTAATGCAACTTGTGTGGAAAATTTATTCTTTAAAAAAATTGTGACGTTACATGGATTTTCTAGAAGCATCATATCAAACAAGGATACAAGATTTTTTTGGTCACTTTTGGAGGACCTTATGGAAGAAACTAGGCACCAGCTTCAACTTTAGCTCAACTTGTCATCCATAAACAGATGGATAAATAGAGTTGTGAATAAAATTCTCGGAAACATTCTCAGAATTTTGGCGAATGAGCATCTCAAGCAGTGGGATCAAGTGCTTGGTCAAGCTAAATGGACACTGTGGAGATTCCTGATGATGAATGATAGCATCATCATCCTTAAAGCTGACAAAGGATGGGCGACGGTGGTAATGGACAAAGAAGAATACATTAACAAAATGAAAGACCAACTTTATAACAGTGGTAGCTATAAGAAAATCAAAGAAAACCCAATCACCAAGTCATTATAAAAACTATCAAAAAAGCTATAAAGGAGTCTAACCTTGATGAAAAGCTGAAAAAACACCTATCACCAGACAGTGAAATCACTCCTCGTATTTATGATGCTCCTAAAATTCGCAAAGTTGGTGCTCCCCTCAGGCCTATCGTAAACACTATAGGGGCTCCTACATATGAATTAGCCAAATTTGTGGCTAGCACCTTGGCGCCTATAGTTGGAAAAACCAACTCTTTCATCAAAGACTCTAAGCATTATGTGGATTTCATTAAAACGAACCTGATGACAAGATTGTAAGCTTTGGCGTGGTCCAACTCTTTACGAAAATCCCATTAGATGAAGTTGTCGAGGTTGTCAAATAAGTTGCTGATCCCTAGACTGCAAAGCTCATTGAAATATGTCTACGCTCAACTTTCTTCTCATTCCAAGGGTAAATTTTTGAACAAACATTAGGAGTAGCTATGAGATCTCCATTGTCCCCCATAGTGGCTAATCTCTTCATGGAAATATTTGAAAGGAAATCCCTGGAATCGTACCCATTAAAACCAAAATTCTGGATCAAATTCGTGGATGACACTAGTGTCAATTGGCCTCATGGGGATGAAGAGCTTACAAGGTTCCAAAACCACCTTAATAGCATATCCAAGGATATCCAATTTACAATGGAAGATGAATATAATAATTTCATTCCATTCTTGGATATTCTCCTCATCAGAAATAAATATGGATCCATTGGACATAAAGTGTTCAGAAAGAAGGTGCACACTAATAATTACATCCACGCGAATTCACACCACCATCCCGCCCAAAAGATGGGAGTGCTTATGACCCTTTTCATACGAGCTTTCAGGATTTTAGATGACAATCATGTTGAAGAAGAAATTGAATATTTAAGAAAGGCATTCATACACATGGGATATAAAAAAAAAGACATCATCAAGGCCATCAAAAGAGCCAGATCCAATAATAAAAGAAATATTCCGGATGATTCCCTCACCGCAAAATCATACCTCCCTTACATTCAAGGAGTCACTAACAAGATGGCCAAGGTTCTCGCTAAAAAAGATATAGGAACCTCTTTTAAACCTCTAATGACAATCAGACAAAGAATGAAATCTGTCAAGGACAACCGTGATCTTCTCCAACAAAAAGGAGTGTACAAAATAAATTGCTCATGTGGTGATTTTTATATTGGAGAAATAGGTAGGTATTTCAAAATCAGGCTGAAAGAGCATGGTGCCGACATCAGAAATGGGAGAACATGTACCTTGGCTCTGGCTAATCACTCCAGCAAGGCATGTCACCATATCTTCCTTGAGGATGCCAAGGTGATTTCTAGTGAAAAACACTATTTCAAAAGGAAAATCCGTGAGGCACTAGAAATCATAAAAAACCCCAATAACCTGAATAGGGACGGTGGTGTGGAGGTAATAAAAAATTGGGTGCCCTTATTTCCCTGATCTCAAAGTCTTCCCTTCTCTTTGCTCTCCCGTATGCTAAAACCCCCCCTCTTGTACTCTTCCCCTTTCCCCCTTTTTATGCCCCCTAGACTCCTGCACAAGACCTTCAGTCTCCCCTCCTTCACCTCCTCTCTATTCATTATAGCCCCTCTTTATGCTTTTTGTCTACCTTCCTAGTTTCCCTCTTGTCTGTCACCTTATATAACCTCCTTCCTTGAACCCTCATGATGGTAGAATCTAAATTATCTCTTAAGTTAACCCTCCAATAACCATTTTCTTTTTAATCTAAAATTAAATTAAAAACATGAAACTTTCTTATTAGTATTATCAATTAACTAATATTAATAGTAAGAGTTTACTATTACAAATTAATATTATTAATATTAATAATAATAACAAGCATAATATATTTTCAATCATATTCATAAGATCAATCATTGATTCACATTAACATTAATTTATAATATTAATTCTAACCTATGTGTTTCATCTAAAATTAAAAAGATGAAACTTTCTTATTAGTATTATTAATTCACTAATATTAATGGTAATAGTTTACTATTACTAATATTAAAATTAAGATTAATGATTTTTTTTAATAACAATTACTATTATATATATTTGCAATCATAGATCAAACATTAATTTATATTAACATTAATTTATAAGATTAATCAAAAAATTATATCAATCACAAATATTATTTGTAAATCAATCCTTTTAATGATTTTAGTTATATACCATCCTTAACTTTAGAATAAATCATAGCTAATACCTTTTTTATCATAATAAATATGTTTTGATAAATTCTACAAACAAATTAAAAATCAATCAATTTACATATTTAATGATAAAATTAAAATAGGCATTTATTTATCAAATAAGCTATTATTAACTACTTTCTTAGTATTTTATTGGTCGGCCATTTCTTTCTCCTCTTTCACGCCTTCCACACCTGCTAGTATTTATCTCATCCATCCCCCTCTCTTCTTAGCAGGTTTAGTCGTGATGATGAGCTTGGTTAGACTCAAAACGTAGATGTAAAAATGGACATTGTGGAGATTTTGAATACCCCTCCTCAAAACTCACACCACAGAAATCTTCAAAATATCTTAATATTATTATGCCAACCAATGCGCCAACCTCACACTTTGTCTTATTCACCCTCACACTTTGTTATAAAATGACATTCAAATGGTGCAAGGAAACCATGGAGAATGATGGAGAATACATGGGAGATGAGGGCACAGGGAGGCCAATGAAGCCATGAGAAAAGCAGAGGCAGAACGTGTAGGACTCGCGTGCTTTTCAAAATTTAATATTTTTTTATTTGCAGCTGCATAACCATGAGCGGCCAAAGGGGTGGAACCTTGCCCAGGGAATCTTGAAGGGCATAAAAAAGATTCCATGAGGCGCAGAACTTGCTGAAGTCAGTTTTTGACAAATTTTATGTCGATTTTACACCTCTCAATGACGGGAATCCAATGGTGATATCCGTTTCAGCAACAAAGCTTCCCAATTTTTGGCCATTTTCCATATTGGATTGACGGTGTCAGATTCCCAAGTATGGACAATCAATTGTATGCCTCTCGACGCCACGAATTCGATGGTGTAGCTAGATTCAGAAGCTGAGAATCCACTTCTTCAGCCAACTTTAGGGGTTGAGGTATATGTAGTATTCATGTAATATGTTGTTTAGATCTTTGTTTGATGTATGCTGTGGGATCTATGTCTCTACTTCATGTGAGATGTATTCACCATGGATTGTTATGTTTGATTGAGATCCCTATGTAACCATGTTGAAGTGATCCTCATTGTCACCTTGTGTGAGATTATGTCATGTTGATAGGAGGCCTATTGTGAGTGATATTTCCTGTAGCGGAACGTCTCGTGGAGAGAAAATCCACTCATGTCGAGGGCATATATAATTGTATGAAAAAAAATGTAGTCCATGCACATCATCACCATTTACAACACTATATGAAGCAGCATACCCCATTTTGACACTGGGCCCAAAGATGTAGCCCACACTGGGTGAACTCCGTTATCAACGTCTCATGTTCTTATGTTGCTGATTGTTGTCTTGTTTCCTCTTGCTTAAAGCATGCATATCTTTTCTTTTAACTCTCTTTTCAGTGAGATTCTAACCACATCACATAAGTAAAATATCATGGGTAAATCCAGTAGCTAACAGACCTAGATCAAGATGGTATCAAAGTGGTCTTCTTGCTAATGCAAATTACGAGCGTAAAAAAAGATTGAACGTGCAACAATGGAGGATGAAAAATACATGTACGAGGCCATGCTCAGGATGTCCAATTTGGTAGACATAATGTATGACGCTTATGAGAAGAGAATAATGACGCTTATGAGAAGAGAATAAAGGAAGAGGAGAAATAAAGATCAGAGAATGATGCTTCATCCACATCTTCTAGTGCTTATGCATCTTCTTCGTCTCCTTCATCGTCTTCTCATCATTCGAATGAGGAGATCAACCGGAGTCTTCAGGAAGAGAATGTTGAATTAAGGAGGCTACTACGATAAGAGAAAGAGGAGAAGAAGAGATTGCAGCTTCAGTTGCGAGTCACAGAAGAGGCTTTGGAGGAATTGAAGCACAACGAAGGCTTAAAGAAGGCATCATCACATGTTTCTAAATCAATAGTTGAGCTAAAAAAAAATTATTTCTCTTCAGTTTCATCTTCACATGCTATTATTTCTGTTGGAAATGTTGAGACACCCATTACAGGAACTGGCATGAGACTCCTTACAAAAATGGGGTACAAAGGAGGAGGACTTTGTGTTAATGGCCAAATAATAACTCAGTCATTGGAGGTTGTGCAGAGACCTCGATTCAAAGGTTTGGGATACACTGAATGGCAATGCTTGAAGGTGTCATAAGCTTCGAATACATGGTTGAAACCATTGGGGAAAGAGAATGATGGGAACGCTTCACCATCATCTTATGACAACACACATTGTAGAGAAAGAGCTGAGGCAAGCTCTTGTCACCATGATTGCAACAGAGACCAACAAGAAAGGTATAACAAGTCTTGGTATTCTAATGTTCATTTTGATTACAAGCATGTTGCTACTAATGAACATAAATCATGGTGTCAGAAAACATGTAGTTTTTTTGGATTATATAACCATTTATTTGCTGAGTGCTAGAAAAGAATGGAACATGAAAGAGGAAGAGGCGTGAAAGACCTTCTCCACACCAGGAAAAGAAGAAGGCAAAGCAGGTATGGAGGAAGAACACTAATTATAGTCATTGTGACAGAAGTGGCCATCAAAGAGCCACGTGCTGGAGGCTCCATCCAGAGAAGCTTCTCAAGGACAAAGTGTATGTGCATGAACCAGTTGAAACAGTTGTTCGACAAGAAAATGTGCCTTAAAGAGATGACCCATTCACTTTGATAAGTGAGAGATGGTTTTTCTAGGTGTGGTAGTGTGTCAGGCCTTACTTTGTAAATCATGTGTTGCAATTTAAAATGTAAAAGTGATGATGTTTTTTCCATCACTTGTTAAGAAACAATGATGTTTTGGCCTTGTATTGATAGCTGGGATATTGATTTCCATTTTGATGTAAACATGACCACATAGTGTGTGTTATAAAATTGTCGCAAGTATGGGATGCTTGGATCATAGTTGGTCATGTAATTAAGCATGTATTTTTTAAGAAGATTGTACTACAGGATTACAAAGGATGCAGGTGTTAGCTCATCACTTATGGCTCCGAAGGACAAAGGTGAAGGAGAATGCAGGGTGACCTTTAAGGACACTTGTGGTGTAAACAAGGTACAAAGCAGTTGCAGATTGTTTTCATTCTTTTTATGGTCCAAAAGCACCTTAGTGGGGAGGATTGATCCAGGTGGGCTCCAGACACCCTCAGGAGACCAAGCGAGCTTAGAAATGGTCAAAATTCAAAGTGTTCAGAATTATTTCAAATTAGGAGAAGATTGTAGTGCTCGTGGTCCCGATTCCAATGGCATGAAAAACACTCAAATCCGAGTCTATATGAGAAATTTATTGCAGTTTGAATTTTGTACCAAAAAGAAAAAATTCAAAGTCAACATTCTACCATGTGGCAGGCCATATGGATGGCATGTGGTAGTCCTAGTGGGACCCACAAAGCTAATGTGGCAGCCCAGTCAACAAAATAGGTGAACCCACAAAAAGGTGATGTGGCAACACCAAAAGTTGACACATGGCAACTAGGTGGTGGATGTTGAGATTCAACAAAAAAATTTCAGCACCCACTCCTAATGCATTAAGCACTTACACTGGGGTGGGGCCCACAGTGCTATTTTTGGGTGCATGTGTATTTTAGTTATCCCTTAATTAAGATGGAAAATAAATTGTAATCTATTCTCAATGATGACTTGAAATATTTAACTGAGAGTGATAAACTCAGTAAGCTAGTGGATTTTGACTTAGAGGTAGTTGGTGAGGCATGTAGAGTAATTCTAGTTGTAACATAGTTCAAAGTGCAATGGTGAATTAGTTAACGCAGGTTGTAATCAATTTAACTCAGTTAAGTGAGTTAAACTCAGTTGTGCTAGTTGTAACTGAAGATACACTACTGAGATATCAAGTGAATTAAAAATATTAATTAATTCTGATTCAGTGATCTCACATGCAACTAAGGATTTACTATTATTAGTTGCATGCATGTCAAATCCAGTGGAGACCCAGTTGAGATCTAGGTGAAAGGGAAGTTGACTGTCAGTTGTAGGATTATTGGGTTGCACACATGCAACCAAACACCCATTGGAGTGCCCATGATACTTGTATATTCAAGGAAGGCAAGAATTCCTATCTTTTTGGGATTGCATTCATTAGGGATTGCACAAGCAAGGCATGATGTCTAGAGGTTGAGAATTGGCTGTGTGTTGGTCAGTTTTTTTTTTTTTTTGTTTGTTTGTAAGTTTGGCAAGACTACATCTTTATCATGTCCAAGATATCACCACAATCGGGGATGGGAATTGAACAAATCAATTCACATCAAGGAGTGCCTTAATAGAACATCCGATCACCATCTATCCAAGACCCCGTGGACATGTGTTGGTCAGTTTTGTTCATAACAGTGTGAGACAATTAGCTGAGTAATGGAGGGCTCTTGTGAGAAGAGTTTTGTATATAATTTTTTCATGATCCATACTGAATATGAAATAAAATATGGTGGGGATTTTAGTTGTAAGCTTTCCCTGGGTAATTAGTTGTGTTGTGTGTGATTTGATTCTTCTTTACTTCATGTGATTAGTGATTGTGTTTTTAATTCTGCAAAAGATTTGTAGAAGCGATTCGGTATTTAAATTTATTACATTGTTAGATCGGGTGAATCCAATATATACATTTATGTTGTATAATTTCTACATGGTATCAAAGCACAAGAAATTGTAGAAGTGACGTAGGAGATCAGTTTGTGTCTGGATAGAATTCGAATTTGCAGAAAGAATTTCTTGGTGGTACAGCTGATTCAAGATCGAAATGGCTTTCAATGGATTGAGGTTGGAGTATGCACTCGAGGGAATATCAAACTATATTTCTTGGAAGGATAGGATGGAGGCAGTACTTGGAGACAATGGCTTGAAGGAATTCATTCACAATGATGTTACTAAACCCGCTGTGATAGATGATGCAAATCTTGATGCATGGCAAAAGAAAGTGGAAAAGGCGAGGAGGATCCTGTTGGAGGGAGTATGAGACCACATTGTCTCAAGCCTCCATGGGAAAGCCACACCATATGCAATGTCGAAGGATTTGACGGATCTATTCCAAAGCAACAGCGACCATAGGAAATTGGCGCTCAAAGATAAACTCAGGAAGATCAAGATGGAAAAGGGCAACACCATTCCAAAATATCTAACAAAGTTTGTCCAATGTTGGGATGAACTGGGGAGCGTTGGAATTGTTGTCACTCTGTAATTTTGAAGGTTGAAGACAAAACTACGGAGGGAAACATCAAACCAACTTTGGAATCCAGTACCTAGCCTTCCTGGACTTAGAGATGGCTCTCTCTGTTAGATATAACTTTGTTTATAGGGGCATTTTAGGCTAGCTATTAGTGCATAATTTTGTTTGAAGATGTTTGGTTGAGGAAGCAGAAAAGGACCGTTGGGCTATGGAGTCACGCAAGGGTGAACAAATTCAGATGGATGAATAACTGAGGCCAAGTGAAACCAGGCAAGCTAGCCATATCTATGGATCTTAATAGATTGTGAAATGGAATAGAGGAGGAGATTAAGGTTCTACAGGAATGAAGAGCGAAACATCTCTGAATTTTACATTCCAGTATTAGAAGAAAACATAATGAACTATTTCAAGACTATGCAAGGTACCCTATGGTAAATCCTACACAAAATTTTCTATTCGCAGTTAAGAAAAATAAAACAGTATGAGGAAACATGAGAATAACAAATTACATGGGAAAATACTTCACCACATAGCATAACACAAGAATCTGGAAAATAGCTTAATCCTTCATTCATCCAAAAAATAATGCTTACAATAGAATGAGTCTTATTACAATGGTTTTTCCCATCTTGGGCCTCTTCTCATATTGCTAATGCATACAATATTTATAGAAAAATTGAGTTGGATAATCTGTCTACTACAATAATTACATTCAAGAAAAAATGGACAAGTGGAAACACACAGGTAGTGATGAGACAAGCCTTGCTTCTAACAGTGGCTTTTTTCTATTATTAATTATAGAGTGGTTAGAAACTGGCTCGAGTAACGTCGAAGAGGTAGAAAATCAAGTATTCTTGACATCTGGCCCTATTTCTCATAAAACCAGTGTTGGGTAATTAAGTCTGGTGCAACGCTAGCTATTTTCATTGATTAGTGACTATGCTGATGTGTTTTTTGCTACCCCTTTGGTTTTTGCTATTATATCTCTACCCCAAAGCTTGACTTGAGTTGTTCTGTTTGTTTATTTGTGGCGTTCAACCTCACTTTGCCTTTTTCTCCTTTTTCGGGGCTCAGTCTATTATAAGTCCTTTATGCTGTGTTTTAATCCCTTTTTATTCATAAAATAGCATGCAAAACGTAGAGGCTCGGAGCTGAAAATCCTTAAATTTTACTCCTGAACTTTATCACATCCGTAGCAGCATCACATTTCGCACATTTTAGAATTTAAGTTATAAGAAACGGTTTCGACGATGCGATGCGAAGTATGGAGTCGACGTGGTAGGTCAGGCGGGACTGGACCACAGCCCGCAGATCGCAAGTTTTAACATTTAGCAGTGAAGGTAAACTCTGAGGGATGCGAAGTGCAAAGTGCGGGGAGGGCAGAGTTACGTGGAGGAAGGTGGGACCCGACCACAACCCGCAGATCACAAGTTTTAAAATTTAATAGCGAAGGTAAACCCTGAGGGATGCGAAGTTCAAACTACGGGGAGGGCGGAGTGACGTGGAGGAAGATGGGACCCGACCGCAACCGGAAAATCGCAAGTTTTAACATTTAACAATGAGGGTAAACTTTAACAGATGCAAAGTGCGGTGTGCACCAATTGGAGGATGATGTGGCAAGATGGGGCCCATAGTGTCAGCGAAGTTATAAACATGTTTCAAATGGCTGCGGAATGGGGGGCAGAGCTGTTGTGGTGGGCCAACCATGGCATCACAAGTTAAGCCAAATAGATTGCAAGCATTTCAAAGGTAAGTTGAAACAAATGCGATGTGAAACATTGCAAGTCAGCGATCGCGATTTTCAAGTTTTAGTTGTGATGTGAAAGGTTTATAATATGCGATCTGCGATGAAGGGTGGGAAGAAAGGGTGAAGTCGAGGGATGGTCCCACTTTAATCGCAATCGGGGAATAAGGAAGCAGATGGTAAAAGAAACCAATGATATGCAATGGAAAAGGTAAAGTAGCAATATAAAGCGAGAAAGTGAAAAAGGTAAGTTTTATGTTGTAAACCACGGCTGCTAGTGGGTGGGCGAAGCTATGACAATAGTGTTGCATACTTTAACATAAAAGGGTTTATAAAGCAATAAGTCCCAAATATTATACATGTGGGTTTTGGGGTTTGAATTGGATTCAGAGCATTTTAGAATATGGAGGAAATGATGGGGGAAAAGAGGGTGAATGAAATGAAATGGAATGAGGGCATAAATGAAGTTTGATCCCCATCACACCTTATCAACAACACTTCCTTCCCTTTACTGGATGGAAAGGAAGATTGATTCCTTTGAATCTCTTTACAGCCAGGAGTTCCCTTTCTTTCTCTGAAAATAAGTGATAGCCATGGAATATTATTTTTAGTAAAAAATATAAGCAATAAACAATCACCTTGTGATATTGTAAGTTACAAGAATTTAATAGGAATAATAGTTGCTGATGATGATTTGGTGAGTTTGGCTCTCCTAGGACTTCCTAAGAGTTGGCACAGTTATCAAGACTCTATCAATGGAAGGGGAAATTTTCCAAAGTGGGAATGACTGTGGTTGGATTTGGTGCAGGAGGAGTTCAGACGGAACACTAGAGATGGATCTTCATCTAAGAATGAAGATGAAGAGGATTGTGCTTTGGCTGCCAAGGCGAGGAAGGGGAAGGGGAATAAATTCCATTCTAAATCCAAGTCCAAGAATGGCAAGAAGCAGGACATGTCCAAGGTGAAGTGTTTTCATTGTCACGAGCATGGGCATTTTGCTACTAACTGTCCACAAAAGAAGAAGAATAAGAAGGATGGAGGATCTGCAGCTGGTGAGGTCCTTACCTCACAATTTGAGCTTGACTTATCATTGATCACATGCATGGTGTCCAGTGCATTGGGATTTGTGTGGTATTTGAATAGTGGCACTTCCTTTCACATGACGAGAGACAAGGAACCTTTCAGTGACTTGGAGGAGAAGGATCTCCATATGCATATTGAAATGGTACCATTACCTTCCAAAGGTAGTCAGGTAAACCCTTTCAATTAAAAGATGTAATGCATGTACCATGTTTGAAGAAAAATTTAGTCTCAGTCACAATGTTGGAGGATAGAGGCTATGATGTTGTTTTTAGTGAAGGAAAAGCCTTCCTGTGGCATAAAACAATAGGAAAATCCAAGAGGATAGGGATTTGAGTTGAGAATATCTACAAGCTGGAGGTAGATGGCTACGCAACAATGATGGGCAAGGCAGATCAAGTGGTGAGCCAGGATGAGGGTGAATTATGGCACATGAGATTGGGCCATATTCACCATGGAGCCTTGAAAGTCATGCAACAGATTCCTCTTGGTCTTCCCAGGGGTACACTTGGGCAGTTAGACACATGCAAGGGATGTACTATGGGAAAATATGTAAAGCCCGCCTTTCATGAGAAGGAGAAATGATCTTCGAGGATCCTTGAGAGTGTTCACAGAGACGTGCATGGACCATTCTTTTTTGCTTAAAAAACAAAACATAAGTACCATGTAATATTTGTTGATGAATTTTCTCGTAAGTGTTGGATATTCTTCATGCAGAAGAAAGACATTCTCTAAGTTCTTGGAGTTTAAGGCACTGGTGGAGAAAGAGTTAGGGAAGCAAGTGAAGGCTCTTAGGAGCGATAATGGCGGAGAATACATTTCTAACGAATTCAAGAACTTCTGCAGCAAATAAGGAATTCGAAGAGAAATCATAGAGCCTCATAACCCATAGAAGAATGGGGTTGTGGAGAGAAAGAACAAAACGATCGTGGGTGTAGCAAGAGCGATATTGCATGATCAAGGCCTATTGATGCATCTGTGGGCAGAAGCATGCACCACTGTGGTATTTGTGCAAAACTGTTGTCCTTGTAGGATACTTGGCATGAGTACACCTGAAGAGGCTTTCACTGGTAAGAAACAAGAAACTTTCAGCACCCACACCTAGTGCATTAAGTACCTACACTAGGGTGGGGCCCATAGTTCTATTTTTGGGTGCATGTCTATTTTAGTTATCCCTTAATTAACATGGGAAATAAACAATAATATATTCTCAATGATGACTTGAAATAGTTAACTGAGAGTGATAAACTCAATTAGCTAGTGGATTTTGAGTTAGAGGTAGTTGTGAGGCATGCAGAGTAATTCTATTTGTAACGGAGTTCAAAGTGCAGTGGTGCATTAGTTAATGCGGGTTGTAATCAGTTTAACTCAGTTAAGTGAGTTAAACTTAGTTGTGCTAGTTGTAACTGAAGATACACTAGTGATATATCAAGTAAATTAAATATTAATTAATTCAAAACTAGTGATCTCACATGCAATTGGGGATTTACTAATATTAGCTCCATGCATGTCAGATCCAGTGGAGACCCAGTTGAGATCTAGGTGAAAGGGAAGTTGACTATCATTTGTAGGATTATTGGGTTGCACACATGCAACCAAACACCCATTGGAGTGCCCATGATACTTGCGCAGTCAAGGAAGGCAATAATTCCTATCTTTTAGGGATTTCATTCATCAGGTATTGCACAAGCAAGGCAGACTGTCTATAGGCTAAGAATTGGCTATGTGTTGGTCGGTTTTGTTCATGACAGTGTGAAAAAATTAGCTGAGTACTGGAGGGCTCTTGTGAGAAGATTTTTGTATGTAATTGTTTCATGATCCATACTGAATATACAATAGAAGATAGTGGGGTTTTTAGCTGTAAGATTTCCCTGAAAATTATCTGTGTTGTGTGTGATTTGATTCTTCTTTACTTCATGTGATTAGCGGTTGTGTTTTTAATTCCGAAAAATATTTGTAGAAGTGATTTAGTATTTAACTTTAGTACATTGTTAGATCGGGTGAATCCAAGATATACATGCATGTTGTATACATTCTGCAATAGAGGTGCATATGATGTGGACCAATGAGGGCTTTCCACATGGCCCAATCACATGGTGCCAAATGGCACCTCAAATTAGGCCCAAGTGGTCTTGGGTGGTGCAACCTCCATTTTTTTGTCTCATTCTCATGTTTTTGGGAGTCGTTACAATATGGACATACAAATTCCATATATTATATAGTTTGAAAAAACTATATTAAAACTAAAATTGGGCTTTAAAACAATATTGGGAGTCAATGGGATTTGAACCCAAAACCTCTCAAAAACAAGTATCTTAATATGATTATGCCAACCAATGTGCCAACCTCACACTTTGTCTTATTAACACTCACACTTTCTTATAAAATTCCAATCAAATGGTTCAAGGAAGCCATGGAGAATGATGGATAATACATGAGAGATGAGGGCAAAGGGAGGCCAATGGAGCCGTGCATAAAGCGGAGGCAGAACGTGGAGGACTGGCGCACTTTTCAACATTTTATTTATTTATTTTCATATGCAGAACCATGAGCAGCCAAAGAGGTGGAACCTTGCCCAAGGAACTTGAGGGGCATCAAAAATATTCCCCGAGGCGCAGTACTTTCCGGAGTCAGTTTTTGAAAAATTTTATGTCGATTTTATACCTCTCGGCGACAGGAATCCAATGGTGATGCCCGTTTTAGTTGTAGAGCTTCCCATTTTTCAGCCATTTTCTATATTGGAGTGATGGTGTTAGATTCCCAAGTGTGGACAGTCGATTTTGTGCCTCTCGATACCACAAATTCGATGGTGCAGCCAGATTCAACAGTTGAGTATCCACTTCTTCAGCCAACTTTAGGGGTTGAGGTATATGTAGTATTGATGTCATGTGCCTCTTTTATCATTTTTTGTAAGATATAATATGTTTTTTAGATCATTTCTTGATGTATGTTGTGGGATCTATGTCTCTACTTCATGTGAGATTTATTCACCATGAATTGTTTCGTTTGATTGAGATCCCTATGTAACCTTTTTGAAGGGATCCCCATCGTCACCTTGTGTGAGATTGTGTCATGTTGAAAGGAGGCCTATTGTATGTGAGAGTTCTTGTAGCAGAACGTCTCGTGGAGAGACAATCCACTCATGTTGAGGGCATATATCATTGTATGACAAAAAACATAGTCCATGTACATCATCACCATTTCCAACACTATATGAAGCGGCCTACCCCATTTTGACACCAGGCTCGGAGACGTAGCCCACAATGGGTGAAATCTGTTATCAAAATCTCATGTTCTTATGTTGTTTATTGTTGTCTTGTTTCCTTTTACTTAAAGCACGCATATATGTGTTCTTTTAATGCTCTTTTCAGTGCAATTCTAACCACATCACATAAGTAAAAGATTGTGGGTAAATCCAGTAGCTGACAGACCTGGATCACATAGTATCTGACTGCTACTAGCTACTGCATTTTCTACTGAAAACTATGTGTTTTTGCTGACTCTACATCTGTGCCATCTACACTGCTGCCAACTTTGATCTACGCTCCAGTATCTGACATATGTCACTTTGACATCTGACTGCATCAATCACCATCGATCCATCATGTTATTGTGTATTATGGTCTCCCGTAGCAAGGTAATAATCCATGAGACAAGACATCTCAATGGACCCTACCCAAATTTATTCTCTTGGGATTATGACTTCACATCACCCCACCTGTCACATGGAGGTATGGTTGCATGTGCTCGCCCTTTCCACTTGGCTCGAAATTTACCCCTACTGAAGGTCTTTTCTTGAGTCTATGCCTCCACTCAGTCTCCTCTCTACTTCTCTAATTATAGCTACTCCACAACTTTCTAAGGCTTCTTCTGAGGCTGCATGTTGAGAGGTAATTCAGGCTCCATCTCAACCACCAAGGCTCTAACCTTTGCCTTGCTCGTCAAGGCTTTGAATGCATCTTGTACCTCAAGTGCATACAAGTTCTTGACTCACACACCGATTTGCTTCACCTGTCCCGTGGAGATGTGTCTAAGAAAAACCTTTCCTTTGCTTAATATCACATCATCTCGGCACTCTAAAAATTCAGATATGTGCTGTAATTGTCCCGGCATCACAAAAATTTCTAAAAACAAAAAGAGTTGATTTTAAATCAGTGATACCTCCCTCAGCCAAAATCTGATTCAGAGGATTTGTTTTTTGAATTTGGTTATTTTTTGCAAGGAATCCATATATGCTACTTCTTTTTGAAAAGTTTGTATAAAAAAAATCATATCTTCTCTTCAAACTCGCCTCCCAAAAAATTACTGCTCTAATACCATGTAGAAAATCCACATAGATTCAACTGTTGTTGTATTATGCTAAAACAAAATACTTGAATCTATTATAAAAATTTGCGAAAACCAAATACAATCGCACAATCACATGCAAAATAAAAAGAAAGAATTTAAAACACATAACACAAATATGTATCCAGGGAAAGCCTCAGCTAAAAACCCCACTATCTGTATATTTCATACAATCAAGAATATGAAACAATACAATGATATTTCCCTTCCTAAGAAATATCTACATGATCTCTGACTGTCTCACTATGATCTTGACAAGTTTGGTCCAATACTTAGCCAAAAACTTGCACCTAACAGGCCAACCTACCTTTCGCATTCCTGGAGGAATTGTGGCCCTATTAATAATGAAATTCCCAATAATGATTGTGCAGTTCCTTCAAGGCAATCTGATGACCTCATGCATGACCTACACAATTTTCTAATTATATAATTGATATTTATCTTCCCTTTAAATCCAATCTCAATTGGGTCTTCCTTAGAACTGACACGCAACAAATATTTATAGTGAATTATGAGTTATATGATTGATCACTACATGTGAATTAAATTAGATTTAATTCACTGGAACTATCACTAGCTCATATCTTAGTTAGAACTAGTTAAACTGATTTTAACTCAAATAATTGATTTAACTAATTGCAACTCAAAATAAACTGCAACTGGACCCCCTAAAACTTATAAAGAACTCTACATGCCTCTAGTTTGACCCTCAACTCAAATTGACTGAGCTAACTAAGTCTTCCTGACTTAGTTAACACTTACAAGCTGTCATGTGATGTGGAATTACAATTTACTTCAAGTTTAATTAAGGGAAAATTAAACTAGAAGCCTCATGGGTGCCATTTTCAATATAATTTCTTGTTGCCAATTTCAACACTCCCTCTCAATAGAAAGAGATTCAACTCTATCCTGATTCGGTACCTTTGGAATGTTCTACATGCAATACTTATCTAGTGTTGTTTTCTACTGCAACTTGTGAAACTAAAAATGCATCCAAATTGAATCAATATGATGAATTTGTCTCCAGAATCTCTAATCAGGAGATCATGTGTTATGCTAAAAAATGAAAGTGCTCGAAATAGGTCTGAACCTGAGCGACTGGAAAGGTCTTGTCATTGCGATTCCGACGGCATGAACGGTTTGAAAAACCAATGTCGTATGAGGAAGATATCGCGTTCTGTTCATTTTCCCAAACAAGAAAAATTTTGTGCCTGGGATGCCCAGTCAGCATGTAGGTACAGTCAGCAGGTATATTCTAGGGAATATTCCATTTTCTTACAGCCAAACAGATCATGCCACACGGCTTAATCTGGGCCATTGATCTTGTGGTACGAAAGTTTGATTCTGACCGTTGGATGGTTTGTACGTTTTTTTAGATGGTTCGTTGGATGGGTGATACGTGGCAAGCCCGAAGGCTGCCACTTGTCCCCAGGAGGTTCCAGTAAAATTTTAGTGGCGTCAAGGGAGGGAGAGGGGGGGGGGGGGAAGGGGGGGTCGACCCCACGACCACCTCCCTGAACGCCCAACCTTCTACCGTCTCTCCTATCCGTTATTCCTTACTCGTATAGTCTGCCGGTTTAATTTATTATCTACATGTTTTACAGTTTGGGGGGAGGGGCTGCCAGTGGTCCCAACCCCCTGGCGGCCTCATGGTATTAGTCACATGGTTTACATAAACTGTGGCATCAAACGTTATAAACCCGCAACAACAAATAATCCAGTGGCTAGTGGACGAGGTCATATGTAACAAGTGTTTAAACCATGACATCAAACCTTTTCTCGATGGTTACTTAAAATCTTATCCCGATGGTTTTAGTGAATGCAGTCACATGTCACGAGGTGACATTAAAACAACAACGAGGTGGTTGTATTAAACGTAAACTCCGATTGAAGGTTATCGCAATCACATGGGCGGAGTATTGGCAACAAATGACATGGTTTGCGAAAATGTGACTCTGGGTTCCGCTCCATTGTGCAGAGATTTAAAACTATAAAATTGCACATTAAACTTCGATATTATCACATGTGATGGGTTAAAAAAACCATTTCCCCATGCGGTTGGTGGAACACGAGTTATATTCTAGAGTTAAAGGAGCCAACTCCAATTCCGCTACATGGAGTTCCACTCCAATTAATTGTAACCATGGGGTTTGCAGGGGTTGGCATGTGGCCACCACCACCTATAACCATAATGTTAAATGCATGCAATTTAGATTGGTGGGAAATATAGCGGTGCCCTAGAATTTATGGTTTTTACCAAAATTAGCCACAGTTAAGTGCAATATCTACTTTTAGTGGAGTTTTTCTAGTTGACATTGGGAAAAATGCATTGGGAGGTCAATTTTCGACCAATTTGGGTAAAAAAAGAGTCTATATAGACTAATTTGAGCATTCTGGAGCCATTGGTGCAGAGAAAACAACCATTAGAGGTCTGTAAACACATGTAATTTACAATTTTGAGCGTAATGACAAAGAGGGACATGCCATTGGGATTTGGACCAACAGATGTAGCCCAGGAGGGGTGAAATGCTTCATCATGCCTACTATGAAAAAATTATGTGTGATTGTATTTATATGTTATACATTGTTGTTCAATGTTTTTTAGGCTTATTTTGATGCTTAAATTTCACAAATTCATCTATGTTTCATGATTAAAACACTCATTCCTTAAGTAAACAAACGGAGACAAATTGTACATGTTTTTATTACTGAAAGGACACTTAGCACAAAAAAACTAATACACTCCATTCAGATCAGTCTTTGGCTGCTAATAACTACTGCATTTTCTACTGAAAACTCTACGTTGTTACTGAGGCTGCATCTATGCCATTTGCACTGCTGCCAACTCTGATCTGTGCTCTAGTATCTGACATCTGAATGCATCAATCACCACTGATCCATCCTAATATTGTGTACTGTGGGATCCCGTAGCAAGGTAATGATCCATGAGACAAGAAATATTAATGGAACCTGCCCAAATTTCTTCTCTCGGGATT
Organism: Pinus albicaulis; assembly: GCA_034641835.2. NCBI lineage: Eukaryota > Viridiplantae > Streptophyta > Pinopsida > Pinales > Pinaceae > Pinus > Pinus albicaulis. The sequence continues at coordinate 722,438,843 of CM076573.1, forward strand.
ATGACTTCACATCGCCCCACCTCTCACCAAGAGGTATGGCTGCATGTGATCCCTCTGCCCACTTGGCTTGAAATTCCCCCCTACTGGAGGTCTCTTCTTGAGTGGTTTCCTCCTCTCGGTCTCCTCTTTGATTTTCTTATTGTGGCTGCTCCAAAACTTTTTGAGGCTGCATGTTGAGAGGTAATTCATGCTCCCTCTCAACCACCAAGTCTCTAACATTTTCCTTACTCCTCAAGGATTTGCATGCATCTTGTACCTCAAGTGCATAAAGGTTCTTGACTCGCACACCGATCTGATTCACCTGTCCCATGGCGATGTGTCTAATAAAAACCTTCCCTTTTCTAAATATCACATGGTATCGGCACTGTGAAAACTCAAATCCGCGCTATAGTTGTCCTGACATCACAAGATTTTCTGAAAAAAAAAAGAGCTTATTTTAAATCTGAACTCTGATTTAGATGATTTTGATTTTTAATTTGGGTATTTTTTTGCAAAGAATCCAGATATGCTATTTTTTTTGAAAATTTTGCAAAAAAATTTCATATTTTCTCTACAAACTCGCCAACTCCTACTCTAATACCATGTAGAAAATCCACTTAGATTCAACTGATCTTATAATATGCTAAAACAAAATACTCGAATGTATTCTACAAATTTTCGGAAACCAAGTACAATCACACAATCAGATGAAAAATAAAGAGAAAGAATTTCAATCGCACAACATAAAGATCTATCTTAGAAAAACCTTAGCTAAAAACCCTGCTATCTGTATATTTTATAAATTCAATAATATGAAACAATACAATGTTATTTCCCTTCCTCAGAAACCTCTACACTATCTCTGACTGTCTCACTCTGATCCTGGCAAGTTTGGTGCAATACTTAGCCAAAAAATTGCACCTGACTAACCAGCCTAGCTTGCACATTCCTGGAGGAATTGTGGCCCTATTAATAAGGAAATTCCAAATAATTAATTGCACAATTCCTTCAAGGCAATCTAATGATCTCATGCATGACTTGTACAATTTTCTAATTATACAATTGATAGCTATCTTCCCTTTAACTCCAATCTCAACTCGACCTTCCTTAGAATTGACATGCAATATCTATTTATAGTGAATTATCAGTTATCTGCTTGATCACTACATGTGAATTAAATCATATTTAATTCACTGGACCTATCACTACCTCATCTCTTAGTTAGAACTAGTCAAACTTATTTGAACTCAAATAATTGAGTTAACTAATTACAACTCAAAATAAATTGCAACTGGACCCCCTAAAACTTAAAGATAACTCTACATGCCTCCACTTTGACCCTCAACTCGAATTTACTGAGCTAACTAAGTCTTCCTGACTCGGTTAACACTCACAAGTTGCCATGTGATGTGGAATTAATACTTCTAATTTAATTAAGGGAAAATTAAACTAGAAGCTTCATGGGTCCCATTTTCAATATTTCTTGTTGCTAATTTCAACAGGAACTTGGGAAATCAAGAGCTCAAAAGTGCAACAGGTGAAGATTTTGCAATGAGTATGTATGAACTATAGGAAAGGGTTAAGCAATGGGCATTGGAGAACAACATCAATTATAAGTAGACAACAAAACTGAAGAGAAGACGATTAGATTTTAAAGTTGAAGACCTAGTAATGGAATATTTGAGAAAGGAATTATTTCCCATAGGAACATATAACAAATTAAAGATCAAGAAAATTGGCCCATTTAAGATTTTGAGGAAATTTTCCTTAAATTCTTATGAGATATAACTTTCAAAAGATATTGGACTATCACCATTTTTCAATGTAGTTAATCTATATCCCTTTAAGGAATGAGATAGTGTTACAACAGTTGCACTTGTAATTGATGAAGATCATACCAACAAGTGGAAGAAATAGTTTCCTAAAGAAATTAAGGAGATTATAGCCATATTAGGAAGACCAGATGTAAAGAGTGTCATGAGTATTTGGTCAAATGGAAGTGAAAATTAGTAGAAGATGCTACATGGATGACACAAGAAAACATCATGAAGTATGACACTAGTGTTGAAGAGCTTATAAACAATTTTTTCTTCCCTTGGAGTTTGATGCATGAGAATCTATGAGTCAAGACCACCTTTGACCTTCTTCGGACAAAGCCTCATTTACCAGGGGAGTTGGTTCCCTAATTTATTTTCTAAGGGAAGTCGGGTTCCCTAATGTATTTGATTTTGTAATATTTAATATTAGTTTAGAAAGAGTGAATTTGTAAGGAAGTTATAAAAATGTTATTTAGTTCATATGTAAAAGGGGAATTTAGATATAATTGGATTTTGTTATAAAAGATAGGAACTAGATTTGGTTTGTTACATTAACTAAACAAGTACTATATTAGAAAATATTATCATATTTAATTACATAGGAGAGCAAAAAAATGATATAGAGTTACAAAGTTTGAAGAATTTTAATACGAGAGGTATATTCATGTGTGTGAAGGGAATTGCATTGTTGTGCACAATTTATTTCTTTTTCCTTTTCATTTTTGAATCTATATATGTATTATAGTTTAGTTCAATCTCTCTTTGTATGATGTGTTCAAAGCATATAATCAAGTTTTTATGGTAGTGGGATTTAATTATGTTTGAAGGCGGCATAACCAGACGAGCATGAAGTTTATTGCTCTCTATTCATATCTCATTATATCCAGATCGAAAATGAGAATTTAATAACCCCCTTGGATTTCCAAAGGGATGCCTCAAACATTTCCCAACACCTATCCAACAAGGGACCCACAATTGGGCAAGTCATATTCAATGAAGGCACGACTAAGGCAGGTTAAATCTAGTGGAGGTCTATATGGAAAATGCAAATCCAAGTCTAGGTTAATTCAACTCTTCATAACAAGTGTCATCGCTAAATATTCCATATTTACTAGATCGAATTGGATATATGGGCTTAGAGAGATCCAACCCTTTATATAACTTTTCCCTTGTTAAATCTCCTGGATACTAGATACATTCAGAAAAACACTACTATGGACCCATTGTGAGGTCGAGGTTAGTTGTATATTATTTTATTAAAAATCTGGCTTGCTTTACGAAATTCAGGCTCTAGTGCATCTGGATTCTACTGTATCCAGATCCAACACCCAAATATAACAATTGTGGAAAATTCATCTAGATAAAGAACACACGAGCCTTGAAATTCCATATTTAATGACTATGAAGATATCTATACTTGAGAAAATAAATTGCAGGACCCTAAATTTTGGGCATGGGGAAAAATGAACCATTTGCTTGGGCACAGAATCAGAACCAACTAAGGAATAGAGGATTCAAGTGATTGATGGATATCATATTGTATTAATTTGTCCATTAATGTATAGATGATAGGGTTTTATATAATCTAGTCACATACATAACATATGCAATAATGTTTTTTGAATAGTGTGCTATGAACTTTGTGTCCTTGTTTGAAATGATTGTTATGGGAATGCCACATAGATGCATTGTTACTTTCATGAATATATTTTCATTATTCGCAACTTTATGAGTATAAAGGACATGGAAATGTGTTGTTTTAGTTAGCTTGACTATTACTACCATGACGGTTATATTAACCATCGCTATCATGATGGAATCATGTTCTTTTGTCACTTTGGCTAAATCGTTGATGAAATCCATCTAAAATAACATCTCATTTATGTTTAAGAAGTGGAAAATTTTGTCACAATATAGCCACACGTTGATGCTTTACTCGAGCCTTCTTGTATTCCAAGCATTTGGAAATATATTATGCTACAATTTTCTTCATGCTAGGAAAAATCTATTGCCTTCTCATAGCTATTCTTATTTTCTAATAAACTTGATGACTTATGATAGGTGCACTTGCATAGAGACTCATTTGTAATAATATTTCTAAACTTTCTAGAGTTGGACACATATAATCGACGCTTATTATGAGAAGTTAATTTACAAGTTGAAATCATTCATACTTACATAGTGATTTCTCTCTCTAACTACAATTCCTACTTTATTAAAGGTGTTACTCATCACCTCAGTAAATTCCAATGGAATTTTCCTCACATTGAACTTATAGTTATTTATGGAAACTAGATACCTCTCATATCGTTGTCATATATTCAATATTTGTATCAAATGGTGAGATACCTTAATTCTCATAAATTTTTAACGTCACAACATTATTTTTTATCTATAATCAAGAAATTTCTTGGGAAACCATTCATGATGTGCTTAGCTATGTTTCCTTCAGAATGGATCGTAATATTCATCTCAAATTTTCCCAACTATTTGTGTTCTCAAGAAACTCACCACATTTCTAATTTATTTACCTGAATTACATAGAATAACAAGGAAATTACACTGTATGAAGACCTTAACCATATGCATAAAAGCATTTGAAATTGGAATGAAAACACATGAAACATACAACTAAAATAAAATAATTATATAAAATTATTTTCATGGAATATAAACATGAAAAGTGTTGTTAATGGAGCACTCACCATCAAGTTGTAACCATTTTTTCTCAAATTTCTCCTTTGAGTTAAGGCTATGGGATCACATTGACTTAAATGAGACTTACAAGTTTCCTTCTAGTGATTCACCTATTGGATTGCACACTAGGATAAGAAAGGAATCAAAATAACTTAGATGGCAACTCTACTAGCCTAGTCACACCGAATGGTGAGAATCACAATAAATCTAAACTTAGTAGAAAGGAAATCTACGATAATTAGTTGGACAACTTTGTTTGCCTAATTGTTGGTATAAGATATCTTATATCTCAACTTATGTGTTGGAATAAAGGTCCTAATTCTCTACTAGCATATCTATGAAAGCAAGGGATAGCCATAGAACTATGCTTGTAGCAACTTCTGCTTTAATCTATCATGACTATCCCCTCACAGGTATAATATGCAACAAAAGGATAAACATAATTCCCTATTGAAACCTAAATCACGTTGCATAAAATGGCATTAGTGTTTTATCTTTTAGTAACACATCTTCTTCAACAATTCTTAGACGACATAAACTCTATAAAAAACAATATCAATAAAGTCTAAGCAAAGAAAAACCCAAAAGAAATACTTTAACATAAAAAAAAACTAAAAAAGGCAAGAAACCCATATATACTAGTGCGCTTTTAAAATTGAGAGAAAGAGAGACACCAAAGTGAATTGCCAAATAAATATATAAAAGGAAGCAAAGAGAAATTTGTAACATCTTTGGCCTCATGAGAAAAATGAATGTACAAATGTTGCTAAACATACAAGTTCATCATCAAAAAAATAATACAAGGTCAACCAAAAATCATATTCTTGTACACATTTACTAGCCTCAAATTCTATTCACATGAAAAATGTATTATATTTTTATAATTTATAAAAACTACCACATATGATAATAATACATTTTTTAATATTATATTTTTATAATTTATAAAAACTATTGCATTTTAAAATAAAAAATCATAGTTAATATTATTCACCCGTATATTTATTAAATATAAATTTATCTGATACATTTTAATAAATACATTAAAAAAATCTGAATACATCCATAACTTATTTATATTTACTCATATAAATATTATTATATATAAATCAATAAATTAAATAATCAAATTAAGAAAACAGTATTACTTCCAGCCTCTTAAGCTTTATATAAATATAAAACTAACCTAACTCATCCCGCATCAGATGTTTTATATAAATAAAAATATAACAGTTACAAAAATAATTGAACTTTCCTTGACCTCCCACCCTTAAAATTGTTTGTGTACGTGGACAACAAAGCCCTTTTCTATAAAATTTATAAAATTAAAGAGTTAGATAACATTTTAACCATAGTAATATGAAAGATTTTATAAATTTGATAAAAGAAATAAATAAAGAATGAATTTTTTTGGGTTAAATTATTTAATTTATTATAAATGTATTTGTTTTTTTAAATTGTAATAAAGTGAATTTTTATAACTCAAGTAATTTTGAGATATTGAACATTATTTCATTTTCAAATTATTAACAAAAATAATATGGTAAGTAATTTATGTTTATAGGTTTAATAAATTAATGTTTTCTAGATGATAATAATCATCATCATTACAAGGATTATACAAAATTGTCACAAATATTCTATTTTTTTTTTAGAACTTAAACAAAATGAAAAGTCAAGTTCGGATATTAATAATGCTGGATAGTGAGATATGTTGAACATGTTATTTTTTGTCTTCATTCTCAATTTTTTGTAATGAAAATTTCTCTTCTAAATGGTCACATGTCTTTAAAGTATCATAATGTCTTTTTGAATTCTTCTTGGAATTGTTATTTTTTGAGTTAAATTTTATTGATTTGGGATTCTTATTAATTTGTCCTAGCTCAACCTTATTCTTTGGGAAATCTTCAATACGTCCATTCTTGTCAATAATTTGAATCCTTTTATCACCATAATTATTATTTTTGGAGTCAAAGATTTTATTCCATCTCTCCTTAATGGGTTTCTCTTCTTGACTCAATAATCATGTTAGGGCCTATGCATGAAGTTGAGTCCACTCATTTGGGCCATCTTTATATTTTATAAATGCATCCTCATTACAAATATCCATAACACAAATATGTTTTCATTGTTCAACTTTAAAAGCTCTAGGCATTGTGGGGAAGAACTAATGATAGTTAACTCAACCCTCAACCAGTAAGGAGAAAGTCCACCTTCCCCTTTGGCTTTTGCAAGTAAGGTCCTTAAGGATGCTTATCCTAGAACTATGGTAGTGACTATGCTTAAAGAATACATTTGTGAAATAACATAACTACATTATAAAATATGTGTTTTAAAATGCATGTATTATAACATGTGCACATTTTAAAACTCATATGCATTAAATACACACACAATTCAAAATGCATTTTCTTTACAATGTGCACATATTATATTTGACAACAAAAAACCCGTGAACACTCATGATTATGAACTCCATGTGAACAAAAAATAATTGCAATATATAGTGCATAAATTAAACCTTTAAGGCTCAAAGTACCATGAGTCGTGCCCGAAACTAGAATACATAACCTCTTTGGTCTTCTCAAAATCAAAGTCCAGAAACAAGTCCTTAAATAGCCATGTCAGAATATGAGTGTCATTAAAAGGTATTGTGCACCATGAATGGGAATTATGGCCTTAATAATAGCCAAGGGATAAAATAAAAAACCGTAGGCCTTAAATGATGCTATTTGTGTTTTAGGGTCATGGATGAGGCCTTAACCCACCAAACACAACTACTATAGGGGATATTTGGCCTCTCATTAGGAATATGACAACTCTTAGAAACTATTATGCATTAGATATGGATCTAAAGACCTTTCAACCATTAGAGAACTTTTGAGGTCTAAAATAGCCTCCTAAGAAAAATGTACAACACAAATAAATTGAAAAGGACCAGTAGGATTCAATATGATGATGTCAACCATGGGGGATAATTCACCATTTTTGGGGTAAAAAAGGTAAAAATATTAAAAAATAATAAAAATAATAAAACTACTTTTTCAACTTGTATTTTCAATTTATCTCCATAAGGTTTTACTAAAATTTCAAGTGGGAGTACTCGTTGAATGCAAAATTTAATTCCTCATCCAAGGAGTACCCATGTTGCATACTTTTGATGGACCCTGCTACACTAAAAATGAGAAATACACGAAAAACGTGATTGCAATGATGTTTTTCATGTATTTCTCATTTTTCCTATAGCAGGGTCCATCAAAAGTATGCAACATGGGTACTCCTTAGATGAGTAATCATATTATGCATCCAATGATTATTCCTGCTTGAAATTTGAGAAAACCCATAGGGAGATAAGTTGAAAATACAAGTTGAAAAAAATAGTTTTTTCTTTTTTCCCTCTAAAATTTGATGATGTAATCTAATCTTATTTTATTATTTCCACTATTATTTTATAATTTCCTCATGAGGCTCATTTTAAAAATCAAAATTCCCCTAATGATCCCTGCTATAAGTCTTCAAACTACCATACATGACATCTCTAAAGGATATTTTTCTTATGACTAAAAATATATGACAACCATTAGAAGGCATTACACACCACATATAGGTATTGAGGCATTCATAATGTTCAGGTAATGAAATCAAGTTCTTTAGGCCCTTAATGATGTTTTTCATGCTCAATGGCCATGTAAAAGGTCTCCAACAACCACTCATAAACTTTGCAGTAGATTGTTGGACTGTAATTAAGACAATGAGTGTTGTTAAGAGATATTGCACCTCATGGATTGGCCTCAAATCCTTTAGAATAACCAAGAAATTAAAAAATATTGATTTAAGGGCTAAATGAATCTTCTCATGCTTGATGCACATGAATGAGGCATCTAACCACCACTTATAATATTTATAGGGAACAATTTATCTCTATGCATAATGAGCTTTATCTTGTTGACCAATAACTTATCACATTGACTCATAAATGAACGCTTAAAATTGTAATAAATAAAGCTAATATATTATAGTTATTAAGTGGGGGATGGAATGCATGATGGGGTTTATATGTATTGAGGGTGAGAAAAGGGGTATCTAGTAAAAATAGGGAGATTTTTTATTAGAGATATGTATTGGGAGATGGGTTCAACAAAAGGATTTTGAGAGGCATTGACAATATTTAATGAAATTAGGGCATTCTTTAATATAACATGATTACATGTGCTATGTCATAGTTTCGCTAAGTGAAGGCCTTGTGTTTCTACATGGGAATGTAATTTGTGTCCTAGATACATATATCAAGGTCATGTCAATGGTATGTGATGAAATTAAGGGCCTTAAGCCATAAATAAGGCTTCTTGCACTAAAGATACATGACCAAGGCATCAAACCACTAAAGTTGGTGATTGTATGTGATATTTGATCTGCAAGTAGGAATATATCATTGTTAGGAAATTTTACACACCATGGAATGATATTTGAGCCTTAATAATGGGTAAGAAAGGAAAAGAAGTGACTTAGTACCTAAGTGAGGCTTCTCTAACTTGACAACCATGAAAAAAACCTCAAATAAATACACATGGAATTTTTAGGTGATATTTGTCCTCTCACTAAAAATGCATGAGTACCATCAGAAAGTATTACAAAACAAAAATGGGGATCGATCCCTTCATTATTTCAAGGGATGATATTGATGGCCTTTCCTAAATGATGATTCTTGGGCTCAATGGCCATGGAATGGGTATAAAATACCACACATGACCTATGTAGGGTAACCTTAGACTTTGTCTAGGAATGTGATCATTTTTAGGAGGAATCCCCCCCCCCCACACCCCACATATTGGTCTCTAGTCCTTGAAATTGGTTAGGGGATTAAATCAAATAGCTTAAGTTCATGAATAATGATTATTAGGCTTGAAGGCCATGGATGAGACTTCAAACCATTTCATATGACGCTCACTACATCAAGTAGTTTATATAATAATTCTACTAAGATACATATGATAAGAGTATCCGAACATGGCCCAATTTTAAGGTCTTCACATTGGTTAGGAGATGAAATCAAATGCCTAATTCCAAAATGATGCTCATCTAACTCGAGGGCATTGAACACAACCTCAAACTACCCCTTATGAATTTTGCAAGTGATCTATTACCTCCAATTAGTAATATGAGTGAAACATTGCTAGGAGGTATTGTGAACGAAAAACACATACAAAGGCTATGATAATGGTGTAGGGATAAAATCAAGGTCCTTAGATATTGAATAATGTTTCTGTTAGGTCCCTATATTACTAATGTAACCCCCTTTCTATTATTATTAGTGTAGGCCCCTATTGTTATTGGTACGGCCATGTAAACCCCATATTGTTTAATGAAGAGATCTTCGGATTATCCTTTGTGTCCTTATTTCACTTTTCATTCATCATCTTGTCCTGAATATGGATCCCTGTTGGGATTCGAAACATCGACTGTTGTTTGATCACACTGTGGATAATCTAGAGATCTCTTCATTGAACAATAACCACAGAAGCTTGAAAACCCATATTGTTATTTTTGTGCTCCATAGAAGCCCACTATTTTTATTATTGTTCCCTTACACTATTATTATTATTATTATTATGTAGGCTCTACTTATATTGTTACCCCTTAGACTCCTATATATACCAAAGAGGTCTTGTCATTTGAATCATCCAACATTTTTCATTTATGTGATGTAAAGGAGGTTGCCCCGTGGAAGAGACTAATTTTCAAGTTGTTGTTCTATATTTTGTTTTGTTTTGTGATATGGTTGCATAACAAATTCACAATATCAACATCCATTAATGAAGCCTCAAACCAATGTAGATGATCATTGTAGGTGATCTTTAGCATTTAGCTTAAAATACAAGAGCACTAGTAGGAGTTATTACACACAATGGATAGTTATTGATCCCATAATATTGGGGGATTAAAACAAGGGCCTTAGGTCCTTAATTCATTTTGGGATTAATGACCCGGGAAGAAGCAAACCACTAGAGTGAATTATGTAGAGGAAATTTAGACTCTAATTAGGATTATGGGCACTACTAGGAGGTATTGCCCACCATAGACTAATCTTAGGGTCTTAACACTACTAGGGGATGAAATCAAGAGCCTTCAACTATTAACATTAAGGAATCCTGCGTATAAATCACAAAGGAGGGGAATTTAGGGTCAAAGAAGGCTTCAAATTCAATAAAATGTTCTAAATAACATCACATTTTTTATTCTTCAAATCTATATTAATATATCTCCTTGGATTTGGTCCACAAAAAATTAGAAGTCCTAACATACTCCTTACGTGTGTAGAGGTGTCCACAAATATCATAAACTTCTTATTAATATATGAGTTAAATATTACCTAAAATGAATAATTTAAATAGTTTGATTATGTCCAAATTTATTATAGAAGAATATGCATACTTGATTCTCAATCAAAGGAATAAAATTACAATTATATAGGACAATTAGAATTCGTTTACAAGAAAGCTAAATATGAATTATTACCCCTCCCTCATTGATTTCAAGTTTTTATGTTTCTTAATAAAAGGCTTGAAGATTTTTGGCATAATAAAATGCATGTGAGTTTTAAAACACATGTTATTTGAATCTCAACTTTAGAGTTAGATGAGTGATGTTATTTGAATCTCAACTTTAAAACCAGATGAGTGTGGGATGTGAATATATTGACAAATATTGTAGCTAACATGGTTTATTCATATTAGATTTAGATTAATGGATGTAATGGCTAGTATTGAAAATACTAATTAAAATTTGTTAAAATATTTAATTTGATTAATTTTAACGATATAAAATACAATAAATTTTCAAAATTAAAAAACAATATAAAATATATTTTACATATTATAAATATATATTTTTTCTCAAAATTTCTCAAAATACTACGGTCTTTATTTTTATTTTATAAATTTCCTTTGTAATGCATATAATAATTTCAAATGTACTTAACCAATATCAAAAACAAATTATGTGTTGCATTAATAAAAACAGAGCTACAAAAATTTTAAAAAATGATGTTATGCACCTCAAGTGTTTTTTTTGGGAAAATAGTGATCCACTAATACTTTAGTGCACATAGAATGTCATAGTTTAAAGGCGCATTTTATAAAAAAATATAAGAGCAGTGTGAAAGTATTGTTTATCATTTTGAAATCTAAACTCTTTTATCAATCGATATTATTAATTGATGTATATGATGTTAGATGTGTTAAGAAACGTTTGTTATATTATATTAAAAATTAAAAGTATCATTTAAAAAAATTAATTATACGAATTTTATTTAATTTAAAAGTTTATTTAAAGTTTTACATTAATTTTTCATATATATATTTTTCAAAATTTAAAATTTTGATTAATTTCAATAGAAGTTTTACACTTTTGTTTTGGTTTTATGTGGCAATTAACTGTTTTATTTTGGTTTTATGTGGTAATTAATATATTAGAGAAGAAAATGAACTTATTATGAAAAATGCTTAGGATTGTAATATATTTTAAAATATTTAATTTATTATTAAATATTTGTGAAAATTTTCAACAAATTATTAATATTTTTTTAAGGGGTGAAATTTGTGTTATTAAAAAGATCTGGTTATTAGGCCAAAACATTTATATATTTCAATTTTTTTTTGAAGGTTTGAAATTAAGCACAAGACTGAATCCAAACCCTCAAACTAGTTCCGCATGACACAAAAATTTTAGAGCATTTCCAACTAAAATTTCCCCAAAAAAACTCTCAGTATCGAGATACTTTTATATTCAATCTTTCACTACATTTGTTTTGATTTAGTCAGACTCCTTATTTTCCTCAACGAAATGCCTTTTCCTTTCTTCCCAACTTGAGTCCAACTTGTTTTTCTTCTATTTCTGGCATACCATTCTTCGGCAAGTGAAATTTGGATTCTTCCTCATCTTACTTATCTACCCAAGTAGATGCTTTTCCAACAAGAATACTTGTGGATTTAGGAGGGGATCCATTATCCAAGAGAGTTTGTTGTTTTTCTATTTTTGCTAAGTGCGAAGGATCCTCATAGGCATTCAGTGTTTCCTGCTTGGCTTTTGTTGCTGCTGATGCAATTTCTTTGGTTATATCTACTTCCTTCTTGTCTTCTGGTTCTTTCTTATCTTGAAGCACGTCCTCTTTGAATATCATATAATGATACCCTGAGCTCCTTCCCACCATTTGGGTCTTCGAAATTTTGTTCTAGTATTTCCTATTCTATAAACAATTAGGGAAATTTTTAATTATGTGCCCCATTTCATAGCATGCTCTACACCAGAAAGAAATATTCTCATATTCAAGATTTTGGACCCAAGCATAGTTTAGAGCCATCATATCAATCTTTGTGGGAAAATCCTTGTTGAAGTCCATATCCACACATATTCGGACATAACTAGTCTTGATAAAAATTTCAGTTTCAAGACAACAACATTAAAATTTGCCAATAGAGGAAAGCAAAGGAAGATTCTAAAATTGCAAGGGAAGGTTTGAAAGCCTTACCCAAACTGGAGCCATAGAGATTGATGTCGTTACCGGATCAAAAGTGGGAGTCCAAGGCTACATGTAGAGACCAACACTACCCTAAAACTACGGCCTAGCTTCGCAAACGACCTTCTTTTCCTCTATGTTATAAAAAACCACAACGAAAAAACCCCGAGCCAAAGGGTGAATATTTAACTCATTTGACAAAAGGGGCCTCCATGTTTCAAAGATTCATTTGTGCAAATCTGTTAGCCGTGGCCAAAACATATTAAACTTGCAAACTAAACCTTGCTCCGAGACTTTTTTTTCACAACTGATAGCTTCCTCAACCACAAGAATATTGAGGGAAGGAATTTCTTGAACCACCAGAAGTCCAAGTCCAAATTTCAACATGGAACTTTACGAATCCGAGGAAGAGCTTGCTAGACTGGGAGCCATACGTCCAAAATAAACTGTCTTTTTTGTCGAATCACTATAATTCACCATTATAGAAAAGATCTGGAAAATATTCATGCAAACGAAGTGTAAAATGGATAATCAGAAAAAAACCCTAGCCTTCACGAAGGTTTGCAAAGCTCCATCCATGCATAAAATTTACCAAATCATTAATACTTTAAATAATAACCTCCAACAATTAAATATATAGTATTTATCATCTTAAAAAAAAATTCCTGAATTAATTTAATAAAACATTCATTAACACTAATAACCTTTAACTAAAATATGACATTTCTATATTTTTCTACTAAAATACAACATTCTCATTTATAAACATTTATCATTTAAAAAAATCCAAAAAACTAAATTATTATGATGCATCTCTTTATACACACCTTTATCTTATTTACTAAAATACATTTCTATATACAAACTTTTATATAATAATGACCCTTAAAATAAATAAAATCTCTATATATCTTAAATCCCCCTTTCATTATCTATATCTATAAACGATATTCTAAACTTTATTTGCGGTTATAATTTTTTTTCCAAAACTCTATAAAAACAACATTATCCTTTCCTAGTCTCTTTTTCTCTTACAATACTATCCTTTTTCCGGGTCTCTTTTTCTCTTACAATACTATCCTTTTTCCTGGTCTCTTTTTCCTTTAATATTGATAGGATCATTGTACATTCTGTGCTCTCAATTTAATGGAATATATTTTACACGTTTATATTAATATTTTTTATTATACCATAATTACACTTACAAATTCCAACTTTGTTCTCTCAACTCGCTGGAAATTATTTTTTACAATTCTAATTTTAGTTGACATAATTTTTATTTCGACATATTTAAATATATTTTATCATACCATAATTACACTTACAAATTCCAACTTTGTTCTCTGAACTCGTTGGAAATTATTTTTTACAATTTTAATTTTAGTTGGCATAATTATTATTTCGTCATATTTTCACCCTACTGATAAATCTTAAAAAATACGCAAAGGTATCCCATATTTACTACCTTTATAAGATACATGATATGGACCCAAAAAAACAAAATGTACACACCAAATGGCCCAGAATCAAGTACAAAAAGAATGGGTATTACATCACGATCTCATACCATACGTGGCCATTAACAAATAAAAATCTTGCTTCAAATTGCATAAATGCCTAATGACCAATAGATGTGTAATATAACACTTCATGTTGGGTCTCCTACAATGCACATTGGTATGATCATGAAGACCATCTCCAGACTCAAATCCCATATAAATAGATAATTTAAAATTTAATTTCTTAAACATACCCATGCAAATGCATGTTAGCAATGTTAACTTATGTTAGCAAAGCAATGTTTTCAACCTATTTTAACTATGGCATTATGGAAAAAATTTATAACTAAAAAAACTTGAAAAATGAACAATTGAATGTAAGAGTCATTATACTAAGAGTAATTTCTTTTTTTAAATACTAAAAGTATAATGACTTTAAAATATTAGCCTAAGACAATTTGACACATTGCAACAAAAAATTAAAAATCAATAATCAAATTGACATATAGTGTAGGTGAACTAGATCCATTGTAATAAAACTTAAATACCAACCATGAAATTGACACATCGTGGTAGCGGACTCGATCCATTGTAACAAAAAATTTTAAATCAACTATCAAATTAAGGCATAATGAGATCGGGTTGCTAGTAGAAGATCAACACAGAACGTATAAGAAAAAATAAAAAATAAAAGAAAAGAAAATAATAAATAAATAAAAATGAAAAATACAAAAGAAAACAAAAATTAAAACATTGGAAAAAATAAAAATAACAACAAAAAATACACAAAAATTTAAAAAATAATAACAAATAAAAATGTATATTCAAACATTAAAAATTAAAAACATGACAAAAAACAAAAATTAAAACATTGAGAAAAATTAAAACAAAATAAAAAAATTAAAAAAATTAATAATAATTAAATAAAAATATTTATTAGAATATAAAAAAATTATATTTAAAAAAGGAAAAAACAAATATATAAAAAAATCAAACATAAAATGTGAAAAAAATAAAATAATTTAACTTATAGAAAATAAAAAATTTAAAAAATAAACCAATAAACTATAAAAAATAAATAAAAATGCAAGAAAATATTTCTTTTTTGTTTGTTTGTCAAGTTGTTTGTGATCCTCGAGGCTTGACATGTGGCTTGAGGAGCCACGAGCCAACAAAATCTAATCCATCAAAGTCACATAAGGATCGCACCCGACCTGATCAACACCAACCTTAAGCTGACTAAATTTTTTAGCATGCCTCCTCCCCTAGCACAGGGCACAACCACCCCCATGAGGTTTGATCCTAGGTCGCCTTGCTGACGAGGTCCATCCTCAATTGGTTGTACTAGTAAAAATCCACACAATAAAATATTTCAAAAAAACATAATTAAAAAATAAAATAAAAAAGATTAAAAAAAATAGATAATACTTTAAAAAGAAAACAAAATAAAAAAAACATTAAAATAAAATGAAAAAAAAAACATAAAAAATAGCGTTAAAAAATTTAAAAGTTAAAAATAAAATAAAAAAAAACATTTAAAAACATTAAAATTAAAAACAAAAAAATTAAAATAATTGTGGCCCATCCTAGCCCAACCCAATGGCCCTGGGATTGTAAATATGACTTCACAGCTCCCCTATGCTCAACCCCATGGCTAATCGACCCTGGGCTTGGCAATTTAATTCCTGAAATTGGATTGTCGAGCTCAGGTCCTTTTGGGCCGCGATGCTGGGTGGAGCTGGGCCATTGGGGAAAAATCACCCAAGGCCCATGGGCCGCGATGCTGGGTGGGGCTGGGCCATTGGGGAAAAATCACCCAGGGCCCATGGGGTCGTGGGCCTGGGTGAAGGGAGTTGCACCTAGCCTCCCACTTAAGCCTGTAGCCGCATAGGCCCTGGGTGAGGCAAGGTCAAATCCTGGAATCGACCTTGCCCCGCCCAAGGCCCATGAGGCTACAATTTTTATTTTTATTTTTATTTTTTTATTTTTTTAATATGTTTTTTATTTTTATTTTATTTAATTTAAATTAATTTTTATTGATTTTTTTATGTTTTTTATTTTTATTTTAATGTTTTTTATTTTTTCAATTTAATTTATTTGTTTTTATTTTTAATGGTTTTTATTTTTATAAATTTAATTGTAATTTTTTTTTAATGTCTTTAATTCTTATTTTTAATGATTTTGTTATAGTTGTTGTTGTTCCTTTTTTCTTTAAATTTTGTGTTTTATTTATTTTTTAACAATTTTTATTTTTTTATTTTTACTTAAAATTTTATTGAATCATTTTTTTTTTGGAAAAAAATATTTAGAAAAAAAAAACTTCAAATGTTATCATTTCTTGATAAAAAATTCATAAAAAGTTTCATAAAATTTGTTTTTTTCCAACATTTTTTATTCAGTTTTTGGATAATTTTTTTTTTATTAACATGTTATTTTTAGCGAAAAGGTCCTGAAATACGTATTTTTTTAAATTATATCTATATGAAAAATGTATATTTTTTCCAATTGTTTAAAATCATTATTTTTTAGCGACAATTATTTTATGCGTGTTGAAGTATTAATTAATGATATATAAATATATAAAAAATTCTAACCTCAAAATAATTTTTTTTTTGTCGATCAAAAATCCTCATTCATATTATCATGATAAAACATGGTACAAAATGTATCTCAACGAATTCCATAGCTTCACTCCAACTGTATTTTTTAGTTGGGATAGTCAGAGTATGCAAGATATGTTTCCATATAACCATTATTTATGATAGGCTATATGACCTTAGAGACCATATAAAAGAAAAAAAGAGCATAAATTTTACACAAATCATATCATGGAGGCGGTTGAGGAGGAAACACATGAGGAGTTGCAAAGGGACCATAATTATCATGCATATGGAAATAAAGATGTTCAACTCGAGCCTCCAGGTCACGTAGGTGTTCATTGGTTCGATGATGGCTCCTGCGGACGTTATCAAACTGCTCTAGAATTACATTTTGACTATATTGAATATCATTAACATAAGCCACTAGCTCATTTCTATCTTCAAATCGATGCTCCCGAGGATGTCTAGGTTGGCCCGAACTCTGTGGAGGTTATCAGCTATGGATTTCAAAGATTCTGGAGCAATCACAAGGCATAGGGAGCGACCCCAAGCATTAGTGACTTCCCATTTGGGCTCCTCGCTTTCCAACAATGCAGAGGATGAACTGTGGTTGTTGGCTTGGTGCATGATACGACCAGGTTCCCCCCCACTACGGTGAGGTTGACCTCTTTGATGAGGCATGGAAACCCACATAGAACAAGAAATGATCGGGGAAACCAAAGAGAGCCTTGCGACCCTGAAAGAGCTACCCGCAAGAGCAGGACCACCAAACGTAAGTATTGAACCCAACATGTATAAAAGCTAGAAAGAAATGAATGAAGCTTAATCAAATACACACACAAGTAAAAATACAGATTTGTGTGGTAAAACCTTAACAATGTGTCAAGGAAACTTCCACAGGGCAAGGGATTGGAAACTTCTGTTAATCAAGAATGATTCTCCATAGTTATAAGCCTCTCGGTCCATCCCAATTAATATGGGCTACTTCATTACATAACTCCTTCTTGTTATACAACCGACTGACCGAAAATAAATAAATTTATCCCATAATTACATTAATTACTTTTGTTCTCACATTTCAACAAAATCCATCGTGACAACAATTTTCCTAATCCCTTGCCCATTCCCATTCATCATCTCTTATGCAAGCCAAGAGAAGCCATACACCATCGTAGCTTCTCTACTATAAGTGGCTTCGTGAATATATCTACACAATTCTCCTACGTACGGGCCTTCTTGAGAGCTACTTTGCTGCCATCGATCACATGTCTCACAAAGTGATACCTTACATCAATGTGATTGGTCTTGTTGTGATAATATGGATTTGTAGCCAAATGAATAGAACTCTGATTGTCACAAAACACATTCACTTTCTCCTACATCCTTCCAATCTCATCAAGTAGACCTTTTAACGAGATTTCCTCTTTACATGCATCTGAAGCAACTATATACTTTGCTTTATTAGTGGACAAAGAAAATGTCTCTTAAAGCTTTGACATCCAACTGATTTCTCCACCTGCAAGAGTAAAAACATAACCTATATTAGACCTCCATTTGTCCAAATCACCTACATAATCAACGTCCACATATCCATAGTAGTGAACCTTCATGACCATCAAATATGATGCAATGTTCACTTGTGCCTCTCAAATACCGAAGCACCCATTTCACTGCTCACCAATGTTCATCCCCTGGATTTTCCATGAACCTGTTGACAACACTAATTGCATGTGAAATGTTATGTCTTGTAGATACCATCACATAAATTAAGTTTCTTGCTACATTTTCATATGGTACACGATACATATACTTCTTTTCTTCATTAGTTCTAGGAATAAAAAACGAAGAAATCTTAAAATGGGAAGCTAATGGAACATTAACGGGTTTCACATTGTTCATACCCAAATTTTCAAGCACTTTCTCTACATAATTCTATTGTGATAACCAAAGATTATCATTATTATTGTCTCTATGTATATCCATGCCCAAGATATGTTTTTCCACTCCAATATCCTTCATATCAAAATTCGTAGAGAGTTGAGCCTTTAACCTGTTGATTTCTTTCATGCTTTTGCTTACAATAAGCATATCGTCAACATACAACACCAAGATAATGAATATGCCATTGAAAATTTTGAAGTATACACATTGATTATACTCACTTCTGATAAAATTATGGCTCACCATGAAGGAATCAAACTTCTTGTACCATTTCCTAGACGACTGCCTCAGGCCATACAATTATTTCCTGAGCTTGCAAACTAATCAATTTTTGCAATCTTGTACACAACCTTTTTCCTGTTCCATATATATATATATATATATATATATATATATATATATATATCTTCATCCAAATCACCATGAAGAAAAGTAGTTTTAACATCTAATTGTTCTAACTCAAGGTCAAGTAATGTAGTTAGTGCTAACACATTATGAATAGAAACAAGTTTTACGATTGGTGAAAAAATCTCATGAAAATCAATACCTTCAACCTGAAAATACCCTTTTGCAACCACCCTTGCCTTATACCTTTCAATACTTCCATCAAATTTTTGTTTCAATTTGAAGACCCATTTGCATCCAACAACACTTCACCCTTTAGGAAGTTTTACAAGATCCCAGGTTTTGTTCTTGGCTAAGGAATACATTTCTTATTCCATAGCCTTTTTCCATTTTTCATTGTTTGCATCATCCACTTCTTTCTGATAACAAGAAGGTTCTCCATATTTAGTAATCAACGCAAAATATGAAGCATAATATTCATATCTTTTGGGTGTTCTTATTTCCCTTGTAGACCTTCTTAGAGTGATTGGTTACTAAATTGGTTTTGGAACTTCTACAGTTTCCTTTGCTTCTTCACCTTTTTTCTTCAAAAGTCTCTCCTTCCTTTTGAATTTTTGGAAAAAGTTTAGCCTCCAAATGAATTTTCTTATTTGGTGATAGTTGTTCCTGTTCAACTTTTCGAACATCTGATTTTAAAAGAGAACATTCATCAAATGTTACATCTCTACTAATGACTATCTTCTGTGAAGAAGTATCTCATAACCTGTATCCTTTCACTGCATAATCATACCGAACAAATACATAAAATTTCGATTTTGGATCTAACTTTGAGCATTTATTCATAGGAATAAGAGCATAGGCATCAAAACCAAAAATCCTTAAATGTGAATAATCACAAGACTGACCCGACAAAACTTCTTCAGGAATTTTACAATTTATGGCAATAGAAGGTGATCTGTTAACTAAATAACAAGCAGTAGATACTGCTTCTACCCACAACTCCTTTTGCAGGTTAGCAT
The DNA here is from genome assembly GCA_034641835.2 of Pinus albicaulis. Taxonomy (NCBI): domain Eukaryota; kingdom Viridiplantae; phylum Streptophyta; class Pinopsida; order Pinales; family Pinaceae; genus Pinus; species Pinus albicaulis. The sequence goes on from CM076573.1 coordinate 722,459,255, forward strand.
TATTGATCATGCTTCTGGATCTTTCCATAAGAGTCTGATTAAATAGTTTCAACAATTTTGATCAGTGGTTGTCATTGATGTTAACCCACGCAGCACCAGGGGCTAGCTTGATCTTGCATGGGAATTTTGACTTGAAAAATTACTCTATTCTAAGTCAAGGATACCTGATATGGTTCCTACTTGTTGAGATGTTTCCGTTGATATATGTCACGCCACTTAATTCTTCAAGGTTTGAGAGATATTCATGTTTGAAGTTAGTAATCCCAGTTAGTGGGCTAAAACTCCATGGGGTTGTGGCATGACACTAATCATTGGTTGTGGTCATTGAATATTCAATAATTAATAGTTTTTTAAGCTCCTAAAATCCCTCCAATGTTCACTTGTTGACGACCCTCTCAACCTAAGAGTTTATATAAATTGTGAGCCTCATATCCTCCTCATGTAAGGATTTTGCTACTAAGAACAGGTCATTGTGGAATATTCGCTATAATTTTTTATTTTTTTTTTCGAAGCTTCAGAAGCTGAAATAAAAAAACCCACTTGGAAGAAATCCTAATGAAGCTCGTGTCCAAATTTTAGATATTGGTTCGGTATATTTTCAGATATATGATGTGTGGAAGTTAGGGTTTTTGCAGGCTTTCGAATTTCATCTCAAAGAGGTGATCTTGGGAAAATCTTCATAACTCTCTATGAGAAGCAGATTGGAATTCTGTAAAAATTGGCAGATAATGCACAGACTATAGCTTTCTCTATATCAATTTCAAAGCTGAAGGAGGAAACAATGACACATGGAACGTCGTACAAGTTAGCTCTACTGAACTAGTCCATAATTAGGTCATTGTGAGAGATTGGGCATAACTTTGTCTTGAAGAATCCAAATTGGGTCAGACCTATGGCATTGGAAATAAAACTCATAGGGCTACTACATGACTGAATATCACATATTGGGGATTTGAAATCACATAGATACATCAGATTAAATATCCAGCTCCTAGAAGGCAAGAAAAAGCTAGATAATGTGCTCTCAAGGGCTGCAAAGGACCAGACTTTCTAGGGAAGCAAAGAAAAGCAAGGTGCAAAAAAATGACGTCGCAGAGGTAAGCTCTAGGTAAGTATCTTCTGTATATGCATGTTCATCTCTTAATTGCATTAGGTTCTTTGTATTCTAATTTGTTGTTTTTGTTTAGCACTGACATATGCTCTGCAGGATGAGGTAAGTTTTGGGTATTTCCTTGAAGAATTTTTGCAAGTATTATATATTCATTAAGATAAGACTCTATTGACGGGAAAATTTGTCCAGCCAACAGTAGGGGATCTCCCCGATAAAAAGTCCCAATTAGACTCTGAACCGTTTGTGATAGGTATCCCATCTGGGGTGTGGGTCCAGCTACCGCTGAATACTCCTTCTCCTGGACGCAAATAAGCCATACAGAGTTATAGGCATACAATTATCGGATGATACAACAAAAAATATCGATGATTGTCAACGAGCATAAATACTACAAATAGCAAGATAAAAAGGAAACACACAGCTGAAGGAGATGCTGTTAGCAACATATCATTAAGGTCGTGTTTGTAAAAGTTACTAAAACCATAGAAGTAATAGTTCTGCCTGGCAAGGAAAACTTATGCGTACTTGGGAACTTTCGTGAATAAGATAGATTTCAATAATTAAGTTACAAACATCTCCTATGTAAACAACATACCATCATTAACACATTCAGTGAGTTGAAACGCATAAAGAGTATGAGCAGAAAACGAAAATCAATTAATCATAAGATATCAGACATATACGAAAAGAAATACTCATAGTATTGACACATTGATTCTCATCAGATCCAATAGTGGATTTAAGACAAATGCTTGTATTCATCCACAAAGGGGGCTGTTCAATGCTTTACAACTCTGCTCTCTCCTTTAGATTCCAAAAAAAGGTCCTATTACAAGTCCCCGAAGGGAGTATATATAAGACAAAAGTGACCCTTGAGTGTCTTGACTCTTCGCCTTCTCGCCTATTGGTATGCTTTGCGACCTGATGGAGGATGCGACCTGTGACCTAACCATGGAAGATGCGACCTGCAACCCTTCCTGCAAGCTGTACCTTGCGATTTGATCATGGAAGCGTGTGTGTGATTGCGAGGTCGGGAACATCTACTTGTTTCTCTTTAAGGAAATTATGCCATGCACGATAGTCTGTAGCAACTGGGGTGATCAGAGGAGTATCTTCCCTTGACTTGTGCATGCATTCTAAGGCGTTCGGGATTATAGTTTCCCTCTTGATTGTGACCTGGTTGGATAAGGAAGCTAGTTTGGTGTAAATCCACATTGGCATCATGATGAACTTAACCAAGTTCTTCTGCGATGCCGGAAGATCAGGTGTAGTGGAGGCTTGTCTAATAGGCTGTAGGAATGCCTGAATTTCCTAATTTACCTGTTCCCATGTCTTTTATTCGCCCAATGTACCAAGAGAAGGGATATGGTGCAGCTCAGCCATCGAGTCAATACCATTGATCAGATGCTCATAGGCAGTCATCGCCTTCTCTAGGTCTTTGGATAACTTCTCCTTGGATTGCACCTTCATGCGAAATTGGACTTTGTCGTTCTGAGTGCGAATCCAATATTTCTTGGGCAAATTTTCTGGAGCCTGTGGGTATCTGTTTTTCCATTCTAACATTCGATCCAAGGTTTTGGAGGCTTCTTTCAGTTACTCGTTCCTTTTCTTAGTTTCTTCTTGAGTTCTTAGTAGAGGCGCAATTGTGCTTTATGGTGAAAATTTCCTCGTAGACCTTCCTCATGGTGCCTTCCAGTGTCACCAAATCCCTTTGGACAGTGAGTGGTACTTCGTTAATAAGGGTGTTCCTATGTTGGTGCTGTTCGACTTCTTCCCTTAGTGATATTTTTTCTTTCTCCGACCTAGCTTCCCTTTGTTCGGAGTCTTGCAATCTATTTTGTAGGGAGAGGATTTCCCTACTCATCCGACTCACGTTTTCTTCTATGGCTGCGACGAAAGCAGTGCCGGTTGATGCTATCATCACTAGATTGGTCCTAGTGTCCAGGACTATATCCTTTTCCTTCGTGGCCGTGAATGGCGCGGCAGGGTTCCGTGCTAGGAATCTCCTCTTTTCCTACCTGATTTTGAAAGTGAACTGATCATAAGTGAGTCTTGTCAGATTGAACACTTCCTCCTCCTGTCCTTCGGAGGCACCTGGTTCTAAGAGTGCAAAACGTTTGTTGATTGTGGGCACTTCGATGGGTGGAAACTCTGTTTGTACCCCTATTACTGGAGGAGGTGTCTCGGTGTCTTTGGAAGAATTGTCTTTCGATCTTCGATCCTCTTCCTCTTTTTCCTTCTGTTCTGCTTCTTCTTTCATTAGCCATTCTGCCTCTACCTTATCCTGTTCTTCCTTTTGCCTGTGCTCAGCTTCTACTTTTGTTTCCTCTTCTTCCTTCCTTTTGCGTTCAACTTCTACTTTTGTTTCCTCTTCTTCCTTCCTTTTGCGTTCAACCTCCACCTGATCTAATTCCCTTTTGAGCTGCCGCTCGGCTTCTGCTTTCGCCTCCTCCTCTTCCTTTATTTTGCGGGCATTCTCTGCCTGTTTCTTTCTCTACTCTACCTTCAGGTGTTTCTTACGTTTATCTTCATCCTCTTTTGCATTTTCTTCAGCCTCTCGTTGAGCTTTCGCTTCCTTTTCCTTCTATTGGGTGGAAGAGCTAGGGCCTGTGTTAGTTTGGGGCTTCTTGGCCTAGGAAGATGAGGCTCCTCCCAACTCGTGGATTCTCTCCTCCAGAGTTTGATCATCTTGGTCCTCCTGATCGGTCAATGCTTCCGGGGTGAGTTACCTATCCTTGTTTTACCAGTTTCTTGCCCCATCTTCAGCTGAGCGTTCAGTATGTTGGTAGCTCCATTTAAACTTGGCCCGTTTGCAATGGGAAGAGACTATCATCTCAGGATCGTATGTTCGGTAATCCAAAGGTGCCAGGAAGAATCCTCAGCTTCCGCCTCCACCTCTCTGAAATCCTTGACGGTATAAGCATGAATGGTGAGTGGCAGTGTGGGCCATGGCTTCTTCTTACCTTTAGTAAGGACCTTCGAGAAGCCGAAAGTCATCTAATAACATACTTCCTGAAGTAGAATCCTCTTAGTGACGAAGCGGGGCATGGCATGGGGAGTCTTGAGTGAACCGAAGACTCGGATGAAGGTGCCTTCTGCAAATGGAAACCAATGTGCTACCTTGACTATCATTTCCATGGCTCGCCAAGACATGCATGGGGTATCCTAACCGAAAAATTTTCTGTAGAGTGCAGGGATGAAACTGTGTGTGATTGGCTCTATATTCTACTTATATTTGGAGTGCCAGAATACTTGCAACTCCTTTTGAATTGGGTGTGCTTGCTCCTGATCCCAGTTTTGGGCCCATCCATCAAAGTGGCACCTGGAACAAACTGTATCAAATAGATAGGAGGCCATGTAAAATTCAGACGAGTATCCCTCCTCGAGTGCTAGTGCTGCAAATATGTTGGTTTTGAGAGTCGCTACTAGTAAGCTAGCCCAATTGAAACGGGTGCCATATATGGTAACAAAGTGCATCAAGGATACCCAAGAACCGCTGAAAGTGGTGGCATCGAGATGGCCATACATTCTACAAAGCATAGCTGCTACGAGCTTATAGACCTTTCTGAGGCCTGCTACTTGATACTCCTGGTCCTTTTTTACTTTCAACTTCTCCGGTTCTTCCCACCATCGTCTCAAGGTGTCTGCTATGGGAACCACATGGGTAGTGGTCCATTCCTCTGTGAATGTCTGTTCCCGCTCTAGAAGTGCGTAATATTACTCCACATCCTGGCCTTTTATATTTGCAAAATCTTTCCCCTCGTGATCCCGAATGACCCACATCCTGGGGTCGATCTTTTGTATGATCCATTCAATAATTTCAGCGCATGGGAAGATAGCTGGGTGGCTGCCTACATATTGAATCTTTGACCTCTTAACTTGCACATATACCTACCGGTTTGGGAGGTCCTCTGGGAACTCAGGTTGCGTGAAATCTTGGTATACTTGATACCAACTCATGCTTTCTCCTTTGCTGAATACACATGTGGTGTCCCTATAGATAGGGGGAGGAGACACAAATACTTCGCTTTCTATGATCTTTATCCCTCGGCTCTTGTTCTTCCTGCGGACCGCCAGGGGTTTCATGTCACTTGAGGTGGAAGAGATGGAGATTCACTCTAACTCTGCTTCGAGGTTCCCTAGCATATTCATAAAACAATCCTAGGATAAGACAGATGCCATATTAATGAATGCTCAATATTGTTTTTAACTCTGCCCAACTAAGGTCAAGGAAGGGGAGAAACTGCGACTTAGAGACCTATTGCCTGGGTCGCTAGGTCGCGCTGGCTTAAAAATTCAGAGGAAAACGATCCTGCGACTTGGCGACTTGCGACTAGGTCATGGGGTCGTTGAGTCGCACTGGTCTAAACATTCAAGAAGATGCTACCTTGCGACTTAGCGACTTGCGACCGGGTCGCTAAGTCGCAAGGTCGCAAAGTTTTATTTTTTTAGTGAGATGCGACTTAGAGACCAGGGACCAAGGTCGCTGGGTCACGGGGGTTGCAAGGTTGCGGAGTCGGGGGTCGCGCTAGGGCTGGGTAGAAGAATTTGATGGCGACGCGGTCTTTTGCTTAATTTTTAGCTTAAATTAATAAAGGGAGATAGTGAGGAAAAATCATAAACTGAAGATGAAGTGGTCATTAGAGGAAGAGACATACACAGGGGAGGTTGGTTGGCTTCATCTAAAAGTCTGCATAAGAGTGGCAGGGTTTGGAGCGTTAGAGAAGAAACAAGTTCAAAGAGGATTTGCAATTGAGGATAGATGGTGGCTTAAAAATGGCTAAGATAAGGGGAAAGGGGCAACAAATAGAAAAACAGAAACATCAGGAGGATTTGGCAACTTACCCGAGAAAATCGCGCTCCAATTGGCCTGCCAGAAGCGTTTTTACTCTCCGTCGCATGAGTGAAATGTGACCTGGGAGACCTTTCTATTTATAAAGGAGTCGCACGTGCAGGCATTAAATGAGGTCGCTGGGTCGCAAATAGTCAGCATTGATGACATGTGTGACCTCGCGACCCTACAACCTTGCAACTTGGGGGTCGCGAGGTTGCAGGGTCGCTAGGTCGCAATTGTTTAAATTTGGGAGCAATGCATGACTTAGCAACTTGGTGACCTGATAGGTCGCTAGGTCGCTGATTGGAAACAAAGACCTATTTGGTAACCTAGTGACTTAAATATTTTGAAAATACTTTAACTTAAGGTTTTAACTTTGCTTCTCGATGCTTAGGGGCTCAAAAAATTTTAGAGGGTGAAATTTTTTGGAAGGTGTTGTAGAGGCTACAACAAATGGTGATTCACTGGTAGGGTCCAGAATCTCTGTCGGTGCTTCATCTTAAGGGGGGTGGGAGGGCATAGCGCACTATTCCTTTTACTCCGTGGGTCCCACTTCTTCCGTCTTCGATCCTTGCACATTTTCTCTCCCTATCTGCCTGCCCTTGGGTGCCGGTTTACCGTGCTTTTTTTTTTTTTTAATTCTTGGAGACCAGATGGAAAAGTTCAGAGTAACCTCAGGGATTTTTGGATCCAGTATAGTTTATTTTGTCCTCATTGTGTTGCTTCGTTTCCAGCGAACCAGATGGTCCCGACGGAGTCATTGCCTAGGAATCACGAGAGTTGCTCCGCTGCCAGTGAGCCTGGTCAGTACCCTAGTGGAGTTGTCGTATCGCATCTCTGCGTAGGAAGCCTTTCTCAATCCTTTACCCTTTATTCATGTGCTTAATGCACTTATTAAAATGTGCTCAGGGCAATTATTTTTCGTGCTCGTGGCAGTTATTTTATTCAGCAATTATTACTTGGGCAGATGAGGGATCCCGACTTATTTTACTTGCAAGAGAGGTTGCTTCGGGTCTATATGGGAACTTGGGGTTTTCCTGGGTTTCTATTGGCCAGCTGAGGCTAACTCCTCCCTTTTCCATCTAGTAACAGATTCAACTGAACATTTATTTTTTTCCCAGCAATCCCTTGGGCCAACATACTAGGTAAGTTGTCGCGCCTTGGTGTGAGGGCGTTAGTCATGTTCTCGCCACTGAGTGCCCATCACAGGTATGCTTGCCTCTTTTAAACTCTGGGAGGAAGATTTCACACTAGCACAGATCCTGGCTCAATAGGCCAATTGAGTAACTCCTAGATCCACTTTCAAAAAAAACTTGGATGCCAAAGGAAAGAAAAGGTTTAATGTGAGCCTGTGCAGAACAAGCGATTTATTAAAAACAAGAAAGGTAAAAAACGAAAAAAAAAGATAAAATATAGTACAAGGTGTAGTGACGGCCCCTAGGGGTTGTCAGGTGAAATAGTGCTTAAGGTCGTGTCCATTCACAGAGAGGACCTCAATCATCCCTTCAAGAGTTTGTAACCTATAAGTGTGGGGACGGACCTTCTCTCTGATTTGGAAAGGGCCTATCCATAATGCCTAGAACTTGGAGTGTTTCCCTTTATCTTCATGAGCTTTATCCCATTTGAGGACAAGGTCACCTACTTCGAAAACCTTGTTCCCAATTGCCTTCTTGTCAAACCATCATTTTATTCGACCTTGGTGGATGGCAAACTTTTCTCGAGTTTTTTGCCTTTCCTCCTCAAGTTTCAACAGAGTGTCTATTCGGGCTTGTAAAGCAGGGCAAGGAGTGCCATGAGTTTCTTGGGATAATTGGAGGGCCGAGAGAGACAAGGTGGGAGGAAGGATAACTTCTTTTCCATATACGAGGAAGAATGGGGAGGTGCCTAGGGAAGGTTTGGGTGTGACTCGATCTGCCCAGAGGGAATTGTGGAGTACACTATGCCAATTTCGTTGTTGGGACAGCGGGGTATTTTTGATGATGCGGATTAGGTTCTTGTTGGTTGACTCGGCTAACCCATTTCCTTGAGGGTAATATTTGGCAGAATGTTTAAGTACGATATCATTTTCTATAGCAAAATAATATAATTTCAACGATGAAAAATATGTTGCATTATCAAAAACAAGGGAGGTTGGAATGCCAAACTTGGTCATGATGCATTGGGTGATGAAGACTATTACCTCTTGAACATTGCATTGACATAACGATACCGCTTCAACCCACCTTGTGAAGTAATCCGTGGCGGTGAGGATGTACCTATGTTGCTTGGAAGAGTGTGGCAGGATTTCTCCAATCACATCTAGCCCCCATTGTTGAAACGGTTCTTCCATTGTGATAGACTGTAACGGGGCTGAAGGCCGTATATCTCTATTTGCGAACTTTTGGCACTGTTGGAATTTCTGGACATATGCATGTGCATCTTTAAGAAAAGTAGGCCAATAGAAACCAGCATGCATGATCTTGTGAGCAGTGGTGTCTCCTGCATAATGCTCCCCCGCAGGGCCATCGTGAAGTTCTGCTAATACTTTCTGTTCCTCATCCCATTCCAAACAGCGTAGCAAGACACCGCTATGATGTTTGCAAAACAACTTACCCTGCACTAGTTGGTATGATACGACTTTCAGTCTCAATGCACGCTTCTTCTTAGTAGTTAAAGTGGGGCCCATGGTGCCGTGTTTTAGATATTGCAGGAGATCTACGTACCAAGAGGATGTATCCTACAGGGTTGTGCTATAAGTTTGATACATATCGATCTCGTGTTCCCAATATTCTTCCTCGCTGCCCCATGAGTCTACTGTCTCTGCTGCCATGCGGCACAATCCTTGGCCCTTTACTGTGTGTGCTGGCTTGAATTCCAGGTCATATTCTTGAAGGCATGTCATCCAGTTGCCTCGTCACTCACCCAGCTCCTGTTGTATGAATAGTGAGCGAACAGTTGGGTGAGGCACGAAGACCGTGACATGATTCTTCAAAATTTATGGCCTAAAATGTTTAAATTTCTTGTATTCCGCGTAAGCTTGTTTGTCAATATCTGGATAATTCAGCTCGGCACGTTTTAATATAGTGCTCATAAATGATATAGGTCGCTCATCGTTGCTGTCATATTTTTGAGTGAGGATGGCGGCCAAAGATGAATCAGAGGCAAAGGTGTACAAGATAAAGCCTTTGTTGAAATCCAGACTGTAAAGAGCGGGTGCTTCCATGATGGCTCATTTGATGTTGTCAAACGCTTCTTTCTCAGGAGGATTCCATTTAAAGTTAACATTTTTCTTAATCATGCCTTGTAATGGTTTCACGATCTGAGCGAAGTCTGATATGAATTTCTAGATGAAGTTGATTTTTCCATGGAAGGATTGCATAGTTTTCCTACCACTTGGGGGCGATATTTGAGCGATGACCTTCGCACGTTACGGATCCACCACTATGTCGTCTCGAGTTATTATGTGTCCCAACAAGTTTCCTTCGGCGATGACGAACACACTTTTATTTGGGTTCAGTGAGATCTCGTATTTCCAACACCTTTCAAAAATTTGTTTGAGGTGATGTATGTGGTTAGATCTGTGCTTCGAAAACATGGTGACGTTGTCCAGGTATACCACCACAATTTTCCCAATAATTCCTTTGAAAGCGATGTCCATAGCTCTTTGGAAGGTGGCGCTGGCATTTATCAGCCCGAAGGGCATGTGTCTGAAAGAAAATGCTCCCCACTTATTTCTGAATGTGGTTTTGAGCCGATCGGGCTCAGCCACTAGTACTTGATTATACCCTAAAAACTCATCCAATAGAGAGAACATTTTTGACCCCGATACAACTTGAAGGATTTGCTCCATAGGAGGGACCAGATAGTTGTCTTTGCCGAAGGCTCTGTTCAAATTCCTGAAGTCTACGCACAAACGGATTTCGCCAGATTTCTTACGAACAGGGACCAAGTTGGACACCCAGGTGGAATGTCTAACTTTGAAAATTATCTGCCCATCTAAGAGCTTCTTTAGTTCCTTTTGGATCATCGGTTCTAGAGCTGGGTTTACTTTTCGCAGTTTTTTCTAGAATGGCTTCACTCCTTCCTTAATGGGTATGACATGTTGGATGATTCGCATATCATAAGTTTGAAGGTCGTCATATGTCCAGGAAAAAACATATCAACATTTCTTAAATAATCTGGTGAATGCTTGTTTCTCCTGATGGGTGCACTCATTACCTAAATTTACAAGCTTGGGATCCTTGTCTGTCTCGAGGTTAATTTGTCGGTGTGCTAACGTGGAACTTTACACCTTCGTATTTGGGGGTCCTCGGAAATGGTTCTGTAAGTCGAACAACTTTTCGAGTGATACGAACCCCTTGGGTATGGGATTTTCTTTCCGATTTCTTAGTTCCTCCTACAAAGCCCGATCATGATCCTCTTCTTCCATAACTACATCTTTGAATGTATCTGTATTGAGCATGAAATCCAGTACCTGTTGGTCATCATTGAAAATGCATAAATTAGTGACATTTTCCGGTATGGATGGCTTGTATATAAATTCAATAGAAAACCCATCTGTAAGTGGGGTGAACCTAGCAGCAGCATTGGCAAGTGTATCGGCTGCTGCATTATGCATTCTATGTACGGATTTAATACCAAAAGCATCAAAATTTGAAATTAAATGCCATACCTCTTACTGGTAACCTTTCAGATGGGGAGACAAGAATGGATGGTGTTGCCTACTTGATGAGTGATAATCTCGAAATCGCCAATTACCTTCAAACAATAGAATTTTAGATCTATGGCCTTTTGGAGTCCCAGCAACAATGCCTCATACTCGGCTGTATTATTGGTGCACTGGAACTCTAACCAGTAGGAAATTAGAAACTTGTTCTTATGAGGGTATAGCAAGATGCAGCTTGCGCCAGCCTCGTCTTGGGTTTTGGAGCCATCATAGTATAAGGTCCATGTTTCATCTTCTGTTTGGACAAAGCTATCCAAGCCTATTGAGGATGTACTATGGGCATCAGTTTCTAATGAATCTTTGTTGGATGGGGAGGAGTTTTCAACAACCAGAAGCAGCTCAGACTGCACGTCTTGGGAGATCGGGGATTGGTGAGTCTGATAACACCCAAAGATGGATTCTAAGAAACAAATACCAAGCTCTTCTTGTGCGAAACTAAATGGTTCGTTAGTTTCATCTAGGTCATTCACAGTATGTTTCATGTATGGTTCACTCTCAACCCAGATTTGGTTGTTCCTGCCTTTGTACGGGAGCCAAAGGTGGGGCCAATCAGTGGCGAAGTATCCTTGGAGCTTACTGGACCAATATCTACTCAAAATAAGGCCATAGGCCTCGGGGATATCCACGATTACTATATCAATGCACTGATGCACTCTGGAGTCGGAAGATAAGCGGATAATGACGTTGTTTAGTTAACCCACTGTGGGGGACTTAAAATCTGTCAAGCTAGATGATTCTGGCGTCAGTTTTCTCAGGGCGGATGTTTAATTTTTTTCACATGGAAAAGGGCATAACATTTGTGGATGCACTGGAATCGACGAGGCAGTTGCGGAAATTGAAGTTAAAGATCTTGAAGGAGAGGAGGAAAGGTGGTGTGGTTCCCCTGGAGGTGGCATTCATGGCATTCACGATGGATTGGGGACTAGCAGCAGTTTGGGCAGATGTGATGCTTATGGGTTTGGTCGCCGGTAAATTGGAGAAGGATTTTAGGATGAGGTCTTGTTGGTTGGCAATGCGAGTGAGCTCATAGAGAGAAAAATTGGCCCGGGTCTTCTTCATATCCTCAATAATTTTATACCTAAAATCTGTGTGCGAGGCAAGCTCGGTGGTGTTTTTAGAGGAAGCTGATGAAGCTTTAGCCTTGGGGCCTTCTCGGGGACTAGTTGGACCAGATTTTTCAGGAGTCTTGTTTTGGTTCTCTGTGGTTGGGGGTAAGATTATCCGTAAGAAAGCTTTCCTTTTCTCCTCGAAAGACTGCTATGGGACAGGACCTTTGCTCCTTAAACTGTAGTTTCGAGGAGGTTTGGTTTTGGGATCATCTGCTAGGTTTTGTCACTAACGTGGGAAGGGAGCTTTCCCCGTGGATTACTTCAAAGGCAAGGACAGCATAACCCGCGTCTTCGTCCGGGGGGAGAGACTTCCTCGTCTCTTGAATCATTTTCTTCTTCTAAATCCCTAGGGTTCTGGTCTTCTAACAACTGATTGACAACGACAACCATACTATTTATCCACTGGGGACATGTTTTCTCTGAGTGCGAGGCCTAATGAAAAGAGCATAAATTATCTCTCCCTATTTCCTTGATGTTGAGGCCAGCGCTAGAATTGGAAAGGGGACAGTTCACGGTAGGATTATTCTTTCTAAAGAAAGGTTTCTGCATTTTAGCAGCTGGGCTGGAATCGTTGTTCTTCCTCTTCAGATCAGATACCTCATTGGTTAGAAATTTAAGGGATTTTGTGATACTTTCAAAATCAAAGGGGTCCTTATCTTTGTCCCCGGACTTATGGCTTGAGGATTGGGCTCTCTTCGTGGTTGTTTTTTGATCATCCCGCCCTTTGTGTTCCATGGCCCCTATGGAAAACATGTCCCTTTCGACAGCAAGGGCAGTGGTGTAATTGGCTGCCAAGGTAGCTATGGCCTCACGTTTCAAAAACATGACAATATCCTGTGGGAGGGCTCTGGTGTAGTAGTCAATGGTAACGGAATCATCTAAGGCCATGTTTGGAGGGAATTTATTCAGTATAGTGGTGAAACATTGATTGAAATCCTTGACCTTCTCTTTCTTCTAACACTTCAGGGTGCTGAGTTTTATGAGGAGCATTGAGGGGGTTTTATCTTCTGAGAATTTTTGCAGGAAGGTACAATGGAAGTGTTCCCATGAATGGATAGAGGCAATGGGGAGTGACCAATACCATGTTGTAGCTTTATTTTCTAGAGTATGAGGGAAAAGGCGACATCCTACGTCGTCATATTGTACTCTCATCATTTGTAAAGATAGGTAGAAGTTACTAATGTGGTCTTCGGCCAAAGTACCCTTCTCGGGGTCGAACTTAGGGAGATGTTTTTCAGGGTGTCGGGGCATGTCATGGATGGGACCTTGGATACTTAAGGGAAAATGAGCCATCCAAGCCAAAGGTTATACACGTCTGGCCCGTTGGTGGCGCGGTCTGTATACACGTCCCCTTTCACTTTCGGATTCGCTACCCATGCCAGACCCGGAGGCTTCGCCCTCATGGTGGGACTGCATGTCTTGGTTTTCTCCACGGTTTGCTATATTTCTGATGTTTCTCTAGTTGTAAAAAAAGGAAAACTATTTTGGTTTCAGCGGGGGTGGTGGTCGACATTTTGGCCTTGCCCATGGCCTCTGTCCCCCCTAACTCTGTTACCTCGGCCTCTCTCGTCTCCTTCCCCGTGTGGGTCGTCGGCTTGCGTGTTATCATGCAAAGTCTGGTCGGGTTGGGGACCGGTGTTAGGTTTAGTTTCAAGGTTCTCGGGGCTATCTTCTTCCCCCTCCCGAGGGCTATCCGGGGGGGGCTTCGGAATTTCGTTCAATTGTGCCTACATAATCTTCAATCATAAGATCCACAAGCTGAGGAAGGGAGTTGACGAGGGTTCCTTGGTGCGTATGATTAGCGGCGGGAGTCCTAGGGTTTTCCAAGAAACTAGTGACCGGGGCTCACTGTAAACCCCTGGCCAGGTTGTGAGCTATAGGGTGTAGGGCCCTTAGTTGGGCCAAAGTAACCTCATAAAAATGGGGTTCCTCCTCCTGGGAGTTTTCCAAGGGGGGAGGACCGGTATTGTCATGTATGGTCTCCCCTTGGGGAGTTTGTAATGGGTTGTTACTTGTGTGTTGGGAGGCTGCCATCAGGCCCTCCTTCTAGCGCCAGATCTGTTGACGGGAAAATTTGTCCTGCCAATAGTAGGGGATCTGCTCGGTAAAAAGTCCCAATTAGACTCTAAACCGTTTGTGATAGGGATCCCGTTCGAGCTGTGGGTCCAGCTACCATTGAATACTCCTTCTCCTGGACGCAAATAAGCCCTGCAGAGTTATAGGCATACAGTTATCGGATGATACAAGACAAAATATCGATGATTTTCAATGAGCATAAATACTACAAATAGTAAGATAAAAAGGAAACATGTAGCTGAAGGAGATGCTATTAGCAGCATATCATTAAGGTCATGTTTCTAAAATTTGTTCAAACCATAGAAGAAATAGTTCTTCCTGACAAGAACAACTTATGCATACCTGGGCGTTTTCGTGAATACGATAGATGTCAATAATAAAGTTACAAACATCTCCTATGTAAAAAACATACCATCATTAACACATTCAGTGAGTTGAAACACATAAAGAGTATGAGCAGAAAACAAAAATAAATTAATCATAAGATATCAAACATATACGAAAATAAATACTCATAGTATTGACACATTGATTCTCATCAGATCCAGTGGTGGATTTAGGAAAAATGCTTGTATTCATTCACAAAGGGGGCTGTTCAATGCTTTACAACTCTTCTCTCTCCTTTAGAGTCCAAAAAAAGGTCCTATTACAAGTCCCTGAAGGGAGTATAGATAAGACAAAAGTGACCCTTGAGTGTCTTGACTCTTCTCCTTCCCCCTTGTTTGTATGCTTTGCAACCTGATGGAGGATGCGACCTGCGACTTGATGGAGGATGCGACTTGCGACCTGACCATGTAAGATGCAACCTACGACCCTACCTGCAACTTGTACCTGGCGATCTAATCATGGAAGCGTGTGTGTGATTGCGAGGTCGGGAACATCTACTTATTGCTCTTTAAGGAAATTCTACCATGCACGATAGTCTGTAGCAACTGGGGATATTAGAGGAATATCTTCCCTTAACTTTTGCATGCATTCTAAGGCATTCGATATAAGATTTTCCCTCTTGATTGTGACCTGGTTGGATAAAGAAGCCAGTTTGGTGTAAATCCACACTAGCGTCACGACGAACTTAACCAAGTTCTCCTGCGATGCCAGAAGATCAGGTGTAGTGGCGACTTGTCTAATAGGTTGCAGGAATGCCTGGATTTCCTGATTTACCTGTTCCCATGTCTTTTATTTTCCCAATGTACGCAGAGAAGGGATATGGTGCAGCTCATCCATCGCGTCAATACCACTGATCAGATTCTCATAGGCAGTCATCACCTTATCTAGGTCTTTGGATAACTTCTCCTTGGATTACACCTTCATGCAAATTTGGACTTTGTTGCTCTGAGTGCGAATCCAATATTTCTTGGGCAAAGTTTCTAGAGCCTGTGGGTATCTTTTTGTCCATTCTAAAATTCTATCTAAGGCTATGGAGGCTTGTTTCAGTTGCTCCTTCCTTTTCTTAGTTTTTTCTTGAGCTCTTAGTAGAGACGCAACTGTTTGCTTTATGGTGAACATTTCCTCATAGAACTACCTCATGGTGGCTTCTAGTGTCACCAAATCCCTTTGGAAAATGAGTGGTACTTCATTAATAAGGGTGTTCCTGTCTTGGAGCTGTTGGAATTCTTCCCTTAATGCTCTTTTTTCTTGCTCCGACCTAGCTTCCCTTTGTTCGAAGTCTTGCAATCTATTTTGTAGGGAGAGGATTTCGCTACTCATCGGGCTCACGTTTTCTTCTGTGGTTGCGGAGTAAGCAGTGCCGACTAATGCTATCATAAATAGATTGGTCCTAGTGTCCAGGACTATATCATTTTCTGTCGTGGCCATGAATGGTGCGGCAGGGTTCCGTGCTAGGCATCTCCTCTTTTCTTGCTTGATTTTGAAAGTGAACTGATCATAAGTGAGTCTCGTTAGATTGAAAACTTCCTCCTCTTGTCCTTCAGAGGTACCTAGTTCTGAGAGTGAAAAACGTGTGTTGATTGCGGGCACTTCGATGGGTGGCAACTCTCTCTGTACCCCTATTAGTAGAGGAGGTGTCTCGGTGTTTTTGGAAGAATTGTCTTTCGATCTTCGATCCTCTTCCTCTTTTCCCTTCTGTTCTACTTCTTCTTTCAATAGCCATTCTGCCTCTGCCTTATCCTATTCTTCCTTTTTCCTGTGCTTAGCTTCTGCTTTTTTTTCCTCTTCTTCCTTCCTTTTGCGTTCAACCTCCACCTGAACTAATTCCCTTTTGAGATGTTGCTCGGCTTCTGCTTTCGCCTCTTGCTCTTCCTTTATTTTGCGGGCATTCTCTTCCTGTTTCTTTATCTACTATGCCCTTAGGTGTTTCTTACGTTTATCTTCATCCTCTTTCGCTTTTTCTTCAACCTCTCGCTGAGCTTTCGCTTCCTTTTCCTTCTGTTGGGCGGAAGAGATAGGGCCTGTGTTAGTTTGGGGCTTCTTGGCCTGGGAAGACGAGGCTCCTCCCAATTTGTGGATTCTCTCCTCCAGAGTTTGATCATATTGGTCCTCCTGATTGGTCAATGCTTCCGGGGCAAGTTCCTTATCCTTGTTGTACCAGTTTCTTGCCCCATCTTCAGCTGGGCATTTAGTATGTTGGTAGCTCCATTTGAACTTGGCCCATTTGCAATGGGCGGGGACTGTCCTCTCAGAATCGTATGTCCAGTAATCCAAAGGCGCCAGGAAGAATCGTCTGATTTTCTCAGATTCTACCTCCACCTCTTTGAAATCCTTGATGGTCTAAGCATGAAGGGTGAGTGGCAGTGTGGGCCATGGCTTCTTCTTACCTTTAGTAAGGACATTCGAGAAGTCGAAAGTCATCTGATAACATGCTTCCTAAAGTAGCATCCTATTAGTGACGAATCAGGGCATAGCATGGGGAGTCTTAAATGAACCGAAGACTCGGATGAAGGTGCCTTCTACAAATGGAAACCAATGTGCTACCTTCACTATCGTTTCCATGGCTCTCCAGCACATGCATGGGGTATCCTAACCGAACAATTTCCTGTAGAGTGCAGGGATGAAACTTTGTGCGATTGGCTCTATATTATGCTTATATTTAGAGTCCCAGATTACCTGCAACTCCTTGTGAATTGGGTGTGCTCGCTCCTGATCCCAGTTGTGAGCCCATCCCTCAGAGTGGCACCTAGAACAAACTGCAGCCAATAGATAGGAGGCCATGTAAAATTCGGATGAGTATCTTTCCTCAGGTGCTAGTGCTGCAGATATGTTGGTTTTGAGAGCCGCTACTAGTAAGCTAGCCCAATTGAAATGGGTGCCATATATGGTAACAAAGTGCATCAGGGATACCCAAGAACCACTAAAAGTGGTGGCATTGGGACGACCATACATTCTACAAAGCATAGCTGCTACGAGCTTATAGACCTTTCTGAGGCCTGCTACTTGATACTCCTGGTCCTTTTTTACTTTGAACTTCTCCGGTTCTTCCCACTATCCTCTCAGGGTGTCTGCTATGGGAACCTCACGGGTAGTGGCCTATTCCTCTGTGAACGTCTGTTCCCACTCTAGAAGTGCGTAATAGTACTCCGCATCCTGGCCTTTTATATTTGCAAAAGCTTTCCCCTCGTGATCCCGAATGACCCACATCCTGGGGTCAATATTTTGTATGATCCATTCAATAATTTTGGCACATGGGAAGATAGTTGGGTGGGCCCCTATGCAGTGAATCTTTGACCTCTTAACTTGCACATATACCTTCCAGTCTGGGAGGTCCTCTAGGAACTCAGGTTGTGCGAACTCTTGGTATACTTGATACCAACTCATGCTTTCACCTCTGCTGAATACACATGTGGTGTCCCCATAGATAGGGGGAGGAGACACAAGTAATTCGATTTCTTTGATCTCTATCTCTAGGCTCTTGTTCTTCCTACGGACCGCTGGGGGCCCCATGTCACTTGAGGCTGAAGAGATGGAGACGCACTCTAACTCTGCTTCGAGGTTCCATAGCATATTCAATACTGATTTTAACTCTGCCCAACTAAGGTCAAGGAAGGGGAGAAATTGCGACTTAGTGACCCATTGCCTAGGTCGCCGAGTCGCGCTGGCTTAAAAATTCAGAGGAAAACTATCCTGTGACTTGGCGACTTGTGACTAGGTCACGGGGTCGCTGAGTCACACTGGTCTAAACATCCAAGAAGATGCGACCTTGCGACTTAGCGACTTGTGACCGGGTTGCTGAGTCGCAAGGTCACAAAAGTTGAGTTTTTGAGCGAGATGTGACTTAGTGACTAGGAACCGAGGTTGCTGGGTCGCGGGGGTCGAAAGGTCGCGGGGTCAGGGGTCGCGCTAGGGCTGGGCAGACGAATTTGACGGCGGCACGGTCTTTTGCATAATTTTTGGCTTAAATTAATAAAGGGAGACAGTGAGGAAAAATCATAAACTGAAGATGAAGTGGTCATTAGAGGAAGAGATAGACATAAGGGAGGTTGGTTGGCTTCATCTAAAAGTCTACATAAGAGTGGAAGGGTTTGGAGGGTTAGAGAAGAAACATGTTCAAAGAGGATCTGCAATTGAGGATAGCTGGTGGCTTACAAAGAGCTAAGATAAGGGGAAAGGGGCAACAAATAGAAAAAATGAAAACATCAGGAGGATTTGGCAAGTTACCCAAGAAAATCGTGCTCCAATTGGCATGCCAGAAGTGTTTTTACTCTCTGTCGCATGAGTGAAATGCGACCTGGATGACCTTTATATTTATAAAGGAGTTGCATGTGCGGCCATTAAATGAGGTCGATGGGTCACAAATAGTCTACATTGATGACATGTGCGACCTCACGACCCTGCGACCTTGTGACCTGGGGGTCGCAGGGTTGTAGGGTCGCTAGGTCGCAACTGTTTAAATTTGGGAGCGATGCATGACTTAGCGACTTGGTGACCTGATAGGTCACAAGGTTGCTAGGTCGCTGATTGGAAACAAAGACCTATTTGGTGACCTAGCAACTTAAATATTTTGAAAATACTTGAACTTAAGGTTTTAACTTCGCTTTTCGATGCTTAGGGGCTCAAAAAGTTTTAGAGGGTGAAATTTTTGGAGGGTGTTGTAGCATCTACAACAGACTCAATGATTGATCTTATGTTCTGACGAGTGAGAAAGGGTATCATGAAAAGAGAACCAATCAAGGTGCAGAACAACAGCAAGAAGTTCTCCACATGAAGTCTTCAAGTGGGCAGCATTGCATACAGTCATTGTAAAGGTATCATTATATTGAGTCATTGTGAAATTTGTACAAGTGTCTATTTTCCAAGAGTTGAAGAGGCAATTTCGGGAGGTCCAGGATCATCATTAAGTGGTTGTGTCATAGTTAGGGTTATGGTCTAGTGTGTCTTATTCTTCTACATCATTCTATATCATTGTAAAGTGGACCATTTTCCTTGGTACGTGAGCCCATTCTTCTTTGATTCTTCTATAGGGTGGTAGGGTGGTAGGGTGGTGCTAGGCTGGTGCATGAAGTCACCAACAGGTTCAAGTCAGTGAAAAATTTAGGGTGGTAGGGTGGTACTAGGGTGAGTTGTAGCTCATTGGGTGTTGGGGCATCCATTCAGTTGACTACTAAAGAATCTCGGGCGTTGGAGCATCCATCCAGTGGGAGTTGGAGAAGAATGATTGTCTAGATTCTAGGAAGTTGGAGCTTTATTTTCAATTGGAGTTTAATATTAAAGAATTATTGGAAAAACATTCAAGTGGTTTTTTTCCCGGAGGGGGTTTCCACCTTAAAAATTGTGTGCATTTGTGTTCCTTTTGTTTACTGCTATCATTGTACAAACACTGATAATAATTGAAGATTAACTAATGCTATGAAAGATTAATAATAATACTAATTCAAAGGAATATTGATTCACCCTCCCCCCCACCCCCTCTCAGTATTTCCAACAATTGGTATCAGAGCTTGGTTCCTTCAATAATAGTTTAACAAATGGAAGGAGGTCATGGAGAATACCAAGTGTTTGTGCTCAACCTAGTCTCCTAAATTGAGTTCATTTAATTGTCAACCAGGGTTGGTAAACTGCTAAAGTGAGGTGCACTGTATGTGCTTAGGTGTTTGTTTCTTACTGCATTGTGTTTAGTGTTTTATGATGTTTTTGGTCTTTTTATGGTTTTATGCTCACAAGGGAAAGAACTAAATGCTGGTGGAAAGAAGCTACTAATTAAAAACAGAGTGAAGCCTAATTTGTTGATGACAAATGACAAATGCAAATACTGAGACAAAACCAAACCTAACTATGACTTAGCAAAATACAAAGCTTGATAATGACTTCAAGAAAATAAATCACAGCATGAACTTAACTTGTCCAATTCTTTCATTAAAGATATTTTGGACGAGCTTGAGAAATGGGCAGCTAAGTGTAAAAATTCTCCTAACTAAGAAATTGAACAATCAACTTATAATGATACAACATTTTATCCATGATTAAAGATTTGTTGAAACATATTTGGAAAAGAACATTTGTAACGTCATAAGATCTCTACTCTAAAACTAGCTCCTAATTCTGTTCTGCAATTTAGTTTAACACCACTAAACCTGACTCAAAAGTTATATATTTCCTTTTAGAATAGTCTTTTGAGGAAAGGCTTGTTTGTGAAATGGTAAAAAGGTTGCAAAATTACTTCAGGCCTTATACTGATACTATCTTCTGTCTAGATGATTATGAGTTAATATAGGTTTAGAACAAAAGAAGTTTTGTAAATAATGAAGGCCATGGTATTTAAGTTTAACAACTAATGCAATTTAATATGCAATGGATGGAAACCAAACGTGGAATGTAAATACAGTGAGCTAAGCTAGAACTGAACTAGAGTGCTACTAGTCTATAGTAAACAGTGCGAAAATAACAAGCCATTATCAAACTTGAAATGAAATAACAGAGCATGAATTAAATGCAATTTGCCTCCGGAGTGCCCTAACTAAGTTATCATGCAATTAATCTATGGGATTCTACAACCTATTTTGTTCATCATGAATGGTATTTTGGAAGAGCTTGTTAGAACAATCCTGGCTGTACAATTCAATGCATTTGAATACAAACATGAAAACTGAAAACAAGTACAATTAAAAACTAAGACATCACAGCTATTTCCTACTTGTTATTATGATGTTTTGGAAGAGCTTTTTAAGAGTAAGATCAGCTATGCTACTTAGTGAAAAAAAGCAACTAAATCCTACAGTATCACAGTCATGCCTTAGTCATCATAATGATTTCTTGGAAGAGTTTACTAGAGTAAGTTCAACTGTGATAATGAATGAAAGGAATTGAAAATAAAATCTATAACACTACATCCATTTCTCATTCATTATAATGATTTTTTGGAAGAGTTTCTTAGAAAAAGTATAGCTACAATGACTAATGAAATTAACTATGAATGCAAACTTCAAAGACTTGAAAACGGACTAAGATACTTATCTAAATTGCAAAAGTAAAGCCGCTCAGGAGGCAGGGGCCCTCTACCACCAGAGTAGCACAAAATCTAACTCAAGATCAACTCAGCGCGTTCAGAGAAATGTTGTCTTCTTCATTAAAGGAAAATAACTTAAAACAGAGTATTCTCGGTCTTCAAAAATATAACAGTCAATCCACGAAATCTAATCAAAATCTAGAACTTGTCTCTCGGTTTCCCGAGTACATTTATAACAAATATTCATAACAGAAATTGAGATAATACGGGAATCATTGTCTTTTCATATCAAAATCGTACTAGAACTCTAAATATGGCAGCTTAAAGTGACAAAGGACATCTGGACTGTCCTTGTCCTATTAGGAGTCTGCCTCCTTGTGTGAGTTCCCACGTACAAAACCATGTCCAGAATTCCGTTCATTCTTCATGGTGAGCAACAAACGTTGAGGACATGATGTGGAATATACCCATGTGTGGCTTTTCCTGAGAGGACACCTAGAACATGCTTGAACGTGAAGACAACTGCAGAATTGGCGACTAGCTACGGAATGTCTACATTTTGTAGCTAGTTTCAGTTCAAAATACATTACAATGACAAAATCAAAAAACTTAGCAAGTTAGCCATGATATTCATTCTTAAAGTAATTTTAACTAATTTCATTGATCATTTGAGCCTAGGATAACAATGGACAAAAGAAAAATGGAGTGAAGTTTGATGGAAGAAAGAACAATCTTGGGGCTCAACACCAAGAATGGTGTACCTTTGTTTAATGAAAATAATTATGCACTCTAGAAAGGAACAATGGAGGTCTATCTCTTGGTGCAAGGTTACGAAGTATGGGACATTGTTCAAAATGGCTTTACACCAACCTCAGATGAACAAGGTAAGAATAATTTGGTAAATGATGCAAAAGCAAATAATATTATTATCAATGGACTTATTGAATCTGCTTATCATCAAGTGTTGGGTTGTAAAACTGCCAAAAATGTATGGGACAAGCTTGAGAATATATATGTAGGTGAATCAAATGTCAAAGAAGCAAAGCTTCAAATCTACAGAGAAAAATTTGAGCAACTCAGAATGAAAGAAGATGACAACATTGTTTCATACTTCCAACATGTTGATGAAATAACCAACACTTTGGAAGGATTGGGAGAGCCTATTGATGAGAAGACTATTATATGAAATATTCTTAGAACGTTACCAAGAAGATTCAACCCAAAGATATCGATCTTAGAATAAAGTGCAAATCTAGACAAACTCAACAAAGATGAATTACATGGAGTTCTCATAGCATATGAAATGACACTTGATGAAGAAGAGGGTACTTCGCATCTAGAACCGCGTTCACTGCATCTAAGAAAACCAATAAGGACAAAAAAACTTCAAAGGTAAAGACCTGCACCTGCAAGTGTGAAGAAAAGGAAGATGATGAAGAAGGTATTTCAGATGGAGAATATTCTTACTTTATGAGAAAAATAAAAATTGGTAAAGGAAAACTCAATGGTAAACTTCCATTGATATGTTTCGGCTGTGGTGAGGTTGGGAATTTTGTAAAAAACATCCGAACAAAAGTGATGGCAACTCAAAAGGAAAGAAAGACTTTAAGAAATTCAACAAGCAAGGAAAGAAGAAAGGATTCAAAAGGAACTTTCTCTCTAAAGAAGATAGCTCATCATATGATGAAGACAGTGACAGTGAAGAATAAGCCAATGAGATAGTACTGTTTATAGCCAAGCACAATAAACAAGAGGTATCAAACAATGAAGAAGAAGGGTTGACCATAGAATAATTTTCTAAGGAGGCAATTAGGCTTATAAAAGAGCTCAAGGCTGAGAAGGTCTATTCCATTACTCTTGAAGAACAAGTTCAAGGTCTCAAAATTGAAGTTGAAGAACACAAATGCATTTAAGAGTCACTTCAAAAGAATTTGGAAGAAAGAAACCAAGAAAGGGAAGCATTAGAAGCTGAAGTAGTCTCGCTGCGTAGGGAAATGAAGAATGGAAAAACTATCCAAAACTATGCCAACAACTCAAGGGCATTGGAAGAAATCATCAAAAATCAACAATCTTACAATGATAGAACTGGCCTCGGTTACAAAGAAGAAGAAGCAGGACCTTCTACACCAAAATACAATGAGCCTATGAGATCTGACAGACATGTAGACTTCATTGGACAAGATTCACAAGAACAACCTTGGAAGACACTTCCCTGATAAAGATTTCTATCCAAGTACCAACATATTTTTCATGGCTATTGTTATTCATGTGGAAAATTTGGTCATAAAGCTGTAGAATGTTGCACGTACCTTAGGAACCAATACAATTCATGGAGATATGTCAAATATGAACCTCCCAGTGCTCAACGAAACATAAATATATTTGAACATTCAATAAATAATATTGAATGTTACAAATGTCAAAACTTTGGACACATAGCCATAGACTGTAGACTTGAAAATCCTCTAGAAGAATCTTCGAAGTTACAAAACGAACGAACATGGAAGAAGAAGACTGATAATTGTGCTCTCGCTCTCAAGGCTCAAAACAACAAAGATGTGTGGAATGTTGATAGTAGTTTCTCAATGCATATGACTAGAGATAGAAAGAATTTTAAATCTCTGAAAGAGAAGAAGGATGGAACCATGTCCTTTGGAAATGATGGATATTCAGATATTACAGGATCAGGTACCGTCACTCTCAGAAGCAAATATTCTCTAGCCAAGAATGTTCTATTGGTTGAAAACATGGACCACAATATGCTCAGTGTTGGACAAAAGTGTGATCAAGGACACACAATGCTATTCAACTCCACAAAATGTGAAATCATTAAAGGAAGGTATGGTAAAATTTTGGCTACAGTAAGTCGAGCTCCAAACGACATATATGTTCTAGATGAAGTAACTAAAGCATGTCTACTAGCTAAGAAGATGAAAGCTAGTTATGGCACAAATGAATGTGTCACATAAACTTTGACAATCTTGTCAAGATAAGAAAAAAGGAAGCAGTACGAGAAATTCCAAAAATCTCAAAACCTTCCAACACACTATGTGAGGCCCGTCAGCACAACAAGGAGACACATTAGGGGAATTTTGAGGTCTAAAATGGGCCTCCTAAGGAAATAATAAAATAATAGCTAAACCAATAAAATAATATGTATGAATTTGCAATTCAATTTTTGCACCAAAATCAATGTAACCATGGTTAAATTCAATTCAAAAGTTGTACTAAAAAAAAAAAAAAAAAAAAAAATTGTATTGACGTGACTATAAATAAGAATGAGATTTTCAAGAAAAAATCATTATCATTGCACAACTAATGCATTTTTCCTTTGTACTTAAATAGCTTAAAATAAAATATAAATATAAATTCTTAAATTCTTAATTATAAAATATGCTATTAATTAAAATTTATATTATTTAAATTATATAATAATATGTAATTAATATACTATATAAAATAATATATTTTTTTATGTATGAATTTTATATTAGATATTGAATTGTTTTGATGTATAAATAAATATTTGAAAATATGCAAATATAATATTTATTAAAAAATGGAAATGCATGTGAAGTGAAAATGGCTCATAGGGTTTGCGCCACCTATGCATGTGGCTCTTCTGTTTCCGCCGCGATACAGTCAGGCTTGGCTGCCTTTGGCGGTCTTAGAAATCCACCATCAGTGCTCCCGCGTGGGCTATTCCTTGGAGACGACTGTGTGGGCTGCGATGGCGACTCATACATCCTTTTTTTCAGGCACGCCTCTTCTTCCCTTGGCCTTCCTGGCCATTGCTAGAAACGCTCTCTCCCACACCAAGCTGCGCGTGCTCGACCCCATAGATGGCTCAGGGTTTGCTCCTCGGCATTATGCAATTAGGCTGCTCTCAAGCACATAGTTCTGTTGCGCTCCTAGTTCTCACTGATTCGATAGGATTTTGCTCCTATTCCGCCCTCCGCCTTTGTTTTTTCCCTCGAAAATTTCTTTCCGGGGTGACAACCAGAGGAATCCTCCCATCACAAGCATGAAGACCCCTCTGCAGCACCGCGAGCCCTCCGAAATCGTTCAAACTTTCTGCTCTAACTGCAAGGATAACCCATATCCACTTTCAGATTCAGATCGTTCTTCTCATAGGAAAAACCTTGCTTATGTGGGTCCAATCCTTGAACCTGGTGCTTCTTCTCTCAAAGTCCATAGAACTCAAGCTAGGGATCCCCTCCTCATCTTTGCATCTCCTTCATGCAGGTAAATATCTTGATGATTGTCTCCCTCTTTCATTTTACAAAATAGAAAAGAATGCTATGGTGAATATTTCCCTCCGTCTGAGGGGAGGCACAGTAGGTCAAACCTCTGATCCCAAGGGTTTCTCTTACAAATAAGCAGTAAATGCTCAGCCATCTAAGCATTCTGCTCCTCCCCCAGAAGCTCCCAAGCCTTTCTTGGTAAACAAAATGGAGGAAGTTCCCTCTGTAGAAATCTCCCACCCAGATCTGGAAGAGCAGCTTCAATTCTTTATAGAATATGCCATCATCTATAGGTTCAATGGACTTTGGCCCTACACAGAATATTTATACATATGGATTCACTTCACCTGGACCAACACTGCAAGGTCATTCTCTGCTCCAAGGGATTCTTCATCGTTATCTTTGCTGACAGCAAGGAATAACAAACAGCCCTAATAGGAGGTCCTTGGTTCTGGGGAAAAGCAGGGCTATTCCTAACCCCTTGGTTCCCCGACTTTGATCCCTCCATGACAGTCATCACCAAAATTCTGATTTGGGTCAGGCTTCCCAACTTGCCCGCTCACCTATGGCACTGTGCAGTCTTCCAAGCAATTGGAAACTCTTTGGGTCTCTTTCTTGCTATAGATCCCTCAAGAGGCCTGAAGGGTCTCTACACCTATGGAAAAATATGTGATGAGATTGATATTAGCAAAGGATTACCTGACCAAATCATTCTCAAAGTTGGGGATTTCTCATGGTCACATAATTTAGAATATGAAAATACAACGTTCCACTATCAGCATTGCCATTAAACTGGACATCTTTAGAATTCTTGTGCTCTATTTCTTGCCCAATAGAAAAAAAACACTCGCAAATCGAAATATAAAAGCTGGAAATACTTTGATCCGCCTCCCATGGAGGACATTGAGTCCTCTAGCTCAGATGAGGAAGAGTGTGATTTAGATGATGAGATTTATACTCAACAACAATTGCTCTCCCTAATCGTCCCCGAGAGGCCCCCTGCCTCCTAGAATCTTCAGAAATGTATGCATGAGTCCAACACCTCTGATTCAGACAAAGAATCTCCTCCATTGACCAGCAAAAATCTTGAGGTGGTTTCAATCCACCTGCCCCCTGATGACTGGGTTAAAGTCACAAAAAAGAAAGAGAAGAAAATTAGTATCGCAAACTCTAACCTCTCTGCATAGAGTGCTTTGTCTGTCTTCTTGGCTCCTATTGCTCTTCCTCTGCTTCTCTTGACAACATTGTGAAATCGTGGCGGTTCACTGATTCCTTCATGCTCCCTCGTTTTCCTGCTTCTCATGATTTTTAACTCCATTTGTACTGTGAGATTTTTAATAGAACAGTCCCTCCTAATTTACAAAAAAAATATTTATTGAAAAATGTGTAAATACATGAAGATTGTGTAGGGATATGCATTGTTTCTTTCAAAAAATATGAAATGACAATAATAATATTTTATTCAAGAAGTGTGAAATGACATTATTATGAGTACTTTACTTTATGACTATAAAAGTACTTAGAGCACTACCATGGTTAACCATGATTTTTTATCTACCATTGAGAATGTGACAAGTAAGTACCTTTAACTCAAGAAATGCCACTTCAACCATTAGGGATGATGTCATCCCCTAAAATGTGATTGGTTCTCATAAAGTGAATTTTGATTGTACATTTTCCTTAGGAGGCCCATTTTAGACCTCAAAATTCCCCTAATGAAATTCGAAATTAAAACAAAAGAACACTTTGCATCACATCCATTGGAATTGATACATACTGATCTATGTGGTCCTGTGAGAACAAAAATCTTATATGGAGAATTACATTTCATGTTAATGATAGATGACTATACCAGGATGATAGTCGTCAGCTTTCTAAAGAAAAAAATCTGAAGCATTTGAGTGCTTTAAGATCTACAAGGAGTTGGTCAAAAATGAAACTGGTTTGAAAATAAAGTGTCTAAGATAAGATAATGGCGAAGAATTCACTTCCAAATTATTTCAGCAATACTATGATGAAAATTGAATAAAAGGACAATTTTCAACAACACGAACACCTCAGCAAAATGGAGCCGTTGAAAGGAAGAATAGAATCGTATAGGAAATGGGTAGAACAATGCTGAAGGAATCAAAATTGGATGAAAAATTATGGGTTCAAGCAATTGATGTGACAGTCTTCATTATCAACCGAAGTATTCTCAGAAATAATTGCAACAAGAACCCATATGAATTATGGAAAGGAAAACTGGCTAATGTAAAATATTTCAGAATGTTCGGAAGCAAATGTTATTTCAAAAGAGAAGATCAAAAGTTGGGTAAGTTTGAATCACATGTTGATGAAGGTATCTTTGTTGGTTACTCATGCAAAATAAAGGCATATAAATGCTATAATCTAAGACAAAAACAGATAGTGGAGAGCATAAATCTTACATTTGACGAAGATGGTGTTCTAACAAATTAATGATGAGGATCTAGAATCTTTGAAACATGAGAGAGAGGTGACAAAATTCTAGAAAAAGAAGCAACTGTCAACCAAGAAGAAGTAAATAATTATCATCAATAGATACATGAAAAACAACAAGAAGCTCCTCCAAATAGAACAAAAGAATGGATTCAAAAGAACCATCCATAAAATAAAATCATTGGTGACATAAATGAAGGTTGACAAGTTTGTTCATCACAACAAGCTCACATTTATTTTCTAGCAACCTTTGAGCCTAATAGTTTTGAGGAAGCCAACCAGAATGAATATTGGGTAGCAGTTATGAATGAAGAGTTGGACCAAATCAAGAAGAATAACACCTGGAAATTAGTTCCATGAACAAAAGATAAAAATTTCATTGGGACTAAATGGGTGTTTAGGAACAAATTGAATGAAGATGCACAGGTTACCAGAAACAAAGCAAGAATGGTTTGCAAAGGCTATGCACAAGTGGAAGGAATTGATTTTGATGAAACATTTTCACCAGTTTCCAGAATGGAAGCCATCCAGATGTTTCTCGCCTATGCATGTTCTAGAAAAATCAAAGTCTACCAAATGGATGTTAAGTCAACATTTCTCAATGATGAATTAGAAGAAGAAGTTTACATCGAACAACCAGAAGGTTTTCTACTATCTGAAAAAGAAGGTTATGTTTGCAGGTTAAAGAAGGCTCTATATGGTCTTAAGCAGGCTCCCAGAGCATGGTATGCTTGTCTTGATGGATATCTACGTCAACAAGTGTTCAAGAAAGTACTGTTGATAACAATATTTATGTACAAATAGGTAAAGATAATTTAAGAATCGTTGAGCTATATGTGGATGATATAATCTTTGGTAGAAATGATGATCGAATAAGTAAGAAATTTTATACAAATATGCAAAGTGAGTTCGAGATGTCTTTACTTGGTGAGCTGACATAATATTAGGGCTTCAAATATCTCAGCAAGAGAAAGGAATATTTATATGTCAAGCCAAGTACATCAAGGAAATGATCAAGAAATTCAAAATGGAAGATTGCAAACTCGTCCTTACTCCGATGGTAACATGTTGCAAATTGAGCATAGACGACTCATCTAAGGATGTGGATCAGAGGTTGTACAGATCTATTGTTTGTAGTATTCTATATGTAAGAGCCTCTTGGCTAGATGCTATGCAAGCAATTGGAAAAGTAGCAAGATTCCAAGAAGCACCAAAAGAATCACATATTATTGTCGTCAAAATAATTCTTCGATATCTAAAGGGCACACCAGAATATGGCTTGTAGTATCCCAAGGGTAAAAATCTCATTATTCAAGCCTTTACAGATGCAGATTGGGTAGAAAGAATTGATGATCATAAGAGTACTAATGGAGAAACATTCTATCTAGGTGGTTGTCTCGTATCATGGTTGAGAAAAAATCAAACCTCAATCTCGTTATCTCCAGTGGAAGCAGAATACATTGCAGCGACAACTTGTTGTACTCAAGTCCTTTGGATGAAACAAACTTTGCAAGATCTTCAAGTACAATTCAGTGAGCCTATTCCCATATTTTGTGATAACATCAGTGCCATCAACATATCCAAGAATCTTGTCATGCATTCAAAAACAAAATACATTCCAATCAAACATCATTTTGTTAGAGAATAAGTCTTTGAAAAGAATATCAAACTTGAATATGTTGGTACAAAAGAACAAATTTCTGATATCTTCACTAAGCCTTTACCTCGTGAAGCATTTGAATATCTTTGCTAGAAGCTTCAGATTTTTCCAAGTTCTCATTATATTTTCCTTATTCAGAAAATAAAGGGGGAGTGGAAGTGTGTACAGTTCCACAGGATGGTTGTCTGTCAAGGGGGTTACCCTTTTCCATTGATATCAAAGGGGGATAGAATGTTGTAGGAAGAGGTGTCATGATCGCAGGGGGAGTACTTGTGTTTCCATTAATGCCAAAGGGGGATATTTTTTATCAGTGGTTGTCATTGATGTTAACCCAAGCAGCACCAGGGGCTACCCTGATCTTGCATGGGAATTTTTACTTGAAAATTTACTCTATTATGAGTTAAGGATATTTTGGATGGTTTCTAATTGTCAAGATGTTTCCTTTTCTATATGACACACCACGTAATTCTTCACGGTTTAAGAGGTATTCATGTTTGAAGTTAGTAACCCCGGTTAGTGGGCTAAAACCCCACGGGGTTGTGGCATGACACTAATCATTTGTTGTGGTCATTGAATAGTCAATAATTAATAATTTTTTAAGCTCCTAAAATCCCTCCAACATTCACTTTTTGAAGACCGTCTCAACCTAAGCATTTATATAAATTGTGACTCTCATATCCTCCTCATGGAAGGATTTTGTTACTAAAAATAGGCCATCGTGGCATTTTCATTGTAACTTTTTTTCTGCAAAGTTTAAGATGCTAAAAAAAAAAACCCCACTTGGGAGAAATCTTGATGAAGCTCTTGTTTGAATTTTAGATCTTGGTTTGCTATATTTTCGTATATATGATCTACGGAATTTAGGGTTTTTGCAAGCTTACAAATTTCATCTCAAAGAGGTGACCTTGGGAAAATTGTCATAACTCTCTCTGAGAATCGGATTAGAATTTTGTAAAAGGTGGTAGATAGTGCACAGAATGTAGTTTTTTTTGTATCAACTTCAGAATTAAAGGAGGAAACAATGACACGTGGTATGCTGTACAAGTTAGCTCTACTGAACTATACCATAATTAGGTCATTGTGAGAGATTGGGTAAATTTTGCCTTGAAGAATCCAAACCATGTTAGACCTATGGCATTGGAAAGAAGACTCAGAGCGCTACTACAAGACCGAAGATCACATATTGGGGATCTGAAATCATAGAGATACATTAGATTCAATATCGATCTCCTAGAAGGCAAGAAAAAGATAGATCATGTGCTCTTAAGGGCTGGAAAGGACCTGAATTTATAAGGAAGAAAAGCAAAGAAAGGTGCAAAAAAATGATGCAACAGAGGTAATATCCAGGTAAGTATCTTCTGTATATGCATGTTCATCTCTTAATTGCATTAGGTTATTTGTATTATAAGTTGTTGTTTTTGTTTAGCATTGGCATATTCTCTGCAGGATGAGGTAAGTTTTTCTATTATCATGTCATGGGTATTTCCTTGAAGACTTTTTGCAAGTATTATATATTCATCATGATAAGACTAAATGCATGATCTAATGTTCTGAAGAGTGAGAAAGGGTAGCATGACAAGATCAACAATCAAGGTGCAGAACAACAACAAGAAGTTCACCACATGAATTCTTCAATTGGACAACGCTGCATATAGTCATTGTAAAGGTATCATTGTAATGAGTCATTGTAAAAGCATCATTGTAAAAGTTGTACAAGTGTTTATCTGCCAAGAGTTGAAGAGATAGTGTCGGGAGGTCCAGGATCATCATTAGGTGGTTGTGTCATAGTTGGGGTTATGCTCTAGTGTGTCTTCTTCTTCTACATAATTCTATATCATTGTAAAGTGGACCATTTGCATTGGTACACAAGTCCATTCTTCTTTTATTATTATATAGGGGTGTAGGGTGGTGCTAGGCTAGTGCATGAAGTCACCAATAGGTTCAAGCCTGTGAAAACTTCAGGGTGGTAGGGTGGTTCTAGGGTGAGTTGTAGCTCATTGGGTGTTGGGGCATCCATTTAGTTGACTACTGAAGGATCTCGGGCATTGAAGCATCCATCCAGTGGGAGATAGAGAATAATGATTTTCTAGATTCTAGGAAGTTGGAGCTTTCTTTTCAATTGGAGTTGAATATTAAAGAATTATGAGAAAAACATTCAGGTGGTTTTGTCCCAAAGGGGGTTTCCGCCTTAAAAACTATGTGCATTTTTGTTCCTTTTGTTTACTACTATCATTGTACAAAACTTGATAATAGTTGAAGATTAACTAATTCCATGAAAGATTAATAATAATACTAATTGAAAGGAATATTCATTCACCTCCCCTCTCAGTATTTACAACAAACAACACCATTTTGTTGAGGAGTATAAACAACAGTTTTATGTCTAAAAATCACTTCATCCTTATAGTATTGGTCAAATTCTAAAGAAGTAAATTCACCTCCATTGTTAGTTCTTAAACATTTAATTGATTTTCCTGTTTTCTTTTCCACCATAGCTTTAAATTGTTTAAAAAAATTAAATACATCAGCTTTATTTTTTAACATATAGAACCAAACCTTCCGAGAGAAATCATAAATAGTTGTTAAGAAATATAATGCACCTCCATAAGGCACAGTAGGAGATGGTCCCTAAATATCAAAATGAATATAGTCCAAAATTTATGTACTATTATGACTTCCAGTTTTAAATATTTGTTTACATTGTTTTCCATACACACAATTTTTACAAAAATCCAACTTCAAGGATTTCAAATCAGGAAGCAACTTGCGGTTCATCAGTACCTGAAGACATTTCTCGCTCATGTGACCTAGGTGCTGATGCCATAGGTGAGAACCTTCTTCTTATTTTTCTGATACAATCACTGCCTCACTGAATTGAGTACTTCGTTTGAGTCTATAAATATTTCCAACATTTTCTGCCTTCATAACAACCAGGGTGCCTTTTGAGACTTTCAACACTCCATTATGACCTGTAAACTTATAACCATCCGAATCCAAAACTACCAAAGAAATCAAAATTTTCCTCAATTCAGGTACATGTCTAACCTCATATAATTTTATAACTGTATCATCATACATATTAATTTTTACGTTTCCCATCCCAACAGTCTAAGAAGATACATTATTTCCCCTAAACATGGAACTACCATTCACAACTTCATATGAAGTAAACCAATTTCTCTGCAGACTCATGTGATGAGAAGCACCAGATCCTAACAACCAACTTTCAACACTCTGAGAGACATTACAGACAGGGAAAGCTTCATCTACTATTCCTACTTCATAAGATAAAACTTCATCAACTATACATGAATCAACTTGATTTTCTTCCTTCTTCTAGTTTTCAGACTCCTTCAGTTTCCAACAGTCTTTCTTGAGGTATCCAATTTTTTTGCAATACCAACATTTATCTTTACACTTCTTTCCCTTTGATTTTGATCTAAAATAACCCCTTGCTTTCACCGCTATCCTCTTTGACCGGCCTGTAGCTACCATTGCTTCTGGTGTAGAAGTTTGAATACTGGATTTTCTTCGAACCTCTTCAGATAACAGAGCTCCCACAACTGATTCAAATCTCAAAGAACCAATAGTGCTCAAACTGATTGAAGTTTTGAAGTGGTCCTATGACTTGGGCAGAGAACACAACAAGGTTATAGGTTTTTATTCTTCCTGAATTTTAACTTCCATATATGACAATTCGAAAATAAGTGTATTACAAACATTTAAAAAATTTATGCAACTTTTATACCCTCCTTCATCTGAAGACTGTACAATTGTCTTTTAAAATAAATTATGTTGGTCATTGATTTGGTCATATACAAAGTTTACAGTTTTCCCCACAAACTTGCAGTTGTACTCTCTTCAACTATATTGAAGAGAACTTCATTTGCAAGGAATAAACTAATGGTACTGAGAGCTCGGGAATCCAAGTCCTCCTAGTCTGAATTTGTCATGCTTGTAGGTTTTTTCTTCACCTCGTCTAATGCTTTGTGCAACCCTTGTTGCACCAAAAGGTCCCTAATTTTTAGTTTCCACAATGTGAAATTGTTCTTCCTGGTGAAATTCTCCACCTCGAACTTTTCATTTGTCATTTTGGCCATTTATTCCTACTATGGTTTCCTGGTTTTCCCTTCTTTCTTAAATTTCCATCTAGGGTTTCAAAAATTTGTTTCCCTTCTTTCAGCTAGGTTTAAAAAAATATATATATGATTTTCACTTCTTCTAGTAGGGTTTATGATTTCCCTTGTTCTAAATTTCCAAAATTTCCTAAAAAGAATATTTCAAACCCTATTCAAATATTTCTATTCAAACCCTTCTAGTTCAAAATTTCAAAAATAAAATTTATCCTTTTAAAATTTTCAGAAACAATTTCATACAGAAAATCCTCCTCTTCAACCTGAAAATTTCCTTCTTCATTTCCTTCTTAAAAAAAAAGTATGTTTTCCTTAAAAAATATAATATCAGTAATGCGTGCCTTTTCAAAATAAAATATTCTAAAAAAAATGTACCCAATTTTCATTCAACTGATTGGGCCTGTTCTTTCCAGCATTGTAATAGACACAACGACTATCTTTCTCCCTCCAAACAGTGGACAGGGAAATACAAAAATAGGTTGGCTCGATTTTGATAAAATAGTGGATAGACCAGCTCAGGCTCTTCCCTCTGGCGGCAGGTTAAACTGATTTGAATTATGTAAAAAGCAGCCAAAGGTGCACAAACTGTAGTTTCCTTTGTATCGATGTTAGAGCCGAAGGAGAAAACACTGACATGTGGCACGCCGTACAAACTCGCTCTACTAAACCAGTCGATAATTAGGTCATTGTGGGAGATTGGGCATAACTTTTCCTTGAAGAATCGAAATCAGGTTAGAACTTTGGCATTGGAAAGATATTCAAAGGGCTACTAAATTGTCGAAGCTAAAATATTAGAGATCCAAAATTACAGAGATACATCGGTTTCAATATCGAGATCCTCAAAAGCAAGAAAAATGTGTGTATTTGTTTTAAAAAATGCATAAGTCTTGTTTGAAAAATCAATTTGAAGTGATTCCAAGGGAATATTGAAGCCTAGATATTAGTATTTGGTTGTAAAATTCCCCCCTAAGAAGAAGTCAACACCCATTAAGCACTCAAAAGGATCTACTATGACTCATGAAGAAGAATAAGTGCAACATGATATATCAAAATTACAAGACCAAGTGCAACAAATTTTTCTCTCACAAATAGTAACAAAAAATGAAATGGAAGCTAAGATGGATGGTTTGAAGAAAGGCGTGGAAGCTAAGATGGATGTTTTGAAGAAAGGCGTGGAAGCTAATATGGATGGTTTGAATAATGGGATGGAAGCTAAGATGGATGGCTTGGAAGCTAAGATGGATGGTATAGAAGGCAACATGGAAGCTAAGATTGATGGTTTGAAGAAAGGCGTGGAAGATAAGATGGATGGTTTGAAGAAAGGTGTGGAAGCTAAGATGGATGGTTTGTGTTAGGGTCCTATAATAATAGGAGTCATAATTTTGAATTGACTATGATTAGTCTTGTGATATGTACATACTTTGCTTTCTGCAAAATTTTTTTCCCATATTAAAAAAATAAAAAATGTAAAGAGGGTAAAAGTCCTAAAAGAAAAATCAAAGGGCCGAAAGAAAAAAGCTAAAAAGAATATAAAAAAATGAACCCCAAACAAAAAAGAGATAAAAATAGATCACGAAAGTGATGCAAATTCAAATGCCACTACTTTTTACTTTACTTTTAAAAATAATATTGTGTGCAGCTTGTCAAAAATGCCACAATCCATGAAAGTCAAACTACTTAATCTTGACCTTTTATGCTTTAAATTTCATGCTGATAGATAGGGAATAAAGATCTAGCCAAACTGTTTAATCTTGGCAGACCAATAGCTAGGTAGAGAATAATAAGGAGGTCAATAGTTTAATCTGAGCCCTTGGAAGTAATAAGGTTAGAATTAGATAGTTTGTTCTTAAAAGAAAAATGAATAAGGGTCTGCAAGATCAGATTCACCCAAAGAAATGAAGAAAAAATGTTAGGGTAGCTGATGGGTAGGAAGAAGAAGTTTTCACAAGGCATGGATAATAGAAATTGGTCATTTTATATTTACTAATTCCCCTTCAAAATCATTTCCCTTGTAAAAATACCCCTTTCCCTTCATGTTTATTCTTTCCCCTTACTTTATTCTTATTCCCCTACAAAAAATCTCTTTTCATAAGTTAAAATGCATATTTTCCTTTAGAAAAGTAAAATCCCTTTACTAATCTCCTTTTTATTCAAAAAACACCCAAAACCCCTAAAATACACTTATCCAAAGTTTTTAAGTTTAAAAAATTAATATTGGGCCCCACTATGAAAATCCCACCCCTATATTAAGTTTTAACACTATCCTTAGTGTATTTTAAAATCCCGCACTTATTAACATTTCAGTGTATATTATTAACATATTAACTTTATGTATTAATTCCCTTAATACACGTAAACCCCGTATATATTAATTTCTTCTTATAAAGTCCCAAACCTTATGATAATTAACATATAAATTTTATTATATTATCCCTGCCTATATATAGGTCCCACTTTCCCTAACCCCATTAGCTATGTATTAAAACCCATCCATATACATTAAGCCATAGCATATATTACATAACTCGCATTGACTTAGGACTGGGCCCCACGCCTATCATATCCCTGACATTCCTTGCTATTTTTTGACCGTCAGATCTATAGTAAGCAGATCTAATGGCTAGTTGTATCGCACATCCAAAAGCCTGACCTTTAACTACACCCTGACCTTGCGAAATGCGTGATTTTTGGAGCCCCTCTCCTGGCTACATGGCAGGATTCTATTCAATCTCATCCTCAGAAAAAATATCGCCCGACTACTTTAGAACATGTGAAAACCATTCATTTTTATTCTAACTCATTGCGAAAACCATTGCCATTTGAAATGACCCGTGCATTAATGATTTAAATCATTGTTGGTTAAAAAACAAATAAGACTACCCTATTATAGCCTTTCTGTTACAATTTATGCATACAGAGCTACTCTCAACCTATTTCAAAGCACAAATTACTCAACCGACCTTATTTCAAGTCCTTTTACCAGAATTCAACACTCTTTGCTGCCAAAGACACTGCAGAGCCTGATTTGAAGCTTTATAAAGGCTAGCAAAGCCTCAGAGAACCTTTGCTACCTCAGATGCAAACCAGAATCCTCATTTTTCTCCAGGTATTCCTTAGTGCTCAGGCCAATACTTACAACAAGAAAGTAATTCAATCATTGAACCAATTTAGGATCTTCTGTAGACCTAAAGAAATCCCTGTAGCTTCCCAAATCCTTTTTTCTGCAACCCCTAGAACTATTTTCACAAGATTCCCAAGGCCAAAGACTGTTTTCAATCACAAAGACTGGATTTTTGATCAATTGGTTTCTTAAATCCTTCTGCAGACTGTACTAATTTTTTAGAGGTGCTCCTAAAGGCCTAAATCAGTTTTTTCTAATTCAAAAGAGTAATCAATTGATAAAATTGATAAACAATGGCTTCCAAAGGTATTGTATTTGTCAATCCTCTGCAACCTCCAGTTGTAGATGTGGAACACACTCCTTTAGCAGATAGAGACTTTAAAATTAATGACATAGTCACTGAGTTTAATCTTCTTGAGCTCCATTGCTAGAGCCATGAAAAATTCTTTGACCAAGCTGATGAAGTTTTCATTTGGGAGTATAATTTTCCTAAATATGTTTTCCCACAAACCGTCTAGTGTCCTGAGGTCATCAGACTTTTCAATCTTGTTATTTCCCTGATCAGAGAGCCTTAATAACCCTTGGAAAATAAATTCTGTTCACTATCACAACTGAGTCAATTAACCAAATGTTGCAGATCCAACCTAGACCCAATGAAACCCCTTTGTCCATTGAAACCCTTACCCATTTGTATCTGAATCTAGACTTCCGAAAGAGGTTCCAAATATTCCAAACTTTCATGCCTTCATCAGTAGAAAATTCCAAGACAAATCCTACTTACCCATCTGCAATATTTTCTGAGAGAACCAAACACATCATCACAATTCTCTCCTACATTTTGGGTTATTTTACTAATGAGAATTTTGATGCTTTAATCCCGGGTTTCCTGTCTACTTTCACACTTGGTCAGCCTCCTGCTACCAATTACAATTTTCCCCAGTACCTTGCTGATAATATTTTTGAACAGTTGGTCAAAATGCCTGAAGAAGGTGTCTTCAAGTATTCTTCAGTTTTATTCCACATGTTTCTATACTTTCAGTCTGAGAAATTCGCCACCAACCTTCAAAATCTTGATGTTGAAGGTAACCCACAGTCATTTATATTTTGGACTTCATTAATTATAAAATACTCCACACATTCCACCTATATAGAATTCATTGATTCTTTCATTCATCCTATGGTCAACATGTTGAAGAGAAACAATCAACCAAGAATCAGTGAGGAAATTAAGAAGGTCCTACAATTATCAGAGAATAGTAGGACATGAGATTGGTACTTGTATCAAAACCATAGAGAGATTAGGGTATATGGATAAAATATTATTCCATATAGACTGCCCAAATATGTCCCAATGAGGTTATTTTCCCTTGAGTATATCACACAGATCATTAATTTTGATGGAATCAATTTCCTGGCAGCCAAAAAGAAGACACAATTTAAGATTAAGAATCAGGTTGGCCATTTTATTTGTAACAGTATAGATGCTGGTCCATAGGCATAAATTTTTTGTAGGAGTTTAAATTCAGTCAGATTTTTCAGTGGTACTATGATCCTTTATTAGTAATAAGAAAATTGAGAGTTAAATGCAAATGAACTCCTTATGTACATGAGAAAAAACTAGACATAGAGAAGTACTCCAATCAGTCTGAATGGTTGGAGAACACTTTGATAGAGGTAGATAAGCAAGGTGATACTAGTCAAATCTTATAGACTCCAGCCCAAGAAGATAGAAACTCAAAAAAAAAAACAGAGAAGGATCATACACTGCAAAGACTACCACTGAAACCAAATTTAAATTAATGTATAGGAAGAAGCCAAAATTAAATCCTATAAATGAGGAAGTGGAAACAATTGAGGTAATTGACACAAATGCAATGGTGAAAGACAATTCTCCCCCTGTAGTTTCTGAAGAAACATACCAAAATTTAGTATCAAAAGCTCAGATGATTTAGAAACATTATATTATTGAAGTCTCCTCATCCAGCAAACCAACAGACAAAGAGATGTATACTATGTAGAAATACAAATAGATAAAGATCAGAAATGAGGCCTTAAAGGATGATACATACACACAGTACTGGAAACAGTCACCCAGTGATCAGAGTAGGTTACTTTCTGCATTTGACTACAAAACTAGGAAAATTCATATGAATTTCCTACAGCCAAAATTCAAGCATCCCAAATCATCAACTGATTATAAAAATACATCATATGAAGTTCAAGCAGAAGATCTTCATCCAATTGACTAGATAGAATTTCACAAACAAGCTGGTGAAATTATTTATTCAACAATGAAAAACAAAGCCATGAGTGTACAGAAACTGCAAAATACTCTTGGGAACATCAAAGTTCAGCTCAAGTTAGAAAAAATATCCTCACAGGCTAAGGAAAACAGAATAAAATCACTAGAATATTTGGTTATTAAAGTAGGATATGATCCAAAAAATGTCAAAGTTGCAGATAAACTGATAAAAAAGAAGAATGTAGACATTGATGCATTAAAGAAGCAACTAAAATTTCCTCCTACTGAACATCCTCAGGCAAAGGAATTATTACAAGATGCAAACCAGAAAGAT
Organism: Pinus albicaulis; assembly: GCA_034641835.2. Lineage (NCBI taxonomy): Eukaryota > Viridiplantae > Streptophyta > Pinopsida > Pinales > Pinaceae > Pinus > Pinus albicaulis. The sequence continues at coordinate 722,498,680 of CM076573.1, forward strand.
TATATGATGAATCTCATTGTTCAATTGACTGCCCAAATAAAAGAAATGGCAAATGAAATGGACAAGTTAATCCAGGAGAAAAAGAGTAGATCATAAGAAATTCCTGTCACTTTCATTCCTTTAGTCATGACCGTTGTCCCATCCACATTAGCAAAATCATTGGCCCCTACAGTCCTGTTGTGCTATACAATAGCCCCCCATTTATTTTTCATAAATAGGGACCCTTTAGAAATAAATAGGAAATTCTTTTTATAATTTCCTACAATAAAAAACTTAGAAAATAAAATTTTCTATTCTTCCCTTAAAATCGCATCGCATATTACATATCTTATTTCAAAAAGATTTATAAAATGTAATATATGTGAATTGCGAAATGCGCTCGAAGCCTTTTCGAGCAAATAATCAAAAAACCTTGAAAAAACATCAAAATCATCGTTTTATTCTTCCTTTTTTCGAATTGCACTTTATTTAATCAATAAATATTTAAGAAACAAATGATATAAGTTTTGATATCCACAGACACGACAAGAAAATAAACTAGGAAATATAAAATCATTTGCGATCGCGTCCACTTTAAGTTTTTCACAATTCGCATTGCGCGCAAATTATAATATACACTCAAACGCTATCCTATAAAAGTGCAATCTGTGATTTGCGAAGATCGCATTTCGTAGCCTTTAAATATTAAGCAACGTGAAATATTATAAGGAATGATTGAAATTTTCATATTAAATGAATTCAGTGTGTGAAAACAATTTGTGTCATCTCAAATAGAATTTAAGATCTTAACGACTTTAAAACGATCGATAGATCTTACGTGCGAGGCCATGTGATATATTAAATTAGGAATTATGAAAGATGATTGATAGATTGACATCTTCTCTCGTGCATTAGAAGTAAATCATTGATTTTCTCTTATAAGGTTCATTATATGTTAAATTCGCTTCGCTCTCAGGAAATCAATTACTTGGTTGAAGAAGTTCAAAATGAGAAAAAGAGGCAAGGAAATCTCTCAAACATCATCCAAAGAAGACGTATATATGTATTCATGATTTTCAGACACCGTTTGCAACAAAGACTGTGGCAGTTCGTCATGGGAGGCAATGTACAAACTCTCAAAGATGAAGGACCAAGGGTGATAGACAAAGTTTTTGCTACAAGCACTGATTCTACGTCTGATGCAACCCTTTTTGACGTTGCATGCTCGCACATTCATAGAATAGCAGCGAGACCAAAGATTCTTCCTTATACAGACATGGTTAAGTGGGAAATTGACCACTTAAACATTGAAGATATAATTTTCAAGAATTCGAGAGGAGAGATTATGGGTTCTTTCAAAGCAGAGGATTTAGCAGCAATGTATCATCTACAAACCCTGCAGCAGAGATACGACAATAAGTATGTGCAAAATTTCAAAGAAAAACATCCAGATCTTATCAATGTCATCCATGAATGGAAGGACAATGAGGGGAAATTGAAGCAAGATAAGTCTGGTACATACCTAATTGCAAAAATTCCTAATCCTTATTGTTATGCCACTGATATGTTGTTTAGAATATTTTCCAAGCCTGATAGTACTAGATTTTCAAGGGATTGGGTTCCCCTAATTGACGCAATCGTCAATTCATATATTCTAAATTGGGAATACATTCTATCCAATTACTAAGCCAAGCATATCACTGAATATAGGAATAAAAGAAGTGTTTCGCTCAGAGAAATACCTCCATTTTATATGTCTGCCTATGTCATGGACGCCATTTGTTTTACTTCTAATTTTCCTACCATGGGTTGGAAATGGACCACCAAAAACCCTACCCCGATTCATATATACCATAGAGAACTCTGGGATTCCGAGTTCCACTTGTACTTCTATAAAATTTGCTACGGGGTCATATTGCCCATCCATCACATGATTTTCAACAAAAAGGCTCCTAAGGTTTCTAAAGAAGCCAATGTAGATATTCTTCCCATAGCAAGATGGTTTGCTGAAGAAAATTTCACATATATTAGAGTATTTGGGAGTCATGCTTCTCCCTATGTTTCACCTTACTGTGTTCCAGATAAATTACTTGCAAAAGAAATAGCATATCAACTTGTCAACGGTGTCACAAAGCAGTTAAAGGATGGTAAAAAGGCTATTTGGCCTACTTTCCCCCTACAGTGCAACACCTTTGCTCTGGCTAATATTGACCATACATAAAAAAAGGTTCCCAAGATTCAGTTGTTGAGATTGGAATTTATGCCAGGAAGATTATATGATCCCAATGATGTGATTAAAAATTACATCACAGAGGTAAAAATGAAGCCTTTTATAAAGGAAGAAGATAATTTTGATGATTTCTTCCAAGGCATGGAAACTTTCTTTGATATTACCAAATACGTTTCTAGTCAATTAAGTCAAGAAGATGCTGAAGCTTTTCAAGAATATAGAAACAAGAGACTAGAAAAGGTTCCTTTGAATTTGTTAACTATTGAAGATGAAAAACACACTCCAAGTGTTAGTATAGATGATGAAATGAAAGATATATCTGAAAATGAATCAGGTCAATCAAAGCAGTAGTTTGATAATTTAGATCAATCTGAGGAATTCGAATCTAAGAAAGAAAATTCAGAAATTGACCAAATTCTTCAAGAGATAGAAGTGCTGGAGAAAACAAAGAACAATGAGACTCTTACAGATTCAACAAAAAGATCTCAGTCAGTAATCTCAAATGCTATTTTCAAGGGACAGGTTCGGTCGTGGATATCACAACCAGCTCATCTTAAAGAAATGCTAGATATTTGTCAACTTCATGATCACACTCAGAAAGAAGGGCAGGATTCAAAAAATTAGGATTGTTAGTTCAAAGTTCCTAGATTATTGTTTAAGTTAGGTTTTTAGAGAAAGGTTGTTTGAAACCTCCTCCACATTTTTGTAATAATTTAATTTTAGTTTATAGTTAGTTTAGTATTTAAACCCTTCTCATGCATTTAGAGAAGGGTCCAGAATTTTATTGAGAACATTTGCAAAGAATGCTTAATTGTAAGTAAGTTTGTAAATGCCTTGATAAAGTAATGGAACACGACCTTTTCAGTTATATATCATTTTGTTGATCATTGTTGATGCACTTTTGTATTCTTTGAAAGAATTATTGATAGAAGAGTTGAATATGGCCTATTATAGCTAATCAGATGAACAGAGAAGTACACATCTGGTACTATTATCATGTATGCTAATTCTGTTTTTGAATATTAGTGATGAATCTAGCTTTCATGAATTATATATGAAATCGATTTTTTTTTATCTAAAATATTAGTTGCACTATTGTACGATATAATATAGAAATTTGTTTGTTTTATATATGATCATCAGATATATGCGATATATTTCTCATTTTCTTTTGATTAACTATTTTTTCAAGAGAATCGTCTTACAACGTAATAATTCTATTAAATCTGTGATGGTCTTCATCATCACAGATTGAATAGATATCATTTTAGATTGCATAAAATTAGTATTATCCCGGGTTGGATTAAATTAGGCTTAAATTCAAAGTTTTGCATTTTAGAATAAATTTTCTTTAGTTTTTAGTAATTCTTCATGCAAATCCTTTGAGAGAAACCCAAAAATCAAACAAAAACCCAAATCTGGGAAACTGGTCCCATTATATCCAGTCGGAGCCACTATCCCAAATGGAAAAGGAACTATCTTAAGGTCCAGACCGAGTGGTTATCCCCCTTGTTTCTGCCACAGATTTCTAAGGCCTCAACATTTTTGGCGCTAGAAGGAAGGTGACTATGAATGGCATATAAGTCTAAAACTCAAACTAGAAGCCCTCATAAGAGTCGATCTCCCCAAAAGAATTCTACAACTTCCCGATCACATTCTAGATCACCAACTCAGAAATTAGAAATAGTAGAAACCTTTCCATCATCTCTTGAAATATCTCGAAAATCATCTGCCTCAGAATTCACTCCCGAGTCTCCCGAAGTTTAGTATTTAATTCAGAAATTAGAAGGAATATCTATTTCTGCTGAAAACCTTGTTAACCCAGAAGCTTCTGAGGAAAGTGTTACTTCTCTATTTAGAGAAACTAGTATATTAACTAGATCTAAAAGTGAGAAACTTGGAATTCCACCTTTTGAATTTCCAATTGAATCATTTCGCAAAAAAGTTTCTATATCTAGATCTAAGTCAGATACAAGTGAAGTCACATCAAATTTCCCTTCAGTTAATTCTTCAAATCATCTTATTTAATCTCCATCTTCTCAGTCTTCCATTTCCTCTACTAAAATAATCAGTGCTGTTACAAGTAGTACTATTCCAGTTGTAAGTTCTTCATTCATTCCCCCTACTTCTTGATCTACTTATACATCTTCACAAAGTTCAAATCCAATTATGGCTAATCGACCTTGGACAAATCCTGGTTCTATATTAATAGCCAATCCAAATCCTCTTCTTGATCATCCAGAAAAATGGTTACCTAAATATAATCCAGATGATGGTCTTCCTGCCGAAGAACATATCAATAATTTTATGTTATCCATGAATCTAAATGGAGTTGCTCATGAAGATATTGTAGTTAGATTGTTTCCTTATAATTTACAAGGATCTGCAGGATCCTGGTACATTTCACTTCTAGCAGGATCTATTGCCGATTGGGCAACTTTTGAGCAAGTCTTCCTTTCAAAATTTGGAGATGATAGAATTGTTGCATCCCTAATCAATGCTCTTTCCAATCTTAAAAAAAATTTAGGGGAAAGGATCAAAGATTTCAACTCTAGATTTAACAAGTTATTAAACAAAATTCCAACTGCTTCCAAACCTACTGTTGATGTACAAATAGAATGGTATATTTCTTCTTTTCCTTCTAATATATCTTATTTTTTAGATAGAGCTGGTAAAGCTACCCTTTTAGAGAACATGAAAGAAGCTCTTTCCATAGAGAAAAGAATCTTAGCATTAGAAAAACTTTCAGAGATAGAAGACAAGAAATACAAGAAAGTGACATTTAGTCAAGATTCAAAAAAGAAGGTCTTGAAAGATCCATTTGATCTTGAAGGTCTTCAAAAAGTATTAAAGACTATGTCAAATGATATGATTGAAATAAAGAAACAGGTTGCTGAAACCTCAACCCCTAAAAAATCATTTCGCCCATTTAAGAAAAACCCTTCTTCAACATCTCAACCTCCAAACGTAATTTCGAATGCTGAATTCGATCAAGATACTGAAGATCCCTCACCATCTGGAAAAGAACTAGAATCTGAGGAAGAAGTTGAATAAAATGGTTTATGGGATTTCATTCTTCCCACAGAGGAAAAAACTGAAGCCATGCCTGTATCTACAAGAATTAAATCTTCTTCTGATTCAACTGTATCAAATCAGAAACAAAAATCTCTCCCCACCAAGGAGAAAATAGCAGTTAGAAAATCTAAAACTATTTAGACAGATTCTATTCCACTAGATCCTAATACAACTTCTAAAACTTTGATAGTTTCAGATACAATGGAATATAATATAGTTGAAGATATGAAAAAGAATAAAGCAAATATTTCATTACACGAAATGACCAAACTCAAGCAACACCATACAAATTTTCTTAGGGAACTCAAGGAAATCCTCGTAGAACCTATACAACCACCAGTTATAGCACAAGCTTCTAAAGCTATGGGAAAACATCCATCGTCTGCAAACAAAGTAAATCCCAATGATCTTGTTTTAATTGGTGATAGATCTATTTCTCACGCTCCTTTACTTTTGAATTATGATATTTTCAACAAAAATGTTCCCAATTGTCTTATTGATTCAAGAGCTTCTTCAAACATTATGCCAAGAACGATATGTACAAAATTGAATATCACTCCTCAAAAGTCAGTTGTACATATAGTTCAATTGGATAGAACAAGAGTTGAATTTATTGGAGAAATGATGTCAGTGTCTATTAGGTTATCTTCCAATCCAAGGGTACTGCAAGTAATTGATATTTTGGTCACAGACATCCCTGAATTTTATGGTCTTATTATAAGCAGGGATTGGTCTGAAAAGTTACATGGATATTTTGCTACCGATTGGTCACACATGTGGTTACCATACAATGGAAAACCAAATCAAATTAGAATTGAACGTGAAAAATTCATGAAACATACAGTCATTGAACTAGAAGAAGCAAATGAACCTGTAGCCTTCACCAATAATATCATAGGAAATTATTCAGCTGAATCGTTTCTTGGATCATTCAATGCTCATGTTTCACATTTTTCAATAAACAATGCTATTTCTCAAATTGAAATTTTTTCTCAAATAGACGCTTCTAGATGTGTTACTCTTAGTAATCAAATTCCAAAGCAGACTTTATTTTGGAATCTATACTTTGATGGTTCAAAATCAGAAGATGGTGCAGGAGCAGGTTGCATTTTAATCGATCCAAAAGGAGAGAAAAAAATGCTAGCTTGTAGACTCGAGTTCCAGTGTACAAATAATACTGTTGAATATGAAGCATTGATACAAGGTCTATATAAAGCTATAGGATTTAATGTTAAATATTTGCAAGTATATGGAGATTCTGAAATAACTGTTAGACAAGTCAGAAATACAATTCATTGTATTTCTAGACATTTAAAACATTATCAAACTTTAGTTCAAAGTCTTACTTCCCATTTTACTGCATTAAATATCTCCATGGTCCCTAGATTATAAAATGCAAGTGCTGATTTACTTGCTAATGTAGCATCTAGACTCATACCATCTGAAGAATTTAGCCCAGATAGATTTTCAATTGAGTTAATTTTTAGGCCTTCCATTCCTGACAATGTAACAAATTGGAGAGTATTTATTAATGATGCAGATATAGTAGAATTTTTTACATCAAACAGAGCTTATGAAGGTCAGATCATAGATGAACATGAACATAATTTACAGATTGAAGATAAACCATATACTAATTCAATTCCTAAATATGTAGTCAAAATGGAAGATCTCTATGATATGAAAGATAGGTTTAAGAAGGTAAACAATTAAAAAACTAAAAGTTCTACTTTAAAGTTTGAATTGATTAATCTTGGTACACCAGAAAAACCTCAAAACATCAACTTAGGTCTTGGTTTAAAACCTAAAGAAAGGATGTCATTCATTAAATTTCTGAAAACATACAAAGATATCTTTGCGTGGGATTATTCATATCTTAAGACATATGATACTTCCATAATTCAACATACCATACCTATGATCTCAGATGATAAGCCTGTTCAACAAAAACTTAGGAAAATTCATCCGAATTTAGAAAGTCAAATTAAATCTTAATTAAACAAAATGCTCAAAGCCAAAGTCATTTTTCCTGTTAGACATTTGAAATGGGTGTCAAACATGGTTCCAGTTAGGAAAAACAATGAAGACATTAGGATTTGCATAGACTTTAGAAATTTAAATAAATCCTATCAGAAAGATAATTTTCCCTTACCCACCATGGAACAAATATTACAATCAGTTGCAGGATCTGAATTGATGCATTTTCTCGATAGATTTTCAGGGTACAATCAGATCATGGTACATCCTGATGATAGATTAAAAACATCATTTAGAACAAAGTGGGGAACATATGCATATCAAAAAATGCCTTTTGGACTGATTAATGCTGGTGCTACATTTCAACGTGCTATGGATATAGCTTTTAGAGGACTAATCAATAGCTCAATTGATATATACTTGGATGACATTACTATTTACTCTAAGCATAGAACTAATCACATTAATCACCTAAAAAACATTTTTGAAAGATGTAGAAAATACGGTATTTCCTTGAATCCTAAAAAATGTTATTTCGCCTTATTAGAAGGTAAATTATTGGGGTTCATTGTTTCTAAACAAGGAATCCATAATGATCCTGATAGGATTCAAGAAATCGTAAATATTCCTCTACCACACAATAAAAAAATGATGCAATCATTTTTAGGACAAATTAATTTTGTAAAAAGGTTTGTTCCAAAATTTTCCCAAATTATCTTACCCCTACAATCAATGATCAAGAAAAATTCAATTTTTAAATGGGGAAAAGAAGAGAGAAATTCTTTTCAGTTGATCAAAAAATCCATCATTGAAGCTCCCTCCTTAACAACTCCTTATTTTCTTAAAACATTTGTATTATATACATTTTCTTCTGATACATCATACGCAGCAGTTTTGACACAGTTAAATGATCAAAACATTGAAGCACCGATTGCATTTTTTAGTTCTAACCTTCAAGGTGATGAGTTAAATTATTCAGCTGTGGAAAAACAAGCTTATGTTGTGTTTAAAGCTTTGAAACATTTCATAACTTTTCTCCTAAAAACACATACTAAAATAATAGTACCTTACTCAGCAGTAAAGAAATTATTAGTTCAACGGGAAGTAGGAGAGAAGAGAGAAAATTGGGTTACCGCACTTCAATAATATGATGTAGAGATACATCTAGCTAAAATTGTTAAAGGACAAGGTATTTGCAGGATGATAATTGGAGCCTCTCATTTACCAACAGAAGAAGATCAATCAAATGAAATACAATTTTCCAAGGTAAGCCTAAACGATTCTCAATCACAATATGCTGATCTAAATTTTTTCTTGAAAAATGGATATGCTCCATTATATCTCAATTATACAGCAAAGTGTGCTCTGAGACTTAAAGCAAATCAATATCAACTCATAGATGATGTGTTATTTAGAAGAAATTATGATTATGTATTATTGAGATGTTTAGAAAAAACTGAAGCTGAAAAAGTAATGCAGGAATTACATGATGGACCAGCTGGAGGTCATTTCGGAGGAAACACCACATCTCATAAAATACTGCATGCTGGTTATTATTGGCCAAATTTGTTTAAAGATGCACATGAATATGCGGGAAAATGTAAAGTATGTCAAACTACAGCAGGAAGAGAAAGGAAAACAACATTTCCATTACAGCCAGTAAATATCCAACAACCATTTGAACAATGGGTAACTCTTCAAAGCAGCACAGGTATATTGTCACTGAAACTAATTACTTCACAAAATGGGTATAAGATATCCCATTAAAGGTGGTTAATACACAAAGTATTACATATTTTATTGATCAGTTCGTAATCACCAGGTTTGGTCTCCCATCGGCTTTGATATTTGATAATGCATCTTACTTTTCTGGAAATGCGATGATAGAATTTGCTTTGAAAAGAGGTTTTAAATTATAATAATTAGCTAAATATTACCCGCAAGGTAATGGATTAGTTGAATCTACAAATAAAAACCTTATCAGAATCATCAAACGAACTATAGAATAAAATCATAAAAATTGGCACAAAGCACTATTATTTGCTCTTTGGGCAGATAGAATCACCCACAAAGCTTCAATAGGTACTTCTCCATTTGTGTTAGTTTATGGGAAAGAAGCAATTCTAACCACAAACGTAGCGATACCATCATTTGATTTAGTACAATTTATTGATGAAAATCCTTCCTCTTCCCTTCAACTTAGACAATATCAAATTCTTAAGTTGGAAGAAGAAAGAGAAAAATCCAAACAAACTCATATCCATCATTAACAAATACTAAAAGCTTCATTTGATTCAATTTATGCCAGTCCAAAGAATTTTCAAATTGGTGATTTGGTATTGAAGTGGGACAAAATGCATGAGGAAAAGGGTAAACACACAAAGTTTCAAAAACTGTGGCTAGGTCCATTTAAAATAATTAAAGAAATAGGCCCATCAACATTTTTGTTATAGGATTTATTAGGCAAAAAGGATTCTTTGCCTTTTAATGGGGAAATTTTGAAAAAATATTTCTCATAGGAGGTAATCCCTTCTATCCTTGTATATTAAAATCTTTTGTTTTTTTCTTGCAAAAATAAAAGCTTGATTAGTACTAATAGTTGGCCTTTCAAAACAAATCCCAGATAAATTTCTTTTGATTTTTCTTTTCACCTATAAAAAAATGAAAATGTTAAGAAAGGAAAATCAAAAGATTTAGAGCGACAGATTGATTCTATCTTTATAAAAAATGAAATTTAAATAAAACAATTATTTGTTTTGATGAACTCTCATTTTTATATAGCGTGAATATTATTTTATTAGTCCAGAAAAAAAACTTTAATATAGTAAGTGTTATCACCAAAATCGTACCTGATTGGCTGCTGATCAGACAACTTCAATGTAACTATTTCAAACCAATATTGTGACTGAGGCTTAGCCTCCTCAGCCTGAGAGGGATCTCTCAAGGGTTAATGATATGGGCTATAGATAGATGTCTAACTCTATTATTTGTGTTTTGGTTAAGGTTGAGAAGATGAATGCTTTCTACCATTGGTCTATGGAGTCAGTGATAGGGCTCTCAATAACAAAGGCTTTCCTTGTGGAAGCTGAGGCTTGTATACACTTCAATGAAAGAGTAACACATTCAAAAAAATCCCAATAACTTGAAGTTCAAAGGAAGTCAGAGCATGTAATAAATGAATTCTGAGTAATGAGACATCAAGGCTATGGAAGAGAAACATTTCAAAGATAGGGCATAAAACTAATTGAAAATACACTAAGAATCTTAGGTGAAGAAAAGTTGTATGTTACTGTATATATCAGTAAATCCAAAGCTTTACAAAGTGGTTTTCTTGGATAAAATTTTCCAACCTATAGGTTGAATCTAACATCATCATGTATACATTGGGCTTATGGAGGTCAAAGGAATCTCATAAAATCAGTGAATCTAATTGACATGGAAGTTGAGGCATATTAGAGTTTTTAGTCATGAGACACACACTTGAAACATGTAAAAACATAGTCAGTCCATTTATAAAGGAAGTCAGAGCATCTAAAGATGAGTTATGAGTAATATATATGAACACCACTATAAATAAGATATTGTAATAAACATTTATAGAATTGGAAAACACTAAAAAACCCTTCTGAATCTCAATTTGGTCAAGTAGAAGCCCTCTACATTAGCTGAAACAGTCTTTTTACAATATGCACCAGTTTTGCCAAAAAGTCTCCAACCCTTTGCTAATTCAACCTCTTGGCCTTTAATAGACCATTTAAAAAATAGGATTCCTTCTTCTCCACTAGATACATCGAACTCATAGAGTTTGACACCTTTTCTAATCGTAAACATGCTAATTATTACAAATTGACAACTATAATCCTAATGAAAAGTCCTATTTCTAATAGGACTAAAACTATTTAATACCCTCCTAACAACCTTATCTAATATTTATTACATTTTTGCCACCTGAAATCCCATGAAGTCGAATTTGGATGATGATATTTAACTTGATGTGGCCATGCTGTTGATGATAATGTTCTCCTAAAATCTAGGAAACATGTCTTCCTATTTTTTGGGCACTTTGATTCCCTTATCTGTTTTGAGAACTTTGACCATTAATGAATCATGTCTACATGTCTCTTGTTTCCAAATATTACACCATATGTCTTCAATTCTCTAGTTGTGCAGAATCTAAACTTTGGACATTGCAAAAAGGTAAGAATAAACCTGCGCTACAAAAGCAGCACAATTTCGTAGTGCTTTTCGTAGCGCAATATTTAGCTCCATTTCTAATCTGATTTTGATCTGTTTTCTTCAGGGAAGCCTTCATTTTCCATTAACACACTTCCACCAGCAATTTCAAAACAAAATTCACCAAAATTCCCTCAAAATTTGATATGAAAATATGATAAAAGACTGCTTCAGTAGTTTTGTAGCGCATTTCATCATATTTGCACTAACTGCACTACGAAACTGCTCTGTAAGCAGTTTTGTCAAAATTGTCTTCAATAAATACTTAAACTTTAGATGTATTGGTATTATTTCAAAAACATAGCAATATGACCCTGAAAACATAATCTTCATCAAAATTTATCTTCATATTGATTAGAGATTGTCCTATGGATTTATCATTCTGTTTCACTGCCTTTTTAACTTTTCTTGAGACCTTGTCAATTGTATCTCCAGATCTTCCACCTCTCTTATTAACCTTATGTTGCTAGCTCTCAAATGAATGTTGATCACTCTTACAAAATTTTCCTCCTTAATGGCTGGGACTGTCCATGTGAAGAATTGTTCTTCACTGCTTGGTATTTCTGATTTGGAGACTATTTGACCTTCCAAAACAGCTTTCATCCTATTAAATTTTGTTTTCTCAATGACATGTTTTCTGGCTCTTTTCTTCAGCTTAGCAATCTCATGGTTTTTTGATCTTAACTCCTTCTCCAGGCTTTTATACTTGGTCATTTCTTCTTGTGCTGTGATTACTCTGTTTTCTGCATGTTCTGCTATAGGTGAGGAAAGATCAACTATCTCTTCAAGAACAGTAGTTGCTTCATTGGTTTCTTCAACTTCTGCATTAAGTTACTTGAAACTTTTAGAATGTCTAGTTACAAGCTTCCTAGCTTGGAAACAAATGCTGCATCTTCACCCTTAAACTCCAACTTCTTTGCTGATTTCACCTTTTTCTGTTTGCTTTCATTTATTCCTCTGAAATCAGCTTGCACTATAGGTGATTCTTCTATGTCTATTGCATGCAATATGTCATCCAAGTTTCCTTTCAATCCTAGGTTGTCACTTGATCCTGAAGCTACTGTCTTTCCTTTTGATGTTGTAGCTTGGCTCCTTGTAATTCTCTGAACTATTTGCTTACCAATTGTTTATTTTTGTTTAGCTTCCTTGGTACTTTGTAACCCTTGTTTTGTAGGTGAAGGAGTTTCTGTAACAATCACTGGTGTTATTTCTACCTTATCTTTCACTTGTTTCCTTGGCTTCAATTTCACAAACCTCCTTGTCCTTATATCTATTGATTGACTGGATTCTGCTGATGGTGATGGATTTTTCTTTGCCTTAGGGTTTTTTGCTGGGGTTAGAGCTTCCATTTCAAATCCACTTGTAAAGATACAAGAAGACCAGTCCCTACTAATCTTCTGGAGCTCATTCAAAACCAAAATTTTAATTAAACGATGGTGAAACATAGATGTTTCACAACCCTCAGATTTTACTTGAAATTTATCAACCATTTTGGAAATGCTTCTATATAGGAAAAATGGTAAATCCAGTGATATCATACCTATGAAATGTAATAGGAGTTTGGAATGATAGGTGTAAACTTTTTGGTACTTGCCTTCGCATGTGAAATATCTTTGGATGTTGAATAATAGTTTTGCATAGCTATCCTTAATACAGTTTCTGGGAACTGCATTTTTCAGGTCCATCTCTGCATATTCTGGCTTCATAAATATCTTGCATGCCTCCATATCGAATCTAAAACCCTTAAACCAAGTTTCCTGTCCTCTAGGTATTTCAGTCACTAGAGCTATGGTGTCAAGTGTCAATGACATGTTTAACATTCCAACCTTTGTATTTCTCCCACTGAAATGTAAAGAAAACTCTTTGGATACCTGAGTATGTGCACCTTGCAACTTTTCACAGAACTTTAAACAACCCGCTTTACTGAAAGCATCTATGACTGTTTGATCTTCTGCTAAACTGTTGCGCTTTCAGGTTTAGATCTCAAACAATGTCCTCCTTTGTGGTTCTTTTTCTCCTCAGCCATGCTTGTTTCAGAAAAAACTCTGTTGGCTTCCTTCGGAATTTATAAGACAACCTCTCTTGCAAACAACCTCTCTTGCAAACAACCTCTCTTGATTTAATTTGGAAACCTCGCTTGAGAAAAAGGAATAGCCTCGCTTGATTATGTATGAAAATAGCCTTGGTATAGAACAACCACAAGCTTAACTCTAATACTTTAGAGTTAGAAATAGAGATGGTACAGTTTAGTATGAGAAAATGTATCTGGAATGACTGAAACAGATAACACTTTCCGAATTTGAAATCCCATTTTCCAATATGAAACCCCTGCTATGATAATAATGGATATGAATGGTTAAGTACTTCGAATATGACCTCTAACTGACTCACCATGATGTTACCCTATCATTACCTAACGGATTTCTGACAAATTCTTGGTTTTTGACATGACCTTTTAAGAATCTGCGCTTTTGTAGTGCACATAGTGTATTTTTCACACTTTGCGCTACGAAAGTAGCAGTGCTTTCGTAGTGAAAAACCCATTTTTTGAACTAACCACGCTACGAAACTGCGGTTTTGTGGCTAATTGCAGGAATTTCATCCAAAACCTAATGACATGATCTCTAATTGAATGATAAGACTTTTTAATCATGGAATGAGACTAAAAGACTTTATTTGAAATTGAAAACTTACTTTTGAGACTTCTAAATCTATGAATTTCCCTTTATCAAGACTAAAGTGACTCAAGACCTACTTGAAACTATGACCGAAATAGTGTAAAATTTCAGAGTTTAGAAAAAAAATAAAATTAGGGTGATAATAGTGGCTTCACTTGGGATAGTGTGCCCCTGTGGTACACTAATAACCAGTAGCTCTAGTGCTGCTATCCATTTTTTGACAAAAAAAAAAAGAACATAAAAACTTTTGAATTGCCAAGATTCCTCTTCAAGCTATAATGGCCTTCACCTTGGGCTCAAGCTTGATGATCACTTGAGAAGAACCAAATTCATACATACTGAAATATGCCCATTCACTTTTGAGTTTAATCACATACTCCTACCTACCCTATCAGCTGAAACTCTCCACTTTAACTCAATCAACATGAAACTTCCAATGAAGCCAATCATTGATTTGATCTAACACTTGAACCTCTTGATTGCACTTGAACCCAAAGTCGACATGATACTGTGATGACCAAGGTAAATTAGAACGTATCTGATCTTCATAATGAAAATGAAACTGTAAAACTGGACTGAAAAACTCTTCCATGTATTCAACTATAGGGTCAAAGAAGACATGATCTTTTTTATGATACTCATAACATTATGTAACTTTGGACAACTCATATATGCTTTGTTCAACGACATAAGATTTTATTTGTATGCTATCCAACTGCTATTCCAACTGATTCCCAAATATAGTGTATTCTTGCTCATTAATATGATCATTATTTGATGTAAGCTGATCCAAGGAATGACAAAACAAATCAACCCTTTCCTTACCCTGATGGTTATAGAAACAATATTCCAGTATTTCCTCTTGTTGTTTGCAATGATTCACATACTCTTGGTGATAAAAGAACTGACAAGTTTGCTGCAAATTTTTGTCAAACTCAGAGGATGTAACATGGTTTTCATAAATGACCTCCTGTTGGGTTTCATTTTTATCTAAAAGAGATGCTATCCTTTCTTCTTGGTGTTCTTCTTGGTGATGAAAGGTATTGTCATGAAGGGCCTCTAAAATTTCTTCATCCATGAACTCATCATCTTCATAACAATTCTCCAAATATCTAATAAAAATCATAGAATGCTTACAACAGTCTTTAACCAGCAACAAAGATGGAGGACAGTCTTTATACATCTCATAAAATGCAACATGGAAATCAGCAAGAGAATATAATGAACCATTTGGCAATATTTCGTACCAAGACCATGCTTTTCCTTCTAAAGTGGCCATAAAAATCTTCATGAGACAATCTTCAGGGAATTGAACCTTAAGACTGTGTACATGTATATGGAATCTAACCAAATGAAGTGCAACATTGTATTTCTTTTCATCTTTAAATATTGGAAGATCCTCTAACCACTCAACCTTTGGCATAGGATTTGGAAAGCCAGGGATATGAGACCGATTCATAGGAGCATACCTGGAATTTTTTCTTGCAATGGAATTCATTCTGAAACTTCATCAAGCTACTGATATTCAAGCAGTGGAGTCACCTTCCAGTTTGTTATTTGATGTGTGGAGTCGCCAAGGTAGATGCAGCCTCGAAAATATTCCTGAGCTCCTGGTACCTTCAGAAGTTCAGCTTCAAAATCATGGGAAAGCATAATCTTCAGACTCTCGGTAGACACACAAAAATTTTATCACCAAAATCGTACCTAATTGGCTGCTGATCAGACAACTTCAGTGTAACTATTTCAAACCAATTTTGTGACTGAGGCTTAGCCTCCTTAGCCTGAGAGGGCTCTCTCAAGGGTTAATGATATGCGATATAGATAGATGGCTACCTCTATTATTTGTGTTTTGGTTCAGGTTGAGAAGATGAATTCTTGCTACCATTAGGCTATGGAGTGAGTGATAGGGCTCTCAATAACAAAGGCTTTCCTTGTGGAAGTTGAGGCTTGTATACACTTCAATGAAAGAGTAACACATTCAGGAAAATCCCAATAACTTGAAGTTCAAAGGAAGTCAGAGCATGTAATAAATGAATTTTGAGTAATGAGACATCAAGGCTATGGAAGAGAAACATTTCAAATATAGGGCATAAAACTCATTGAAAATACATTAAGAATCTCAGGTGAAGAAAAATTGTATGTTACTATATATATTAGTCAACCCAAAGCTTTACAAAGTGGCCTGCTTGGATAAAATTTTCCAACTTGTAGGTTGAAACTAAAATCAACATGTATACATTGGGCTTATGGAGTCAAAGAAATCTCAGAAAATTAGTGAATCTAATTGACATGGAATTTGAGGCATATTAGGGTTTTTAGTCATGAGACACACACTTGAAACAGGTAAAAACATAGTCAATCCATTTATAAAGGAAGTCAGAGCATCTAAAGATGAGTTCTGAGTAATATATATGAACACCACTACAAATAAGATATATAAGAAACACTGATAGAATATTAAAACACTAAAAACCCCTTCTGAATCTCAAGTTGGTCAAGTAGAAGCCCTCTGCATTAGCTGAAACAATGTTTTTACAATATGCACCAGTTTTGCCAAAAGGTCTCCAACCCTTTGCTAATTCGACCTCTTGGCCTTTAATAGACCATTTACAAAATATGATTCCTTCTTTTCCACTAGATACATCGAACTCATAGAGTTTGACACCTTTTCTAATCATAAACATGCTAATTATTACAAATTGACAACTATAATCCTAATGAAAAGTCCTATTTCTAATAGGACTAAAACTCTTTAATACCCTCCTAATAACCTTATCTAATCTTTATTACATCTTTTGCCACCTGAAATCCCATGAAGTCAAATTTGGATGATGATCTTTAACTTGAGGTGGCCATGCTATTGATGATAATGTTCTCCTAAAATCTAGGAAACATGTCTTCCTGTTTTTTAGGCCCTTTGATTCCCTTATCTGTTTTGAGCACTTTGACCATTAATGATTCGTGTCTACATGTATCTTTTTTCCAAATATTACACCATATGTCTTCAATTCTCCAGCTGTGCATAATCTAAACTTCGAACAATGCAAAAAGGTAAGAATAAACCTGCACTACGAAAGCAGCACAGTTTCGTAGCACTTTTCATAGCACAGTGTTTAGCTCCCTTTATAATTTGATTTTGATCTGTTTTCTTCAAGGAAGCCTTCATTTTCCATTAACACACTTCCACCAGAAATTTCAAAACAAAATTCACCAAAATTCCCTCAAAATTTGATATGAAAATATGATAAAAGGTTGCTTCAGCAGTTTCGTAGTGCATTTCATCAGATTTTCACTATCTGCGCTACGAAACTACTATGTAAGCAGTTTTTTCAAAACTGTCTTCAAATTTTATACTTTTGAAATACTTAAACTTTAAGGGTATTGGTATTATTTCAAAAACACAGCAATATGACCCTGAAAACATAATCTTCATCAAAATTTACCTTCATTTTGATCAAAGATTGTATTATGGATTTATCATTCTATTTCACTGGCTTTTTAACTTTTCCGTGGACCTTGTCAATTGTATCTCCAGATCTTCCACTTGTCTTATTAAACTTATGTTTCTAGCTCTCAAATGAGTTTTTATCACTCTTACAAACTTTGCTCCTTAATGGCTGGGACTCTCCATGTGAAGAATTGTTCTTCACTGCTTGCTATTTCTGATTTGGAGACTATTTGACCTTCCCAAACAGATTTCATCCTATTAAATTATGTTTTCTCAATGACATGTTTTCTGGCTCTTTTCTTCAACTTAGAAATCTCATGGTTTGTTGATCTTAACTCCTCCTCCAGGCTTTTATACTTGGTCATTTCTTCTTGTGTTGTGATTACTCTATTTTCTATATGTTCTGCCACAGGTGAGGAAAGATCAACTATATCTTCAGGAACACTAGCTGCTTCATTGGTTTCTTCAAATTCTGCATTAAGTTCCTTGAGCCTTTTAGAATGTCTAGTTACAGGCTTTCTAGCTTGGAAAACAAATGCTGCATCTTCACCCTTAAACTCTAGCTTCTTTGTTGATTTCACTTTTTTTTGTTTTCTTTCATCTATTCCTCCAAAATCAGCTTGCACTATAGGTGATTCTTCTATGTCTATTGCATGCAATATTTCATCCAAGTTTCCTTTCAATCCTAGGCTGTCACTTGATCCTGAAGCTAATGTCTTTCCTTTTTATGTTGCAACTTGGCTCCTTGTAATTCTCTGAAGTATTTTCTTACCAGCTGTTTGTTTTTGTTTAGCTTCCTTGGTACTTTGTAACCCCTGTTTTGCAGGTGAAGGAGTTTCTGTAACAATCACTGGTGTTATTTCTACCTTATATTTCACTTTCTTCCTTGGCTTCAATTTCACAAACCTCCTTGTCCTTATATCTACTGGTTGAATGGATTCTGCTGATGGTGATGGATTTTTCTTTGCCTTAGGGTTTTTAGCTGGGGTTAGATCTTCTATTTCAAATCCACTTATAAAAAGAAAAGAAGATCAGTCCCTATTAATATTCTGGAGCTCATTCAAAACCAACAGTTTAATTAAACCATGGTGAAACAGAGATGTTTCACAACCCTTGGATTTTACTTGAACTTTATCATCCATTTTGGCAATGCTTCTATATAGGAAAAATGGTAAATCCAGTATCATACATGTGAAATGTAATATGAGTTTGAAATGATAGGTGTAGACTTTGAGGTACCTGCCTTCGCATGTGAAATATCTTTGGATGTTGAACAATAGTTTGGCATAGCTATCCTTAATACAGTTTCATGGAACTACATTGTTCAGGTCAATCTCTACATATTCTGGCTTCATAAATATCTTGCATGCCTCCATATCGAATCTAAAACCCTTAAACCAAGTTTCCCGTCCTCTAGGTATTTCAGTCACTAGAGTTATGGTTTCAAGTGTCACTGACATGTTTAACATTCCAACCTTTGTATTTGTCCCACTTAAATGTAATGCAAACTCTTTGGATACTTGAGTATGTCCACCTTGCAACTTTTCACTGAACTTTAAACAACCTGCTTTACTAAAAGCATCCATGACTGTTTGATCTTCAGCTAAAACTTTTGTGTTTTCAGGTTCAGATCTCAAACAATGTCCTCCTCTGTGGTTCTTTTTCTCCTCATCCATGCTTGTTTTAGAAAAAACTCTATTGGCTTCCTTTGGAATTTATAAAACATCCTCTCTTACAAACAACCTTTCTTGATTTAATTTGGCAACCTCACTTGAGAAAAAGGAACAACCTCGCTTAATTATGTATGAAAATAACCTTGGTATAGAACAACCACAGGCTTAACTCTAATACTTTAGAGTTAGAAACAGAGATGTTTCACAGTTTAGTATGAGAAAATGTAGACTGGAATGACTGAAACAGATAACACATTTCGAATTTGAAATCCCATTTTCCAATATGAAACCCCTGCTATGATAATAATGGATATGAATGGTTAAGTACTTCGAATATGACCTCTAACTGACTCACCATGATGTTACCCTATCATTACCTAAAGGATTTATGACAAATTCTGGGTTTTTGACATGACCTTTTAAGAATCCGTGCTTTCCTAGTGCACATAGTTTATTTTTCGCACTTTGCGCTACAAAAGTAGTAACGATTTCATAGCACAAAACCCATTTTCTGAACTAACCGCGCTACGAAACTGCGGTTTTGTGGCTAATTGCAGGAATTTCATCTGAAACCTAATGACATGATCTCTAAGTGAATGAGAAGACCTTTTAATCATGGAATGAGACTAAAATACTTTATTTGAAATTGAAAACTGACCTTTGAGACTTCTAAATCGATGACCTGCCCTTTATCAAGACTAAAATCACTCAATACCTACTTGAAACTATGACCAAAACAGTGTAAACTTACAGAGTTTAGAATTTTTTTTTTTAGGGTGATAACAGTGGCTCCACTTGGGATAGTGTGCCCCTATGGTACAATAAGAACCAGTAGCTCCAGTGCTGCTATCCATTTTTTGACAAAAAAAGAACAAAAAAACTTTTTAATTTCCAAGCATCCTCTTCAAGCTCTAATGGCCTTAACCTCGGGCTCAAGCTTGATGATCACTGCAGAAGAACCAACTTCATACCTACTGAAATATCCCCATTCACTTTTGAGCTTATTCACATACTCCTACCTACCCTATCAGCTGAAACTCTCCACTTTAACTCAATCAACATGAAACTTCAAATGAAGCCAATCATTGATCTGATCAGACGCTTGAACCTCTTGATTACACTTGAACCCAAAGTAGACATGATATTGTGATGACCAAGGTAACTTATAATGTATCTGATCTTCATAATGAAAATTAAACTGTAAAACTAGACTGAAAAGCTCTTCCATGTATTCAGCTATAGGGTCAAAGAAGACATGATCTTTTTTATGATACTCATAACATTCTATAACTTTGGACAGCTCATATATGCTTTGTTCAACCACACGAGATTTCATTTGTGTGCTATCCAACTGCTATTCCAATTGATTCCCAAAGACAATGTATTCTTGCTCATTAATATGATAATTATTTGATGTAAGATGATCCAAGGAATGACATAAAAAATCAACCCTTTCCTTACCCTGATGCTTATAGAAACAATCTTCCAGTATTTCCTCTTGTTGTTTGCAATGATTCACATACTCTTGATGATCAAAGAACTGACAAGTTTGCTGCAAATTTTTATCAAACTTAGAGGATGTAACATGGTTTTCATAAATGACCTCCTGTTGGGTTTCATTTTTATCTAAAAGAGATGCTATCCTTTCTTCTTGGTGTTCTTCTTGATGATGAAAGGTATTGTCATGAAGGGCCTCTAAAATTTCTTCATCCATGAACTCATAATCTTCATAAAAATTCTCCAAATATCTAATAAAACTCACAGAATGCTTACAACGATCTTTAACCAGCAACAAAGATGGATTCCAGTCTTTATACATCTCATAAAATGCAACATGGAAATCAACAAGAGAATATAATGTACCATTTGGCAAGCTTTTATACCAAGACCATGCTTTTCCTTCTAAAGTGGCCATAAAAATATTCATGAGACAATATTCAGGGAACTAAACCTTAAGACTGTGTACATGTATATGGAATCTAACCAAATGAAGCGCAACATTGTCTTTCTTTTCATCTTTAAATATTGGAAGATCCTCTAACCACTCAACCTTTGGCATAGGATTTGGAAATCTATGGATATTAGACCGATTCATAGGAGCATACCTGGAATTTTTTCTTGCAATGGAATTCATTCTGAAACTTCATCAAGCTACTGATCTTCAAGCAGTGGAGTCACCTTCCAATTTGTTATTTGATGTGTGGACTCACCAAGGTAGATGTAGCCTCGAAAAGCTTCCTGAGCTCTTGCTACCTTTAGAAGTTTAGCTTCAAAATCATGGGAAAGTATAATCTTTAGACTCCAGGCAGATGCACCAAAATGTTATCACCAAAATCATACCTAAATTGATGTTGATCAGAAAACTTCAATGTAACTATTTCAAACCAATCTTGTGACTAAGGCTTAGCCTCCTCAGCCTGAGAGGGCTCTCTCAAGGGTTAATGATATGCGATATAGATAGATGGCTAACTCTATTATTTGTGTTTTGGTTCAGGTTGAGAAGATGAATGCTTGCTACCATTGGGCTATGGAGTCAGTGATAGGGCTCTCAATAATAAAGGCTTTCCTTGTGGAAGCCGAGGCTTGTATATACTTCAATGAAAGAGTAACACATTTAGGAAAATCCCAATAACTTTAAGTTCAAAGGAAGTTAGAGCATGTAATACATGAATTATGAGTAATAAGACATCAAGTCTTTGGAAGAGAAACATTTCAAAGATAGGGCATAAAACTAATTGAAAATACACTAAGAATCTCAGGTGAAGAAAATTTGTATGTTACTGTATATATCATTCAATCCAAAGCTTTACAAAGTGGTCTTCTTGGATAAAATTTTCCAACCTGTAGGTTGAAACTAACATCAGCATGTATACGTTGGGCTTATGGAGTCAAATCAATCTCAGAAAATCAGTGAATCTAATTGACATTGAATTTGAGGCATATCAGGGTTTTTAGTCATTAGACACACACTTGAAACATGTAAAAACACAGTCAGTCCATTTATAAAGGAATTCAGAGCATCTAAAGATGAGTTATTAGTAATATATATGAACACCACTGCAAATAAGATATATAAGAAACACTGATAGAACAGGAAAAAACTAAAAACCCCTTTTGAATCTCATGTTGGTCAAGTAGAAGCCCTCAGCATTAGTTGAAACAGTCTTTTTATAATATGCACCAGTTTTGTCAAAAAGTCTCCAACCCTTTGCTAATTCGACCTCTTGGCCTTTAATAGACCATTTAAAAAATAGGATTCCTTCTTCTCCACTAGATACATCGAAATCATAGAGTTTGACACCTTTTCTAATCATAAACATGCTAATTATTACAAATTGACAACTATAATCCTAATGAAAAGTCCTATTTCTAGTAGGACTAAAACTCTTTAATACCCTCCTAACAACCTTATCTAATATTTATTACATATTTTTCCACCTACAATACCATGAAGTCAAATTTGGATGATGATCTTTAACTTGATGTGGCCATGCTGTTGATGATAATGTTCTCCTAAAATCTAGGAAACATGTCTTCCTGTTTTTTAGGCCCTTTGATTCCCTTATCTATTTTGAGCACTTTGACCATTAATAAATCATGTCTACATGTCTCTTGTTGCCAAATATTACACCATATGTCTTCAATTCTCCAGATGTGCAGAATCTAAATTTTGAACAATGCAAAAAGGTAAGAATAAACCTACGCTACGAAAGTAGCATAGTTTTGTAGCGCTTTTTGTAGCGCAGTGTTTAGCTCCATTTATAACCTGCTTTTGATCTATTTTCTTCAGGGAAGCCTTCATTCGAAATTAAAACACTTCCACCAGCAATTTCAAAACAAAATTCACCAAAATTCCCTCAAAATTTGATATAAAAATATGATAAAAGACTTCTTCAGCAGTTTCGTAGCGCATTTCATCATATTTGCACTATCTGCGTTACGAAATTGTTGTGTAAGCAGTTTTGTCAAAACTGTCTTCAAAATTTATACTTTGGAAATAATTAAATTTTAAGGGTATTGGTATTATTTAAAAAACACCGCAATATAACCTTGAAAACATAATCTTCATCAAAATTTACCTTCATTTTGATTAGAGATTGTCTTATGTATTTATCATTCTATTTCACTGCTTTTTAAAATTTTCTTGAGACCTTGTCAATTGTATCTCCAGATCTTCCACCTATCTTCTTAACCTTCTGTTACTAGCTCTCAAATGAGTTTTGATCACTCCTACAAACTTTTCCTCCTTAATGGCTGGGACTGTCCATGTGAAGAATTGTTCTTCACTGCTTAGTATTTATGATTTGGAGACTATTTGACTTTCCCAAACAACTTTCATCCTATTAAATTATGTTTTCTCAATGACATGTTTTCTGGATCTTTTCTTCAAATTAGCAATCTCATGGTTTGTTGATCTTAACTCCTCCTCCAGGATTTTATACTTGGTCATTTATTCTTGTGCTGTGATTACTCTGTTTTCTGCATGTTCTGCTACAGGTGAGGAAAGATCAACTATCTCTTCAAGAAAAATAGCTGCTTCATTGGTTTCTTCAAGTTCTACATTAAGCTCCTTGAGCCTTTTAGAATGTCTAGTTACGGGCTTCCTAGCTTGGAAAACAAATGCTGCATAAACTCCAGCTTCTTTGTTGATTTCACCTTTTTCTGTTTTCTTTCATTTATTCCTCCGAAATCAACTTGCACCATAGGTGATTCTTCTATGTCTATTGCATGCAATATGTCATTCAAGTTTCTTTTCAATCCTAGGATGTCACTTGATCCTGAAGCTACTATATTTCCTTTTGATGTTGCAGCTTGGCTCCTTGTAATTCTGTGAACTATTTTCTTACCAGCTGTTTGTTTTTGTTTAGCTTCCTTGGTACTTTGTAACCCTTGTTTTCAGGTGAAGGAGTTTCTATAACAATCACTGGTGTTCTTTCTACCTTATCTTTCACTTGATTCCTTGGCTTTAATTTCACAAACCTCCTTGTCCTTATGTCTACTGGTTGAATGGATTCTGTTGATGGTGATGGATTTTTATTTGCCTTAGGGTTTTTAGCTGGGGTTAGAGCGCCCATTTCAAATCCACTTATAAAAAGAAAAGAAGACCAGTCCCTACTAATATTATGGAACTCATTCAAAACCAAAAGTTTAATTAAACCATGGTGAAATAGAGATGTTTCACAACCCTCGGATTTTACTTGAACTTTATCAGCCATTTTGGAAATGCTTCTATATAGGAAAAATGGTAAATCCAATGATATCATACCTGTGAAATGTAATAGGAGTTTGAAATGATAGGTGTAGACTTTGTGGTACCTGCCTTTGCATGTGAAATATCTTTGGATGTTGAACAATATTTTGGCATAGCTATCCTTAATACAGTTTATGGGAAATTCATTGTTTAGGTCCATCTCTGCATATTTTGGCTTTATAAATATCTTGCATGCCTCCATGTCGAATCTAAACCCCTTAAACCATGTTTCATGTCCTCTAGGAATTCTAGTCACTAGAGCTATGGTTTTAGGTGTCACTGACATGTTTAACATTCCAACCTTTGTATTTGTCCCACTAAAATTTAATGAAAACTCTTTGGATACCTGAGTATTTCCACCTTGCAACTTTTCATAGAACTTTAAACAACCTTCTTTACTAAAAGCATTGATGACTGTTTGATATTCAACTAAAAATTTTGTGCTTTCAAGTTCAGATCTCAAACAATGTCCTCCTCTATGGTTCTTTTTCTCCTCAGCCATGCTTGTTTTAGAAAAAACTATGTTGGCTTCCTTCGGAATTTATAAAACAACCTCTCTTGCAAACAACCTCTCTTGATTTAATTTGGCAGCCTTGCTTGTAAAAAGGAATAGCCTCGCTTGATTATGTATGAAAATATCATTGGTATAGAACAACCACAAGCTTAACTCTAATACTTTAGAGTTTGAAACAGAGATGTTTCACAATTTAGTATGAGAAAATGTAGTCTGGAATGACTAAATCATATAACACTTTTTGAATTTGAAATCCCATTTTCCAATATGAAACCCCTGCTATGATAATAATGGATACGAATGGTTAAGTACTTCAAATATGACCTCTAACTGACTCACCATGATGTTACCCTATCATTGCCTAACGAATTTCTGACAAATTCTAGGTTTTTGACATGACCTTTTAAGAATCTGCGCTTTCGTAGCGCACATAGTGTATTTTTCGCACTTTGCGCTATGAAATTAGCAGCGCTTTCATAGTGCAAAAGCCATTTTCTGAACTAACCACACTACAAAATTGCGGTTTTGTGGCTAATTGCAGGAATTTCATCTGAAACCTAATGAAATGATATCTAAGTGAATGATAAGACTTTTTAATCATGGAATGAGACTAAAATAATTTATTTGAAATTAAAAACTAACCTTTGATACTTCTAAATCTATGACCTGCCCTTTATCAAGACTAAAGTGACTCTAGACCTACTTGAAACTATGACCAAAATAGTGTAAACTTACAAAGTTTAGAAAAAAAAAATTAGGGTGATAGCAGTAAGAAGCCTTCTTGCAAAAAAGCAATTTAAAACTCGACATTATCATCCAGTATCTTAAAAGGACCTATGATTCATCCCATCTAGAAAATCTTATAAATTTTCAAAAGGAATTCAAAATAAAATAAAAAGAGATGATTTGAAGAAAAACTTAAAAGATAATAAGTCTCATCAGGAGATTTTTTACCAGGTTCGTAAAGAAAAAGTTAAACTGACATTACTAATATTGTCTACCAAAACAATGTAATGACTTGAGATTATATCATAAAGACAAGGGGTCTCATCAAGAGCTAGCTTGATCATTTTAATTACTATTTGTGAATGGCATTGTCATTATTTGGTTACCAAGCCAAGACGATGGCTTTTAAGCAGATAAAAATATATAAGAGAAAGTTTTCATAAATTAGAATTTACTTATGAAAATTATGAGAAATACTGGATGGAAAGATGACCTAGGTAAAAGGTAACCCTGCCAAAAGCTTAAAGCTGCTTATTGGAACAGAGGCTCTATCTGTGATAAAAAGAGTAAATTTATATAAATTTGATCTGCAAAGGTTATTTACTTTATCCTTTTTAACCAAGGTTATTATACTTTATTGTTTGGTAAAGATATTATTTATTTGAAATTTCACTCCTTCAACTATTTTATTTTCAAAAAGGTTCAGAATTTTCAAAATTTTTATTAGAGACATCTGGTTCATCCAAGTGAATCGCCAATTTTTGTGCTATACAACAACCCCCCATTTATTTTTCATAAATAAAGACCCTTTAGAAATAAATAGGAAATTATTTTTACAATTTCCTAAAATAAAAAACTTAGAAAATAAAATTTTCTATTCTTCCCTTAAAAGCGCATAATATATTACATATCTTATTTCAAAAAGAATTATAAAACGTAAGATATGTGAATTGTGAAATGCGCTCGAAGTCTTTCCGAGCAAATAATTAAAAAACCTTGAAAAAACATCAAAATCATCGTTTTATTCTTCCTTTTTTCGCATCGCACTTTATTTAATCAATAAAGCTTTAAGAAACAAATGATATAAGTTGCAATATCCACGGACCCGACGAGAAAATAAAGTAGGAAATATAAAATCTTTCGCGATCGCGTCCACTTTAAGTTTTTCGCAATTCGCATTACGCACAACTTATAATATATACTCAAACACTATCCTATAAAAGTTGCGATCTGCGATTTGTGCAGATTGCATTTTGCAGCCTTTAAAGATTAAGCATCGCGAAATATTATAAGGAATGATTGTGATTTGCGTATTAAATGAATTCAACGTGTGAAAACAGTTTGTGTCATATCAAATAGAATTTAAGATCTTAACGACTTTAAAACGATTGATAGATCTTACATGCAAGGCCATGTGATATGTTAAATTAGGAATTATGAAAGATGATTGATAGATTGACATCTTCTTGCGTGGAATAGTAAATGATTGATTTACTCTTATAAGACTCCTTATATTTTAAATTCGCTCCGCTCTCAGGAAATCAATTACTTGTTTTAAAAAGTTCAAAATGAGAAAAAGAGGCAAGGAAATCTCTCAAACATCATCCATAGAAGATGCAGATATGTCTTCATTATTTTTGGACACCGTCTACAATAAAGACTGTGGAAGTTTGTCATGGGAGGCAATGTACAAAATCTTCGAAGATGAAGGACCAAGGGTGATAGACAAAGTTTCTACTATAGGCACTGATTCTACCTTTGATGCAACCCTTTTTGACGTTGTATGATCGCACATTCACAGAATAGCAGCGAGACCAAATATTATTCCTTATACATACATGGTTAAGTGGTAAATTGACCACTTAAACATTGAAGATAGAATTTTCAAGAATTCGAGAGGAGAGATGATGCGTTCTTACAAAGCAAAGGATTTAGCAGCAATGTATCATCTACCAACCCTGCAGCAGAGATACGACAATAAGTATGTGCAGAATTTCAAAGAAAAACATCCAGATATTATGAAATTCATCCATGAATGGAAGGAAAATGAAGGGAAATTGAAGCAAGATAAGTCTGGTACGTACCCAATTGCACAAATTCCTAATCCTTATTGTTATGCTACTGGTATGTTGTGTATAATATTTTCCAAGCCTGATAGTACTAGATTTTCAAGATATTGGGTTCCCCTAATTGACGCAAACGTCAATTCATCTATTCTAAATTGGGCAGACATTCTATCCAATTACTTAGCTAAGAATATCACTGAATATAGGAATAAAATAAGTGTTTCACTCAGAGAAATACCTCTGTTTTATGTCTGCCTATGTCATGGACGCCATTTGTTTTACTTCTAATTTTCCTACCATGGGTTGGAAATGGACCACCAAAAACCCTACCTCGATTCATATTTATCATAGAGAACTCTGGGATTCCGTGTTCCACTTGCACTCCTATAAAATCTGCTACGAAGTCATATTGCCCATCCATCAGATGATTTTCAATAAAAAGGCTCCTAGGGTTTCTGAAGAAGCCAATGTAGATATTATTCCCATAGCAAGATGGTTTGCTAAAGAAAAGTTCACATATATTAGAGTATTTGGGATTCATGCTTCTCCCCATGTTTTACCTTACTATGTTTCAGATAAATTACTTGCAAAAGAAATAGCATATCAACTTGTCAATGGTGTCACAAAGCTATTAAAGGATGGTAAAAAGGCTATTTGGCATACTTTCCCTCTAATAGTGCGGCAACTTTTCTTTGGATAATATTGGCCATACATACAAAGAGGTTCCCAAGATTTAGTTGTTGAGATAGGAATTTATGCCAGGAAGATTATATGATCCCAATGATGTGATTAAAAATTACATCACCGAGCTAAAAATGAAGCCTTTTGTAAAGGAAGAAGATAAATTTGATGATTTCTCGAAGGCATGGAAAATTTCTCTGATATTACCAAATACGTTTCTAGTCAATTAAGTCAAGAAGATGCTGAAGCTTTTCAAGCATATAGAAACAAGAGACTAGAAAAGGTTCCTTTGAATTTGTTGACTATTGAAGATGAAAAACACACTCCAAGTGTTAGTATAGTTGATGAAGTGAAAGATATATCTGAAAATGAATCAGGTCAATCATAGCAGCAGTCTAATAATTCCAATCAATCTAAGGAATCTGAATCTAAGAAAGAAAATTCAAAAATTGAACAAATTCTTCAAGAGATAGAAGTGCTGGAGAAAACAAAGAATAATGAGACTCTTACAGATTCAACAAAAAGATCTCAGTCAGTAATCTCAAATGCTATTTTAAAGGGATAGATTTGGTCACGGATATCACAGCCAGCTCAGTTTAAAGTAATGCTAGATATTTTTCAACTTTGTGATCACACTAAAAAAGAAGGGCAGGATTCGCAAAATTAGGATTGTTAGTTAAAAGTTCCTAGATTATTGTTTAAGTTAAGTTTTTAGAGAAAGGTTGTTTGAAACCTCCTCTACATTTTTTTAATAATTTAATTTTAGTTTGTATTTAGTTTAGTATTTAAACCCTTCTCATGCATTTAGAGAAGGGTCCAGAATTTTATTGAGAACATTTGCAAAGAATGCTTAATTGTAAGTAAGTTTGTGAATGCCTTGATAAAGTAATGGAACACAACCTTTTCAATTATATATCAATTTTTTGATCACTTTTGATTCACTTTTGTATTCTTTGAAAGACTTATTGATAGAAGAGTTGAATGTGGCCTATTATCGCTAATCAGATGAATATAGTAGTACACATCTGGTACTATTATCATGTATGCTAATTCTGTTTTTGAATATTAGCGATGATTCTAGCTTTCATGAATTATATATGAAATCGACTGTTTTTTATTTGAAATACCAGTTGCACTATTGTACTATATAAAGATAGAAATTAGTTTTTTTTATATATGATCATCAGATATATGCGATATATTTCTCATTTTCTTTTGATTAACTATTTTTTCAAGAGAATCATCTTACAAAGTAATAATTGAGCCGAAAGGCTCATTCTACAATCCAATATGAGGGAGATGTTAAGTATGTCACGTCCTCAAAAAATAATAAAAATAATTTAAACAATTAAAAATCTATTAACCCAACAATTAAGTGTTGATATTATAATTGAGCCAAAAGGCTCATTGAGCGGAAAGGCTCATTCTACAATCCAATATGAGGGAGATGTTAAGTATGTCACGTCCTCAAAAAATAATAAAAATAATTTAAACAATTAAAAATCTATTAACCCAACAATTAAGTGTTGATATAATAATTGAGCCAAAAGGTTCATTGAGCCGAAAGGCTCATTCTACAATCCAATATGAGGGAGATGTTAAGTATGTCACGTCCTCAAAAAATAATACAAATAATTTAAACAATTAAAAATCTATTAACCCAACAATTAAGTGTTGATATAATAATTGAGCCAAAAGGCTCATTCTACAATCCAATATGAGGGAGATGTTAAGTATGTCATGTCCTCAAAAAATAATAAAAATAATTTAAACAATTAAAAATCTATTAACCCAACAATTAAGTGTTGATTGAGCCGAAAGGCTCATTCTACAATCCAATATGAGGGAGATGTTAAGTATGTCACGTCCTCAAAAAATAATAAAAATAATTTAAACAATTAAAAATCTATTAACCCAACAATTAAGTGTTGATATAATAATTGAGCCAAAAGGCTCATTGAGCCGAAAGGCTCATTCTACAATCCAATATGAGGGAGATGTTAAGTATGTCACGTCCTCAAAAAATAATAAAAATAATTTAAACAATTAAAAATCTATTAACACAACAATTAAGGGTTGATATTATAATTTTATACAACTTTATAGAAATAAAATATATATATATAGAACTTAAAGAAAGTGTTTGAATATCCATATTAACTAATATATTTCAGCATGGATTTTCTCTCTCTACAGAAAGTGTGTATTTATATATGTGTGTGTGTGTTAACCTTAGCTTGAAAGGAAAAATTAATTGAAGGTAATGTAGAGTAGTTACTTTTTAATAAGAGGAAAATGTGTGACTAATTCAATTTTTAATATAAAATATTAATAATGATAAAATATAAAATTATGCAATTTAAAAAATGAAAAATTACCACATAAAACTATATTAATTACAAATTTACGAAGCAGTAAAATGTATTAATTGACATGTAATTTTTAAAAAAAGTTTGATATTGGATCTCTCAAGGCCCTTGGTAGATATGTGGTTAAACTGCATCTATATTGTTTCTACATCCCAGTGTGAAGGCTACATTAAGTATGTTCATTCCTTGTAAAATAAAAATAAAATATTCTCTAAATAGAAAAACAATGTAGGCTATAATAAAAATGAAAAAAAACATATATGCGATGCATTTTTAATTAGTTGTCCATATGACCTAATATCATGTAGAGTAATTAGAAGTAAAAAAAAATATGTGAGTAAGATGTTTAAACCTTATGTTTTTAAAAAATATTTTAATAAGTGATATCAACTTTATATAAATCTATATATAGAAAAAAATGTTAAAAGAAAATATTTTAATGTATGATAGAATCAAATATCCAATGTGAGTTATGAATAAAATAATTTAATTTGAATTAATATAAAATGTTTCAATACACATGTTATGTAATCTCTATAACAATCAAAAGTGAAATTTAAACAATAACAAATTTTTGTATTCTAAAATAAGTTTGCAACAAAAGGAATTTCATCCCTTTCGGCTCATGTTAGATCCATGTTTTAGATGGATCTATGCTGGTTCTATTAAATTCATGATGATCTTCATCATCACAGGTTGAATAAATATCATTTTAGATCGCATAAAATTAGTATTATCCTGGGTTAGATTAAATTAGGATTAAATTCATAGTTTTTCATTTTAGAATAAATTTTATTTAGTTTTTAGTAATTCTTCATGCAAATCCTTTGATAGAAACCCAAGAATCAAACAAAAACCCAAATATGGGAAACTGGTCCCATTATATCCAGTCGGAGCCACTATCCCAAACAGAAAAGGAATTGTCTTAAGGTCCGGACAGGGTGGTTATCCCCCTTGTTGCTGCCACAGATTTCTGAGGCCTCAAAAAGTCCCAATGGCTACAACACTTCATGTCACCTCAACAACTACTTCAGGAATAGAGTCATCTACATCAACAATACAACCAATTGATGAAGCAAGTAAGTTAGTTAAAGCAATGTAGGAAATGTCTATTCAGAAAAATGAAATCAACAAACTTAAAGAACAGCTGAAAAGTCTGAAGGATGAAAAGAAACTTTCTCACATTATGCACAAGAATGAAGAACAGAAAGAAAACAGGTTGACAGAAAAATTGATGAAGTTAGAGAAAGATCTAACACTGAAAGAACCAATGGCACAAGCCAAGTGGAAGCTATGGTCCAATATCATTGAATATGTCAATGATATTTGGCCATCAATCCAGGTTATTTATGAACAAAAATATCTCATCAAATCAGAAGGAGAAGTCATCCAAAAAATCAAAGAAGAACTTGGCAAGAAACCTGAAGAGGCAAATGAAATCATCAAATTCCTTAACTCCAAGAATAAGAAATAATTAGAGGATATTGGAATTAGTGACAGGAAAGATACCATTCTTGAAGTCAAAAAGGTAATTTGAAAAAGGAATTTAATGATTCAACTTTAAGAAAAAATCCAAAATGTGGAGCTTGGCATAACTGAATTTATGATGAAATTTGACATTCTAAGGCAGAATGCCTTCCAAATCCTTTGGTTATAAATGATAGGTTAATGAAGCAAGAGGATTATGATAAGAAAATTAGAGAAGTGGCCAAGGATCAAGCTAACCTTCCTTCTTTACAGGGAATTCCAACAGGGAAAGTTCTTTACAAGAGTTTTGAAAATATTTTTTACCTACGACATGAGGTAAAACACCTATTTATCAACAAGCCTAATTTTTCAAAATACACACAGAAAGATGATATATTCAGAAGGATGGTAAAAATTAAGTTACTAGATGCAGAGAATTGGGAGAAATTGATTGATTTACTATGAAGGTCAAACATTAAAACAGGGCAGTCAAATGAAAAAGATATAAGTGAGTAAAAGGTAAACATAGTAGGCAGTTTTTACAACTACAAAACAACAGTAACAGTGAAATTTAAAACAGAGACAGTTAAAGAGTATCAGAGTTAAAGTGTATTAGGTGAAATTCAGAGTTAAAGTCAAATCAGAGATGATAAATTAGAGTGAAATATTTCCAGCGTAAAGGACACTCCACTGCCTAACTGCAGCCTTCGTTGAGCAAACAACAAAGAGAAAAATCAAAGACAACAAACAAAAAATTCAATAAAATCAGGGACAACTTGCATTAATTATATATATTTGTCTTTCTTCTTGCATGAAGATATTTATTTTTCCATGAATAATTCCTAAGTTTGTTTTAGGATATTTTGTAAGAATTTTTGTATAAATACTTCACATTTCGAAGTATTGAGTGTGGATGAATTGCTAAACATTTATATAGTTGTAATAAGCTGAAACCAGAGGGTTCTTTGTACCATTTTCAAGTCAGTAGACTAGATTGAGCAATGAAGAGTTTAGATTACAGGATTCATGTGTTGGGCCACTTCAATGAAGTATTCTCAAATGTTATTTGTTTTATCTGAAGTTTTCACATATACTTGATTTTTCTTTTTCTAAACCTAAATGTATAACAGGAATGTTATTTCAGAATATGTTTAAAATCACTATGTTTTGAACTGTTATGTCATTTACATGCTTTCTATTGATATCCAAATTAGGGAATTCTTAATTTCTCCCTAGTTTCGATTGACCTCTGTATTTTCACTCATTATCCGGATCTGAGAACCCTTAATTTCTCTCTCATTCCGATTGAAACCATTTTCACCATTAGCCTAGGGATCTGAAGTAACTCAGCTATCTTGCCCTGTGAACACTTCCCTTTAGAACCTTGATTCTGATCTGACTGCTTGATACATTGACTCCATTAGCCCAATGGAAAATAGACCTATATCTATCCATATTAACTAGTGATTCCACCACCAAACCAAATCCAAAATCAAATCCCAAATAATCCTACATAACTAGCCTAAAATCAACTAAAATCAACAAAGATAAATCATATAGAGAGAGCCATATCTAAGCATTAGGAAGGCTAGATCCTAAGGCTTAAAAGTAGGTTTGTGGTTACCTCTAATATTCTTTAAACCAAAATATAAACAACCCTTGAGAATTATTGGAGTGATAACATCTTGAACAATGGCATGAAAGATAATATGGATGGCATGGAAGTTAAGATGGATGGCGTGGAAGCTAATATGTATGGTATAGAAGGAAACATGGAAGATTTGAAGCAAGACATGGAAGGATTGAAGGAATGTTTTGCAAAGTTTCTACAAGAAAAGCTTCCTAATGGCGAAAAGGCAGTAGAGGAAACTCGGGATGAGAAAAAAATAAATGTTAATCACGATTTCATAGACTATAATGTTGGTTTTAAGACCTACCATATTCCAAATATAGATATGACGAAGTTTGATGGCAAGGATCTGATAACTTGGATACTATAAATGGAGCAATACTTTGAGATCCATAATACACAAAACACACAAAGGGTACGCATTGCAACTTTATATTTAGAACAAAATCAATTTGTATGGTATCGATGGCTTTGTTATCATAAACCACTGGTCACTTGGTCAATTTTTACAAAGGAAATGATAGCACATTATGAGGATACAAAAAGCAACACCTTCTTTAGAAAATTGATAAATCTCAAACAAAAGGGTTCAATGATGGAGCACATTGAGGACTTCCAAAAATTGAATATAAGGGTAAATAATATTCCAGAGGAACATAGGATTGATGTCTTCATAGGGATTCTAAAGGATAACATCCACCATGAGGTTCTCCTCTGGGAACCTGATACATTGGAGAAGGAATTTAGGTTGGAAAGAGAAATTGAAAGAAAAATCATGGCGACAAGGAAGCCTACCACTCACAAATATAAATATGGAAGTGTTGCTACTCCTAGAATTGCACAACCTACAAGGCTGAAAATACAAATACAATAAAAGGGATTTTCTATAGTTGTGATAGAAAATACAATAATGTTCATAAGTGTGCTGAGAAGGAATTATTTTATAGAGATTGTGAAGAGGAGGAAGAAAAGGAACAAGAAACTTCAAAAGAAGAGGATATACAACAGGAACCAACCCTAGTGGAAGAATAAATGAATCCAACCATATCATGTAATGCATTAGTAAGAATTACCACTCCTGAAACTCTCAAGATGGAAGGACATTACAAGAATAAAAATGTAATAATGCTTATTGATTCGAGTAGTACCCATAATTTTCTTTTATTGTAACGTAGCCAAGGAATTGAGTTGCTTCCTATACCCAGCGCCAGAGTGTCAAATGATGGTAGAAAATGGAGGAACTATAAATTTATCTGAAAAGTACCATAATATCAAGCTAACCACGGGGGAATATTTATTGAATCATCTAATGCTTTCCATTCCAATGGGTGGTGCTGATTTTGTACTAGGAGTACAATGATTACAATATCTGGGGATGGTAGCTTTTAATTTTTAAGAACTTTTCTTGTTTTTCAGAAGGAAAGGAAGTTGAATTATAGGGTATCGCAGGGAAGCTGAGAAATATAATAAGATCTAATGTCATGAAAAAGCTTCTGAATAAAGAACAATGAGGTGTCATTTCACAATTATGCTCACTAGAAGTTCCAACATAAAAATCCTCTATTTATCGAGATCTCTACAAAGTCTTGGACAATAATTTAAAGATGTTTGAAACTCCCAAATTACTCCCACCTATTCATGAGCATGATCATGCTATTCATTTTATTCTAGGAATTTTTCCTCCAAACATCAGGCCTTATATATATCCTTATGTCCAAAAGAGTGAAATTGAATGTATGATTGCAGAAATGCTAGAGGTTGGTATAATTCAACCTAGTCAAATTTCTTTCTCTGCTCCAGTAGTATTGGTGTACAAGAAGGATGGATCATGATGCATGTTTTCGGATTATAGGGAGCTCAATAAGCTCACTATTAAAGATAAATTTTCCATTCCCGTGATTGATGAATAATTGGATGAATTACATGGAGCAATTAATTTCACCAAGTTGGATCTTCGTTCAAGATATCATCAAATTAGAATGAAGACTGAAGACATTATGAAAACAACATTTCGAACTCATAAGGGTCATTATGAATTTTTGTTCATGCCTTTTGGCCTTACCAATGCACCTTCTACATTTCAAGGGTTGATGAATTCCATTTTCAAACACTTAGAAAATTTGTGTGAGTATTATTTGATGATATAATAATCTAGAGTAGGTCTTGGAAGGATCATGTTCAACATGTTGACATGGTGCTCAAACTATTGGAGGAGAAATAATTATATGAAAAATCCTCCAAATTTTTCTTTGGAGTACAAGAGGTGGAATATCTGGGTCATATTGTATCTCAAGAGGGTATTAAGGTAGACCCTAACAAAATGAAATACATTAAGGAATGGGAATTCCCCACAAACATAAAGTAGTTACAAGGATTTCTCAAGTTAATATGGTATTATCGCAAGTTTGTTAAGAATTATGGAAGAATAACAACTCCTCTAACAAAATTATTGAAGAAATTTGCATTTTCATGGATTCCTGAAGAAACTAAGGCCTTTGAACATCTTAAAGAGGCAATGTGCCAAGCACCGGTCTTAGCTACGAAAAAATTCACAAAAACCTTTATTGTGCAATGTGATGCCTCAAGAAATGGAATTGGTGTTGTTTTAATGCAAGAAGGAAGACCCATTTCTTTTGAAAGTCGTTCAATCAAAGGAAAGTATTTATAGAAAGCTAGTTATGAGAAGGAAATGTTGGCAATACTACATGCATTAAGGAAATAATGACCTTACCTAATGGGAAGACAGTTCAAGGTAAAAAGTGATCATGATAGCCTTAAATACTTTATATATAAGGTAGTTGATAGTCTTACCAAGTATGCAATTTTGTGCATTATCTCATGTATTTAAAGCGAGTACAGTTGCTACTGCATTTATGGAAACAATAAAAAAACTACATGGAAATCCAAATATTATTGTAAGCGATAGAGATCCCATTTTCACTGGACATTTTTGGACAATTTTTTTTTCTTGTTTGGGTACTCAACTAGCTCATAACTCACCTTATCATCCTCAATCCGATGGGAAAACTAATATAGTGAAAAAATGTTTGGAAGGATATCTTTGTTACTTTGTGCCTGATAAGCAAACATAATGGGTCAATTGGTTACCTATGGCTGAATGGTGGTATAACACTTCCTTCCACATTGCAACAAAATGACCCCATTTAGGGAACTTTATGGATATCAACCGCTGTCCATCACATCATCATTAAGAGAAATTTATAAGATTCAAGCAATGGAATATCACATCGATCACCAAAAACAAGTTATCCAACTATTAAAGGATAACCTAAATTTGGCATAGAATTGAATGTAACAACAAGCATTTCAACATCGCAGTGAGAGAATTTTTGATGCAGGTGACTGGGTATTTTTACGGCTACAACCATACAAAAAAATTTCCCTCAATAAAGATAAGAAGGATAATAAATTATCGCCAAAGTACTATGGTCCTTAAAAGGTGTTGCAAAAGTTTGGTACTATGGCATAAAAATTGGAGCTTCCTGCATCTTCCCGAGTGCACCCAATTTTCCATGTTTCATGCTTAAAGAGGGTTATAGGTGACAAAATTCTGGTTCAAACAATACTACTAGAAATTGATGAGGAAGGAAAAATCATATTGGAACCTAAAGCAGTCATGGAAATAAGAACTTGACAGCTACGAAATCAAATCAATTTCATAGTATCTCATAAAGTGGAAGAACTTACCAACTGAATTTTCCACATGGGAGGATGAGAGTTTTATACTGAAGCATCCATAACTAATCAAGCATTGAGTAGAACACTTTTTTGAAGGTGAGGGGCATGTTAGGGCCTTATATTACTAGTGTAGTCCCTTGTTGTTGTTAGTGTAGCCCCCTTATTGTTATTGTTGTACCCATGTAGTCCCCATATTGTTATTATTATGCCCCATAATAGCCCACTATTGTTGTTGTTGTGCCCTTACATTATTATTGTTAGGTCGAATAGGATTATATTATGACCCCATGGACTCCTATATATAGAAAGGAGGTTTTTTCATTTGTGTCATCCAATAATTGTTCATTTATGTAATGTAAAGGAGGTTTCCCCCTCAAAGAAGATGATTTATAAGGCATTGATCTATCTTTTCTTCTCTTTTGTGAGTTGGTTTCATAACATATGATGATTTGAAAGCCTATTATACATCTATCATTCATCACACAATACATATGCTTACTAATGTAAAGCTTGTCCAACAAAAACTTAGGAAGATTCATCCTAATCTAGAAACTCAAATTAAGAACAAACTAAACAAGTTGTTAAAAGCTAAAATTATCTTTCGAGTCAAACATTCAAAATGGGATTTAAATCTCGTACCATTTTGGAAAACGAATGGAGACATTAGGATTTGTATTTATTTTAGGAATTTAAGTAGAGAAAGTGAAAAAGACAACTTTCCTTTACTGCCAATGGAGAAAAGTTTACAATTTGTTGTAAGTTCTGAACTAATGTCCTTTTTAGATGGCTTTCCAGGGTATAATCAAATTCTTGTGCATCCTGAAGACAAGTTAAAGACCACGTTTAGGATAAAGTGGGGAACATATGCATATAATAAGATGCCTTTTGGATTGATAAATGTTGAAGCAACCTTCCAATGAGTAATGCATATAGATTTCAGAGGTTTGATTAATAAATTTGTTTTAGTTTATTTAGATGACATTTCCATTTTAAAAAAAAATTGCAACGATCATCTCAATGATCTAAAAAAAATATTTGAAATATGTTGAAAGTTTGGGATCTATATAAATCCTAAGAAGTCATTATTTTCTCTTAATGAGGGTAAATGCTTATGCTTTATTGTTTCTAAGGAAGGAATTAGTATAGACCCAGAAAGAGTGAAAGATATTTATGAGATTCCATTACCACACAATAAAAATTCTATGCAATCCTTTATTGGTTAGATCAATTTTGTCAAAATTTTTGCCCCAAAATTTTCACAAATTGTTATGCCTTTACAAAGCATGATTAAAAATAATCCAGTCGACAAGTGGGGACAACCTAACTAGACATGTTTTGAATCAATAAAGCAGGCCATTATAGATGCTCCTTCTTTATCATCGCCTTAGTTTTCTAAGGAATTTTTCTTATATACTTTTGCATCTTATCAGTATTATGCAACACTTTTGACACAACCAAATGATGAACACGTTGAAGCTCCCATTGCATTTTTCACTTCTAATATACAAGGATCAATATTAAACTATTCAGAGGTAGAAAAACAATCCTTCGCAGTATTTAAGTTACTAAAAAACTTCAAACCTTTTCTCCTAAAAACACATACTAAAGTGATTTTACCCTATCCAGTAGTCAGGAAATTGCTTATTCAAAGAGAATTAGGAGAAAAAAGAGCTAATTGGGTTACAACGTTGCAGGAATATGGTTTAGAAATTAAACCTTCTAAAATAGTTAGAGGTAAAGGTTTCTAAAGGTTGATGACTAGAGCATCTGATAATTTAGTTGAGGAAGATTCAGGTAGTAATATTCAAATCTCAGAGGTATTTACTGCAGATACTGAATATGAATATGTTGATTTTATTTTCTTTTTGAAAATTTTTTATGCACCAGCTGAACTCGATTACAAGAAAATTAGAGCCATAAGACTTAAAGTAAATCAATATCAACTTAATGATAATTTTTTTAGAAGAAATTATGATTATGTCTTACTGAAATGTATAAAGAAACATGAAGTCTATAAGGTCTTGCAGGAAATGCAAGATGGAACAACTGGAGGACATTACAATGGAGATACTAGTGCTCACAAAACACTTCATGTTGGTTATTATCGACCTAATTTTTTAAAAGATACTCATGCTTATGTACAAAAATTCAAGGTCTTCCAAACAACTTCAGGAAGAGAAAATATCCAAACTTACCTTTGAAACCAATCAATATTGAATGACCTTTTGAACAATGGGGGTTGGATGTTATAGGTGATATTTTTCCTAACTCTTCTAAACAACACAGGTACAGATTAACCGCTACAGATTATTTTACCAAGTGGATGGAAGAAATCCCTTTGAAGGTAGTCAACTCTGAAATTGTCATGGATTTCATTTATCAATATATAATTACCAGGTTTGGCTTACCTAAAGCTATCATGTTTGACAATGCTTCCTCTTTTTCCAGAAATGATATGATTGAATTTTCATTGAAAAGAGGTTTTAAACCTAAATATTCTGCCAATTATTATCTACAAGGAAATGGATTAGCTGAATCTACCAATAATAACCTCTTAAGGATAATAAAGAGAACCATTTATGACAACCAAAAGAATTAACATAAGGCCTTAATATTTTCTTTATGGGCTGATAGGATTACTCACAAAGCGTCATTAGGAAATTCTCCTCATCACTTGGTATATGGGAAAGAAGATATCCTACGTCCTAATTTATCTTTTCCTTCACTGGCCCTAGTGAAATCCATTGAGGAAAAATGTTTCTCTTCCTTACAATTAAGATTGTGTCACATTCTGAAACTTGAAGAGGAAAGAGATAAATCCAAAAAAATTCATACTCAACAACAAAATACTATTAACTCTTGGTTTGATACAAACTCAATGGGTAGAAAAACTTTTGGAATCGGTGACCTAGTTCTTATAGGTAAATTTGGGCATCATTCCCAATGACCTGGTTAAAATGGACATCATCCCTAGGACCAATTAATAGGATCTATCATCCCTTATCATTTCAGTTGCTACATGCCCTAAGAAAAATAACAAATACAAATCATCGATGACTTCCATTGCAAGGTTTCCAAGATATAAAGTATATGTTATATCACATATGAGCTCACCAATGCAGTATCTCAAGGGGCTAAGTGCGTTGCATATGCATGAAACTCTATTCAAAGGTGCTTTGCAAAGCACTTCCCGACACTCAAGGGCGCGTTGGTCAATTAGGAGCAAAATTCTCATTGTTTTGGAATCTCCACTTGGCTAGTGCCTTCTAGAAGAGTGCATATGTGTCAAACTTCGAATCCATGTGTCCATTTGATACCTCTGAGCTTGGGAACTTGTCTTGCCTATTATTATAAAGTTATTGATTGTTAAAATACCTTCAACTCATTTATAAATTGAGCATAGATTCTAGTGCTTGAGAAGGAATAAATTGAGTAGAGAAATGATGCTGGAATTTCAATTGAGGATTTGATTTGAGCGATATGATGTTGGAGAGATGTTCATTGTGATGAGGCTGGGATGATGCTAGAGATGGTGACATTAAATTAATCACTGGTTGTAACCTCCCCTTCTATCCATTAATAAATATTGCTGCTTACTTTCCCACATATGTATCTGTATAAGCTTCTATCTTTCATATTATGAATTCTTATCTGATGTATATGGTTCATGTTTCATTGATTTGAATGAATAACTTGAATATCCATATGTATATTTCAATCTCTTTGTTTTTTAGTGTTCATTCTTATAGGAAATATTTTGGCTATCTAGCTTGGATTTGAAGCTACAACAAGAGTGGCAAAAGGAGAATAGGAAGCGCTTGGACCCCAAGTAAGTTTCTTGATCTATTCTGTGTGTCTATTTATTGTTGGAAAAGTATTTGCAAAGTCTTTAATATGTTGTTCTAAATGCATAACACCACATTTAGGGAAGAATGTTTTATCCTTAATTCATAATTCCGCATAACAAATTGGCGACTCCGCTGGGGAGTTTACCCTTCCTCCTTGGTGTGTTTGGCTCTGTTTATCTACCTAGTAGCATTTACTATTAAAAATTAGGCTTTTTGAAATCAAATTTGCATTAGAAGTGTGTTAAACAGCCTGATATTTTGTTCTCTTCTACGCCCAATGCACTGTTGAACAAGACACATTGCTTTGCATAGCAATGTCGCCCACTCAGGGGTGTGCTGCAACGCATTGTCTCCCCTTAGAGATTGCGTTGCCCCCTAGAGCCAACCAAATTCCCTTTGAATTTGTCATTGCATTTTATTTCATCATTTTGTTTGCTATATTTTCAAGAGCTTGATGCCTCATAGAGACCAGTGTCTTTACTCGCATCTTCCTCCTTTGAAAGAAACGTTTGTTCAATTTTTATTTAAAGTGTTTTTCTTTATCATTGAAAAATTAATTTCGAAGTATTTTCATTACTGCATTAGATCCATTTTATTTTGAAAAGGAAATTGTTGTTAAATTCTTCATTTCAAATAGGAGAAATTGTAGTTCAAATCTTCATTTTTCCTAAAAAGATAAATTGTTGTTCAATTCCTCATTTCTCAAAGTAAAAGGCATTTGTTTATTGATTTGATGCATTTAGTTTCCTTTTCTGCATTCACGTTAAATGGACTGAAAAGAAAAACCTGTATTTGCATGTAGTGGATTGTGTGTTTTTCATAGGAACAAATTAGGAAAGCTACATATTAGTTTGTGCTCTTTGTTGTTTGCTCTCAAAATGATTTCTCTTTCCCTCTAGTAGCTAGGATTTTCATTGAAAAAACTAAAATTGAAAGTTTTCTTATCATTTTAGTTTTCATTTTAGGAATTTCCATCACATCATCATTGTGAACCTTGAA
This sequence comes from Pinus albicaulis, assembly GCA_034641835.2. NCBI lineage: Eukaryota > Viridiplantae > Streptophyta > Pinopsida > Pinales > Pinaceae > Pinus > Pinus albicaulis. The sequence continues at coordinate 722,541,223 of CM076573.1, forward strand.
AGGGAAATTTATAAACAAGATCAACTTAAAATTTACATCAATTTACCTAACAAAGCATTGGAACCATAATGATAACATTTAGAAGGTCTAGGCTAGAGATGTGTTCTTGCGTTGTAAAACATAATAGCTGTCGTTAATTGTCTGCGATACATTCCAAGTGTGATACCTCACTCCACGTACATAAGTATATCATAGCTCATCCACGTACTTTCAGGTATATCGGGCGGTGTTACAGTACGAAAAGTATAAAGGGGTGCTCTCACTATGAGGTTTCGCATTAGATAACACTAATACGGACTTCGGCCTCGACGTACCTTCGGGTATATTTGGGAGGACAAATTTAGGTTGATATCCATCCATAGTGAACCAAGTCATCCACCTTGTAAATTGTGATACACCGAACACAACATTCGGGGAGATTGCCTGCCCGTACTTCTTGGTTCGCCAGGAGGTATTCTGCAGTTCACAGTTTCTTGGTAAACATTTTGCCTAGCATTGGCCTTTTATTTTTTTTATTTGTTTTTTGGTAAAAATAAATCAGTCATCATGGAAGAACAAAATATTTTTCCCTGTCGTTCGCGTAGATTAGCATTGAAACCACCTTTACCACCGAAAGTTACTCCTAGTCGGCGAAAGCGACATCACTCTATCGAAACCAGTGCTATTAGTACCTCTGGTGAAGCATCATATTCCCATATACCAGAGTCGGCACAATTTGTTTCTACACATCATGGTTCGTCTACTGTTATCGAGACAGAGTCCTCACACATACCTATGGTCATGATCCATCCAACCAGTGAGACCATACCTCCCGAACCTGATGTTGTTCAACCATAAGTTGATCCATATCCTGTCACTTCTGTTATCACTCAATAATTTCCCAAGGTTAAATAAAGAACTCACATAGGTAACCACAAACCTACTTTTAAGCTTTAGGATCTAGCCTTCCTAATGATAAGAGAGGGCTCTCTCTATAAGATTTAACTTTGCTTTTATATTTGATTTTAGGCTAGCTATTTGGGGAAAATTGGTTTTGAGATATTGATTTGGTTTGGGGGAAAATCACTTACTTATATGGATAGCTAAAGATCTATAACTCATTAGGCAGATGGAGTCAATGTGTCAAGCAGACAGATTAGGATCAAGGTCTAAATGAAAATTTTCACAAGGCAAGATAGTAGAATCACTTCAGATCTTCAAAGGCTGATGGTGAAATGGTTTTAATCAGGATAAAGGGAAATTAAGGGTTCTTAAATCTAGATAAGGAGTGAAAAGATAGAGGTCAATCGAAATCAGGGAGAAATTAAGGGTTCCCTGGTCTGGATATCAGTAGAAAACATTTAAATGAAAATAAGTCAATAACAGAGTGCTTTTAACAAATTTTGAGATAAAAATTCATGATTTCACATTTAAATATAGAACAAATTCATGAATGGATGGAAAAAATAAGAAAATTGACAAATAACATGAGAAAATACTTCACTTAAGTGGCCCAACACATGAATCCTGTAATATGATGCTTTATTTCATTTGATCTAGTCTACTGACTTGGAATTGATAACAAAAAAACCCTTCAGGTTCAGAAAATATGACTACAGAAATGTTCAACAATTAATCCACCCTCAATACTTCAAATGATGAAGTATTTATACAAATTCTAAACTAGAATATCTTGAAAAAATATCAAGATTGGTTTACAAATATCTCAAATTGTATTACATAAATAGAACTTAAATAAAGGATACTAAAAAATAATGAATCTATTTGGCACTATATTTATGGGTTGATGGTGACAAAGAAGATAAAGTCAAATTTTATAGCAACTCTTAGTTGATGATGAGGTTTCCAAGTCACTAACTATCTCTTTCCTTTGTGTGTTTTTCTCCAGAAATTATGCAAAATTAGGGTCCAATGATACCTTTGTATATCTCAATCCGAGATAGATATGTAAAAAGTGAAAGAGGTTATTGTAGATAAATATGTTATTGAGATAAAACTCTCTCAGTTTCCTAAAAATCCACTCTAGTTGTTCACAAGAATCTCTGCAAAAAGATGTGTAAAACAGAACTTTGCACAGTCCAAAAAATAGGCTGTGAAGATGTGCATGTATCTCTCATTCTGTAATACCTGTGCATAAATTTAGATAGGATTTTGTATATTGGCTCTTAGGAACATAAACCTCCTTCACTTTTTTAGGATTCTTTTTTGATTGGCCACAATCTTCTCTGAAAAATGATGACTAAACAAGATTTTTCTCTAAAAAGTGCTTTCAAATATTATTTAGAATTTCCAAAACCATAATGATTGTTAGAAAAGTGAGAGAGGCTTTTGTATATGAGGATGTTAGAAACAAAAACCTCTTTCAGATTTTGAAAATTATTTCTTATATGTTTGTTTGTTCTATTTTGTTTCTTTCACCTGTATGTAACCTTTTGCTTTGTCTTTTAACTCTGCTTTTTGTTTTCACCTTACAGCACTGTTACCTTTTCACTTTTACTTCGGATAAAATTCATTGTTGCTAGTGAAAGTGTTTTCATCTCTGTTTAACCATTACTGCCTCTGTGTTTACTTTTACTATTTTACTTTGACTTTTTTTTTTCTCTGATTTGACTTTTACTTTGAATTTTATCTGATACACTTTAACTCTGATGCTCTTTGACTATTCTGTTTTCACTGCCACTGTGAATTTTTATTTCACTTTTACCATTCACTGTGCAAATTCATCTCTCTCTACGTAAATGACTTATTTCTGTTCCACTGCCTGGAATCTTTTGTTAAGTTTTTTAGGGGAAAACGGTTTAACTAGTATTAAACTGTTTATCCCAATTCTCCTTTTTCTAGTAACCTGCAAAACAAAAAAATTCATTAATCAAATCTAGGTCTGCAAGGAGGGAAGTTTCTGGGGTTGTAGAAATATTTTAGAAGCTTCTGCTGGTATTTATAGCACTTGGATGTCTTCGACAATGTTGTAGCAGTCGAATTGGGCGAATTCTGTTCGATTTAAGCTTTAAAACAGAGTCGAAAACATTATTTTTGGTCGAAATGATCTTTCTGTGCAAATGGTAACAGAAAAGAGTTAAAAGAGTGAAAATGGGTGGTTTGTATGCATTTTTAGTAAATGGTGAATGCATTGAATGGCGGTTACATCCCATAGGATAAGTGGTTTGGGCACGGGGGAAGGAAATACAGCCAGGCGGTTTTTGCATTGTCAAAAGGTGGTAAGCAAAATTGCATATGGGGATGCGATCAAATGAGAATTAGACATGTCGTAGAGAGAGAAACTCTGAAAACTACCTATTTCACAAGGGTAGGGGTTGATTAAGGATCACGCTTTTGGATGTGTGAAAGTCATTATCCACCATTAGATCTGGGTCTTGGAGATCGACGGTGCAGGTTGTGCAATAGAGTTTCATAGGCCAAAGGCACAGGACCCAGGTTTTTTTAATGGTGTTGGAGGTTTATTATGTATTAAGTTAAGGTTTAATACATAGTCGGGTGTATAATGATAGGCTAAAGGTTAATGTTTTAATCAATGGGGGTGGGTGTATGTAATATAAACTATCGGGGGTAGTGAGACCTATATTTATCATATGTGCGGAATAGAACTATAGGTTATAATTAAAATTTGGGTTGGCAATCAAAATAAAAAATGGAATTAATATAATACGGGCTAAGGGGTATATAGTGGAGCTAATACATTAGGTTAGGAGATAATATGAAATGAATTTGCGAAACGTAAAAAATACACTAAGTAAAGTGTAACTTATGTCTTTGGGCGAGATTTTCATAGTGGTGGCCCCATATTTAACATTTCACACTTATACTTAGGATAATAGCATTTTTGTGGGTTTTGGGTATTTTTTGTATGAAAAAGGGAATTAGTCAAGGGGGTTTTACTTTTACTAGGTAAAATGTGTTTTAAACTTAGGAAAAGGGGTTTTAGTAGGGTAAAATGAGTGATGCTAAGGGAAAATGGTTTTTTATGAAGGGGAATGGTTTCAATGAGGTGGAATCCAATACCTTGGTGCCAATCAGTCATTAAGAAGTGGGTTTGGTCCCACCAAAAGTTAGAGAAATGCTCTGAGTATTTATGACTGAAGGATTTAGTACTGGAACACATTGCGGGGAGGGAAATTAGTAATATGCCAAATGATGTTTATCCATGCCTTGTGAAATTGCTTTCTTCCTACCCATCAACTACCTTAACATTTTTTCTTCATTTACATGGGTGCATTTGAGCTTTCAAACCCTTATTCATTTTTCTTTTTAAAACAAAAAACTAACTAATTCTATCTTTATTTCTTCCAAGGGCTCGGATTAAACTATTGAGCTCCTTATTATTTCTCTACCTAACTAGTTATCTGCCAAGATTAGACTGTTTAGCTAGATCTTTATTCTCTATCTAACAACATGAAATTTAAAGCATGAGAGGTCAACTTTAAGTTGTTTGACCCTCATGGATTGTGGCATTTAGGACAAGATGCACACAATATTATTTGCAAAAGTAAACTAATAGTAGTGGCATTTGAACATGCAACACTTTCATGATCCATTTTAGTGGGGTTCATATTTAATATTCTTTCTTGATCTATGTTTTTTTTTGTCCTTTGATTGTTCTTTTAGGACTTTTACCCTCTTTAAATTTTTTAAATATGGGAATACATTTGCAAAAAGTAAAGGTATGTACAATATTTCAAGATTTTAACAGAGCCAATTCAAAATTATGAATCCTATTATTATAGGACCCTAACATCTTCTTTTCTAGAAAATCTGAATCCCAAAGTCGAATGACCGAAAGTATTTCCTCCATTGGTCATCCCATAATTTTCTGTAGCCATTGAGTCTTCCATATCACATATTCAACCTCTTGAAATATACTTTGGGCCTAACAGTGAAATACTTCCACCTAGTTTGATTTCAATTGAAGAAATCCCACAAGACAAAACACCATTAACTCCAACCCATTTTTGGGAGGATATTTTCTTGTACGAGCTTTTCCTTAATCACCACCGTCTGCTTTTGTTGATCCTGTGCCTATTCAAAATCTCGTCATTTCAAAGGGGTGCACATTTGGTCAAGTAACCATGCCTGAACCAACATCTTCGGTTGGGGCATATGTTCCAATTACGTTAGCACCTGATCTCGCTACCTCGTCGATGTTACAACTTCACCAGAGTCATATTTACATGGAGGCCCTTTGCTTCCATCAGGCTATAAATATTTATCTGGAATTTTCTCTGGTGCATCTTCAAACCCATGGAATTCACCAATGTCATAGTCTGGTATTCTAACTGGTAAACCTATAGTGAGTACTGAATGGTTTGATCCTTTATATACATCATCAAGGCAATATCAAGCTGGTCCTTTTGGGTCTATTCCATCTAGTACCATATCAACTAGACTCCATGCATTTGGAGAACAATATTTTCTTTCTTATTATCCTCCTCATGATGGGGGGCATCCTTTAGTCACCCACTTCGACAATAATTCGTCATTTTTTGGTCAACCTAATGTCAAAATGAATGTTTGTCAATGGAAACCCACTCTGCCTATCCAACCACAAACGGTTGTACACTCGTATCAACCGGTTCAACCTGTTACACCCACATCAATTCCACTTGTTAATACATATTTACCCCGGTTACAGAATCAAACTGTTGTACAACAACCATTTCAAGCAGGCCCTTCAACTCAATACCCTCAAGTATTGGGCCCACAGACTCCAAATCCTCCGGTTAATTTTCAACAATAGCATGTACCTGGAATCATTTATTCACAAGCTAGTTTACCATATTATGGGATAACACAGCCACAACCAGGTTATAATTATCGTCAACCGAATCCAAGTTATTGTAATTTTGGTTATAACATTAGTGTACATACCCCTTGGCATCCTCAGGTGCAAATTCTTCAACCTTCATTTCAACAAGTATCATATCCAGGTTTTGGTCAAAATAATCCTTAAGCATTCACTTATCAAAACAACCCCTATCTCGGTTACCAACAACAAATTCCTTATGTTGGTGCTCAAAGGCCTATTTCCCAAGCAATTCCATCATACCCTGGCTATGTTCAACCTGACCTTAATTGACAGTTTCCCTTTGTTGCAACTTTAGAGTTACCAGATTTAAATCGGCTAACCAATGATCCAATCAACTATGCTCCTTGGTGGTCAGTGATACCTCACAAATTACCCTCAGATATTCCTAAGTTAAATGGAAACCCTGGGGAAGACCCTTCAACTCATGTTATGACATATAATTTTTGGTGTTCATCAAACTCCCTGAATGATGGCTCTGTTCGACTATGTCATTTCCAGTGTACGCTCACGAGTCTGGCTGCAATATGGTACATTGAGTTACCTAGAGCTTATTTTGATAACTTCACTGCCCTAGCTACTATATTTTTGACTCACTTCCAGTTACCCATACAATATGAAACTGGAATGGAACTCTTGACTAATTTTAAACAGACTAATGCTACTCACATTTCCGATCATATTCATGAGTGGCGTCGTCGTCGTAGAATGGTTAATACATTTGTTCCTGATCAACTCCTTGTTGAGTGGTTCATTAAGTCCCTTTTACCATCTATAATTGAGGATGTGGCTAAGGGTGGCGTCATCACTAAAGAGCAAGTCATTGCTTGTGCACAATATTTAGACTTGATTTATACTCAGTTTGGCACCCTCTATGAAAAAATTCCAAACGCGCCGCGATCTAATTTTACTATTCCTTCTCAATTCAAGGACTCTTACGACAGAGACGGTATGATTGGTACTGCAAGCACACATCATACTATTGCATCTGATCCTGCATATTCTTCTGAAATTAATGCCATGTCATTTGACAAAGGCAAAAGTGACAAGCAACCCATAAGTAAGAAAAAAGGGAAATCAAAGAAAAAACAAACTTCTAACCCGCAGGAAAGATCATCTGATCAATCGTCTGGAACTAGGAAACCTCCTTATCCATTCATAATCTTTAATGAGGAACACTTTTTTCGGGATTTTCCTCACCACGTTGAAGTTTCAAAAATGGTTAAAACTTCACATGTGTCACTATGTTGACAGTTCCTTTTCCAAATTCGGACACAAATTTGGTTGCTACGGATCCAGCTTCTAGTTCCCAAGTGATTATGTTATCTGTCACAAAAAATTCAATAGTTATTTTGGTGTCAACGTGTAATAAATATTATGGCATTCAAGCCACTAATCAACCTAGTACCTTGACTACGAATCCGTCTACGGAATCGGTACCCCCTACTGCCATTCCTGAATCGACAATCAAGCCACCAAAGGGAGTCATTCATAAATTGACATATAATTCTCAAGCAAGAGCTGCTCAAAATTATAATATAGTTGAAGATTTGGCTCAATCCCCTTCAGCTATGTCATCTCTTGAGGTATTACAAAATTGCCCCTCCCAAAAACAGGCTTTATTGTCGGCTATAGGTGGAATTGATCTAATTGATTCTAAGATCATCGTCTTTAATCATACAGGCTATGTGCCACAAATACCAACAGAATTGGAATTCTCTATACAAGTAAATGTTGTCAATCACCTTGTTCATCGTACTATTATTGATGAAGGAGCATATACGTGCATTATGTCTCTAAATTGTTGGAAGTCACTTGGCTCACCGCGACTATCTCAATCATCAACGACGTTGAAGGCTTTTGACAGATGTACATATAAGCCTTGTGGTATTATCAATAACCTGCATGTTGAACTAGGGGGAAAAATAGTGAATGTTGATGTCGAGGTTGTTGACGGACCCCTTGACTATAATATTCTACTTGGAAGACCATGGGTATATGCTATGACTAAAATTTCTTCTACATATTTTAAAATGATTTCCTTTCCATATAAAGGTACAATCACAGTCATTAATCAGCTATCCTTCTCTGCCTCTGCTTCGCAGGTAACTGGAAGTGTTCCGTTTGTTCACGCACCCCAAATAGCACTTCAGAACATTGGTGTAGGACTCTTAAAGGATTCCACTCTCATGGGAACCTTTGCATTACTACTGCCTGTGACGTCGGCAGAAATTGAAAGTATAGAGACTTACTACATGATCTCTTCCACTCCATCTCGTTTAAGGAAGAGTACAAGTGATTCTGAAATTGTTACTTTGGATGATTTTTTTCCGCCCAACCCTATTGAGTTGACATAGAAATCAATCTATCTAGCTTGTGTGGAGAATCTGAAATCAACATCGCCGGTTGTTTGGGTTGATCGTTCCTTAGATTTTGGTACTCCATCTGATCCTTTTTCCTCAACTTTCTTGACAGCTGAGAATATTTTGGAAACCATGATGTCAGAAGGAGAACCTTAGGAAGATTATCATCATCATTCCCATATTCTTGATTATGAAGATAATCTTAGTGAACTATATCATCCATCAATAAAAAATTTCTTTTCAAATTCTTTACCTATTAATGCAATCGATTCCGAGCGAAATTTGTCAAATATTGAAGAAACTATTTCTATTGATATTTTGAACAAACCTGGCATGGTAGAAAATATTCATGTTGGCATGTCTTGTTCTCCTTCATAACTTGAAATATATCACTCTCTATTTTGTGAATTTCAGGATACCTTTGCCTGGTCTTATGAGGAGATGCTAGGTATTGACACTAGTATTGTTGAACACACAATTAATATGTACCTTGATGTCAAGCTGGTGTGTCAATTCCTTCGTCTTGTTCATCTGAAGAAGGCCTCTGCCTTTAAAGTAGAATTTGAAAAACTTTTGCGTGTTGGTTTCATATACCCTATTCCACTAATTGAGTGGGTTTACAACATTGTTTCTGTCATGAAAAAACAAGGAACCATCAGAGTGTGCGTCGATTATCGGAATGTTAATATTGCTTGTCCAAAAGTCAACTATCCTACTCCCTTTATCGACCAGATTATTGATGATTGTGCTGGATGTGAAATTTTTTCGTTCATGGATGGATTTTTCGGCTACAATCAAATCAATATCCACCCAGAAGATCAACATAAGACAACATTAATCTATCCCTAGGGCACATTCGCTTATAGGAAACTACCTTTTGGTTTAAAGAATGTTGGGGCTACTTTTCAGAGAGTATTAATGGATTATGCTTTCAATAACATCAAACACATTGTTCAACCCTATCTAGATGATTTACCCGCACATTCACGAAATTTGAATGATCACCCGATTCATTTGAGAGCTATATTTTTACGATGCCGATAGTATAAAATACGCCTCAATCCACATAAATGTGTGTTTTGTGTTGGTTCTGGTTGTTTTCCTGGATTCGTAGTCTCAAAATAAGGAATTAGAATAGACCCATTGAAGGTCCAGGAAATTCTTGATTTGCCTACGCCATCAAATTTACTTCAGATACAGAAACTTCAAGGAAAGGCTAACTCCCTAAGGAGGTTCATACCCAACTACGCTGAAATGGCTAAAGAATTTAATCAAATCTTGAAAAATGGGGTTCCCTTCCATTGGGACCAAGTTTCACAAGCTTCTTTTGATGCTGTCAAGGATACTCTTATCCAGGCATCATTAATGTATTCCCCAAATTATCAGAACGATTATTTCTTATATATTGTCATGGCTGATAGGACCATTACTATGGTATTGTTCCAAGTATAAAATGGGATAGAACATCCAATTTATTATTTGAGTCGTAATCTCAATGATGTGGAATTTAAGTATTCATACGTAGAAAATCTTGCCTTGGCAGCTCTTCAAGCTGTCCAAAGATTTCGTCACTATATCCTGTTCCGAAATACCATTACCATTTCAGATTGCAACCCCATGACTTATATCTTATCACGTCAATTTTTGGGGGGGAAATATTCAAAATGGATTGTCATTTTACAGGAATTTGATTTGGAATTTATCAAATCCAAGTCAAAGAAGTCTTTAGTTTTGGCAGAGCTTCTCGGCGACCTTCCTTATGATATTATTACTACTACGTTGGAACCATCAATTCCTGACGAGTCTCTATTTATAATCGGATCATCTAATCCTTGGTATGGATATTTTATCATTTATCTCCAAAAACAAACTTTTCGGCCTGATACCTCTCGCTCTGAACAACAACGGATTCAATACTAAGACAAACATTATCTGATTGCCAGCGATACACTTTATCGTCATGGTGTCGATACTATTTTAAGAAGGTGCCTCACTCATGAGGAGGCCGAAAAGGTTTTAAATTATTGCCATGTTGTGGAATTTTATTTGGATACGCTACTGCGCAGAAGATACTCCATGCTGGTTACTTTTGGCCTACCATATTTCATGATTGCATCCTCACAGTCATAAGTTGTCATGCGTGACAAATTTTTTATCGTAAAATCTGCAAATCGTCAGCAACAATGCATCTTTTTGTATCTATGGGACCATTTTCAAAATGGGGTATTGACTTCATGACCTGTAACCCTTGTTCGTCCAGGGGGGCATGGTTATATTATTATCGCGGTAGACTACTTTACCAAATGGGCCGAAGCGATGCCTACATTCAACAACAAAGGATAGACAACTGCATTGTTTTTCTTTAATCATGTTATTGTATGGTTTGGGGTCCCACAGGATATAGTTACAGATCATGGGAAGCATTTTCGTAACCACATGATGATTGAATTGAATGCCAAGTTAGGATTGTCACATGATAATTCTACTCCTTATTATCCACAATTAAATGGACAAGTTGAACTATCAACAAGATTCTTAAACGTATGCTTCAACAAATGATAGGATTTCGTAAAAGAAACTGGCATTTGATCTTGTACTTGGCCTTGTGGGCGTATCGAACCTCGGTGAGAAATGCAATCGATTTTACTCCTTTTCAATTGGTGTATGGTCTGGAAGTTGTCTTGCCAATCCAATGTGAAATGTCATCATTAAAATGCACAATCGACTTGTTACCTAACACCTCAAAAGAAGAAGCTCATCCTTTTAACCTCATCCATCTTGATGAAACGCGTCATGAAGCCCAATTGGCCAATGAAGCGCATAAGAGACGTATAAAAGTACAATACGATAAAAATGTCCAGCCTCGCATTTTATCAAAGGGAAACTTGGTCCTGCTTTATGATCAAGAAGCTGATGTAATAGGTACAGGAAAATTTGAGCCATTATGGCATGGCCCCTATGTTCATAAAAGAATTCTTGCTAAGGGTGCTTATGAGTTGGTGGATTACAATGGAATTCCATTGGCGCAACCCCAAAATGGGTTGTATCTGAAATGTTACTATGCTTAACCATGAGCATAGTAATTTTTTATATTATATTGTATATATATGTTGTTGATTTGCATTCACTGTCTTAGTTTATTTTTAGAGTTTTCTTGACGTTAGTAATCCCCTTTACATTTCATCGCATATGTCTGAATCTTTGGAAACAATTGTTGGATATGCTGATGGTGCTAGTCATAATACGCATAATCTATCCTCTGCAGTGTGGGCCATTTTTGCTTTGAACGATGAGTTAGTGAGTTTTCGAGGGATTTGCATTGGTAGATTGAAAAAAAATATTGCTGAGTATAGCATGTTGATCAAACTTCTCTCCGATGCCATTTAATTTGGTATTAATTGCATCATTAGAAGGTTAGACTCACAACTTGTGGTATTACAACTTACTATAAATCCAACACTGCATCGTTTGTTCCTAAGAGTTTGACTTTTGGAAAGACACTTTGATTTTATTAAATATCAACACATTTCCAGAAACTTGAACACATTGACTGATTCTTTAGCTAATCAAGTTTTAGATAGATATTTTCAACACATGTAAAGATACATTCACATAATTGAATAGGATTACGCAATAAACATAGGAAAACACTGAAATCAAATAGATATATAGTGATAGGTTTTTACAAAAAATTGTGCCCAAGACACATTGGTCATTTGACCTCAAAATGTATGAAAAATGTCGAAAGTAAACTAGTGATGCTCATGGTAACATGCTATAAATCTAGCTATCCTACGTAGTAACCACATCTAGTGGTTAGGAATGCTTATAGTATGGAGTAGCATTCGCATCAGTAACTCTTCAATCCGGAAATCCATAATCCTGAAGTTCAACCCCTCTATGTGTTTCCGAAGCTCAGACAGAGTCTCAGCCATGTCTAGATCCTAAAGGACTGCTCTCCCAAAAACCCTCTCTGCTGGCTCATCTACTCCATGCTCTAGTTCCTCCACCGGTTGAACTCGACCAACATCTCAATTACATCAAAAATTTAGTTTAGTCTTGGGAAAAAATAAAAAATAAAAAAACATTGTATAAACCTTAGGAAAATAAAAAACATGGTCAAAACATTCTTGCCTATTGCACCACACTGAGCGCTTTCTGGTAAGGCTAAGTTTGGATCTCCTCGGAAATCGACGTCTGTGTATGCATACTCATCAATGGCAACAACCTGTCACCTGAACCAGGAAAAGAACACAGTCAAGAACACAATAGCTAATTGGCCTGCATGCCTATCCATTAGTTCTACCCATCTCTGCATCCTAGGATCTCTAGGATTAGACACGCCTAACGTCACATGCTAAGGCTAAATCAATGAAATCCGCTCTAAGGCAAATGAAATTAGGATCGAACCATAACTAAAGTTCTTCTTCCTTCCTCCCTTTGCTTTGTTCAGTTTTTCCTTTATTTGGGAAAGTATAGCTTCAGACTAGTTGAAGACTCTTGGCTCCATACACTCTAGCGCATACTGCATATATGATCTATTCGCTACATGTAGTGTAACGGTGCTGACAAGTTTTGCGATCCTGAAAAGAATGGTTCTCAAAGGAAAATATAGAACATCACAAATGTTTATCTTCCCATATTTTCTTGGCTCTGCCCCTGGATAGCAATACTACAAAACATAGTCTCTCACTGTCTCTCCTCCAAGAGCAGACCCTGAGACGGAAATGGGCAAGCCTCTCCTTGACAAACCTGTGAGAAAATATACATCCTCCAATGTAATGGGAACCAATTTTTTTTTAATATGAAATGCCTCGATAGACGGATCCCATGCTGAAACTAGGAACTCCAAGAGTTCTATTTGTTGCCTCATCCCTGACAAGCGGAAGTACTTTAACAACCCACAATCTCTTAGGGCTCTTACTATACCCGTATCATTTTGGGCAACCATATTTTGTTCTTCATGCTCTCATTATCTCCATGTAATCATCATTATAGTCTGATGAAATCTTGAAACATAACCATAAGACTCATTAAAATCCTTTCAATGCAAAAAATTAGACAAATTTTGGGCACAATGCAAGTAACAAAAATGGAGATTGCGCCCAATGTAGTCTTGAACAAGGGACAGTGCGTTGCATATGCAGCTAGACTTCAGTTTAGGTGCTCTACAACACACTTTTTGATGCTCAAGGGTGCGTTTCCCTCTTTGGAAGAAAAATTTACCCTAGAGGGCTCAAAACCCTAAAAATTTGTAATGAAAGGAGATGAATTAATTACTGAAAGAAAGAGAGGGTTCATGGCACTAACCATGGATCAAACGGCAATGAAAACTATCCACATAATCGATCGTAATCAAGAGCTGAAGTTTGGGGGAAAAAATAGGTTCAGAGCTCCAAAATGAAAATGGTAACTATTGAATGGTAAAAATGAATAGTAATTTTCTTTTTATTAGTCATTTGATTATTTGCAATGAATATTTATTGCTGTGAATATGGTTTTATTATATTTTTATCATGAAACATGTATTTTTAATCCATTTTATGTTGTTCTGAACATGTTTTACAACTAATGAACAGATTAGTCATACATATATATTTCAAGAATGATTTGACCACAAAGAATATTTTTATCCTTATTTTTCGAGCCTTATTAAAAACGAAAAAGGACTTGAAGTGCACTTTTATCTCTTTTTTGAGCTTCTATAACAACGAAAAATGAACCCCTGGAGTCTTCTTTTAGCTCTTTTCAAACTCTAATAATGTGAAAATATTTCCAAGCACTTGTCTTTTCGAGCTCATAAAAGTAAATGAATTCATATATACTCAGTATAAGTTTAACCCTTTTCCGACTGAGATGTATTATTTACAAAAAAATAATACCTTAGTCAAACATGACTAAAGAGGTTCTCTCAGATATTATTTTACACTTTTCGGATCTGAGCGACAAATTTATGAAAAAGTGCTTATGGAGTTTTCTTTCATCCTCTTTTTCAAACTCTCTAAATATGAAAAAGGACTAGGCTGTCATTTTTGTTAGGCTCTTTAAAACATAACATAGAGACGGGCTTGTCGATCATGGCAAGAATCAAGTTTCATTCATCGCTAGACTCATTAAATTATTAAATAGAAATACATTGTTCGCCCAAAGGGTTTAATTATAGATCAAGCATATGTTATCCTCCTCAAGCTTGTTAAAAAATAAAGAGGTATTGGTCGACAAATGACCAGGGAAATTTTGGGAAAGTGAACATAAATTTTTACGGTAGTAGGTCGCTCTTGAACATGACACTTCACTCCATCATCATGACTATTTGGGTTGGGTAATATTCTTGACGGTTCATTCATACCTATGGCTCATCATACCTTCACTTCAGTTTTGGGTCAATGTTGCCAACTCATCTAAGTGTCGCTGATATGTTCAAGATAAGTCATCTAGTGAATACTCATCCTTTTGAAATAATCATAAACCTTCATTCTCATGAAAGCCATCCCTGAACATTGCTATATCAAGTCATCCTTTGTCTCTGAAATCAGTAACTCCCATTTCAAAATAAAGTGGCTTCCTGTCGATGACAAATCATCATCCAGGAAGTACACTTAGAAACATCATATTACAGTACCATGAGGCTTGTTATAGCATCAACAAGGTCCTCGCTTCTAGATTTTTGACCGAAATATTTTTTTTCGCGTTCGACATCAAATCATCTATTCACACCTTACAAAATGTATTGTAGTACCTTGAGGGCCATTGACATGAATGGTGGTTCTCTCGCATTTGTTTACAACTCACATCATTGGCTGGTAATCAAACGATGTCTTACCATGTTCGACTACAAATCATATATTCGCATGGCTAGACACCCAAATGATTGAGTGAAAGAGATAAGAAGACCCCAGATCTATTTTCAGCCATCCAAGCTAAGATTTCAAGATTGTTGTACACATCATCTGTATGGTGACCTTACATATAGATCGTCATCCGAACATGGGCCTATATCTGTAGGCATGTATGTATTGGGAAACATTCCAATGTAGACGACTTTCTACACTACGTACATGTTATTAGATAGTTTATGTGCTGAGCATTGGAATTCCTTCCCTCAAAAATTCATGATTAAGAGGATATATCATGATGTAATGTATTGTAATATTGATGCAGGTCGCCACTCCGCTTCAACTCCAGCCCATCACAATGTCAAGCATCTAATTCATAAATATTGTTATTATTATTCTAACTTCATGCTTTAGGGGGGAATTTGTTAGAGGTTAATTTGGGCATCATTCCCAATGACCTGGTTAAAATGGACATCATCCCCAGGACCAATGAATAGGGTCTATCATCCACTATCATTTCAGTTGCTAGATTCCCTAAGACAAATAACAAAGACAAATCATCCATGACTTCCATTGCAAGGTTTCCAAGATTTGAAGTATATGTTATATCACCTATGAGCTCACCAACGCAGTCTCTCAAGGGGCTAAGTGAATTTCATATGCATGCAACTCCATTCAAACATGCTCTGCAAAGCACTTCCCAACACTCAATGGTGCATTGGTCAATTGGAAGTGAAATTCTCATTGTTCCGGAATCTCCACTTGGCCAATGCCTTCTAGAAGAGTGCATGTGTCAAAATTTGAATCCATGTGTCCATTTGATACCTCTGGGCTTGGAAACAGGTCTTTCCTATTATTAGAAAGTCATTGATTATGAAACTACCTTCAACTCATCTATAAATTGAGCACAGATCCTAGTGCTTGAGAAGGAAGAAATTGAGTAGAGAAATGTTGCTGGAATTTCAATTGAGGATTTGATTTGAGTGATATGCTGCTGGAGAGATGTTCATTGTGATGAGGCTGGGATGATGTTGGATATGGTGACATCAAATCAATCACTGGTTGTAACCTCCCCTTCTATCCATCAATAAATATTGATGCTTACTTTCCCACATATGTATCTATATAAGCTTCTATCTTTCATATTATGAATTCTTATCTGATGTATATGGTTCATGTTTCATTGGTTTAATTGAATAACTTGAATTTCCATCTGTATATTGCAATCTCTTCGTTGTTTAGTGTTCATTCTTGCAGGAAATATATTGGCGATCTAGCTTGGAATTGAAGCTACAACAAGAGCCACAGAAGGAGAATAGGAAGCGCTTGGACCCCAAGCAAGTTTCTTGATCTATTCTGTGTGTCTATTTATTGTTAGGAAAAGTATCTGCAAAGTCTTTAATTTGTTGTTCTAAATGCATAACACCACATTTAGGGAAGAATGTTTTATCCGTAATTCATAATTTCGCATAACACTAGTTCTAAAATGGGATAAATCCCATGAGGAAAAGCGAAAACACACAAAGTTCCAAAGACTTTGGCTTGGTCCATTTCAGATCATTGAAAAACTTGGCTCATCCACCTTTATTCTTCAAGATTTACAAGGTAAGAGAGATTATCTTCCTATGAATGGGAAATTTTTGAAAAAATATTTTTCGTGAAGAATGCATTTTCTGATTGTAAATATGTACATAATCATATGCACATATTGGTTTTCTTAGATTAGTCTTGTTGAATAATACTCTTTTGACTTCGTATTTTGTGTTTCTCTAATTATGTTCTCTCATATTTAATGTGAAATGTATCAATTGAAGGAGATTATTTAGAAATAAATTACTACATTTAAATTTAAGATTGGATTTTATTTAAACTCTGATGTCTTTATTTCCATAATTAGTTTGTGAATATTTCATAACTTATATCATTACAAGATCCTGTTATCCTTTGATATGTCATTCCAATATTTAAAAAAAATGAAGGCTATTTCAAATTTGAAGCACCTTATGACTTCAATTTTCACCCATAATTATTAAGGAGTGATTCTACCTCCCAATCCATGAATATTATCATTTTTAAAGTGTAATTCAAAAATATTTAAAACTTGAAAGATAAGGGGTCTCATTATGGGCCAGCTTACCACGACCATGGGGAACTAATTCTATTGACATTATCACATCTGGCCACCAAACCAGGATAATGGTTTGTAGTCCAAAAGACTATAGATAAGAGGTCTTATCACGAGTCGGCTCGTTAAATATCATTACTACTTGTGAGTGGAATTTTCATTTTCTAGTCACCAAACCAGGACAATGGCTTTCAAGTAATAAAACAAAAAGTTTTAAAAATAAATATAGCTCTAAAATATATATTATATTGGATGGAATACTAGTATTATTTGATTAAATGGTAACCCTATCAAGTCTATGAGCACCTGATGGCAGCAATGGCTCTACCAATGAAAAAAGGTGTATCTTTATGCGAAGCTTTAATAGTTATGTATTTTATCTTTCTAACTGGTACAATGACTATCAAAGATAATCTTGGTTTTTAATATCCCAAAATGGAATAATGCATTGATACACAAACACAATATTTGTAACACAGAAAATGTACATGTAAATATTCAACAATCATGGAATATACAGAATAGGTGAGCCTTTTATTATCATTGGATATGGATAAACAGTACAAAAATTCTCAAAATGTGAGACAGTCAAGCCAAAGAGATGGCATAGAATGACTCTGCAAACATGCTACAACAAGCACTGCGTAATTGGAGAGCTGATGGAAAAAAATACTACATTTTCCCTTCAGCATATGATGTACATATGATTTATGGATGAATAGGGAAATGAAGATCTACAAAAATCTGGAGCTCTGATGATGCCAAGATTCTATATCTGGGCACTATGATGGCAACCTAAGATAACCCAGAAAGGAAATTCCAGATCTATGAGATTGGAAATTTACCCTCGTGGGGTTTGATCCCTGGTCTGTTGGGTTATGAAAATCTGAAGCTATATCTAACAAATATATGGCTGAAATATGTCACAATATTAGATTTAATCTTGAAGGGCTGATCCCTTAACTAGATCCTCAAGCTAGAAGCTCAAGATTTAGCTCCTCAACCCTCCTCTGAAGATTGTAACTGCTGCTACACAACTTCTCACAAAAACTGCGCTATAAAGGGAGGAGGCTCACTAGCCTACTACAAAATATGGATATGAAGCTCAAGGATGATGGAAATAATGCATACAATGTGAAGGAATGGCCCTCCACTGGATTACTAGCTGAAATGCTAACAACTTCCCTTCTCCATTGGATCTACAAGAATGGAATGTGAAATTCCTGATGGAAGTGTTGCTGTTGGGAGACGAATAATAGTTGGAATGATGCCTAATATATATATGAAGCACTGGAAGGCTTATCTTGAAGCTCAAGTTGATAGGATGAATCCTTCACCGGTTCCTCAACTGAAATAATGAAGGAAAACCTCCTCCTCTTAAACTGATCTTCAAAAATGTGCAATTTTTGAATATGGATGTTCTGCAGAAAGTAGGAACAATATGGCAGCAATGCCTGATGATGAATGTAGTGCAAACATTCTTCTCTAGAGGTAACTCAAGGAAAGAGGTGGATTCCCGCTCAAGAACACCCTGTGCTAAACAACATTGTAGACTTAGCTAAAAAACATAAGAGTGCATGGAATGTCAAATGACAAATCCAGATCTAAATAGATTACAAATAAATAATCTAAAAGCCCCCTCCAATGTTTCCTTCATCTTCATTATATAGTTTTTGAACCTTCCCATACCTTGGCCCACCTCATAACTACATTGTACATGTGGACATAGGCCTCCATGTTGACTACGCCATCTCTCCATGATATCCATCATGTGTGATTGTAATGATCACCCTCTCCATCATGTTTACATTAAATGCACTACTCCTCCATCATCTCATCATAGATTCTCTATGGGCTTACATTTGATTCCTTCCATGATCTTAGTTGACTACTTCAACCTCCATGATATTTCTCATTAATGAGACATGATCTCAACTCCTGTCAGATTAAGTAGCTGTTCCACTACTCCATTATGTAGATATAGATCTGAAATATCCACATACACACATCAAAAGTGGGTTTTATTTATCTTTGGGTTGTTTGGGTCTCTCCACCCTCTTATTTACTTAATTAATTAAGTTTATTAAGAACTCTAATATTCCAGTTATCTTGTGGAAAAATTGGGAATATTACAATCCTCCCCGAAAAATGTTGCTTATCCTCAGGCAACTGAAAAAGTGGATGCTACACCAAACATCCTCCCTCCAAATGGCATCCCCATGTGGAAGGCCTCCCCATCTGTCACAATGTGTCATGCTTGTCCAACTCCAAATTTGCCTCTCTAGATTGTCTAGAATGGCCTCCAACTGAAAAGTTAGATACCCTCCCCCATTAATGAATCTACCAGTGGCAACCATATGATGACCAAATATCTCCTCTACACATGAGATAAAATGAAGTGGTTCATTCCCAAAGTGGAAAGTTCCAACTCATGAACTATCTTTCCAACCCATGCTACATAGAGTAGATTGCATTTATAAATGCTCACATCATTATCCCTGTTGGCCCTGTAGGATCCAAACATCACATCAACATAGTGAAAAATAAGAAGTAGAGACATATGGATGAACATGAACAATGCCAAACCATATTCTCGTAATAACAACCAACGCAGCAAAGCCTACTACTGCCATGCTAGATCATCATGAAAACAAACTAGAGAGCCATACTCTCTCAAAAGAAGCCACCACAACAATGCTTATTGTTGCCATGCCAAATCTGCATCAATATAGATATGAGAGCCATACTCTCTCAATAGAAGCCACCGTATAAATTCCTCTTGCTACCATACCATATCATCATTGTACCAAATGTAGTGGCCATATTATCTCAAGAAAAGCCACCTTATGTAATGTTCCAAAATTTTCCGACAATAATTTGGAACATTAATTTTTCTAATTTCACCTAGGAGGAGAATAAATGGGTAAGGAAACCCATTTCATAATAAAAACCTCAATAAAATCCCTCTAAGTATGAAAGGGGATCAACTTTGGAGTTGGTTTGCACACCCTCATGTGTGAACAAGGATATTTGCAAGGAGGCTTGGTTAAGTTGACCAAGTCAACAGCGCTGCCATAGGAGGAGTGGCTTACTTAGGAAGCTAGCGTAGTGTGAATAAGGAAAGGGATATTTGGTGGAGGAAACCCTAATGGATATTTCATTTGTTTAAAAGGAGGACAAGGCAACCATTGTTTCTCATGCTTGTATTATTAATTTCATTGTCTATTGAGACAATTGAGCATTCTTTGTTGTTTAGCAAGAATTTTCAGAGAAATTCCTGTTTAGGATTCCTTCTCCTCTTGAGAGGTCTCTTGAGGGATTTTTCTTCATTTTCCTCACATCCAGGCTTGAGGCCAAGCGTCCTCCATCAAGACAACGTTATCTCTGCAGCAGGTTAACACTGTGTTGCTGGGTGTTGCAGTGAGGGTTCACTACACCATCTCCTTTAGCTATTTTTCAGAGGAGGAGTCATTATTTCCTTTGAGATATCATATTGGAGGCATTCCGGAGGAGATTATAGACTTTTTCATCAAGGCCAACCCATTTCCTTTCCCTACAACGCAGTTTCATCCAGTGACTGCATTATTCTAGAGGAGCATTTGCAGTAGGGCTTTGCAGATACATTTGGAGGGGAAGATCTTTAGTGAAGGGATCAACCTTTCACTTGAAAGATCCATTGGAGAAGGCATATTCAGTTTGAGCATCAGATTCAACCATCTCCATCTAGTTCTATTTCTGAGTTGCTGCAGCTACCCAGCAACTCTGGCATTTCTAAAGAATTTCCATTTTGTATGTTTTGCAGCCAATCCCTTTAGGGGTTGTTTATTATTGTTTCCAAGGGTTGAGATTTTGCTCTCCCTATTGTATTTGGGCCACATCTTGACATATTTGTGTATTGACACTATTATGTAGCAGTTTCCCTTCATGAACTGTGCAGTCATAGCTAGAGTTCATATGTATAGCCGTGTTCTCATCATGATTTATGTACTTGTTCTTTGAGGCTGAGCATGGCCTATCTTGTATAACATTTTCTCAAGATCTTGTACTCAGTTGTTACTGCTATTTATTAATAATATGGCTATGGATTTCTCTCATATTTTTGTGAGTTGAGTGTTGCTGCTGCACCATTATTGTGCTTGCTTATTGCTGGAGCTCCAACTTTAGAATATCCAGAGATATTCTCATTGTTGTAGAAATTTCCTGAAAAAGGAACATTACACCTTAACAAGGAATCTTGCTGCCCCATCACATCATCATTATACCATGTATAATGACCATAATCCCCCAATAGAAGCCAACGCTGTAAGGCCTACTATTGTCATCCTCCAACAATTTCATGCAATTTATGGGAATAATTCATTCCATACTCTCCCAACACTAACCATAGCAACAAGGATTCTTGCTTCCTCCTTACATTAGCATGGTGCAAGTCATGGAGAAACAATATAGTAATGGACATGTGAAATGTCTCATCAACATAATACACACAAGCTCCCTTATGCCACATCATGTGAGATTTATACTTTCTCCTAACCCCAAGTACATACATGAACATGAGATATATCCCAAACATAAATACATGTAAAGACATGAGACATATCCCAAACAAGAGTAAATACAAGGACATAGGATATATCACGTGATGTCCAAACTCTCTCATCAACAACCAAAGAAACCATGCCTTTTTCTTCTGCATTCTTCCATTGATGTGTAAGGCATGAATCAGAAAAATATGAACCATTGGGTGGTAACCATACTCACCCAAGAGCAACCAGCATAGCCATGCTTCTTGTTGCCCTGTATCATAGATCTACAAGTGGTTTAGAAACCCCTTGATCCACATCATCAACCATTCATCCCAATGAGGATGATGGATCTCATTATGCAAAAACATGGTATCCTCGCATTGTAGAATACCATCCACCTAAAATTGATCAAGAACGTTGCACTCCATGATATGCTGAAGTGCACCTCCAATGATATCTCTCCATGAGATCTTCTTCTCATCAATGGCCCTCCAGAACCAATAAGGTTCTGGATCTGCTGCATGTAAAAGTTTATCTTTAAGCTGTGAGTTTCTCATTGAGAAATTGTCATCTAGAAAGGAGAAAATATTCCTCATCTAAATATGTATACCATCTATCATATTTTTCTCCATTGCTTCATGAATGAAGCTTACATTTGATTGCTCCCATAAGGAATGGGCCCTCTTCTTCTCACTGATGCTCATTAATAGTGTTGTAGATATGAAAAGTGATACATTTCCTGTCTCAAAGCAAGGCACAATGATGAACTCATAGCCATCCATTGTACATAGGTTCATACTCATCCCATCTTCTGAAACTGTACACTTCAACCGAAAGGGTTGAATGTAGCTAAAAAATGATGAACTGGGATAGCTTTTCATCTATTCCTTGATTAAATCAAGGGTCCTCTTTGCAGTGATATGATGCTACTCCAAATTAGCATGTTGTTCTAACCCTTGGTCATGCATTAGCCCAGATGGTATGTCCCCATAAATTTCAATAAGAGGTACTGAAACAATATGAGATGAAAGTTATTGCATATCTTGGATCAACTGGTGTGTGGAATCCTCTTGCAAGACCACAAGACTTCCTCCAACCGGAACAATAGTCCCTCCAACTGCTGGTAAGAGTGATGGATCCATTTCTACAAATGTATCAACGCTGGTATCTATCTCCTCCTCATCATGCATCTCATCAATCATGCATGGGGCTCCAAATGTCAAGAGATCAAGACCATATTTCAAAGGTACAAGTGATCCTCCTCTTTATGTAAGAACATCTGCAGCTGGTGGTGGTAGAGGTTCCTCCTCTTGAGTGATGATGAGAACATCTTCATTTGAATCTTCATGCACTATCTACTTGATGATGGGAGATGTTACTATGTGAGATGTCTCTGGTTTCTTCCTACCATATCTCTCCTTCAGTCCTTGAATAAAATCTACATAAGAAGACACTTTCATGTGTGACAAGTGATTGAACCACCAATCTCTTGCTTCAACTTCTAGGTGCAGTGCTAAAAACTCCACATCCTCTCTTTCTGACATATAATATTTCATAAATAAGGTAAATAATTCTTCCCTCCAAGTCCTTAATGTGCTTGTGGAAGATCCATAAAATTTAGGCAAGAAGAATCTATGCCTCTTTCTTCTATTGCTGCTTCTGGATTTCCTGTCCTCTTTGAGTAGAAGAAACTGTTGGAGATAAATATTATCCTTCAATGCTCTAGGGTGTGGCTTGTATTCAGATAGATATTCACTTAGGGTCTCATGCCCCAAGCTTTCTGTTATCACAAAATTGTACTTGATTGGCTGCTTATCAAACAACTTTATGTAATTGTTTCAAACCACTTCTAACATAAGCTTAGCCTCTTCAGTTTGAGAGGGCTCTCTCAAGGGGGTTTTATGATATTAAATAATGATAGTAATATATGGCAAACTCTATGGGAAATGTAACTTGTTTTTTATGTTTGCAGGTTGAAAATAATGTAGGCTTGCTACCATTGGACTTATGGAGTCAACAATCAATAGTTTCAGTGGAAAATTTTCTTAACATGGAAGCTGAGGCAGATAGACGTCTTTAACAGAGGAAATTCACACATAAAACATAGGATAACACAATCATTTCATCACTAAAGGAAGTCAGAGCATAAAATTATGAATTCGGAGTAATAGAGATGAAATCTACTG
This sequence comes from Pinus albicaulis, assembly GCA_034641835.2. Taxonomy (NCBI): domain Eukaryota; kingdom Viridiplantae; phylum Streptophyta; class Pinopsida; order Pinales; family Pinaceae; genus Pinus; species Pinus albicaulis. Next base: position 722,565,077 of record CM076573.1, read on the forward strand.
CAAGTATTAAAAAATAAAGATGTAGATCAACAAGACATCAAAAACCTCATGAGAATATTAGGTATGTCAAGAAGAAAGTCACTATGTATTACTGATATAAGTCAAATACATAAAAGCAGCAGTTTGGTGCAAAAAATATCCAACCCTTTTACTACTTCGATGCTTTGTATTTAAATAGAAATTCTTTACAAAAAGGATGACCTACCTGGTGGCTAGATCATCGGTTTCTCCTATGACACCTTTCATAACTGAAAGACATAACTTCTAATAGAAAACTGACAGCTATGCCTTAAAGAAAACATCTCCTAATAGGACTCTAACTCCTATTTATTACATAGCTCTACCTTATCTGTGAAATAGTTACATGATGGTTACAAAATAAGTATCACATGCTAAAAAGACACATGACAGAGTTCATTACCACTTTACATATTTAAAACCCTTCTAGACTTATGGAGCATAACCCTACTTTTTAGGAATGCATAACCCTTATCTTCAAAGCTTCTTTGGCTGATAGCCTGTCTTCATAGCACTTCCTTCGAGTCATAAGTATTTGATGATAAGATCCCTTGACATGCTGGAGGACACAAGCTGTCCAAAACTGGCTTTAAGATGCTCAAAAACCTTCAATAATTGCTTTCTACGAAAACATGACAGTTTCGTAGTGCTTTTTGGTAACGTTGCAAAAGTAGATTTTGCAAAAATTTACTTTTCTCCTTTGTTGTTCCATGATGTCAATAATGTCATGACACATAACCACCATCAATTTCCCTCCTTGAAAACTACCAAAATTGACTTTAGAAGCAAAAATGCCGCTACAGGTTTTTTCGTAGTGTTTTCCTGGCTTTAAGCCTGGGGAACGCTATGAAACTGTGTAAAAACCCAAAAATTTCGCCTTTCAAAAATTTCTTCAAAAAATGATCTCCAGCTGCAAAATCTTGATTTTTTGCATGTAATGAAACTTCTAAGGCATATTCAATCTCAACTTATTTCTCCTGTGGTGTTTCCTCCTCATTTATGATCAGTTGAGCTATAGGCTCTTCCACCACTGTCATCTTTAAACCTTTCTTTTCCAGCTCTTCATGAATCAGTTCTAATTGCTCTTGAAGATATTTGACTCGGTCCTTCAGTGTCCTATTATTAGATTGCAAGTGCAGGTTTACCTTTTTGCGAGTGCTTTGAGAAGTTCTCTTTCATGTATCTCCTTGGGATAGCATTTGTGAGAACAATTTCACTATGCTCTGGCTTGATGAATTATTTGCAGTCCTACATGGTGAACTTGATGCCTTTGAACCACTATTCTGCTCCTCTAGGGATTCTAGTTGCTGTTGAAATGTTTTCTAGTGTTACTGTGAGGTTTAGCATTCCCACCTTTGAAGCTCTCTCAATAAAACTATTAGAAAACTCCTTGGAAACCTGTATATGACAACCTTGCAGCCTTTGGTAGAATTGCAAACAACTTGTTCTTCTGAATACCTCCAAGGTAGTTGGGTCTTCATTTAAAAAATTCATGTCCATTGGCTCATATCTGTGGCAGTGACCACGTTTTTTAGTCTTCTTCCTTGTAGCCATGGTGATTTTATATCTTCTCAAGCTCGCTTGATTAATGACACCTGAAACCTTTGAAAATGCTAGCAACCTGCTTGGCTCAATGAAGCAGCTCTCTAGAAAACCAAATATCATGCAAGGATAAAGCATAGAGTGACAAAAAGACTCAATTGGGTAATGTTTTATGGCTTCGATGATAACTCGTGCCTTCATCATGACACATGCATGCTAAACACGGTAATGATGACCTCATCCATGACTTTGTACTTTTGAATTAACCATAAGAGACTTGAATGATCTCCACCCTAACTCCTCCAATCATGGAATGACATTTCATATCAAATTTGAAAAGACAGGTAAGAAAACAGATTTTCGTAGCATAGTTAGTTTAACCTCTGATAGTTTCACTACGAAACTATTAGGCAGTTTCGTAACGAAAACTATTGTTTTGCAGTATAAAATGCGTCGAAAAGTTGTAAAACTGACTTTAGTGTCCTTTTTCAAATTTAAACGCTTGGGAAATGAAAAATAACAGCAAATGATGACTGATGGGACATGAAATGACCTAAATGGAGGTGGCTTGAGATAAAATGGAGGTAGTCTTGAACCTAAGATAAGTTAAATATGTAAAAATTGAAATATTCCTATACCAACTTGAATGATTTAAGGAGACCTTTTCCTTTTGATGAGTGAACTGTATGACCATGTGAAGTAATGTTTCAAAATTTTAGGAGTGACAACAGTGGCTCTGCTTGGGATGGTGTGCCCTTGTGGTACACCAAAGAACCTGTAGTTCCAGTGTGATCCATATTTTAGAAATAAAACTCTAAAATTTTCCAAGCCTTCTTCAAAATCTTATGGCCTTAACCTTGGGCTCAAGATTGATGATTAATGCTGAAAAACCAAATTTGTACCTACTGAAAATATGCTCAATCTACTTTGAGCTTATTCTCACACACTCCTACCTACCCTAACGACTGCAATCTTCATGTTTGATTCAAGCAACATGAAAACACCAATAAAGCCAGTTAATGAGCTGATCTGATACTTGAACCCCTTGACTAAACTTGAACCAAAAATAAAATGGATACTGAAATGACCAAGGCAACATAAAATGAGTTTGATTTTCACAATGAAAACATAATAAAAAATTTGGACAGTGGAACTCTTCCATGTAGTCAGCTATAGGATCATAGAAGACATAGTCTATTTCATAATTCAAAGTGGTAAAACATAAAAATATAGATCAATAAGACATCAAAAACCTCATGATAATCTCAGGTCTGTCAAGAAGAAATTCACTCTGTATTACTGATATAAGTCAAATACATAAAAGAAGCAGTTTGGTGCAAAAAATATCCAACCCTTTTACTACTTCAATGCTTTATCTTTAAATAGACATTATTTACAAAATGGATGACCTACTTGGTGGCTAGATCATTGATTTCTCCTATGACACCTTTCATAACTGAAAGACATAACTTCTAACAGAAAACTAACAACTATACCTTAAAGAAAACATCTCCTAATAGGACTCTAACTCCTATTTATTACATAGCTCTACCTTATCTGTGAAACAATTACATGATGGTTACAAAATAAGTATAACATGCTCAAAAGACACATTATAGAGTTCATTACCACTTTACATATTTAAAACCCTCCTAGACTTGTGGAGCATAACCCTACCTTTTAGGAATGCATAACCCTTATCTTCAAAGCTAATTTGGCTGATGACTTGTATTCATAGCACTTCCTTCGAGTCATAAGTATTTGATGATAATCTCCCTTGACATGCTAGAGGACTCCAACTATCCAAAACTACCTTTAAGATGCTCAAAAACCTTCAATAATTTCTCTCTATGAAAACAAGACAGTTTCATAGCGTGGTAGCTTTGGAAAAGTAGCTTTTGCAGCCATTTACTCTACTCCTTTGCTATTCCATGATGTAAATCATGTCATGACACATCACCACCATCAATTTCCCTCCTTGAAAACTACAAAAACTGGCTTTAGAAGAAAAAAGGCTGGGACAGGTTTTTTCGTAGCATTTTCCTGGCTTTAAGCCCGGGGAACACTACAAAAATGTGTAAAAACCTAGAAATTTACCCTTTCAAAACTATCTTCAAAAACTGACCTCCAACTGCAAAATATTGATTTTTTGCATGTAATGAAACTTCTAAGGCATATTCAATCTCAAATTATTTCTCCTATGGTGTTTCCTCCTCATTTATGATCAGTTGAGCTATAGGCTCTTCCACCACTGTCATCTTTAAACCTTTCTTTTCTAGCTCTTCATGAATCAGTTCTAATTTCTCCTTCAGTTTCCTATTCTCAGACTGCAAGTGAAGGTTTAAATTTTTGATGTGATTGACCTCTCTTCTTAGTGGTTGAGTCCATTTTATCAGTTTTTTTGTGTTGTCCAAGGTCTTTGAGACACTTGTGACTTGATCCTCCCAAATGTTCCTCATTTGTTCAAATTGCACTCTTTCAGCTCTATGATTTTTTTCCTCTTTCCTCAAGGCTGATATCTCTTCACTTGCCTCTTTCAACTGCTCCTTAAGGGTTTCAAATTCTAATTTTCAGTGATTTTCTCATTACCCTTCTTTTGTTTGATATTGACTAGTTCTTCTTTCGCAGGTAAGGAGAGGTTTATGATGCTTGGTGATGGTTGAGCAGTTTCCTTTACCTTCTAAGTCTCTTTGTTGCCTTCCATGACCTTTCTTGCATGTATTGTCATTTTTTTTCTAGTTTGAAACATGAAAATAACATCATCACCTGCAAACTCTAACTTTTTAGTTGTTTTTCCTTTCTTTAGATTTCTTCCCCCATATTCAACATCTTCAGCTTTGAAAATGGGAGTTTCTTCAATATAAATTGCATGCAATATTTCCTCTAAATTACCCTTAACCACTGTTTGGCTTCTAGTAACACTCTTTCTTCCATGTTTTCTAATTGTTGGCTTCTGGTTTGCAGGTGTAGCTTTTGGTGTATCAACCTTCTGCAAAGGCTTTGTCTCCATACTCACTGGTTCTAACTGCTCTACCACTGTTGGTGATGAAATATCTCTAGGTATGGGAAATATTTTAGGAGTGACAACAACTACTTCAAAACCACTCATGAACAGAAAATATGACCAATCTCTACTTAATATCTTCAACTCCTCTAACACCAACAACTTAATCAAACCATGGTGAAAGAGAGAAGTTTCATTTCCTTCTTTTTTAACTTGGACCTTATTTGACATTTTAGTTAGATTTCTGTATAAGTAAAAGGGAAAGTCAAGAGACCTATTACCTACAAAATGTAGCTGAAGCCCAAGGTGGTAGGAGTATACCATGTGAAACCTTCCTTCACATGTGAAGTACTTTTGAATGATCATCAACAACTTTGAGAAGTTGTCTTTAATGTAGCTCCTTGGGATAGCATTTGTGAGATCAATTTCACTATGCTCTAGCTTGATGAATTCTTTGCAGTCCTACATGGTGAACTTGATGCCTTTGAACCACTGTTCCCCTCCTCTAGGGATTATAGTTGCTGCTGAAATATTTTCTGGTGTTACTGTGAGGTTTAGCATTCCCACCTTTGAAGCTGTCCCAATAAAAATTTCAACAAAATCCTTGGAAACCTATAGATGAAAACCTTGCAGCCTTTGGAAGAATTGAAAACAACCTATTCTTCTGAATACCTCCAAGGTAGTTGGTTCTTCATTTAAAAAATTCATGTCCATTGGCCCATATATGTGGCAGTGACCACCTTTGTTAGTCTTCTTCCTTGTAGCCATGGTGATTTTATATCTTCTCATGGTCGCTTGATTAATGACACCCGCAACCTTTGAAAATTCCAGCAACCTACTTGGCTCGATGAAGCAGCTCTCCAAAAAACCAAATATCATGCAAGGATAAAGCATAGAATGAAAAAAAGACTCAATTGGGTAAGGTTTTATGGTTTCGATGACAACTCATGCCTTCATTATGACACATGCATGCTAAAAATGGTAATGATGACCTCAACCATGACTTTGTACTTTTGAATTAACCATATGAGACTTGAATGACCTCCACCCTAACTCCTCCAATCATGGAATGAAATTTCATATCGAATTTGAAAAGGCAGGTAAGAAAATAGATTTTTGTAGTGTAGCTAGTTTAACCTCTAACACTTTTTCTATGAAACTATTAGGTAGTTTCGTAGTGAAAACTGTTGTTTTGCAGTATAAAATGCTACGAAATGTTATAAAAGTGGCTTAAGTGTCCTTTTTCAAATTTAAACGCTTGAGAAATGAAATATAACAGCAAATGATGGTTGACGGGACATGACATGACCTGAATGGAGGTAGAATTGAACCTTAGGATAGGTTAAATATGTAAAAATTGAAATTTTCCTATACCAACTTGAATGATTTAAGGAGACATTTTCCTTTTGATGAGTGAACTGTATGACCATGTCAAGTAATCTTTCAAAATTTTATGAGTGATAACACCTTCATCATATTCAGACCAGTCCTCTTTCTCAAAGAAAGTGGATCTAGTAAGATAATGTGAAGCTCTTTGCTTCTCCGTTCTTCTTTGTTGCTAAAAATAAGTGCTCAGACCTTCTTCATATTGAAACCTTCTTGAGGTTTCTCTTTGCCTTTCTGTTCTTGTTTTATTGATCTCCTTGGAGAGATCCTTCATAGATCTAAAGGAAGATGCAACAAAACTTAATCCCTCCATTTTAGTAGATCTCTTCTATCTACTTTTCATATGTTGTCAAAATTTCCACAAGCTGAGCCAAAGATCATGCTTTGATACCACTGTAATATCCCAAAATGGAATAATGCATTGATACACCAACACAATATTTGTAACACAGAAAATGTACATGTAAAGATTCAATAATCATAGAATATACATAATAGGTGAGACTTTTATTATCATTGGAGATGGATAAATAGTACAATAGTGCTGAAAATGTGAGACACTCAAGCCAAAGAGATGGCCTAGAATGACCCTGCAAACATGCTACAACAAGCACTGCGTAATTGGAGAGCTGCTAGAAACAAACACTACAATGTCCCTTCAGTAGATGATGTACATATGATTGCTGGCTGAATAGGGAAATTCAGATCTACGGAAATCTGGAGCTCTGATGATGCCAATATTCTAGATCTGGGCACTATGATGGCAACCCAAGATAACCTAGAAAGGAAATTCTAGATCTATGAGATTGGAAATTTACCCTCTTGGGGTTTGATCCCTCATCTGCTAGGTTTTACAGATCTTAAGCTAGATCTGAAAAATAGATGGCTGAAATATGTCACAAGATCAGATCTAAGCTTGAAGGGTTGATCCCTTCACTATATCCTCAAGCTAGAAGCTCAAGATCTAGCTCCTCAATCCTCCTCTGAAGATTGCAGCTGCTACTACACAATTTCTCACAAAAACTGCACTGTAAAGGAAGGATGCTCTCTAGCCTACTACAAAATATGGCTATGAAGCTCAAGGATGATGGAATAATGCATTCAATGTGAAGGAATGGTCCTCCAGTGGATTAATAGATGAAATGATAGAAACTTCCCTTCTCCCTTGGATCTAAGAGAATGGACTGCGCAATTCCTGATGGAAGTGCTACTGCTGGGAGATTAATAATAGTTGGAATGATGTCTGATATATATCTGAAGCACTGGAAGGCTTATCTTGAAGCTCAAGGTGATAGGATGAATCCTTCATCAGTTCCTCAACTGAAATATTGAAGGACAACCTCCTCCTCTCAAACTAATCTTCAGAAATGTGCAATTTCTGAATATGGATGTTTTGTAGAAGGTAGGAACAATATGGCACCAATACCTAATGATGAATGTAGTGAAAACACTCTTCCTTAGAGGTCACTCAAGGAAAGAGGTGGGATTCCCGCTCAGGAACACCCTGTGCTAAAAGACACTGTAGACTTAGCTAAACAACATAAGAGTGCATGGGATGTCAAATGACAAATCTAGATCTAAACAAATAAAAAATAAATAATCTAAAATTCCCCTCCAATGTTCCCTTCATCTTCATTATATAGTTTGTGAACCTTCCCATGCCTTGGCCCACCTCATAACTGTGATTTACATGTGGACATAGGCCTCCATGTTGACTACGTTGTCTCTCCATGATCTCCATCATGTGTGAATGTAATGATCACCCTCTCCATCATGTGTGCATTAAATGCACTACTCCTCCATCATCTCATCATAAATTCTCTATGGTATTAAATTTGATTCCTTCCATGATCTTAGTTGATTGCTTCAACCTCCATGACCATTCTCATTAATGAGACATGATCTCCACTCCTTTCACATTAAGTAGCTACTCCACTACTCCATCATGTAGATCTAGATATGAAATATCCACATACACACATCAAAAGTGGGTTTTATTTATATTTGGGGTTTGTGGGTCCCTCCACCCTCTTATTTACTTAATTATTTAATTTTATTAAGAACTTTAATATTCCAATTATCTTGTGGAAAAATTGGGAATATTACATGGTTCTCATACATAATGAGGTATGAGGTTTAAGAGTGAAAGGTTTTGTTTTAATGCAGAGTTATTAAAACAATTTCTTTCTAAGTTGTATTTCTTTAATTTATTACAATTTCATTTGTTTTAACAGAGATAATTGTTTCTCCCAGTACATCCCCAATTATTGTAGCAATCAACAATTCCCCAATTTTAATACTTAATTGCAATAATAAATGGGGACCCTTTTTTATTTTTGTGTTCATTAAAATTTTAAACTTTAGGAGATAGTGAATAAATTATAATTATTTATCATACTTTCCATAAGCTTTCAGACTTCCCTTTTTAATCGGAACATTATATCGAAATATTTAAACGAAACTTAATGCAAGGCTAAAATCTCCAATGGGTCCTACCCATAAAATACATATGATAGTGGACTTTATCCTTAGCGGAACCTCTTCGTATCGTAACTTTTTCTTTGAGCGACTTACGATATAAAACAATTATGATGGTTTATCCCCGATCCATATTTCACTTAAAGATATATTCACAATTTTTTTTGAATTAATTATTTGAAAACATTATTATAATGACCTGCCAAACCCACATGTGTTATAGGATAACACATCATATCATTACCTTTCTTCATCATAACTTTCTTATGGTGTAACTTACAATATTCCAGATCTCTGATATCCCGTGTCCCGATGTCCTGTGCCTCTGATGTAATTTTTCCCCAAAAATATTTTATTCCCGATATCATTTTTTAATATTTTAATCCTTCATATCAGAAATATTTTCATATCATAGTTATTGTATCGGGGAATTCCTTATGAACCCCTGATATTCCTTATCTCCGATATACTTTTCTGACCTATTATCAGAAGATCAGGATATCATAATGTTTTAAATATAATCTTTCTGATATTGCTTCTTCTACTAAAGATACGTGAATATCCCATGTGGTGGCACACTTGTACATTCAATTATTGGGGTGCAGAGTAATGTTTCTCAAAAATATAAAAATATCATATTTAATTCATTATCGTTTATAATATTTGATAAAAAATGAAATATTGTTATTTTCAAGTTTATTCGCAGTGAGTCTCAGCAACAGGAAGGCATATCACTTATCTTTGTTTTCTTTTTGTAGAGTAACTCTGATTCTCATAGTACTGAAGAAATTTCAAAGGCAGCGAAAGGAAAGAATAAAAATCCCACACAAAAACAAACAGATGCTCCCATCGCAGATGAAAAAGGAAGATAATGCCAATACTTCTGGGCTATTTTCTGATATGGTCTCTTCATGGGATTCTAAGCATTCATCTTGGGAAACCATATATCGGTATTTTTAAGATGAAAAGCCCAAAGTTACCTAGAGAGCAATAATTTTTGATGGCTCTAATTCAATTTCGGAGGCCACTTTCAATGATGTAGCCAATTCCTTCCTTCACAGAATTGCAGCCTGGCCCAATATTTTTCCCTATACCGACATGGTCAGATGGGTCATTGAGAACCTGAATATCGATGACAGGATAATTGTCACAAGAAAATGCACAATGATCAGGTCATTCATCAACGAATATTTATGAAAAATGTACCAAATACTAGGCCCTCAAATGAAGTATGATAAACCCTACATTGAAGCATTTATCAAAGAGCATGGGCATGCATCAGAGCGCATCAAAGGATGGAGGAAGTATCCAAATAAGCATAAAAGAGACGAAAGTTGTAAGTATGTTTTCACCTCCTATAATATTTCTAATTAGCCCAAGCTAATAGGAATATTGCTTTTTGTTTTCATTTTCTTGTTCAAGAATAAAATTGTAAAGGAGGACAAATTAAAACTCCTAAAACAACAAAATAAATCAATGCCCATGTGAACAAGGATAAATCTGGGTTGCCTTAATGAAACTCCTTCATGTGTGAAAGGGGTTGTGATAATTGACTGGGTCAACAAGACCAAATCTACAACGTTGTCTAGATGCAGTGTACCTTGATGAACAACGCAGATCTAGTTGGAGGTTCCAAATGTGAAAGGAGCTAAACCTTTGAGATGGTTTAGGGTTTTGCAAGGCTTTCATCCTATAAATGAAAGAGGAGAGAAGCATGAGAGGGGTTTTTGAACATATCATATTGGAAGGATTTGTCTATTTATACATTTCTCATTATCTGGTTGTTTAGCTAAGAATAGTGTTGTTTAGGACTTGGGTGTTCCTGGTCGGGAATCCCACCTCTTTCCTTGAGAGGCCTCTTGGAAGAGTCTTGCATTTCTTGGTCCAATATCAGGAATTTGGCCAAGCTTCTTCTTCCAACTACAACTCAGATCCTATTGAGGGTTTGGTTGTCCTTATGAGTTACAGAAAGTGGAGGCTAGATCTATTCAGATCTAGACCATACTAGTGCCTCTTCTCAGTGAGTGAGTCTTTTATCCTCCTGGAAGAGTGTATTAGCAGTATTGAACTTCAGATCTACAACTTGGCATCAGGCCAAAGTCTACATCAAGCCTACAACACATTTTATCTCCCTATACTGTGTTATTTTTCAAGTGAAGAGTTGCAGGGTGTTTGGAAACTATTTGGAGGAGAGATCTATGGTGTAAAGGAGTCTTCATTGCACTGTGGTGATCCATGGACTAGCCATCTAATCCATGTATGTTTCAGATCTGATCTATTCGTTGATCCATCTGCTTCATAATTTTTGAATCATTCTACAAATCTGTTGCAGTAGATCTTAGATCTACTCTCTGTGCTTCATGTTTCGCTGAAAACCCCAAGGGGGATGTAAAATAGAGACAGTCTAGTGTACAGATTCTGATATAGATTTAATATTTTGTACACAGATCTATTATAGATCTGACTTGTAACCTACAGCTTCTATTTTTCCATAATAAAACGTTGTCCATCTTGTTTAGTCATTTCCTATGGTTGCAATACCTCATTCTTGAGGATTTCTTCATGTATTCTCTTCATGTAAAAGAAGCTTTCTCTCTATTTACTTCCATAATCTGATGTAATAAACTTAGATCTTATATTCATGCCATATTGTACCTAAACCCTCAAAAAATCATGCTGTATATTCTTCAGTCACTTTCTGTTGAGTTAAGTCTTGGGGATTGGGCCTTTTTGAGCTATATCGGAACCGGGAGATCTGTTTAACTTAGCTAGAGTCATTTTTTTTTTTCTGAAATTTGGTATGTGAGTCCCACATGACCTAAGCTAAAGGATCCCACCATCATTTTCCCCTATTTTTAGGCAAATAACAGAAAATGACGTTTTTAGGGCTGAAATAACTGCTTTTCCCCATCTTTTGGATCATGAATCAGAATATAAGTTTTTGCTGTAGTTTTTATTGAAGGCTATGTGTTTTTAACACATCATATGAGCTCATTTAATGCTGAATATCCATTAATTTTTTTATATATTGCTGCAACCCCTCATTGGGCATTTATCAGGCCATACTAGGTGTGGGAGGCATGTTTGCCTCACCTAGTCTGATTGGTTTATGATATCCTCTTGGATTTGGGTCTTATATTATCAGATATAAGGAATCCAAAGGATGATCTTGGTTTTTGAAGCACACATCCCTGAAAAACGCGATTTTCATGTCTGTCTTGCTAAGCAGTCCCTTTTTGGGGATATTACAGTGGTATCAAAGCCTCTTTATTGGCACAGCCCATGCTTTTATTTTGAAGAGCCAATATGTCTTTTCATGGGAGGAAAATATTGATGAAGAATTGTGGTTACACCAAAGACACAGAAGTGAAGGGTCCAAACCCTTCATCAGGAATATGGATTAGGAAAGAGTTTTCTAAAACTATGTTCCAAAATATGCATGAGCTGAAGAATGAAATCAGGGGAGTGGGGAATGGAAGACAAGTAGATCCTATGAAAGGGTTTTCACATGAAGAAATACCCAATACTTCATCTGATGTGTGTGAGCATTCAACCACACAATCTAATCCTCAACGTTGTAGCATGCCTACTTTCTTGTCAAAGGAAGGAGGAAGAGGAGGAACACCGAAGGAGGAATATCTTGGTGATTATCTCCAAGAATATGAGCCTCTATCAGAGATATTCAAAGGGCATCTCAGTTTCCCAGAGTTTTTTCAACTCAAAGAAGCTAGATTCAACACCTACAGTAGGAGAAAAGGGCGCCTTCAGCACACTTTGGGTAGATTCTCTCTACCTACTTTGGATGGATCACCTAAAGACTCAGCCAAGTCTTGGGTAAAGAAGCTTGATACATACTTGTAGCTACATCAAGTGACAGAAGAAGAAGCCTTGAGAGTAGCAGCGCTACACCTTCAAGGGAAATATCATGCTTGGTGGTTGTTTGAATACTCTTCCTTAAAGGGGATAAACATATCTTCTTATGCAAAGTTCACTAGGAGACTAGTGAAGAGATTTGATATTAGTCATTTAGAGACTTCTTGGGAAGAGCCAATCAAGCCCAAGAGATCTGTATTTCTACATAAGTTGGAAGATTCCATGGAGCCAACTCTAGTCCTAAACATTGTTGAAGGGGTTGAAGAATTGCTGCATAATTTTCCAGAGGCAAAAGCCCCACTACAGCAAGATCCCTTCTCTCAAAGAGAAGACATGAGAAATTCTTCCTCACTAAGAGATCAAGAAAAAGGATCTCTTGATGGTGAAGCATTCTCCAACCATGATGAGGAGGGAGAGGAAGATCAGAGAATATCCTCTAGCACTATGATAGCAAGAGGAGATCTATTTTCATTTGGAGATGGAGATGAAGCAATGGCTTCCACTAAAGGAGTTCTTGCACCTTTTCAAGGAATTCCTAAGGATCTTCCATATGGAGGATATGATCAGCATGTGTCTTTGCTAAAAGACAATGAGATAGAAAAAATGAGGGATCACCTAGCTGATCCACTATTAGAAGATGGGGAAAATGCTCCAAGCAGAGGCACTCTTACATCACTAAGAGGGGTCTCCAAGTTTTAGGAGGCTTCCACACAAAAATCAGAGGTGAAATTATGCTGTGGAAGCAAGGGAATGTTGATCCCATTTGATAAGCATGTGAGAAAAGACCATGAGGCATCATTTCCATGTGGAAAACCACCTGGGAGACCACCTGATTGAGATCTGGTGAAAGGTGTCCCAAATCTTGATGCTCCACTCATGAGTCCAGGGAGGATTGGAGCATTAAAAGACAAGGCTACAACGCTGGGAGGCTTGGGTAAGCTCAAGGAGAAGGGATATCTTATTCCCCTATCATCACCACCCACTCTCCTATCTGGATCTGTGCTATGGGAGGAGAAGAATGGAAGGATCAGCCTTCCAACACACACATGTGGCATGGGTAATGCCAAGGAGAATATTAGCAATATGACAGACATTCCAGTGGATGTATCATCAACGATGTCATTGTTGAGCAGTGTAGATCTGTACTGGAAATCTAAACTGCTTGTAGAGTGTTCCAAAGATCTTCACACATGTATGATACTTGATGACATGCTACAAGGAGAGGGCTATTTAGTCCAAGGAGAGGTCATCTATCATCATGGTAGAGTCTTCTTGTCTAGAGCTTCCAAGCTCAAATAGAAGATACTACAAGGAGCACACAAAGAGTTATTTTCCAGCCATATGAAGTCAATGAAGATATACACTCTAATCATGAGGAGCTTTGATTGGGAAGGCTTGAGAGAGGAACTACATCAGCACTTTCAAGAGTGCATGAGCTATGTGGAGTTGGAGCAGCCAAGGGAATCGATGCAAGAGTCATTTCAGCCATCTCTTCCTTCTTTTGAAAGAGGAGAAATTTCTATGCACAACTCCATGTGTATGAGCAACTTGGGTGGTAAAGAATCTGTTCATGTAAAGAAATTTCATTTTTCTATTTGTACATGTTCTTTTACCACTTGTATGCAGGCCATGACTCCTAAAGGAGAAATGTATCATGTAAATGTCATGGAAATTTTTGGGCCACTAAGAATTCTAATTTTGGCCACTCCCTTGATGTGAAAAGGGAGATCTATTTTCATGATGGGTGCTTCCCAAAGGCACCAAATATATCTCACATTTTCTGCAACAATGAGATGACCTGGGAAGCAAGTAAGTGGTGGTAAAACCACTTACCACATCTTGGTTTGATGCAGGCAGGGGATGCTCTGCGCGGGTTCCACATGTGGGACTATGATCCACCTCCATGTACACTCATTTCTGTCTATTTGTACATTGTCTTGATCCCCTTTATTGATGATGTATTTGTACTTTCCATGGGGATGAATGGAGGAAGGAGGGAAGGCATGCATGTGCCCTATGGGATGAATACACTCCCTGTACTTTATGTTTTGTATTTTAGGGAGGGCATTGGGAAAACCATGGTTGTTTCATGTGATTCATCGTTTCCCTATGGGAGGGGTTGTTTGCACCTCATGAGGACATTGTTGGGACAAGTCATGGATGGATGGATTGGTGGTCACTTAGCTTATGAGAGAAGCTTATCCTTTGTTTGTGACACCAATGGAGGAGGAGATGAGTTGCAGCACTCACCTTATCAATTGCTTGAGGACAAAAAATATTTTGGAGGGGAGGACTGTAATATTCCTAATTAGCCCAAGCTAATAGGAATATTCCTTTTTGTTTTCATTTTCTTGTTCAAAAATAAAATTGTAAAGGAGGACAAATTAAAACTCCTAAAACAGAAAAATAAATCAATGCCCATGTGAAAAAGGCTAAATATGGATTGCCTTAATGAAACTCCTTCACGTGTGAAAGGGGATTGTGACAATTGACTAGGTCAACAGGACCAAATCTACAGTGCTCTCCAGATGCAGTGTACCTTGATGAACAGTGCAGATCTAGTTGGAGGTTCCAAATGTGAAAGGAGATAAACCTTTGAGATTTTTTAGGGCTTTGCAAGGCTTTCATCCTATAAATGAAAGACGAGAGAAGCATGAGAGGGGTTGTTGAACATATCATCTTGGAAGGATTTGTCTGTTTATAAATTTCTCATTCTCTGGTTGTTTAGCTGAGAATAGTGTTGTTTAGCACTTGGGTGTTCCTAGTTGGGAATCCCACCTCTTTCCTTGAGGGGCCTCTTGGAAGAGTCTTGCATTTCTTGGTCCACTATCAGGAATTTGGCCAAGCTTCTTCTTCCAACTACAACTCAGATACTGTTGAGGGTTTGGTTTTCCTTATGACCAACAGTAAGTGGAGGCTAGATCTATTCAGATCTAGACCATACTAGTGCCTCTTCTCAGTGTGTGAGTCTTTTATCCTCCTAGAAGAGTGTATTAGCAGTCTTGAGCTTCAAATCTACAACTTGGAATCAGGCCAAAGTCTAAATCAAGCCTACAACACAGTTTATCTCCCTATACTATGGTATTTTTAAAGTGAAGAGTTGCAGGGTGTTTGGAAAATATTTGGAGGAGAGATCCCTGGTGTAAAGGAGTCTTCCTTGCACTGTGGTGATCCATGGATTAGCCATATAATCCATGTATGTTTCAGATCTGATATATTCATTGATCCATCTGCTTCATATTTTCTGAATCATTCTGTAGATCTACTGCAGCAGATCTCAGATCTACTCTTTGTGCTTCATGTTTTCATGTTTTGCTGAAAACCCCAAGGGGGATGTAAAATAGAGACAGTCTAGTGTACAGATCTAATATATATCTAATATTTTTTACACATATATGTCCTAGATCTTAATTTTAACCTACAATTTTTGTCTTTCCATAATAAAACGTTTTCCAGCTTGTTTAGTCATTTCCTATGGTTGCAGTACCTCATTCTTGAGGATTTCTTCATGTATTCTCTTCATGTAAAATAATATTTCTCTCTATTTCTTCCATAATATGATGTAATAAACTTAGATCATATATTAATGCCATATTGTACCTAAACCCTTCAGAAAATCACGCTGTATATGCTTTAGTCACTTTCTATTGAGTTAAGTCTTGGGGATTGGGCCTTTTTTAGCTATATCGGGATCGGGAGATCTGTTTAACTTAGCTAGAGTCATTTTTTTTTGCTGAAATTTCGTATGCAAGTCCCACACGACCTAATATAAAGGATACCATCATCATTTTACCCTATTTTTATGAAAATCCCAGAAAATGACGTTTTTAGGGCTGAAATAGCTGCTTTTCCCCATATCTTGGATCATAAATCAGAATATAAGTTTCTACTGTAGTTTTTATTGAAGGATATTTGTTTTTAACACATCATATGAGCTTATTTAACGCTGAATATCCATTACTGTGTTTATATATTGCTGCAGCCCCTCATTGGGCATCTATCAAGCCATACTAGGTGTGGGAGGCTTGTTTGCCTCACCTATTCTGATTGGTTTCTAATATCCTCTTGTATTTTGGTATTATATTATCATATCTAAGGAATCCAAGGGATGATCTTGGTTTCTAAAGCACACATCCCTGAAAAATATGTTTTTTAGCCCTGTCTTGCTAAGTAGTCCCTTTTTGGGGATATTACACCTCCCTTGTTGGTCCTTACTATTAAATTTCCACAATGATGTGTAGGATGTATGTTATTTATAATTTACAAAAATTCTCAGACCATTGGGTTCCTTTAATGGATGGTGCTTATAAAGGGTATATATTTGATTGGGGAGGAATCCTTTTTGATAGTCTAGCTACCCACATCCTGGATTTTATAAGTGGTCGTAATTTTTCTCAAAATATATTTCCTCCTTTTTACATGACCACATATATTATGGATTCCCAATGTTTCACCATGGATTTCTCATCCATCGAATGGAAGTGGACCTTAAAAGACCGAACTCCTATCCATGCCTATCATGATATTCTATGGGATTCCAAATATCACCATAATTTTATAATTTACATAGGGTTATGCTGCTGATATGTCAGATCATCTTTGATACGAAATGTTATACAAGAATTGTGATTGCGGACAAAATTATCTCCCCTAGGTCGGTGGCTAACCTAGAACAACAGAGAGACAAGGAACCCAATGATTTTCCTTAAAGTAAATAGATGATGGAGTGAGGCCTACCTGGAACCTATCGCATGCTTCGGTCCTTCTTTAGCTTTGAAGCTCCAATTCCATCTTTGATTTCCAAAATTAGAGCCTACACAGTCAGATAACACAAGCCAATAAACTATGAGATCTATGCAATATCATCTAAAATACTCTATTAAATAGATCAACATGGTATTGAAATATATGAAATAATGATATAAAATATAGGAAAACAAAGAATTATTTGCATTAATATAAATAGAAGGATATTATAACCATAATTAGCAGTTGATATTGTAGAAGAGCTCCTCCAAGTTGTTGACTTGTCCTTTCCTTGTCACAATATGCACCTCCAATCGCCCTAATGCATGAGATAATAACCACTCACTACAGAAACATAAGGGAAATGTCTCTCCAAAATCCAATGATTCATTCATTCTAACCTTTTCATATGCAAGATGGTATATATATAGGAGATTGGGGTAAGTTGGGATTTCTTATCCAATTATCATTCTAAGGTTTTAGATCCACTTTTGAGGAGGGATAGGATCAAAGGATAAGTTGTGAAAAATATAAAGTAGGGTAGGATAGGATCTAAATGTTTATTCCAAGGTAAGCAGTTGAAAAAACTTCTAGAGACTCCTAGAAAGTGAAGCTTCTAGAATCCTAATCATTCTCCTAGATTTCTAGAACTAACGCAAGTGCAAAGGGGAGAGAAACCTACTGGTGACCAATGTTGGCCATAATGGAGAAACATGTAGGTGGTCACACACCAGTAGGCATACACAGAGCGTTGGTCCTAAAACGGGCTCATATGATGCATTTTAGGGATGAAACCATAGGGGATGAAAGGAAAATTCATAGGATTTTGTGTAAGATGATGACAAGGGGAATAGGATGTTGATTGATCCCATTAGGAGGCTCAATTATCAGATGTGAAAAAATGGTCTATAATAGAATTCCCCCTAAAGAAAAAATTCAGAGGTAATGACTAATGACTGAAGTGATTTATCTTGTGACAAGTAGGGATCAAGGATAACTTATGAGCTTCATTTGTTACAATAAATTTATCATTACATCTTGTCGTTAAGGGAGGCATACCCGTACTTAGCTCATAACATAACATAAAATGTACAATGATCAATAGACGCGTCCACATATGCAACTAGTGGGCCCATGACTGGCTGATTGTCTATATGATCACAACTATAATACATTGTGATCTTTGTATACTTCCTGAAATCCAAACCCAAATGGATGAAACTAGATCTGAGGTCTTCTATCTTGCTCACATGACCAACTAATGTACGAGTCTAACCATGTGAATCAATGAGCTGAAGTCTTACATGGTAGACACCATCTAATTACCGACCAATGATGTAATTCATTAACAGATGCGAGAGAAACCATCGATGATGTTAATGGCTCTCAAGGTACTATGGTACAATCGGTATGGTGCGATTAAATGACCTGATGTCGAACACCACACAGAATATTTTGGTCAAAGGCTATTGATGTAAACATGTCACCAAGACCATGGTAGATACTATATCATTTTCCTATGCATTAAAGTGTGTTGAATCTATATTATTTGACTATAATAGAAAGTTTCATCTATAGTGCTATGGTTTTTCCAGATAGATTTTGTGTCGTCGGATTTCATTAGCTAGATAGGCTTTGAAGTTTTCTCTATGTATAGAATCGAATTTGCGAACCTTTTAAGTGGGAAAATCCTATCCACTATTTACATAATTGATCTTGTTCATGAGAACCTTGTTGCTTCAAAACAGAGGAAATAACAAAGAGAATTAAAGCTCCAACCGTTTGAATTTGAAACCCCTTCCTCTTTCTCATGTTTTCTCTTTATTATCACTTTACCCTGTCACAATGAAAACTAACATGATGATATTAGAAAAATTCAATAGAAACAGAACATACATACATATTTTATAGGGTGTTTCTCAATTAGTCCTCTCATATCGAAGTTGCTAGTGCGGTTATCTTGTATTATTTTATTTTAAGCTATTTTTCATTTAAAACTTCTATAGATTTAATCATGCTGGAAAAGACATGAATGTGCAGAGGATGGTGTATGTGCACAAGAACGAGGGTGTAGAGAAAAAATTATTCTTTAAACGTGAAATTAATTTAACTAGCAAAATAAACTTTAATAAACATTAAATAAGAAAAATTACTTTGTTTTTAAATAAGAAACAATAATTTACAACAGCAATTTTACTAGAAACTATTAATCAGTAGTATGAAAATCCATCATTTTTTATATTGTTCAAAACTTTTGTTTAAGTAGAAAGTTTCAATTTCATAAAAATTACATTCATTTAATTAACATGATGGAATATATCAAAATAAAACATGGAAAAGGGTAATTTCAAATACATGGAGTCTTGGATCTTTGATCAAATTGTTCATTTTCTCAATAATAATGCTATGTGTTACGAATATGGGCCTATGATATCATAATTAACAACAAATAGACAAAGTCTTGGATCATTGACCAAAGTGTTCATTTTCTCATCCAACAATATTTCTTATGCTTTCATAACACATGATGTCCCCATATTCTCAGCAAAAACCATTATAATCAAATAGGTCCATCCCATAATAGTAAAGATTTCACATAATTGTTGTTGGGTTAACTTAAAACCATCCTCCAGAGCTAAAAGGATCCCTTTCTCTTCCAGGCCACTTGGTGTGATTGGATCATACTATACTAGTAAACAATATATGCTCTTCCTCGTTGTTTTCTCTTCGTTATTGTCATTCCTCTAACTTATATATGTATTAATAGTGTGGCTTTATCTATCGAGATTGTTACACTAATTTTCTTGTCTCAATTGCGGACTATTCTACTATATTGAACTATCATGCACTGAAATTTCCTTTATCAGTTATGTTTTTAGGTTTTCTCCCATGGATAGTATTTTATAACTATGGATTACTTACAACATTTTCTCTTTCTGATAGACGATCATTACATTAGCTTCATCATTAGTGCTTGAAAATCTAGATCGGTACAATTTTGTGTGGAAAGTTGAAATTTGCAACAAGAAATAGTGAAATTGGCATCTAGAAAATGGCAACCAGAAATGGCTACCATGTGAGGATTTTGATTTAATTATCCCTTAATTAAATTGAAAGTAAATTTTAATTTCATCTCATAACAACTTGTATTAGTTAACTAAGTGAGATAGACATAGTTAGCTCAAGAATTTCAAGTTGAGGGTCAAAGGTGAGGCATGTAGAGTGATTCTATTATTTTCAAGGTCTAGTTAAAGTTTTAGCACTAGTGTGGTGTGAGTGTAATCATTTAACTCAAATTAATTGAGTTAAAATAAGTTTAACTAGTTCTAACTGAGCGATGAACTAGTGAGAGGTCAAGTGAATTAAATTAGATTTAATTCACAAGTAGTGATCTACCAAGTAACTGATGATTCACTATTAATAGTTGCATGCATGTTAATTATGATGATGGCCTAGTTGAGACAAAGGTTAAAGGGAAGTTAACTATCAGTTGTATTATTAGTGAATTGCCCGAGCACAATTATAAAGTCAAGGAAGGCTCCATAGGAATTGTGCAATAAAGGGAGGTTCATTATCCTACTTAATAGGGATTAATTAGCTAAGGATTGTGTGAGCAAGGTTGGGTTAAGCAGGGGCTGAGAATTGGCTAAGTGTTGGTCAATTTTTCCTAAGAATTTATAGTCATTTTTTAGCAGGATCAGGGTGAGATGATCAGTAGAGTGCATGAATTTCTCAGTGTGAGAAAGCCTTCTATTGTTTCATGATTCTTTGATTATGTACAATGTATGATAGAGGGGTTTTGAGCAGGTACCTTCCCCAAGAACATATTGTTTTGTGTGATTGATAATTTCCTTTCTCTTACTTGCATGTGATTGAGTGATCGTGTTTTATATTCCGCAAATATAGTAGAAGGATTCAGTATCTGGTTTTAGTACATTACATGATCAGATTGAATGCATCGGTATAGAGTTTGTATATAATTTCTACATGGTATCAGAGCTGTGTTAGAGATTTTATACATGGTATCAGAGTGCTAGGAATCACAATAGAAGAGAAGAAATTGAGTTTCTCTTGAATAATATTCAAATTTGCAGATACTTTATTTGGAGCTAGAAGCAGATCAACATGTATCTAAATGGTTTGAGACTCGAATATGCACTCGAGGGTAGTCAAAATTATATTGCATGGAAGGACAGGATGGAGGCAGTGTTGGAGGATAGTGGGTTGAAGGAATTCATAGATACTGATATTCCCAAGCCCGCATCAGCATATGCTCAACTTCTTGATGCATGGCAGAAGAAGGTAGCAAAGGTGAGAAGGATATTGTTAGAGGGAGTTAGAGATCATATTGTCTCAAGTCCCCATGGTAAGGCGACTCCATATGCTATGTGGAAGGCCTTGACATATCTATTTCAAAACAACAGCGACCAAGGAGAGTTTGCGTTTAAGGACAAGCTCAGAAAGAAAAAGAAGGAGGAGGGTGAGACGGTACCAACTTACTTGGCGAAGTTCACTCAATGTCGAGATGAGCTTGGAAGTGTTGGTGTGACCGTAGTCGATGATGACTTGGTGAGCCTAACACTTCTAGGCCTTCCCAAGCACTGGCATACTTACTAGGACTCTATGAATGGGAGGGAGAAGTTACCAGACTAGGAGTGTTTGTGGTTCGACTTGGTAATAGAAGAGATAAGGCGGAGTACCAGAGATGGGACCTATAGCGCCATAAAGAATAAGATTGTGCATTAGTGGGAAAACAAAATGCCAAGGGAAATAAATCCCAAGGAAAAGAGGGAAATAGAGACTTGTCCAAGATCATATGTTTTCACTGTCACAAGCATGGGAACTATGATTTGAATTTTCCACAGAAGAAGGCAAGAAATAAGGAGCCTGCAGTTGCAGTGGGTGAAGCATTGGCTTCACAGTTCGAGCTTGATATTACTCCCATTGTATGCATGTCCATCACTGTAATGGGATGCATGTGGTATATAGATAGTGATGCCTCATTCCATATGAAGGGGAATAGAGATATCTTCTGTGACTTGGAGGAGAAGGACCTCTAACAGAACATATAGTTTGGAGATGACAGGAGGTATAGCGTGACCGGAATAGGTACAGTTACCTTTCACATTGAGTCTGTCTCTCCTCTCAAACTAGAAGATGTTTTGTATGTTCCAGGCCTAAGGAAGAATCTTGTCTCCATAGCAATATTGGAAGAGTGTGGTTATGAGGTGATGTTTAGAAAAGGAAAGGTGTTCTTTAAACACATAGTCACAGGACAGGTGAAGTGGATCGGCTCAAGAGTCAAGAACCTGTATGCTCTCAAGGTTGAAGATTCATGCAAGGATTTGAGGAGAAAAGAAGTGGTTAATGACTTGGTGGTTGAGAGGGAGCAATTATCTCTCAACATGCAGCCTCAGAAGCAGTCTCAGAAGGTTGTGGAGTAGCCAAAATTGGAGAAGCAGAGAGGAGACCTAGTGGAAGAGTCCACTCAAGCAGAGACCTTTAGGAGGGGGGAATTTTGATCCAGATGGACAGAGGGAATAAATGCAGCTATACCTCTACGTGTGAGGTGGGGCAATGTGCATATATTATCCCAAGAAGAAATTTGGGCAGGGTCCATTGAGATGGTGTGTCTCATGGATCGAACCTGGCTACGAGGAGCCCACAATATAGCAGTAGAAGGAAGGATCGGTTAGATGGATGCAGTCATATGTCAAGGAGACATAAATCAGAGTGACAGATGTTAGACACTAGAGCATAGATCAGACTTGAGAGCAGTGTAGAGTGCATGGATGCAGATGTCAACATCAGCTCAGAGAGTCCAGTAGACATGTGCAGCAGGATCCAACAGTTAGAAGACTCTAATGACAGATGCATTATTTTGATTCAGTTGTTTGGAGGCTATTCCATTTCATAAGAGTTGGATGTGCGAACAACACTAAAGAAGTGTTGCATGCAATAAAATTCCAAAGATATCAGATCAGGATAGATTGATTCATTTCTTGTTGAGAGGGAATTTTAAAATTTGCAACAAGAAATAGTGAAATTGGCATCCAAAAAAAAATCCAAAAAATGGAAACCAAAAATTGCTACCATGTGAGGCTTTTGATTTAATTATCCCTTAATTGAATTGAAACTAAATGGTAATTTCATCTCATAACAAATTTTATTAGTTAACTAAGTGAGATAGACTTAGTTAGCTCAAGAATTTCAAGTTGAGGGTCAAAGGTGAGGCATGTAGAGTGATACTATTATTTTTAGGGTCCAGTTGTAGTTGTAGCACTAGTGTGGTGTGAGTGTAATCAGTTAACTCGAATTAATTGAGTTAAAATCAGTTTAACAAGTTCTAACTGAGTGATGAGATTGTGAGAGGTCAAGTGAATTAAATTAGATTTAATTCACAAGTAGTGATCTACCAAGTAACTGATGATTCACTATTAATAGTTGCATGCATGTCAATTCTGATGACAACCTAATTGAGACAAAGGTTAAAGGGAAGTTAACTATCAGTTGTATTATTAGCGAATTTTCCTGGGAGAAATTATAAGTCAGAGGAAGGCTCCATAGGGATTGTGCAGTCAAGGAAGGTTTATTATCCTATTTAATAGGAATTAATTACCTGTGGATTGTGTGAGAAAGGCTAGGCTAAGTAGGGGTTGAGAATTGGCTAAGTCTTGGTCAATTTTTCTTAAGAATTGCTAGTCAGTTTTGAGAAAGATTAGGGTGAGACTATCAGTATAGTGCAATATTTTCTCAGTGTGAGAAAGAATTGTATTGTTTCATGATTATTTGACTATGTACAATATATGATAGAGGGGTTTTGAGCAAGTTGTTTCCCCAAGAACATCTTGTGTTGCGTGATTGATAATTTATTTTCTCTTACTTGCATGTGATTGAGCGATTGTGTTTTATATTCCACAAATATAGTAGAAGGATTAAGTATCTTGTTTTAGTACATTACATGATCAGATTGAATCCATTGGTATAGAGTTTCTATATAATTTCTACTTGGTATTAGAGTTGTGTTAGAGATTTTCTACATGTATCGTGTGTGAAACATTTTTTAATTCAGTTCGAAAAGGATGGCATACACGTTCCACCTCTAAAATTGGTACTAATTCCTACTAGCATAATTATTTTTTTGTTCATATCATCATGATACCCAGTGAGTTGAGATGGTTGTCTAAGTGTTTTTTTTTATCGTCAACATGTTATTTATGGATAATATCAATTGCTTTCTTTCATTTCAATTTTCATTACCATAACAATTATGGTAATTCCTTCATGTTCAAACATGGTTTATGTTACATTGTTTATTGTGACCCTAGGTATTGCCTAAGATTTTAGCTTAAGAAAATTGTTATAAGTTATCAATATTACATCCAAATCATTTTGTTTCCTTGCCTATTAACGTATTATACGCACACTTTGAACTACCAACACTTCGGTCACCCTTTCTTCTTGTGCGAAATTGTCCCCACCCTATTCAAAAGAGATTAAGATGAAATAATGAAAAATAAATGTGTTGGAAATATGTGTCCCCTTCGCACCTCCATTCTCCTGCACATACCCTGTCGCCTGCACATCCTCCATTACACACAACCAGCTATTAAAAAATTCTTTTGCATACAACTTTTACTCTGTGGAGAGAAAAAACTGTGATTATTTGAGCATAGAATATCTTTCATATTCATGATTTCTTGCAAAATACATCCTCGATTTTCAATTGAGCCTAAACCACATCTCCAACCTATATTATTTATTGATAATAAGGAACATCACACTACATTTCTTTACGTTCAAAATTTTGTACTTTTCATACGATATTTAGAGACGCCATTCATGCATAATTGAAAGTCGAATATGTGATCTTATGCAATGGAAAATTTTGGGACAAAAGTAACGCATTATGCTAATTAACATTAAAATGTTGTGAAAATGGTTAATAGTTGTCAGTCTGATACAATTAATTAAATTGAAATTACGCTTTAATTTATGCCAAGTATAACACATGAAAAAGAAAATTACAACTAACATCATAAGGCTCTCTACCAAATATAATTCTTATTCCACCACATCACATTCACACAATGTCATGGAAACATTTCCAATAACACATGATTAAAGTTAACTAGTATTAATTCCATTGTGTGGAGGAACTTTCAAGCTTTAATTGTGCAATCTTCCACACTCTACAAAATCTAACGTAATAATATTAATTGAAAATTAAATCAGCACACCACCACTCCCCCCCCCCCCCCCCCCAACCCCCATGAAAAGGACCTGAAAGCATGTTCTCTGCGAAATAAATTCATTTTTACAGATTTAGTGTATTCAATTCCTCTCCCACATATCTAAATCTATAAAAAAATTGAATGGGGAAGAGATTAAAATAAAATAATGAAAAATACAAGCACTAGCATTACGTATCATAACACTAATAAAAGAAATGCCTCCCTACCCCATAAAGGACATGCATCCCCATACAACTATTAAGGATGAACAAATTCTTGTGCACAAAGATTTCATTGTGTTGAAAGGGAAAACCATGATCGTTGAAGTGTCAATTATCTTTCATATTTACAATTTCTTGCAAAATACATCATTGGTTTCCAATTGAGTCTAAACAACAGCTCCAACACATATTAGCTATCGAAAATAAGGAACATCATACTACATTGTTTTATGTTCAACATTTCATAGTTTTTAGGTAATCTTTAGAGATGCCATTCAGGCCCAGTTGAAATTCAAAAATGTGATCTTATGTATGCCAACTTTGGAGATAAAATCTTATATAAGGAAATAGAATCTCGAATAATACACCCAACTTATAAATGCATTCTGCAAACAAAAAATTTCTAGCCATTTCCACTGTGTACTTAAAATACATGCTTAATGAGTGACATTCTCAATGTCATTTAACTCCAAATTTCTTGTTTCCATGTATAATCACCACATGTAATTATTTTTCATTTGAGACATGTTACATAGGACACATCATATACACATGTGTACCCTAATTCAAAGAAACATATGTAATTAAATAAATGTGAAATATTTAATGAGAGAATAAGTTGGCTTGCACAAACCTTTTCCTCCATACAAGGAAACATAATAATATAACCCGTAGCCATACATACCCCCTCCCCCTCCCATGAAAAGGATCTGCAACCACTTCAATTATTGCATCATTGGGCATTATTCTATCGATACAATGTGCAAAGTTATTAATATTAATTGGCTTCGACTATTTAAAAGTAGTATTATGCAGAAGGAAGGTGTGTTGGAAAATTATGTGGAGGGAGAGCGAATGTAGAGGTGCAGAAGTTTGCGACATAAAAATTGTGTTTGTAATTTCTCATACTTGTTCTTCAACGCAAATCACAAATCAAAAGGTCGAAGTTTTATGAATATTTTGTAACGTAATTTTAACAAGTAACGTGTCTATAGTTGCATTGGCCAAGTGTTCATCATGAATTTTTTTTTGGCATGCATGTTTCCAATGCATATTGAAGTAGTTTTTGGGGGGACTTGTTACAAATGTTTTTCCCAAAATTGTTGGAATCAATAGGTTTTTCTGAGTACTGTGCATTTTTATCATTAGCATAAAAATCATGCCCATAGTTTTTTTTCAAAAATAGGTCCATATTTTATGATATTTGTATTAGGTATGTTGTGGTTCATTTTTTTTTTGGTTTCTATATCTTGTTCATAGAGAAGCTTTTTATGTGAATCAATGTGGATATGCATGTTAGTGTGAATTCTAATCGCAAGCATACGAAAAAAGCTCACTTTAGCGTACGAATCACAACTTTAGATGGCTGCCAATTTCCTTAGATATGCAGTTATTTGAACAGGATAAATGCTACAAAATCTAGATCTATGTAGTTAAAGACATTAAACAGCAAATAAAAGCAAGAGCTATTCCATGCATCCAATAGACAAGACAATAATATTTTTAAATAATTTTGTATTTATGACACCTGGGAAGGGAACATAGAAAGATGTTACCAGTCCCCCTCAATGGGATGGGTTCTTGTATGTCCTCAGCACTTTAGATCTAATATATATCTCTCTTGATGGTGTAGAAAACCCAGACAAAAATGGAACTCAAAGGGAGCTCACAAGTAAAAAGGTAGCAAAATATGACAATGATGGAGGATCAAAGTCAGACCAAAAGTATAGATCCATAGCGATCTTTAAGGCAACCAAAGGTAGTGAATGAATGGAAAAATCGTTCTATTTATAACAAAATACTAAGTTATTCTAGATATTGGTGCATAATTAAAATATTATTAACCAAATCTAGATCCAAATTTTATAGAATATTTTATTATTTTTGTTGGAGGGAAAAAGAATTTGAATTTGTTCAAATCCGTTTATTTGTAAATAATAAATAAATAAATGATTTATTTATTATTTTAAGAATATGGTTGAATAATAATTAAATAAATAGTGATTTATTCAATTATTTATAAATGATATAGTCAAATTTAACAAGGAATATTATTTAAATAATGTTTAAATAATTATTCCTAGAAAATAATCAGATAAATAATGATTTATCTAATTAATTTTCCTGTTTTGGGTTAAATATGACCAGGAATATTAATTAAACTATTGTTTAATTAATTATCCCTTGAGAAAAATCAAACAAATAGGGATTTATTCAATATTTCCTCATGGGGTTTCCTCTTTATACCATAAACAACTTAATAAATTATGGATTACTAAGTTATTTTACATACTGCGAGAAATTTTACTTAGGGTAAAATTGGTCTTACATGGTGTACTTTGGTCCATCTAATAGTAACAGGTTATATGACCAAAAATTGGTGTAACATATTTCCCCTCAGCGTGCGAGCATTAGGATGTAATCGTATGACCGAAGTACGCTGTAAGAACTCAATCACTAGACACCGAAAGGAGTATTCAGAGAGAGAGAAATATAAGGTAGACTAAAGCGCTAGAGGACAAGACCCCGAGGAGGCGAGACTTACAGGTGCGATAAGTCTCTTTTATGAGTGAGTACCTATTTTACATGAGGTGGGGGAGGCATACCTATGCCCGTCAGGATAACAAATTACAAAGAATAATGCGTCCAGTAAACAAGGGTCCAAACTATATAGTACATGATGGCATAAACATGGACCAGATAAAAACACGATAATAGATCCCACATACATATTGTGCCTGGGACAACATCCAGGACTTATATAATAATATTTGAGTACATGAGATATAAGTACAACCAAAGAGGCCCTGTAAAACATTAAAGGGCTATGAAAATATGAATGATATATGCAAACTAAAAGGCGTTGCAAGTAGCTGAGGCCGAAACCATCAAAACTATGGAGCTACATCCAAGTTTGTAATAGAGAGGCCATTCGGGCATGTGGGGGGCTACCTGAAGGGCCATCCCCTCATGAGGTCTGAAACATATCAAACACACCCAGGAATCACCAGTACAATCTGCTACATCACTGAACCATCAAGTATAAGAATCTCGATCATGCCGTAAGGAGCTGGAGCTGAGAAAAATTCAAGTCAAAGGGAAATAAAGAGTTCCTTTTCTTGATCTGAGGCATTGAATAAGAGTGGAAGTTGGAACCAAGTTACACCATCCTCTAGACCCGTCTGATGTTGATAGAAGGAGGTCCGCCATAGGTAAGGCAATAAGGGATCCTCAACTAAGGCGCGAGAGATAATAATAGAGCGAATGATAGACTGACACCAGGTATAATGTTGGAATGGGGGGTACTGAGTAGCGGGCTGATGACTTCCCTTGTTAGAGAATAAAGGGCATGGATGACCTAGCAGCAACTGACACAATACTGGAGGGAATAGGGGACAGTATGAATAAAGGAAAAAAAGTGCGACACAAGAGAGGAACAAAGCAATGAAGGATGGGGGACTATAGCAAGATACAAAATGACTCGGGATAGACTCCATGGATGCGATGATGACTCAAATCCAATTCTCTAAACAAGGGCGACTCGATGATGCTGCCACATAGAACAGGCCCGGTGGGGACCATAAAAACACTAGTACAAGATGGTTACTCATGACGAAAATCGACACGAATATGGAAAATTATGAAAGAAAAATGGTGCCCCAAGTACAAGTGTTGCAAGTGAAAAAATTCAATTTTGAGGAGTGGTGAAGTGACCCTTCTTGGAAATGTGTCCGGGTGAAGTATCAAATCACAAAAAACTATGGGTGGGAGTATGCTTATTGAGGGTGTGTTGACTAGGACCTACTATGGGTGGGCCCAAATGATGTTGTTGTCGTTGAAACGACAATTTTTGCTATGGAAGCGGCAAGTGAACCATGAATGTGCATATGGCACAGTGTTGTGCTCACTCTTCCTTGAGAAGATCCTGACACTCGACCTTGCATACAGACCTAGGATGGGGGCCCAAGAGAGCCCAGGATATGCCGCTGGAGGTAGCTACTGTGTAGAGGGGGAGGTGGGGCAGTCAGACGGGTGTTACAACTCGAGTTTTTCGCTCATTGGGATCAGATTCCACTATACATAGATGACTATCCCTATAGTGGGATGAGTTATCGTGGGGACCCAGACTTTCCACTGTCGCCTGGTCGAGTATGGGGGCCCGATGGTAAGTGAAAAGTTGCTAATATTTTATGTACATTTTAAAGTTTCAGAAGATTGTATATGGTACTGATTGATTCACTTTTGTTATGCAGATACGACACCTTTGAAACCAACCGGGTACATGGGACGGCCTGCAGTAGCAGGAGCTACAAGGCCTAGTGGGTTAAGAGCACTGCAAGATGAGGATGCAATGGCCCTCCTAGAGGACATCCATTATAGATGTGAGAGGCTTATGACCGGTGTTTTAGAGCATGGGTAGCAAGATCTTCATTACTAGTACATAGAGCCATGTATTGGTCTACCCTCGAAGTGGCGAGGGGTCATGCGGCACATGATGATGGCCAGACAGGGGATGTGTGATCTACGAGCTGCCAGAGCTGAGCCATTGGTCGTGGTGCCCCTAGTTTTGAGTTTTGTAAATGCTATGGGCATGTGATATGTATCAGAGTTGATGGACTCTAAAACATTTTGATCAACACATATAATGGATATGCATCGTTTTATGGTTTATTGTTATTGTCTTGTGTGAAATGTGTGTGATAAATGCCAATCTAGAATATTATTTGCAATGTTATATACATAATGATTTTTTGATCTAGGTACAATGTAATGACTTAAAATTCACGCATCAAAATCTTCACTCGTAAATATCTTCTAAAAAGGATAGAATTATGCACATATTAGACACCATTCAATTGCATGACAAGAAGCAGGGAATCTAAATGAACATGAAGGTGATGGATGCGATGGGAAAGGGCATCGACTAATAAACCTCGTACTACATCATATTTGGCTTGGTTATTGGTGGCAGTACCAATTCATATGTCGTTAGAGAGAACAAGTGAATTTAAGGGGGTAAAAATGGCCCAACTTGCCGAGGCTAGATTCTGGGAGTAGCGACTTGCACCATCAACATAACCGATATATGGTGTGGATGGGGGGTCCATCTAAAAGGTGCCACAAGACAACAAATGATAGGATTATGAACAATGTTGGCAGCCCGAACGCAAGGCAGAAATCAAACAAACATTGCTAGAGGGAGTGCTCTGGGTAGGATGTCTACCACCCACACATTGATAGGTAGGTGGTGTGTGGGAGATGCCTTGGCAGTAGCTTATGATCAGGTCATGAAAGTCACCATAGACACGGATGGTGCCATTCCTCTTATGGGCAGGAAAGATGAATTCAGGGGTGGAAATGGCTTCCATGACATCGTCATCACAGTAAAGGGTAGCTACATGACGTGACAGGTGGAAGGGTAGCTACATGACGTGACAAAGCTACTTGACTCATCATCATGAGAAGAAAGGTTCACATGTGCATCGTCATGGGGGGTGACAGGTGGAAGGGTAGCGACATGACGTGACAAAGCTACTTGACTCATCATCATGAGAAGAAAGGTTCACATGTGCATTGTCACAGGGGGTGACGAAAGAACTAGCAGATAAGGGATCCACTGATGTTGAGCCCAGGGTGATCGCTGAAGGGAGGCTAAGTGAAGCAGAAGGGGAATTCCCAGAGGGATCTTCCATAGTGGATCTCATTTATGATGATAGGTAGAGGATATTGGCCGAAGACTTCGTCATCTCGACATCTGGAGGGGGAATTTCAATGGGAGCAGAGGTATCCTCATCTTGGCCTGAAGCATACTGTGCAAGTATGGGAGAGGAAAACTGGTTTTGTTCAGTCTCGTACTCCCAAACTACTTCCATAGAGGTGCGGTATGCTTGAGGCGGGGAAAAAGGTGGGAATAATGGCCATCAAAATCGCACAAAGAACAAGGGTGGTTGGTATGAACATTCTTGGGGTTCTTGGTTGCAGTTCTCAAAGGAACATATGGTTCAGGGATCTTAGACTCAGGAAACACGACATTAACCATGGGCTTGATGTGAGGAAATTCAA
This sequence comes from Pinus albicaulis, assembly GCA_034641835.2. Lineage (NCBI taxonomy): Eukaryota > Viridiplantae > Streptophyta > Pinopsida > Pinales > Pinaceae > Pinus > Pinus albicaulis. The sequence goes on from CM076573.1 coordinate 722,596,642, forward strand.
GACAATGATGGGTGGCATGACTGACAACATCACACAAAGCACACGGAGGGGTATGATTTGCAGGATGAGGAGGAGAAATGGTTGTTTGGGCAGCCTTGTCCTTAGGTGCCTTCTTGTGAGATTTCCCCCCCTCACTCGAAGCTTTCGCAGCAGGAGTAGGTTCCTGTTGAGGTGGTTGAGGCACAGAAGAAAAGGGAGGGGTCAAGGGGATTGGTTGAATCTGGGTCAAAGCAATATAAGGTTTGGGATGACTAGGTGGGATAGTGGTTGGGGGATCAATGTACCAGACTAGGATCCCCAAGATCATGTTAGGAAGAGATAAGGTAGCCATAACAAGTAGCGAAAATACTCGAGGAGGGCGAGCTAGAAACGGTACCTGACCAGAGGGGTAATGGCCAGGCGAGATAGCTCCAAGATGGTTAAGGCCAAGAGGAACCATTCTAGGAGGGTAGATAGGCTCATGGATACTAGTTGCAGATGAGGGGCCTTGAGGAGGGGGTCATGAAGGCTGATTCGAGGTGCTAGGAGTAGGTTGCAGAGGGCAGGGTTGTTGACTTGTAGAACTAGTATTTTTGAGGTCGAACCGAGACGACCGCATCATGAAACATTCAACGAGCTGGGATTAGAGATAGGAGGAGAAGGACCAGGGAAAGAACCAAGCAGAGAGGAATATTTGTAGACTCCAGGTGAGACACTGGTCGGAGGTTCGACTATCTGTTTATTGGCCACCGAAGAGATGATGGACTCAGGGGAGGTCTGAGACTTCAATTCGTAATATTTCAACTGGTTGATGATGACAATATTTCCATTGTGAGGAAAGCACATCTTATGGTGGATTGTAGATGGGACAATAGACATCGCATAAGTGTATCTACGACCCAATAGAATGGTGTAGCCTAAGGGGGCATCAATGAATTCTACATCAACACAAACAGTCTTGCTCACAAGAATAATAGGAAATTGTGGAACATGCCAAGGGGCTGGGAAGAGTGGCCATCCCACGCTCAGAGGGTGATAGTGGAAGGGGCAAACTCACGAGATCCGAGTTGCTTCCAAACCGAAGCGGACATCACATAGGTTTATGCCCCTTCGTCAATGATACAATGAGAGACATTGACATGGAAAATTTTAAGAACCTCCATAAATTTATATGTATAATAAATGGGCGAATCCCCATGATACATAGGAAAAATGGAAGGCGAGTTTATTAATAATATAATATGTATATATAATTTTTTTGGTGAATCTCTCACTAGATTATATTATCTTGTAAAATCATGGCGAATCACTAAGAAATCTAAGGGTTGTTGCAGACACTTGGCACCAAGAGGCTATTCAAGAAGAAATTATGAAATAACTTAACTACATTTCTGGTGAATTAGAAGAGCTTTACTAGTTACCATCAAACATGCCACTCTAGTGACTAAATCATACAGATCTAGAACCAACAGTTTCCACGTAACATTTTCTTTTAAAAGTGATAGTGCAATGATAGTTGAAATACTCTCTATATTTATAAAGCGTGGACGTTGGAGAAGCATTTTTCATGGATCATTTGAGATGTTTGTATTTGCATGTCTCAAAAGCATAACAAGAAAATTAACAAAAGACCACATTAAGGGGCTATCACTCTTTCTTGATGTTAGGACCATATTAAAAACTGAGGTAATATTGCTACTATGAATATCAATAGATGGAAGGGGAGGTCTCAATAGTCAAGACAAACATTTCATAGAATGTGATATATCTCCTTGATAATTAGATTTCAGACAATGCCCTAATAGTTGTATAAAAGGGTCTAACATCACTATTAAATATTAATCACTCTTATCTACTTTAATTTTTTTCATATGGTTCTCAAGAAGTCTCAATGCAAACACTAAAATTAGATACCTATTCATTATATCTATCTTATCATTAGTAGATCCCTTCATTGAATTTTTATATGAGTCCAATGATCTTGAAGATGCCAGGCCAAGTTTAATAAACAAATTAGTCTTCCTACCCATATTTTCTTCCTCCATACCATCCTCAATCAATCCATATATAAAAAAAAAACAAAATTGTTTGACTTAATGATGCATTAGCTTGAAGATTGGTTGCTAAATAGTGTAACATGGACTCAATATTAAATTTTTCTTTTGGTGTAAGTGTTCTATGAAGATTTCATCTAAAAAGTACCAAAAATGTATTATAATGCATAGATAAAGTAATACTCTGAGTAATTAACTGCAAACTTTCAATAGATTTGGTACTCCTTGTCTCCTTCATTTTGAAGGAAATTTTTTCAACTTCCTATTCTTCAACTTCTTCTCCCATGATATCATTTTCTGCAACTTCTAGAATTTTTTTCACACAATAATCAATATCTAGAATGTATAGGGAAGATGAAACTTTTGATAGGATTAAACTGACAGTATAGCCTAAAACATGCAATTCAAAACCCCTTATTAATATTGTATGTAGTTTTTTTGTAATGAATTACAAATAATGCAGTCCTAATTCCTTTACACATGCAACTAAGGAAGCCCTAGCCTCATCTCTTACAAAATGAGGGTGAATCTTCAGCAGATTTGAAAAATCCTATATAATATGAGGAAGATATAATTCAATTGCTACCAAAGGCATAAGTTTCAGTAGCTTAAGTGAAAATTTGATAACTAAAATATTAACCACAATTGAGCGAGATGTCATCAAATTATTTTTCTCAGGTAGAACATACTTTTGTAGATGTCCATGTAGTTGAGGGGAGATAATATTTTTGTTATCAATACTCCTCCTTAATTCCATATATGGATTATAAAATTTTGTTACATAAATATCAATTTGATGATCATGTTTTTCTAGTTCTACAGTTGAGGACATTCCATCAACAAAATGAAACTTATCTAATATAGAACAAATCATCCGTACATTACTATTATCTTCCTCGAGGAAGCCATCATTTGAAGTGATATCATCAATAAACTAAAGTCACAGTCCCATATTATGTTACCAATAATAAAAACAAGGGTTTCTAAGCAAGAATTCACGACATTCCCCTCCCTGTCACCTTTGGCCCCAATAACAAACTGAAAAGGAGTGGAACAAATATTTTCATGATATTTCCCTTTATAAAATTCCATATACACTATAAATGTCAATATATTGCAACAATATATGGTAAGAAAAGGATAGATCAAATACTAACAATATGCCACCATCCACTCCAATGTCGCTCACAAATATAAACATATAAACACATACAGACTCAAACATTATATCTTACGTCGGATATAATTCCAATGTCTAGGATATTTCTAAACCATGCCATTTTTCTTTATCTCTTATGCTTATGCATAACTAAAAAATTCAAGATATGATTATAAATGACATGCTTAACATATATTTAAGACCATTCCACATCCATCATTGATGTAAGAATCAAGCAATCCTTGCTTCAAAATGTTTATATGATTAGGTTTCAACTTTCTTCTCACTTTTTAGGTCATCTTGAAAATATTCCTGTGGCATTACCTCTTCACTTTCTAATACATAGGCATAAAATTGAATAAAAGAAAGAAGAAAAATGGAGGCCCTGTGCATGAGTGAGAGGTCTTATGATGACATATCATACACAAAATGCGAGAGAATAAGCAAGGCATATGGATAAACTATATGGGAGAATAATTGGGGGGATATTTGCTCATAACCAGCAAGCCGCTTATCATAATCATATTCTCCAATTGTAGATAATAATATTGCATTCAAATCACCTACCAATTTTTCCTGCGAGGAAGCAACATGAATTTAGGTCAGAAATGAATAACATACTTTAACAATATAACCAATGAATAAAAAAATAGAGTCACTATAAACTGAGATCATGGGATATTAAATAACATCAAACTTTAACGAATTTATTTTTCATTCTCTTTAAATGATTTACATTGCTTTGATTTATGTTGCTATTCTAGTATAGATGTTATAATTGCTATGTTGAATTGGATCACAGAATATGAAGATAAATAATCCAATAAAAAACTATCCCCGTGTGGATTCATAAATTCACACTTTCCACCCAAGTAGAATGAACTTGAAAACTATAAATATTGAAAACCTATGAGACTAATATTGAAGAGAAACTATCCCAAAATGCTACATGTCACCATCATGTTGAAGGGTCCAGTTTAGCAGTTCAAAGCAATTCAATAAGTGTAGAGAAATTTGGGGCGGGTCAAAGCCCCCAATGTTTTGTAATGGGTAAAAGGGTAGACCTAGAGTCTGCAAACGATGGTTTGCGGACTATAGGATAGAAAAGGCTACGATGATATAAATAGATAGATAGTTGAGTCTAGAGAGTAAGAAGTAAGTAAGATTGATGCTATATACAAACTGTTGAGATCTTTTTTGGGTTGTTTTGGGTAAGACTCCTGCTGGATGTGTGCGCGAAGATCCTCAGTCCTACTGTGTGCGGACCCCGCTGGCTGTGTGTGTGGGCTGTGACTTGGGTTTGTAATTGGGATTTTGGATATTAATGAATTCAGAATATATTGAAGTATCTTTATGCTATCTGAACTGGTTGTGTTTATTACTAAAGTGCCTCTGTGTTATTTCAATAAGATACGATTGTATGAATTAGATGCGATTGTAGTGTTATACAGTGATAATTTCTTATGCGCACGTGGATGCGAATGTGTTGATAAGATCTGTTAATAATAGTAGCTTTGTTACCTGTTGATTAAACTATTAAGGGCTTGATAATAGGCTTGTTTCTATGTGGACCTAATAGAACTCAACGAGATCTGACTTAATTACCTATTCTCTCCCAGGGTGCAGAAACCTAGTTCTAGCACCCACCCATACTACTTCGGGTGAGACCTTAGCCTGCGAAAGTAGGTCATTGCCGAAAGGGCCAGTAGTATAGGGGTTTGTTGGAAAACCTTAACTCCAAACTTGGGTCAGGACCCCTGAAGCCAACAAATGGTTCCGTTGTCAGGATGGGGAGCATTTTGAGAGAGAGATCGGGTAATGCCACGAGGCCGTTGGAGACCTGAGAAATTGGAGCTCAAAGACTGGTTCGAAAGACAGATTCAGGAATTTTCTGTAAATGAGAATCACAGCACGAAGCTAACAGCTGAGAAGTGGATGAAAAAATATATTTCCACCAAAGTATATGAAATTTTATTTGTAAAATTTGTGCACGAGCTCCAGGAGTGGATAGTGAGGCTAGTATAATTCCAAACGTGTTGGAAAGACGATCAGGTTACACAGTGGACTCCTGAATTGATTCAACAGTTGGAGAAGGATGACAACAAAATCACCTACACGGTAGATGATTGGGTAGATAGTGTGCTAGGAGGATTTGTGACAGAATTCTCATTCGATCAATTTTTATCCTACTCTGAGGCAGAGCAGAGGTTATTCAAAGGATTCTGAGGTAAGTTCTTGTGAACATTGTCGTTGCTAATTAAAATATTACTGTGAAAAAAGGGAATTTTGTGCAGCCACACTAAATAAATGACCTCTGATCAGGGTGAGAGCACAACATGAAGTGGTAATTACTACCGATCCAACTGAGAAGGGGATAGATCCATCTACAACCCATTAAGACAGTCAATTTTTCACATAGGAACTAGTCCTCCGGCTACACCACCTTTGAGTCAGCATAAGGGCAAGAACTCCCACACACCTCTGCCACCACCAGAAGAAGATATGGTCGCACACATGAAGCTTCCCACCTTCAAGGGTGTAGGAGACGAAGATATGGACCAATTTTGGTTCGTAGCGGAATCAGTATGGACCGCGTAGAATGTGGCTAGAAATGCTGTAAATAGGGCACAACTATCCCTTGCCTTTGAAGGAAGGGCCCTGGATTGGTACATGGTGTACGTAGGCCATCATGAAGATCCATCTATTCAAAAGATTAAGAATTATTTAAAAAAATAGTTCCAGAACCCTAAGTCCTACGCTCAACTAGTGGTTGACTTGAAAGACTTTAGGCAAGGACCCACTGAGTTAGTATGGGAGGTTGATTAGTGGCTAAGGACAGTTATCAAGGATGGGGAATCTCATTATGATGATAGACAACACAAGGAATGGTTCATCGCCATGAAATTACCTCACCTATGCGGACCTATGGGTCAGCAAGCGATTAAGATGCAAGAGAAAGCCTTGGAGATTGCTATGAAGCTAGAAGCTGTGCCAAAAGACAATGCCCAATTTGGGGTACAGCAGATCCAGAGACAGCTAGAGGAAATGCACCTCGAAATCCATAATTTTTGGAAGGAGCGAGGAAAAGAAGCTAGACCAGACTTATGGTGCATAAGATGCAGGGTGTCAAACCACACCAAGGATCAGTGCCCTCTACTGGTGGACTACATGCAAGCTGGGGGACCCAGCCCATTACACTCTAAAGAGGCTGTGATACCAAGAGGTCCGATGTTATGGTGCGCTGACTGTTGTGTAGCTGGGTTACATGATACCAACCACTGCCCCTGTCTTGGTGCTTACGTTCCAGAGTTGAAGCAACAATGGTGCTGATTCTACTCATCTGTGGGACATGACGAACACAATTTCTAGACATATGACTTAATGATAGACCGAGGAAACCTATACAGGGTATAGGATGACCCTTCTTCACCACTATCTCCCTCTGGACAAGGAGGCTCCCCCGCCAGAGGCCCGGGGGGAGAGAGGTGGAATCGCAGGTCAGGGAAGAGGGAAATTGATCTGTTATAACTGTGAAGAATTAGGGCACTTCGCAAGGGACTCTCCGAACCCTGCACGACAATCTTGCCGATAATGTAGACAATTGGATCATGTGATCGAAGTTGTCCAGTACTAACAGAAAAAATGCAGGAAAAACAACAAAAACCAACGTAGAATGTGCAAAGGGTTAAGACAGAACCGTGTCATGAGGGACCCATTATTAATGTCATAACACACAACGTCATGGCTACTGGAGGAGCTGAGGGGAGAGCTGCGACTGAACCCCTTATCCAAAAATATGCTATTGAACAGGAAATATTGGACCTACATAAGGAGAAATAAACTTTCATTGAAGCTCGAAAATATATTACCAAGGATGAGGCATCTACTTCCAAGGCTCCAACAAACCTAAGAGCGGACGATAAAGTTAAACCATTCCTACATGCATGTATGAAGCTGCTACGCAACCAAAAGGTTGTAGAAATTATTCAAGCACTGATAGACAGCTGCACAAATAGAAATGAACCTCCCACATAAGTTAAAGATGTTCACAAATTGTACAAGCATAAGAAACACACTAGTAGGGAGATGCGGCTGACTGCACATATTGGAAATTATGAAATGGATCAGGTCATCCTGGATCTGGGATCCGATGCAAATGTCCTACCCAAGAAAACATGGAAGAGGATGGGAGAACCTAATCTAGAATGGTCTACTATACATTTGTGCATGGCTAACCAACATAAGATCATACCGTTAAGGAGACTGTCAAAGATTATGGTAGATAACGCAAGGGTTAAGGTACGCGCATATTTTGAGGTAATTCAAATTATGGAAGATGAAGACCCTTATCTTGCACTCCTGGGACTGGATTGGGCTATAGACATGGGAGGCATTATAAACTTGAATAAAAGGAGCATGGTTTTTTAGAATGAGGGTATAAGAGTCATAGTCCCCCTAGACCCAGCGGAAGGAGAGCGATATACAGAACCTGTGCACGAAAAATATGATCTGGATCATATCTATAGACTAACTGCTCGGGATGAGGATTGGATTAATCCTACAGCTGATGGCGTGCTTTGTTGGGAGAAATATAGTGAATGCCTCTCTGACTCTGACGGAGAGATTGAAAATTGGAAAATTCAGTTACATGATGTATCTACGCTACAATGTCTTAGGATCATGAAGAGCTTCCAGTGTATGTCCTCAGAGGTAAGAGAGCTGCCTTAATTTTATGGTTCTTGTAGTATTAGGGATTTTTTGAGAACATTTGAAGTAGAAGTCCCAAGGGAGAAAATAATGTGGGCGCTTAACCTACCAATGCGTGCGACCCCTGCGCGGTGGTGGGAAACTCGTAAGGGGACGTTCCAGGATTGGGAGGAATGTCACGAGTTGATGATCCTATGATTTGAACCTTCGGTTCACCTACACATGGAGACTTTCCTTGGCCAAGGAGACCCATGCAAGCACATGGCCACATGGATGGAGGTATGGTGTGAAAGGACCAAGGATGAATGGGTTCACCTATTCATTCATGCCTTGGGGCCAATCCCCACTACATGGTATCTGGATGCAAAGCTACATCAGCGTACCTGCCACTGGGAGACCATGAAGGAAGATTTTGTGGGGAAGTTTGGGTTGATAGGCAGAACTGAGGCATTAGACGAAGCCCTCCAGGATATATATGCCCTAGTATTTGATGAATCATGCCCTCGTGTGGAGTACAGAGCACCAGCTTGGGATACGCAGATGCAGGATATTGTTAACTTCTGCAATCTATCAATGGAGGAATTCGATGAAGACCCATGAAATATCATTATCCTCGAATCAGAGGGTGAACGTGCAGTTGTTGGACCCCCACTGCAGACTATCGATGTGACCAAGCCTCTTAAGCTAAGGGAATTCAACATTGGAACAGAAGAAAAACCTAAGCTAGCTAAGATTGGGGACTAATGGGACGATGATACTGTTGGGAATGTCTTGGAGCTTTTCACGAAGTACCAGGACCTGTTTCCTACGAAATTCTCAGAACTCAAGGTTATTACAGGGGACCTGGGGGTCATGCGCATCACTTTAAAACTAGATGTGCACCTTGTTAAGCAACAACCTTACTGATTGAACCCCAAGTATAAGCAGAAATTCAGGGAAGAAATTGACAAAATGATAGCCGTGGGTATCATTGAACTGGTAGAACAATCAGATTGGGTAAGCCCTATTGTGGTCCAGGAGAAAAAGACTAAAGGAGAAATAAGAATCTGTGTTGACCTGCACAAACTGAATGATGCCTGTGTACATGATCCCTTCCCTATGCCATTATCTGATGAATTCTCGATAGTGTGGGAGGGAAGGAAGCATAATCGTTCACTGATGGATTTTCAGGCTACCATTAGATTAGGATCTCACCTGAATATCGCAGCAAAACTACATTCGCCACTAAATGGGGATCCTTCCAGTACATCGACATGCCGTTTGGGCTCAAGAATGCCCCTACCATCTTCTTGCGGGTAATGGTCGCAGTATTCAAGGAGTTCATCCAAAAGTTCTTGGAGGTATACTTTGATGATTGGACAGTATTTGGGTTGGTAAATAAGCACATCTCGAACCTATGCATGATGTTGGATGCCTATAGAAAGCACCAGATTTCCCTAAATATTAAGAAGTGCATATTCTGCGTACCCTTCGGGACCTTGCTAGGCCACATAGTCTGTCGGCAGGGACTGATGGTTGACCCCGCCAAGGTGGTAGTTATCATCAACTTGATAGTCCCTACAACTGAGAAACAACTATGCTCCATCCTCAGGCACACTGGCTACTACAAGAAGTTCATTCAAGGGTACACACTAATCACGACACCCATGGAGAATTTGCTAAAGAAGGATGTTTCATTTTTTTGGGATGTAGAGTGTCAGAAGAGCTTTGAGCTACTCAAGGAAAAGATGGTTTTTACACCTATACTCATATTTCCTGACTAGGCAAAGGTTTTCCATGTCCACGTAGATGCTTCAAGGATCACCTTGGGAGCTGTCCTTATGCAGCCTAGAGAAGGGGACATTGACTGCCCGGTTGCATTTGCTAGTAGAAAACTCGCTAGTGCGGAGCGTAACTACTTCACTACTGAGTGCGAGGGGCTGGCCATGGTATATGCCCTACAGAAATACTGGCATTATCTGTTGGGAGGGCACTTCAAGATGTTCACGAATGACTCAGCTTTGAAGTACCTAGTGAATAAGCCTGTGTTACGAGGGAAGATTTGCCGATGGCTACTACTATTTCAAGAATATGATTTTGAGATAATCGTGAAGCCAGGGAAACTAATTTTGAGTCGGACCACTTGTCTCGAATCAAGATTAGTGAAGAACTGACCAACCTAGAGGAAGGATTGCCCGACATGCAGCTATTTTCTATTAAGGTGGTTGATGCACACCTCGCCGATATCATTCACTTCTTAACTATGGCGACGACACCTGCAGAATATTCGGTACAATATAAAAAAGAGCTGGTAACTTGCGCAGTGGACTTTACCATCATAGCAGGCCACTTTTATAAGCTGGTAGCTGATGAGGTACTACGAAGATACGTTCTGAAGCATGAAAGACAATCCATCTTAGCAAAAGCCCACGGAGGCGTAGCAGGAGGTCACTACACAGGAAAAGAGATGGCTTAGAAGATCTTAAGAGCTGGGCTATGGTGGCCCACACTGTATAGTGACTCTTATGACTATTGCAAAGCCTACGACACATGCCAAAGGACAGGAAGACCATCAGGAAGAGACGAAATTCCCTTCAACCATTGATGGCCCTGTAATCATTTGACAAATGGGCCATAGACTTCGTTGGGCCCGTCAACCCACCAGGGAAGAAGAGAGGTGCCCGCTACATCATCACTGCAACTGATTATGTAACCAGATAGGCCGAAGCGCAAGATGTGAAGGATTGTACTGCATACACTGTTGTGCACTTTATTTTTTAACATATTCTAACTAGGTTTGGTTGTCCGAAGATCTTGATGAGCGATAGAGGTGCGCATTTCGTTAATGAAACAATACAAGATTTGACTGAATAATTTCGAATCCACCATGAAGAAAGTACCCCATATCACCCGCAGGCCAATGGAACGGTAAAAAATTTTAATAAAATCCTGGAACAAGTGCTGAACAAGATCTGTAATGTTGATCGAAGCGATTGGGACGTGCGCCATCGGTCCTTTGGGCCTATCGAACCACATGCAAGAAATTGACTGGGAAAACATCGTTTTGGATGTTTTATGGAAAGGAGGCCATTTTTCCCATGGAATATATTTTTCCTATCTTGTGCATCGCAACCTTTACGAACATGATGGAGCCTGATATCATGGAGGAACGCTTAACGTAGTTAGTCTCCTTGGAGGAAGATTGACTCATTACTAACTTTCATCAGAAAATTCAGAAGGCCCGAGAAAAAGCATGGCATGATAGACATATTCGGTAGAAGGTATTTTTGGAAGAATAATTGGTCCTGCTATACAATAGCGAGTTTGTGAAACATCCGGGGAAGTTCTGTTGGAATTGGCTAGGCCCCTATATGGTAAAGGAAATTAATGATGGAGGAGTTGTCTGGTTAGCTACGTTGCATGGTGATATTATACCGCGATATGTTAATGGCATTCGTCTCAAACCATACCGGATCAAATGACTATATGGCCGGAGTAGCTGTATTGGGGGGAGTACGAGTAGGCAAGAGGAAAAATGCAGGCATGCCCATTATACATGCAGGGGTCGACCGCAAGTCAGGAAGCCTAGGGAGGTGCACTGGGAGCGTAGGGGTTTACTGCAGGTCTGGAAGCCCAGGAAGGTGCATTGGGAGCACAGGGGTAATCCGCAGCTGTGAAAACTAGCTGTTGGAATAGTAAAACTAGGTAAAAAGAAAAATTTTACCGTTGGAAGGAGTGGGCAATAGGAAATTAATGAGGCAATTTCTGAAGATTTTTTACCATTTTCTTGATGGTAAGTTTCAAATAAGCCTCATCCAACCGTTGGACACTATCCAAAGCTATAAAAGTAGGAGGGTAGATCAGAAGTGGGTTTTTTGCATTCTGAAAATCTTGTGTCTTGCAAATTTCCATAAATATTGTGCTCCGTTAATGTCTGGGTGGGATACCCCCTCTGATAGTAGCGATCCCGAATTCATCTTCAGAGCGAGAATGACTGCAACCAATCCCGCTAAATCATCACAGACTGCTTCTTCTACTAATGAAGTATTGGAAGTCACCCCTGAAGTTGAAGAGGTTGTGTCCACACCAACCAAGGGGTTGCAGGTGGAGAAAAAGAAGAGTAAGGGGAAAGGCCAGGAGCAAGGGTAGGGGAGGGCTGCAAAATGGGCTAGAGGGAAGCCACACACGTCCCCTCAGAATGTGAAATCCCCTCGAACGGTTCCCCAGGCATGCTCGCCTAGCCCAACGAAGCGACCTCTGGCTGATCAGGAAGAGGCTCGGATTTCTGAACCAATCACTTGGTTGCCGCCCTATGTTCGGCCTCGCAGGCCCTCGGTGCGCACACCTAAGAACCTCAAAGGTATGTGTGCCTATCTGCAAATTCCACCGATTCCGGGTGAAGTCCCCATAATTGGAGAAGTGCATGGCAAGCTCACATCAATTAAGTTCGACGACCACGACCTTGCCAACCTGGAGGCCTTCCCAGAACTAGCACCTGAGTTTTACCTCGAAAGAGTACCAGAGGACGACGTGCTAATGGTCGTACCAATGAAGTGGGCGCACGGGCTAGAAAAATCTGGTTTACTAAAATTGTTGTGGATACCTCACTGATCAGGTGATCATGTGCAAGTGGAAAAAAATGCTCAAAATTGGAACTGCTCAGAATTGGTTGCAACCTAAACGACTGGATAGGCCTTGTCGCTACAATTCTGGCACCATGAATGGGACTCAAATGTGATGTCGTATGAGAAATATATTAAAGTTTTAAAATTCCCATTAACCTTCAAAAAAAGACTTTTGAACACACAAAAAAAATTGTCATTTCAAAAAAAAATTATGGAAAATTTTATTTTTTTATATGTTTTTGAAGGTCTATTATAGGGTGCCATGTGGCCTTCCCGGAGGCTACCATGTGACCCTAGAACCAAGGTTCAAAGTTTGGTTAAAAAGGAATTCAGTGGGCAAACCCAACCCGACCTGAACGTAGTTGGGTCATGCAGAACGCATTTGGGTCAGGCCCTCGTGCAACAGTGAACGTTCGGGTCATGTTGAACATGTCACAGTAGCGATGGAGGTCGACCCGATCTGAATGACTATGGGTCAGTTTATAGCGGGCAACAGTTGAGCCGTCAGGTCATTTGATTCAACTGGCAGAGTTATGGGTTTAAGACATCGGGGCTAAAGGTGATAGACCCTGCAACCTCACGCTGGGACTAGGTGCTAAAACTTTTAGAATGGGTGGAAAAGTTTTGGGTTAAGCCCCTTTGGGGTTAGCCCTCACCACAAGACCTCTGCTCGTGACCATGGGCGGGGCTAAACCGTTATCCGCCAGCAGCACTTAACTGCCCGAATTTTCAGCATGTGAACCCGTCTTAAACAAACAGTTAAATTTATTGCTACCCCCTAAAAGAGAGCGGTTCTGCCTATTCTGTTATATCCACCATTTTTGGTGGCTTTAACTGGAGTTCATCCAGATTTGGTGGGGTTTCTAAGGGACATTGAGCAGAAAATTGTGGCGGTCATAACTTCACCAATATTGAACCAATTTGGATGAAAGTTTGGTCAATTTTGGGTATTCTGAGAATTTTGGAGTATTTAGGATAGGTTGCAGAGCTAACAGAGGTGTTATTTAGCCATTTTTGCTTCAGGGAATCTTGGAGAGACATCAGGGCCATGAGGGAAATGGAGCTGCATTGAGGTGAAATAAAATTCATTCTTAGCTTTATTTCTGTCTTTTGAATTCAATTTCACAGCTTTTTTTGCCTGTTTAGGCATATTTCTCACTGTAAAACCAATTTGAGCAACTTAATAGAGCAAGGACATGCCCATTCGGAGCCTTGGACCCAACAGATGTCGCCCAAGAGGGGTGAACTACCTCATCATGTTGTTGTGTTGTTATGATGAAGTTTTTCTGCTGTTTATTTCTGATTTAAGATGTTAAACAGTAATTTTAATTAACATTCCCTCACACATAAACTCAGAAACAGTTACCAAAAACACTTTGTTTAAATTGCAAGACATGATAAACACTTTTCACACTTAATTACATGAAAATTGATACTTTTAACTACAGATACAAATAGTTTCATTTTCAAATCAGATGGCATCAGAGCTAAGGATTTGAGCCTTAGGAGCTATAGTTTTACTCAACATTTGTTTTGTGCAAAGATGTAGTTGATTGTTTGCAAGTTTTGATGCTTACTAGGCTTAAACTCAAGAGAGGTGAAGGACACTTGGTTAGTGCACAAAGTAATCCTCAACCAAGAAGGGCCAAAGAGCCACCTCCAAGAGCCATAGAAGAAGCTTCAAGCATGTCTTCAAGAGAGGGAGAAGCTCCTGAAGATATGGATCCCAAAGAAGAGGAACAGGTGTTCTGAAAGGCTTTCTTGGACATGACGGAGATGGTGAGGATACTCTACCAAGAAAGGAATGATAGGCTTGTTGGAGAAGGGTCTAAAAAGAAAAAAGAAGGAGAGGGTTATTCAGGAGGAGAGAAAAGTGATGAAAATTCAAAGAAAGGACACGGAGGAAATGGTGATCCACCATCCCCATCTTCATCCTCTTCGTCTACATCGTCATCCTCAACTTCAGTGAATCAATCTCACAAGTCTAAAACCACTGGTAAAAGTCCATTTTTAAAGCTTGATGTTAAATTTGAGTCTCCTATGTTTAATGGTGAAGTTAATGCAGAGAAACTTGATAATTGGATAAGACAGTTGGAAGTTTACTTGAGGATACAGAACCTTCATGATGACGACACCAAGATACAGTTAGCCTCTTTGAGAATGGATGGAGAAACATTGGTATGGTGGGAAGCCAAGACCAAGGATGAAATTAGAAAAACATGGTAAGATCACTTTATCATGGACTGAATTTATTACTGCAATTAAAAAGAAATTTTATCCATTAGCTCATTTACAAAAGGCTATCATGAACTGGCAAAACTTGAGACAGCTTAAGGGACAAAATGTACAAGATTACACCCAAGAGTTTAGGAGAAGAGAACTCTTATTAGGGGTAGACTTACAAAGTCAGGATACTTCGCTGAAATATATAGGTGGTTTGCACAGCTACCTTAGACATACTATCCTTATATTCAATCCTACTAGTCTAGACAAAGTTTGTGTACAAGATACGCATTTAGAGGCTAGAGGGAAAAACACTTTTGATGAGGGTAGAAACAAACCTTTTAAGGGAAAAAAAAAAAGATAAAACCTTTAAGGGAAAAGGAAAAAAGAATGCATCTGTCAAAAAAGAGGGTGAGAAAGTGATATGTAAACATTTTTTAAGAGAAGGCCATGAAGAGAAAAACTGTTGGAAATTACATCCTGAAAAAAGAACTTAGTTTAACAAAAACAAAGGAAAGAAGAAAACTGCAGCTACTTCAACTACACCACAAGACTTAGGTGATGATTCAGGTGATGAAACCAAAATTGCAGCCATTGGTTTGAAGAGTATGAAGGGAAAAGAAACTGAAACTAAGCCAAGCACTATTACTTCAAACTGTTATGTACAAACTCCAAATGAGGAAGAAAGAATTGAATTGTTCCATGTGAGGGTAGTCTCAAAACATACAAAAATTGACACACTGTTTGATAGTGGGTCACAAGCAAATCTCATATCAGAAGACTTGGTCAAACAACTTAAACTTGAGACCATTCCACATCAAAATCCTTATCCACTTGGGTGGATATGAAAGGATCCAAACTTACAAGTCTCAAGAAAGTGCATATTGTGTTTTGCGATTACTGCACACTTTATTGACACAGTTTAACTTGATGTAGTGCCGCTTGATATATCACGAATTGTTTTGGGAAGTCCTTAATTATTTGACAGGAAAGCGATCTTCCATCGCCATGAAAATAAGTATCATCTCTTTAAATATGGCAAGGAGTTCATTGTTAGAGCACATCGCAAGAAGGAAAATATAGCGATGGTAAATGCGAGACAGGTAAAAAGGCTAGTGAATTCTAGTAAGAGTTTTTTTACTTCTTATGGTTAAGCCCAAGTTTGACGTGAATCATGAGTCATTTGAAAATTGTGATTCCAAGCTTAAATCAGATTTATATGATGTAGTTGATTCACATCATGAGATGTTTCAGGAACCGACAAGTTTACCTCCTAAAAGGGAGATTCAACATGAAATCTAGTTACATCAAGATTGTCCTCTTCCTAACGTAGGCATGTACCGCATGTCTATCATGGAGAATGCTGAAATAAAGAGGAAAATTAAGGACTTGTTGGACAAAGGATTCATAAGACCAAGCACTTCACCATGTGGGTCACAGATAGTGTTGATTCCAAAGAAAAATGGAACTTGGCGCATGTGTGTGGACTTCAGGGCATTGAAAAAGATAATGGTAAAGAATCGTTACCCACTCCCAAGGATAGATGATTTGTTAGATCAGCTAAAAGATGCTAAATATTTCACTAAGTTAGACTTATGTAGTGGTTATCATCAAGTTAGAATTGCAGAAAGTGACATTTGGAAGACAGCATTTAAAACCAAACAGGGACTCTTTGAGTGGCTTGTTATGTCGTTTGGTTTATGCAATGCACCTACAACTTTCATGCGGGTAATGGATGATGTCTTATGTCCTTTTCTTGATGATTTCGTTACTTTCTAATTAGATGAAATCTTAATTTTCAGCAAGACTAGAGAAGAGCATGTCATGCATGTTAAGAAAGTACTTGATATTTTGAAGAAAAATCAGTTATTTCTTAAAATGTCAAAGTGTGAATTTGGGAAGACTTCTTTCGTTTATTTGGGACACATACTAGGAGGAGGTGCTTTGAGAATTGATCCTTCTAAGGTATAAGCCATTGTGAATTGGCCTACTCCCAAATCCATTACAGAGGTAAGAAGTTTTTTGGGTGCAGCTCAATATTGGAGGAAGTTTATTTCTAACTTCTCTGCCATAGCAGCTCCTATGCATGCAGTGAAAAGTTTGAAGCATGCTTTCCAATGGGGAGGAAAGCAACATAAATCTTTTGAGTCTTTGAAAGAGAAGATAAGTTCAGCTCCAGTCCTTGCATTACCAGACTTGAGACAACCATTCGAGATTCAAACCGATGCTAGTGATTATGCCATGGGTACAGTTCTCTTACAACATGGTAAGCCTATCACATTTCATTCTGAGACATTTAATGGTGTTATTGTGAATTATCCTACATATGATAAGGAGTTGTATGCATTGGTACAAAGCGTCAAAAAGTGGTAACACTATTTGATGGGCAAAGAAGCAGTTATTCATACCGACCATAAGCCTTTACAGTACTTGCAGTCGCAAAGTAAATTATAGCAGTCACGACATTTCAGATGGATGGGTTTCCTACAAAAATTTCACTTGGTAATAAGGTACAAGAAAGGTATTTTCAACAAAGTTGCTGATATGATTTCAAGGCCTCTTATTAGTACTACTACTTTAATTAAGAATGATTCTATTGTACATGAGAGCTACATAGAATAGTATGCATCAGATGTTGATTTTAAGGATGTGTATGCTAACTTGAGTGAAGGGAATCATGTTGAGGAGAATGATTGTCATTTGAATAATAATTTTATGTTTCATATGGGCAAGTTATGTATACCACAAGGGGAGAGACTAAGCATCATGAGAGAAGCTCATTCTTCTCTTATTGTTGGACATTTCGGGGTAAGCAAAACAGTGACACATTTACAGAGGTATTGTTATTGGCCTCGCATGGTAGATAGTGTTTCACGTTTCATTAGAGGTTGTTCATTATGTGCTACAAGCAAGCCTAGCAATAGGAAGCTTGGTTTATATACGCCATTGTCGATACCTTCTAGACCATGGGAAAATGTTTCTATGGATTTTGTTGGAGGTCTACCATTATTTATAAAGAAGCATGATTATCTTTATGTAGTAGTTGATAGATTCAGCAAGATTTTTATTCTTATGCCATGTAAGAAATCTATAACTGCTGAACAAACTGCTTATTTATATTTTCAACATGTATGGGTTCATTATGGCCTGTCTACTTCTATTTTTAGTGACAGGGATTCCAGATTTGTTGGGAATTTTTGGTCCAATCTATGGAAGATGATGGACACTAAGTTGAAGAAGAGTACTGCTTTCCATCTGCAAACAGATGGCCAAACAGAGGTAGTGAACAGAACCATTGTACATCTTTTGAGAGGTTATTGCAGCAAACATCCCAAGCTTTGGGATGAGCACTTGCATTACATTCAGCATGCTTACAATCGGGCCAAGTACTCTTCTACAAATACTTCACCTTTTGAAGCTTGCTTTGGGTATTTGCCTAAGTCACCTTTAGATTTCATTCTTGAGAAGGATGTTTCCATTTATGGGCATAGTGACATTGACAAAGCTTGCATGTTCATTGAAAGTATTCAGCTCATACATCAGCAGGTTCAAGAACAGCTTGAAAAAAGTCAAGGAAAGTACAAGGAGAGGCATGACAAACACAGAGTTGATCATAAGTTTCAAGAAGGAGATGAGGTATGGCTGCATATTAGTAAGGAAAGAATGCAAGGAGAAGGTAAAAATCTAAAGCATATTCGTTATGGTCCATTCAAGATCCTTAAACAAGTTGGAAATAATACTTTTCAACTAGATTTGCCTTCATATATGCAAATGCATTCCGTTGTGAATGTGGAAAATTTACATTTGTATGAACCTCCTTTAATTGCTGATTATGAAAGTGACATTCAGCTGCCATCTATAGAGGATTTCTTGCCATAATTTTTGGATGAGCTAAAAGAGGATGTTATCCTTGACAGAAGGACACACACTTCAAGGAGGGGAAATGTTGATTATGTTCGGGTTGTTCTAAAAGGAAGCAAACCGAGTAAGGAAAAATGGATGGAGGTGGAAAAGGTGAGGGATATGTACCCTCATCTTCTTAACAGGTAATTGAAGGCTTTTGGGGTCCAAAAGCTTCCCAATGGGGAGGTGTGATCAGGTGATCATGTCCAAGTGGAAAAAAATGCTCAAAATTGTAACTTCTCATAATTGGTTGCAACCTGAACGCTCAAATAGGCCTCATCACTATGATTCCGGTGTCACAAATGAGACTCAAATCCGATGTCATATGAGAAAGATATTGAAGTTTTAAAATGACCAATAACCTTCAAAATAAGACTTTTGAACACAAAAAAAAAAAAATTGTCATTTCAGAAAATTTTTATGGCAAATTTCACTTTTTTATATGTTTTTGAAGGCCTATTACAGGGTGCCACGTGGCTTACCTGGAGGCTTCCACGTGGCCCCAGACCCAAGGTTCAAAGTTTGGTTAAAAAAGAATTCGGTGGGCAGACCCGACTCGACCTGAATGCAGTCAGGTCATGCTGAACGAATTTGGGTCTGGCCCTCATGCAGTAGTGAATGTTCGAGTCACGTTGAATGTGTCATGGTAGCAGTAGAGGTTGACCCGACCTGAACGACTATGGGTTAGTTTATAGCGGGAAACAGTTGAGCCGTCAGGTCATTTGATTCAACCGACAGAGTTATGGGTTTAAGCCCTCAGGGCTAAAGGTGATAGACCCTGCGACCTCGTGCTGGGATCAAGTGCTAAACCTTTTAGAATGGGCGGAAAAGTTTTGGGTTAAGCCCCTTTGGGGTTAGCCCTCACCACAGGATCTCCTCCCGTGAACATGGGCAAGGGCTAAACACTTAACCGCCAGCAGCACTTAACCGCTCGGATTTTCAGCATGTGAACCCGACTTAAAAAAACAGTTAAATTTATTGCTAACCCAAAAAATAGTGTGGTTCCACCTATTCTGGTGTATCCGCCATTTTTGGTGGCTTTAACTGGAGTTCATCCAGATTTGGTGGGGTTTCTAAGGGACATTGAGCAGAAAATTGCGGAGGTCATAACTTCATCAATATTGAACCAATTTGGACAAAATTTTGGTCAATTTTGGGTATTTTGAGCATTCTGGAGTGTTTGGGATAGGTTTCAAAGCTTAAAAAGGTGTTCTTAAGCCATTTTTGATTCAGGGAATCTTGGAGAGCCATCAGGGCCATGAGGGAAATGGAGCTACATCGGGCTATACTTCAATATTTGAGGTGAAATAAAAGCCATTCGTAGCTTATTTCTATCTTCTGAATTCAATTTCACAGCTTTTTTTTCCTTTTTAGGCATATTTGTCATTGTAAACCAATTTGAGCAACTTAATAGAGCAAGGACATGCCCATTGGGAGCCTTGGACCCAACAGATGTAGCCCAGGAGGGGTGAACTACCTCACCATGTTGCTATGTTGTTATGGTGAAGTTTTGCTGCTGTGTATTTCTAATTTAAGATGTTAAACAATAATTTTAATTAAAATTCCCTCACACATAAACTCAGAAACAGTTACCAAAAACACTTTGTTTAAATTGCAAGACATGATAAACACTTTGCACACTTAATTAAATGAAAATGGATACTTTTAACAACAGATACAGATAGTTTCATTTTCAGATCAGTGACTTTAGCCGATACAGTATAACTGACCGAGTTGCACAACAGCTACTAGCCCTCATCCATGACGACAGCTTGTGGATCCGGGACTACATTCCCATTGATGTCACCCTAATTCACTGCATTACTGGTCTCCCCATGGAGGGGCCAAGTCCCATGGAGCGTGTCAACAAGAAGTATGAGAAACAGATTTTCGACAAGGTGGGAGAAGACTACCATGTTGAGTGGACTACTAGGGGATTCTTGATCAACACCATTGCTGACCCAGGAGTGCGCATGGGTACCCTGCTATTGGCTTATAAGATTATGCGCAAGTGCCAGGCCATGACTATCACTACTTATGTAATTTAGTTGGTTGGCCACTACGAAAGGGGGTCTTCTTCAACTAGTCATAGTTCCTTTGCAATGAATTTTTGGAGAACGTGCGCGAGGCCCAGGATCATGGAAGGGCATTCTGCTACTCTTTGTTGCTGCTCCTAATTGCGTTGGTCGCATGGGAATCCCTTGAAGACTCGGTCCTCCCTGAGCTCGAACTAGACATGTGCGAGGGGGCGTGATACACAAATTTGCAAGATTTGAAGGATTAGAAGCACATTAAGGATAACAAAGTATTTTGGGTCCTATTTCAGAGCGATCTTGCAGCGAAAATTCACTCCCAGCCACGCTTGTTGCTGACGGTCTACGACAAGTAGAAGAGCATCGCAACATTCCAGGTCACGATGCACAATGTGCAGATTTAGGGCCATAAGGATCCATCTTGGGTATCACTGCCTTACATGATAGCTGATGAGGAAATCAACCAACTCATTGCCACTTGGCCACTGCACTAGAGATGGGGATTCAAATCAGGTACAGCTGACACTCCGGGTACAAGCACATCCCTGAAGACTATTGGCTCCTAAGCCTGATTATCTTTTTTATTTTGTATCACAACATTGGACCCCTGTACCTTAATGGGGCAGAAATGCAGCCTGTAATTAAGTGTTGCCTAGGGGTCCAAGGGGGGCGGTTGCCCTAGAAGCTAAAAACATATGTAAAATTTCCTTGTAAAAGTATAGTAATTTCTAGTCAATCTGGGCCGTTCATTAGGCGAATGATCTGACGATAGAATTTATGTTTAGTTTAGGGTTGTTTTCCCTAGAAAGCAACCCCTTTGCTTGTATGAGGGTATTGTATTATGGCTGTGTATTATATGTGTATTCTCAGAGTGAGAAATAGATAGGGAGACTGTGAGATAGAACAGAGGATATTAAAGCGGATCTGTTGTAGGTTGTGTCTCTTCATTTTGCTGGATAATAGAAAGGAAGGACTGGTTGTTTGGGGTGGACGTAGCCCAAACTCTGTGAACCATGTATATCTATGTCTCTCTTGTTTTATGTGTTTTGTGTGCTTGTGTTTTCTGCATATTTTATGTGTTTCATTGCTCTATAATATATAATTTTCTATCAAAGACCACCCCGCCTGATACCACCAAGAATGCAGAAGGATGTGGCTTAGAAGACTCCGCCTGGACAAAGGATGCAGCGAAGGGTGCGGAGCAGGAATCGCAGCAGGACATGGACACAGAGGGTTTGGATGCGTAGGGTGTTGATTCCCCACGTGGCACGAAACAGACAATCGAACCTCTGAAGGGCCAGCAAATAAAGCGATGGGATATGAGGCCTGATAAGGAGACTGAAGTTACCTTGACAAAGGAAGACTTGGAGAAAATCACAGATGTGGCCACCCTCGCCTCAGAAGATAGATGGCTTGCTATGGAAGAGCAGCATAAGGCCACGATAACTGCATTACAGTCTGATCTCCAAGCTCTACATCTCAAATTTGATGCCCTACATATGAGCATGGTTTAAGCAAGGCTACCTCCAAAAACCAGCACTGAGCTGATCGTCATGACTGAGAGTCATCTCTGCCCCCTTCCAGGCAAAGCACTCACCCTGAGTCCACCTGCCTTATTTGCGCAAGTCTAGGCCTGCACAGAAGTACATTTGGATTTCGCCCGAATTCCACACGAACCACTGCAGGTCCTCCATACATCCCTCTTTGAGGAAATATAGCACAGAGATCGTTGGGTCCAATAGAAGCTCAGTACAGCCAAACAGAAAATCATTGAAAAAACCGCCGAGGCATTCGAGGCGCAGGCTGCATGCATCCTTGCCTTTGTGCAGTAGACCAAGTTGGAACGTCTAATCAGCAGGTTATGCACAGATGTGACTGAATATATCTCGGCCTCTGCCACCCCTAGGCCAATATTGAGGGACTCGTCGTAGCCCTGAAGGCTTCTAGGACCAAGATCCAGAATGTAAAGACCGAGATGCAACAGTAGATTGCTGCGTTGCAGGCCAAATTGCAGTCGGAAACTCCGCCTGAGGTACGATCCCAGAGAGCTGTGCTGGTCACAGAATCCATGAATACCATTACATCTCAGATCGTTGAAAGTGCAGAATTTCTTGAGATAGTTATGCAGCTGTGGTCTAAGGTGCAGCGCGACCATCTCCTGCACGAATTTACTCAAGAAATGTGATAGAAGGAAGAAGAATTTGAGCAACTAGAAGTTACTATGCCCACTTTGATCCTAGCTCAATTCCTATTACGTCTGCGATCCATCCATGCGCTCAGAGATGACATGGAAGAGCTTTGCCACAAGAAGAAGGTTCTGAGTGGCCTTCTCAAACCATGGGCTGATGAAACCCTCAAGCTATATCAGGAAGTGGATGTTGCAGTCAAACAACTGAATCGGACCCTAGAAAGTGTCACTGCTGCTACTAAAGACCTAAATTCATAGAAGTTGGTGGATATTGCATTGAACACTACCCTGTAGAGCAAAGGAGTGTTTCCCCCTTTAGTCGATGCAATCAAGCAGCTTTAGGCAAATATGCAAACTCCACGGCCGTTGTGACTCACGACGAGTCACAAGATTATGTTGGGGGCCTGTTGGAATGGGGTTCCCTAAGCTGTGATTTTTATAAAATTTGTATTAATTGTTCTTATGCAGGGGCTTTGGGGTGAGTCAAAGCCCCCAATGTTTTGTAATGGGTCAAAGGGTAGACCTAGAGTTCGCAAACCACGGTTTGTGGACCATAGGATAGAAAAGGCTATGATGATATAAATAGATAGATAGTTGGGTCTATAGAGTAATAAGTGAGTAAGATTGATGCTACATACAAATTGTTGATATATTTTTTTGGTTGTTCTGGGTAAGGACTAATGTTGGTTGTGTGCGCAGAGA
The DNA here is from genome assembly GCA_034641835.2 of Pinus albicaulis. Taxonomy (NCBI): domain Eukaryota; kingdom Viridiplantae; phylum Streptophyta; class Pinopsida; order Pinales; family Pinaceae; genus Pinus; species Pinus albicaulis. Next base: position 722,620,194 of record CM076573.1, read on the forward strand.
TCCTCAGTCCCGCTGTGTGCAAACCCCACTAGCTGTGTGCGCAGGCTGTGAATTGGGTTTGTAATTGGGTTTTTGGATATTAATGAATGCGGAATATATTGAAGTATATTTATGCTATCTGAACTGGTTGTGTTTATTACTGAAATTCCTCTGTGTTATTTGAAAAAACTGTGATTGTAATGTTCTGCGGTGATAATTGCTGATGCGCACGTGCATGAAAATGTGTTGATCAGATCTGTTAATAATAGTAGCTTTGTTACGTGTTTATTAAACTGTTAAGGGCTCAATAATAGGCTTGTTTCTGTGTGGAACTGATAGAACTCAATGAGATCTGCCTTAATTACCTACTCTCTCCTAGGGTGCGAAAACCTAGTTCCAGCACCCACACATACTACTTCGGGTGAGACCTTGGCCTGCGAAAGTAGGTCATTGCCGAAAGGGCCAGTAGTATAGGGGTTTTTTGGAAAACCTTAACTCTGAACCTAGGTCAGGACTCCTGAAGCCAACATGTAGGTCCAAGCTTTCCTTTTTGATAGCGGTTTTTCGGATAAGGGGTTTAGCCGTAGCTTTTTCCTCAGCTCCTCCAGTAGCCATGCCACTACGTGTAATGACATTAATACTAGGTTCCTCATCACGTGGTTCTTCCTTAACCATTTTTACATTTTAAGTTGGTATCTGTTGTTTTTCCTGCATATTTGCTATCAGTACTAGACAATCTTTGATCACATGATCCAATTGTCTGCAATATCTACAATATTTTCATGCAGGTTTCGGACAGTCCCTTGCGAAGTGCCCTACTTTTCCACAATTATAGTAGATCAATTTCCCTCTTCCCTGACCTGCGCTTCTGACTCTTCCCCCGGCCTCTGGAAAGGGAGCCTCCTCGTCCCAAGGGGGATAGTGGTGATGAAGGGTCAGCCTGTACCCTGTACAGGTTTCCTCTATCTAACATTAAGTCATATGTCTGGCAGTTGTGTTCGTCATGTCCCACAGATGAGTATAATCTGCACCATTGTTTCTCCAACTCCTGGAACATAGGCACCAAGATGGGGGTAGTGTTTGGTATCATGTAGTCCAGCTACTCGATAGTCGGCGCACCATAACATGGGGTTTCTTGGTCCCACAGCCTCTTTAGGGCACAGTGGGTTGGGCTCCCCAGCCTATATGTAGTCTACCTGCAAAGGGCACTAATCCTTGGTGTGGCCTGACACCCTTCATCTTATGCACCAAAAGTCTGGACTAGCTTCTTTTCCTTGCTCCTTTCGCAAATTCTAGATTTCAAGGTGCATTGCCTCTAGCTGGCCCTGGATCTTCTGTACCCCAAACTAGGTATCGTCTCTTGGCGTAGCTTCAAGCTTCATGGCAATCTCCAAGGATTTTTCTTGCGTGTCAATTGCTTGCTGACCCATAGGTCCACCCAAGTGAGGTAATAGCATGGAAATGAGCCATTCCTTGTGCTGTCTATCCTCTCACTTAAATTCCCCATCCCTGATAACCTTCTTTAGTAGCTAATCAGCCTCCCATACAGACTCAGTTGGTCCCTATTTAAAATCTTTCAAGTTAGTCACCAGTTGAGAGTATGACTTTGGATTTCGAAACTGTTGTTTTAAGGCATCCTTAATTTCTTATATTGATGGATCCGCATGATGGCCCACGTACACCATGAACCAATCTAAGGCCCTTCCTTCAAAGGCTAGGGATAGTTGTGCCCTTTTTACAGCATCGCTAGAAACATTCTGCGCAGTCCATATTGATTTCTCTACAAACCAAAATCGGTGCATGTCTTCATCCCCCACACCCTTGAAGGTGGGCAGCTTCATTTGTGTGGCCATATCTTCTTCCAATAGTGGCGGAGGGGTAGGGGAGTTCTTTCCCTTACGCTAATTTTACGATGGTGTAGCTAGAGGACTAGTTCCTACGTGCATAGATGGCTCTCTTAAGGGGATATAGACAAATCTATCCACTTCTCGATTGAATCTGTAGTACTTACAACTTCACGTTGTACTTTCACCCTAATCAGAGGTCATTTATTTGGTGTGGCTTCACAAAATTCCTTTTTCACACAGTAATATTTCAATCAATAGCAGAAATGTTCACAAGAACTTACCTCAGAATCCTTTGAAGAACCTCTGCTCCGCTTCAAATTAGGATACAAAATGATCGACTGCGAATTATGTTACAAATCCTCCTAGCACACTATCAACCCAGTGATCTACAGTCTGGGAGATTGTATTGTCAGCCTTCTCCAACAATTGAATCAATTCTAGAGTTCACTACGTAACTTTATCGTCCTTCCAACACGTCTAGAATTATACTAACCTTGCTAGCCACTCCTGTAGCTCATGCGTGAAAGTTACAAAGAAAATTTCATGTACTTCTGTGAAAATATATTCGTTCTTCCACTTTTCAGCCATTAGCTTTGTGCTGCGATTCTCTTTAATGGAAAATTCATGAATTTGTTTTGCAAACGATTCTTCGAGCTCCGATTTCTCAAGCCACCTTTGGCCTCATGGCATTACCTGATCTTTCTCTCAAAATTCTCCTGGTCCCGACAACGAAACCATTTTTTGGTGTGAGGGGTCCTGACGCAGGTTTAGATTTAAGGTTTTCCAACAAACCCCTATACTACTAGCCATTTCGGAAATGACCTACTTTCGCAGGCCAAGGTCTCACCCGAAGTAGTATGGGTGGGTGCTGGAACTAGGTTTCCCCACCCTGGGTGAAAGCGGGTAATTAAGGCAGTCCTGTTGAGATCTATCAGGTTCACATAAAAGAAATCTTATCATCGATCCCTTAACAATATAGAAAGCGAATATTATAACCTCATAGATAGCATGTAAACATAAACAAAGCTACTGTTATTAAGCAGGTCTTAGCAACACCTTTGCATCCACATGTGCATAAGTAATTATCATCACAGAATAATACAATCGCAGCTAATTCAGTTAGCACAAAAACAATCGCAGCTAATTCAGATAACACAGAGACACTTCAATAGTAAATGCAAGAAGTCCATGTAACGTAGAGATACTTCAACAGATTCCGTATTCATTAATCATCCAAAACCGAGTTACAAACCCAATTCACAACCCACGCACATAGCCAGTGGGGTTCGCACACAGTAGGACTAAGGATCTCCGCGCACACAGCCAGCAGGATTCCTTACCCCATACTACCCAAAACAGATCTCAATAGTTCGTACTTAGCATCAATATTACTTACCTCCTCTTAGACTCAAACTATGTATCTATTTATATCATCATGGCATGTGTTATCCTGTGGTCCGCAAACTATGGTTTGCAGACTCTAGGTCTACCCTTTGACCCGTTACAATACATTGGGGTCTTTAACCCGCCCCAAAGCCCCTGCGTTAGACTAATTACTACAAAATATATATCAAAAACGAAACTAGGGGACCCCGTTCCAACAAGAGCGCTTCTGTGGGGGGAAGGACAAGGGACGGAGGCCTCCGTCCGCCCCGCTAAAGATCAAAGGGACCCACCAAGCTAAACAGGTGGTGCATGTATGTTCTACGGTAAGGTAAGTCTTGTAGGGGGTACGAAGGTCGATACTCCTCCTTTCTAACACGTGGCCCCCACCTACTCGGCCGCTATTGGCCAACCATCATGTGCCACATGTCTCACCGCCAGCATCCTCATGATGCCAGCCCTACATGTATGGCTCTGCCATTGTAATCAGTAAAATCCTATTTCGGTAGTGAATTTCACTCTCGGCTGTGTGAATTTACTAGTTATTTTCCGGTATGTTGCTTTGTCAGGCAGGTAAAAACTCGAGTATTGGCTGCTTTTTACTCTCGTGTTGCTTTCCCTTGCTACCTCACTGTTATTTCAAGTATTTGGTCATGTCCATTTCGTTTTTCCCTTTTACTGTTTATTCAAATTATCATGGAAAAAATGAAAAGCTCTGCACCGAAAACCATTTAGGCTCGCGAGGTCAAGACTTCTCTTGGACCCGAACCCCTCACTGATGCTCATGCTCAACTCTGTGACCCGGTCTATCCCTTCAATGTAGCCTACACCAGAGCCGAGCTCTTCAACTTTCAGCAAAGAGGCAAAGATATATTTAGGGTTGTTGAGTTAGGTCTTTATTATCAAATTTCCCTGATGACACATATGTTCCTAGAGTTTATCATCTGGCTTGGGGAAGCTTACATTGAGTGCAAGGACATCTTCCATTTCACTCGGGGGACTAAAATTCTCGATATTACTCCCCAACTCATTAGAAAATCCCTATGTTATCCTCCTTCCCAGGACTGTGTTGAGTTCACCGAAGTCACTCTCTCTTTCCATTTCTCGTATCAACCCTTAGAAAAACAGAATGGTTTCCTCTATCTCATCTCTGACTCACGCCTATTAGATTTCCCTCACAAAGATTATATTCCACTGTCCTCATTCTGTAGCACCATATAACCTATTTTAGCAGTCATATCAGGAATGCTAGGGTTTTGAGAAGCTGAAATGGTGACTAAGACGGGTTTAGGGTTTCTATGGCTCATGATGCAAGCTGAGATCCTTTTGGATACCCCCACCTTTCTGGCCTTAGCCATCAAAGCCCAGTTCCAAGACATGTGTTCCTTCTGTTCTTTCAAATATTTCTCCCTGGTTTTCTACTTATTCTTATTCGAGTATGCAGATAAGTATGAAGGTCTAGGCCTGTATAGGTTCTCTAGGAGAAACGTTGAACCCAAATATGTTTTCGACTGGACTCTGGCAGTTTGAGAGAATCCATAGGGGAAGGGTATGCAAAATTCATTACCAATTTCATGTCCATAGCCTATGTTATCATACACAACAGCTCCCTGACCAAAAATTTTCCTGAGCAAAAGGATTGGCTCCAGGTCAGTGAAATGGATTGCATAGGTGATTGGTACCTGTTCAAAGACCACACTGAGATTAGGGTCTATAGTGCTGAAGTACCGCCTTATCACCTGCTAGTGTTCCCATCCATGAGCATTTTTTCCCTTGATTTCATCCGTCAGGTCTTAAGTGCCGACCAAGGCCACTTCGTGCCCGCGAAAAAGGGATACATATTTAGACTCCCAAACTCTCTAAGCCCTTTCACCATTAATTCAAGGCATTCCCTCTCCATTATGGAAAGGATGTTGTGGGAGATGAATTTCCTATGGGGAGATGTCTGGAACTATGATCCTAAGGGGTCCCTCACATGCAGGAAGAAGAAGATTAAATCAACAGCATATGCGCATGAAACTAGACCTCTTATTGAATGGAAAGTTAACTTTGATATGTGGCCTTTGGATACACAGATGGAGGTCGAATCCTCAGCTGATAAGAGAAAAGGAGACAATTTACTCACTGAGGCAGAAGGGCAGGAACAGGGAGACCCCCTGGGTATTCAAGGGTTCATGGAGGAGGATGAGGAAAGACACCTCAGTAAAAAGCAGAGAACTGAAGGGCCAGAGGACCCAGACATTGAGTTTTCCGACGACGTGGTCTCCTTGCTCAGAGGTCCTGACAAAGACAAACTAGGCTTCCTACTCTCTTTTGATTCCTCCTCATCCTCATCTCCCTCAAATCTTTCACAGGTGGTCACATTTGGAAAATATGATGCAAAGGAGCAAATTGAGGCTAGGAACAAATCCGCGAGAGAGAGGCTGAGGCCTAAACTTTCTCAGTTCGTAGATAAACATCATACCAGGCTCTCCTCAATCCTCGATATGGATAAAGAGAAACTCATATTTTCCATCCAGTAGTCATCCATACATCTCGTACCTTTGGGATCCCAATATAGAGCTCTATAAATAATTCTAAATCTTTGCTCCATTCCCTTGCTGGATAAGTTAGATTTGCACCAGTGTATCGGGGACATGCTACGGACTAAGGTAGTAAAAAATACAGTCACCCTACAGAGGACAGAAAGGAAATTGACTCAAATGAAGGTCACCCAACAAAGAGAGAGGGATAGCAGTAAAGATGTTGTTTCTCAACTGGAGAACTGTAGAAAAATTATAAGAGGGAGTTGATGCCAATTTAGCATTACAGGCCCTTCTCACCAAATCAGATTTGGAGGTACAAGAATTGAGGAAAAAATTTAATATCCCTCGTACTGAACATATTCAGACCGAGGAACTTGCCCAGGTGGAAAAGGAAAAAATAGTCCTCGCTGATTCCCTCGCTCAATAGGAGTAAGAGATTGCTAAAAAAGATAAGGAAAGCGTTGGGCTAAATAAGAGGTTTTCAGAGCTACTGCTTAAGTGGGGTGAGCATACATGTGTATTTCCTGTACTAGAAGATCTGCAGACTACTCTGAAGCAGCTAACCAAGGCTCTCGCAAATTTGAGGATGTTAGAAGACGAAACAAGCACTACCCGTCGGCTCCTAGACAAGGCCAAGGTTGCATACGCCGAGAATAAAAAGACGGTTTCATCCCTGCAGAAAGAGGTAGAGAACCTCCATAAGGAATCTGAGGGACATGAGAAGTCTATAAAATACTTGAAATCACATCTTAAAGGTAACATGTCATTGGTATTAGCAAGGAAAATGGGTTGGGGAGATATCATAACAGAGGTCAAGCAACATTGTGAGCTCCTTGTGCTGACCAGTGACAAGAAGAGTGCTATTCACGAGTATAAGGAAAAACTGGAGGTCGGTTGAAGGGAAGGAGAAGAGAAGGTAGCAGTAGCAAAGAAGTATGTCAAATATCTCAACGACCTTCTGTCTGAAGAATTGGGCATCGAGGGAGTGGTCAACCATTTCAGGACTATCATGGACGTCAGTAAGATGATCGAGAAAGAAGAGGCACGTGTAAAAAGAGTTGGGGTTTTTAGCGTTGGTGTCAAAGGGAGTGGAGAGATTCGATCAGGAATGGCACAAGTTGGTAGAAGATGGCCTCTTGCCATGCTGGGACCAGTAGTCAGGCACATTGCTTCCCCTAACCACTTATGATTAGAAGATGTCAAAGATCAAGTGTAGGGCAGACATAACATTAGAGAAGACCCCCCAGCTAAAGGAAGATACCTTAGTAAAAGCATTACGTAAGGAATTCTTCCTCCTTGCTCAGGTCAAGAGATTCTTTTTTGCCCGCTTGGATTATACAGAGCTCACACAACTGCAGTCTTTTTTCAAATCCTACACCACATCACAGCTACCCAGAGTAGTTATCTACCAAAATTTCTATGAATACGTGAATCCTCCAGTTTCCTCTACTTCACAGCGACTACCACCCCCGCTGCCTCATCAGTTTGGCTCCTCCATGTCTTCAATCTGATCATGCCACCCTGAAGGCTCGGGCACTCCTCATCGTACCAACTAATGGACATCATGATCAGGCCCATGCAACCATTGTTTTTATTTTTTATTTTCAATTTCAATGTAATGTGAAATTGTGTGAAATATCAATTTCACCCTAAGCATTACCAGTATTTTATGTTTTAGTTATGTTTTTTTTATATTCTGTGTCAGACAATACTAATTCAGATGCTCGTTACGCCGCATGATTTTTTGGTTTAGATATGAAACTGAAGATCAGCAGGGCATATTTTGTTTGAAGAAATATCTGGCCACACTACCCATGTAATAGCTATAAAAGGCCAACTCGCAGACAAAGTAAAGGTTCTGAATTCTCTGGAAGTTTGAAGTGTATAGTCTGCATACAATATTTTGTAGTTTTGATATTTTCTCTTAATGTATATCTGAAGATCCATTTTGAAGAAATAATATAACGACTATTTGTTGTAAGAATGGATTCCTACTGGACTTATGAATAGTATGTATGCCTCTGTTGTGTTTGGTTTCATTTATTGCTTTTTTCCATCACATTTTCCTTTCTGTTATCATGCTTTCAGAATGTGGGTGGTCTATAGTTTATTTATGAATTTATCTTGAATGATACTCATACAATGGTCTATAATACTGCTTTAATTAGACTCGGGGCATGATTTATGTTCCAAAATTCTTATCTCAACTGCTTTCTTCTTAATTTTCTGAAGGGTGGATTATTATGCCTTTGTAAGCCCGCCTCACTCTGATTTACCATCCTAATTCTTCATTCTTTCTATTCCAATTAACTTTAAGGATTGTTCGTTGATTCCACATCCGGTACTATTTGTAGCAAATCGAATTTCATTGTAGCCACAAGCCCATTCTCAGTAAGCCTTTTCTCTTGCAATCAAAGTTCACAGTTATTACTCCACTCCCCTTGTGATCGAGAACCACAGATTAGAAAATTCCATCCAGTTAATACCCAGGAGGTCCCTGCCAAACAACATGAAGAGAACCTAGATGACCTCCTGCTTTTAAGATGTCCTAAGCACTGGTCATTTGCAACTCAAGATTGTCTCTAAGAGTGACAAAATATTTTTGGCGTCGTTTTCGGGGATCGAAGTTGAAAACCTTTTCCCTAGAATGCGACATCATTTTCACCCTTCAATCAAGTGAGCACTAAGGGTTGAGAGTTGCACAACCCTCACCTTGGCGACTCCACTATTATCTAAATATAAATTGGCTGCAATACTGGCTTACACCAAGCCACTTATAAGGTTACATACCTCTCAGCTGATAACCCTGTATTTATCTGATCCTAAAAAAATTATATTCAAGAGAATCTGGAAAGAAAAGCAACTTGTCTGTTATCACAAAATTAGACCTGATAGGCTACTAATAAAATCAATCTCATGTAACTGTTTCAAACCAATCTTTTGATTGAGGCTTAGCCTCCTCAACCTGAGAGGGCTCTCTCAACACTAGAGAATTTGGTGGAAATTCCGACGGCCAATTCGTCGCTATTCCGACACATATTCGTCGCAAGAGCGACAGTTCAAGGGCGGAAAAACCGTGGTTTGTCATGCCGTCGCCGTTCCGACGCAAGTAAAAAGTGTCGCACTATCGACACTTATTCCGACGTTCCGAACAGGCATCACTCTTCCGACGTCTCACAAACCGTCGCGCCTCCGACGTTTGTAAACTGTCGCACTTCCAGTGAAATGTGGTTCGACGTTTTGGACGTCGTTCTTCCGACGCTCATAAACCGTCGCAGTTCCGACTAAACGTGGTCCGACGTTTTGGCGTCGCTCTTCCGACGCTTGTAAACTGTCGCAATTCCGACTAAACGTGGTCCGACGTTTTGGACGTCACTCTTCCGACGATATGTGGTCCGACGTTTGGAACGTCGCGCTTCCGACGTTTTCATACTGTCTCTCTTCCGACGTTGCTGGGTTGTCGCAGTTCCGACGTCTACAAGGCGTCGGTAGACTGACGGAGGGTTCAATTTTAAAAAAAAAAAAAAAAAATTTAAAAGACGAGAAACGTTGTTTTGAAGATATTATATGAAGTAAAACAGTCCATGAAAGTGAAATAGCAGTATGTAGAATAGTAAAGCAACAAATAGAGTACCGACGTCCATTGTTCCAAATACAAATTAAAGTACCCAAAACCCTACAACAGTGAAGTAAAACAGTCCATGAAAGTGAAGATATTATATGAAGTAAAACAGTCCATGAAAGTGAAGATATTATATGAAGTAAAACAGTCCATGAAAGTGAAGATATTATATGAAGTAAAACAGTCCATGAATGTGAAGATATTATATGAAGTAAAACAATCCATGAAAGTGAAGATATTATATGAAGTAAAACAGTCCATGAAAGTGAAGATATTATATGAAGTAAAACAGTCCATGAAAGTGAAATAGCAGTATGTAGAATAGTAAAGCAACAGATAGAGTACCGACGTCCATTGTTCCAAATACAAATTAAAGTACCCAAAACCCTGCAACAGAGAAAAACGCTAATCATAATCATGTGAGTAGTGTGATATGTCCAAAATATAAAAAGACCATCAGACCATATCAATAAACCAGCAACATAGACCAGCATCGCTAGTTTTGAAGGCAGAGTGATAAACATTAATCATTTTTTTTTTCACAAGAGAAAAAACGTTGTTTTGAATATATTATATGAAGTAAACAGTCGATGAAATCATTACATTTTCACATCTGAAGATTGGAACCCAAATATCCATCCAGAAAAGTGGAAGTCCCACCCTAGACAGTGATAGAAAAATACCCCATGTTACATACAGGGACTTGATATAAAACCCAATAACGGTCCACATGGAGATTATCGACAATCTGAGAAAGCATCCAAATATGCCCGAGGCATCTATAAGAAAGTGAAATAGCAGTATGTAGAATAGTAAAGCAACATATAGAGTACCGACGTCCATTGTTCCAAATACAAATTAAAGTACCCAAAATCCTGCAACAGAGAAAAACGCTAATCATGTGAGGAGTGTTATATGTCCAAAATATAAAAAGACCATCAGACCATATCAATAAACCAGCAACATAGACCAGCATCGCTAGTTTTGAAGGCAGAGTGATAAACATTAATCATTTTTTTTTTTCACAAGAGAAAAAATGATGTTTTCAATATATTGTATGAAGTAAAACAGTCCATGAAGTCATTACATTTTCACATCTTAAGATTGGAACCCAAATATCCATCCAGAAAAGTGGAAGTCCCACCCCAGACAATGATAGAAAAATACCCCATGTCACATACAACGACTTGATATAAAACCCAGTAACGGTCCACATGGAGATTATCGACAATCCGAGAAAGCATCCAAATATGCCCGAGGCATCTATAAGAAAGTGAAATAGCAGTATGTAGAATAGTAAAGCAACAGATAGAGTACCGACGCCCGTTGTTCCAAATACAAATTAAAGTACCCAAAATCCTGTAACAGAGAAAAACGCTAATCATGTGAGGAGTGTGATATGTCCAAAATATAAAAAGACCATCAGACCATATCAATAAACCAGCAACATAGACCAGCATCGCTAGTTTTGAAGGCAGAGTGATAAACATTAATCATTTTTTTTTTCACAAGAGAAAAAATGATGTTTTGAATATATTGTATGAAGTAAAACAGTCCATGAAGTCATTACATTTTCACATCCTAAGATTGGAACCCAAATATCCATCCAGAAAAGTGGAAGTCCCACCCCAGACAATGATAGAAAAATACCCCATGTCACATACAACGACTTGATATAAAACCCAGTAACGGTCCACATGGAGATTATCGACAATCTGAGAAAGCATTCAAATATTCCCGAGGCATCTATAAGAAAGTGAAATAGTAGTATGTAGAACAGTAAAGCAACAGATAGAGTACCGACGTCCATTGTTCCAAATACAAATTAAAGTACCCAAAATCCTTGAACAGATCAAGAAAAACGCTAATCATGTGAGAATTCAAAGTAAATTTAATCTATTAACATTGCGAATAAAATTACACCGAAGTCAAAAACATTGCCTGGCCATACTCATGGCAAATTTGTCATCAAAAAATAAAAAAATTAAGAAGACTGCCCTCATACGAGGAAACCAGTCTTGAACGTTTAATTTACAGAATTCAAAAATATTACTTAAAGGTCCAGCACAGTAAAATAAACTAAAAGCAGCCCAATTAACTGGGCCTGCTAAGCAAGAAAAACAAATTAACCAAACTAATCCTCCACTGGTTCCTCCATGATTCGGCTCCCCTCCTGAAGGCCCGAATGTTGGCCGGCTTTTTCCGAGCTCAGACCCGCCGAACGGGTGCATTCTTCCTCCGTTTGGGCCTCCTCGCGGAAGACCACAGTGACTACAGCTGTGATTCGCGAGCGGTTGAGAGTGCAATCAAAGGAAAATTGCGCAGTGCGCGTCGTGGGAGAAGGTGAACTAGCGGTGGGGAAGCCAGGAGCAGGGGAATCCATACGGTGGCCAGATGCTACAAGCCGACCCCGCGCACTCCTAGTTATCGACCTAAGTAACAATCACTGGACTGGCCGGAAGTCATCTCTGTTGAGGTGCTGGAGGGAGCGCGCCGGGACTGACCTCTAGTGCTCCCTCTGCGGCAACGCATCCTATGACGCACGCGAGGCATGGGTGCAATCTCAGGCGCAGTGGGCACAAGAGACGAAGAAGCAGAATTCCAATTAACAGAGGAAGACAGACAGAGACAGAACCGAGAGAAATGGAAATATGCAGCAAAGTCTAGGTAGAAGTTCCGCTGGCCACTTCTCCTTATCATTGCAGTTACCAGACAGTGTAATCCAGCAACCGGCTTGTCTGAAATACCATGGCTAAACGCCATTTTTTATGTCGACCCGTCTGCAATGCAATCAAAGGACGACCGTCATAATGAATCTCTGATCATTAATAATGAGAGCCGAAGGCCGGATCAAATTGGAGCATGCGGAATCGCTCAGAGGAGTGGAGGTCCGATCTTGAACAGTGTTAAAAATTAATTAATCTAGATTTGATGTGAAAACTTAATTGAACAGCGTTAAATGTTAATGCTAATGATATGAAATCGCCATATCCATGTCCCATCACCTTAAACGCCATCGAATGCACCCGCAGCCGGGAGCAGGTCAAGTTTTTATTGAGGACACGTGGCAAAAATTGATTGGAGCGGATCTTTGTTTGGGCCGCTCGCGCAGTGGAAATCCGGACCCGTAAAATATTAGGGCGAATTTGATAAGAAATTCGCGTCACAAAATTGGCCGACGTCAGCAGGTTATTTTGGAACGCGAATTTGGTTTGAATTATGGTTTATCGCCGTTTGAAGTCCGGCGGGCTCGACTTTTGAACAATTTTCTTATAAAATTTGTGTTGGTTTTCTTTGATAATACACATATTAAAATCTCGCTTAATAAAGAGACAAAATTGTTGTGCTTTCGGAACCTGACTCGAGGATTGGACATGAGTTAACAAACAAAAGGATAGCGGAACCAGACATGCACCCGTGGTCAAGCCCTCTACCAAAACCACGAGCGGAATCACAAAAGCGGGTTGCCCATATCGCATCGCTTTTGCGGAGTAGGCGGTATTTCCTATTCGCGAGCGATTCCATAGGGAATGCGACACATGGCGAAGTGACCCCGGAAAACAACCGTTTAACCCACGCCATCGCACGTTAAAGCCCGACGTTGGAAGCCGAGCGAAATTGCCAAGAGTCGTTGATTTGGAGAAGGGCCATCGGACGGTGGTCGCACGTTGAACTTGCCCGGAGGTTAACCAAGGTGTGCGGAGGATAGCCAGGTACGATACGAGTGTTTGATTGGTTATTGATATATATAGGTGGGGCCGGAGTATAATGAAATTGTTTAATTAAACGATTGGCGGATAATTAGCATAAGTCTGGAGGGTGATTGTTGTAAGGCTGGGTGGTGAAATATAGAGCCGAAAGTTCACTACAAGTTGTTTATTTAAAAAGAAACGTGGAGTATAAATACAAAGTGTTGAAAGTTAAACATTGGTTATAAGGATTGGAGATAATATAAAGTCGGGAATATTAATTAAAGTCCAACCATTGTGGATAGTATTTATTTATCAAATTCTACGAATTTGATAAATAAACCCGAAGAAAGAAGAAGTCAATTAAGACTCAGGCTGGAGGAAAAGAACGGGGTACACCAAGGGAAAATGTTGACACAGCGATTGTAGACACACCAGCTCTCCTTGGGGGTCCAATTTCAGTTTTGTTGCGTCACACGATGATCTCTCTTCTCTGGCATTTACTTGTATTGAAGATCATTATTCTAGGAATAAGGAGTTATTTTCTCCAAAAATAACCCTAGCCAAACATTGACAATGCATCAAGGATATCTTTCTATGCTTCATAAGTACATATGTTCTACTTCTAAATCATGTCTTGGAAGTGGTTGTTTTGCTAGAAATTATTCACCAATTGGTTTCATACCAAAGTATTTTTCTCATTTTCAGCATCCAATACATGAAAAAGATAATGGTTTAAAACAACATAAATATTTGAAATTTTGCAAGAATTGTCTGGCACACTTTGAATATAAATTTTGAAGTCAAGTGCATGATGCTATATAGGATCAAGTGTCATTTTGAATACCAAATGTTTCACAAGAAACTTCTCAACATGCTACCTTGCAGTAAGGATTAAATGACAATATTGCATCAACTATTTCCATAATAAAAGTGCACCTCGGCCATAAGACTAAACAACTACAAATGTTGTAGACTAACAAGACCACACAATCAAATGTATTCCACAAAGCCAATATTGTATGAAAAATGAAAAGGAGTTTGCAACCAAAAATACCTTAGGCAACTAATTCAATTAGATACACCAAACCATCAGCAAAAAGGAAAACCAGCCTACTCAAAAGGCAAGCGTTTACCTCCTTTGACAAAATTTTGAGTTCCGAAACAAGGGCCTTTATTGTCTTGTCAATGCCCCTAGTAATTTGAATGGGGTTTGCACCTGCTGCAACAACCTAAACAAAAATTTTTCATTTCAAATTATTTTCCACAAATTTAAGATACAACCATTGTCAGTTTTGTATTTCCTAACAAGCTCATAAATTTTGACAAAAGAACCAAAATTTTTTAATACCTGATAGCAATTTTTTCACTCAAAAACTATCTTAGACTCAATAAACCCAACCCAAACTAAAAAACCAAACACCATAAGACCCTACAAAAATGAATAGATGATCTTAATCCAGTACCATCGACAAAAAGTTACCTTTACACCCTCACTTATTAAACCCTGTGCTGTTGAATTTTAACTTCAACTGCTGCAGCAGAAGGACGGATGCAGCAGCAACATTTTTTTTTGGAGGTTTCTTGCATGCCATCCATAAATTTAATTCAGCATTTAAAATTCCTGCAAGTTTTTTTTGTAGACGGCCACAGCCATATTTCTGTACAGGATTGTATTTAAACACAACAACCAACATTAACGCAATTCACCAACCAGAAATTAAACAAACAGAAATTTACCCGACAGTTTTGTAAATTCAAAAGGAGGACACGTGGAGCATTAATATTGGATCGCATGAAATTGAAGGGAATCTGAAAACCTGAAAACCCGACCCGAATTTTTTATAGGGCACATTGGATTGAGAATTCGAGTTAAAATTAGGCAGACGTCAGCATCCCATTTTGGAACGCGAATTTGGTTTGAAATTCAATCTATTTAGACTTTTGAAGTCCGACGGAAAGGGTTCTTTAATGTTTTGATAGTTTAACATATACATATGTTATATATATATCATATGCGAAATGAAAGGTGGGCCATAGAATTTAGTTTTAATTTTATTTTTTTTAAAAGAGGGTTTATTATAATATGTTTTATATGTTCCGACATATAAAAATAAAAAGGTCGAAAAAGCTTGGTAGTTTTTTTTATAGACAATACGTAAATTTTTTATTACATAGCAGTGTGTAAAAAGTGAAAAACTGAGTGTAACTTTTTAAGTGTGTATGCACAGCAGTGCGAAAGGGAAAAACACAGCAGAGTGTTTTAGAGACAGAGTATGTTTGTTTTGAACAGACATTGAGTTGGTTTTATGCACTGCGTTTTGTAGCAGTCATAATTTTGTAATCCCTCTCAGTGAGGAAGAAGTGTAATAGTTTTTTTTTGAGTTATTGAAAGGAATAGAAGTTTGTTTTCAAAGTATTGAAACTCTGTCTCCTGTCAAAGAAATTTTTATTTTCTCTGTGTTAGAGGAAGGGAGATTTATGGGTGGTTCTTATGAATCAACCAACCATTCATAACATGCTCATCAATCCAAACCATAAGTATTATGTGACAATATTCAAGCAGGCACTGAATCGGATTTCTGAAGCTATGTTAGAGAAACCCTAAACTCTCACCGAAAATAGGTGAAATGTGGCACCACTCAGAGATTGACATGTGCCAATTGGTACAAGTGGTAGAAAATTGGCATGCTCAAACAACGAGGTGATGCATGAATGACATGAGGGAGAAAATATCAGAAAAGCCCCAAATCTGGAGAACTAAAGCTCATCACCAACCTGAGATTGACAACTTTACATGATGTAACCTATGAAATCGTAAATGGAGAAATCATAGTAACAATAAAGTAACCTATGTAACAATAAAGTTGGATTCATCCTGGGAGTAGTAATGGGAGAAATCATAGTGAACAACAGGAAACATGCATAGTTGCTTACAATCAAATAGATGAAAAAACACATACAAAAAACCTAGATAATAATCGTGCACAAGCTTAATATTGAATTATGAATTGTAAAGGAACTTACAAAATGTGACATTACGAACCTGGTCAAGCGCACAAGCAAAAATATCCTGGACATGACCTTGGTTGACAAGTTGTATTGCTCATGATGCAAGAGGATTTGTACTTGCACTGCCAAGTCAATCAAAATCCATCATTATCTATACAATAAATACAAGTAATTGATGTAGTATTTTTTACTCTAAGATGCATTCTTATGATAATGTTAGAACATATGTTGAAAATGTCAAAACATACCCGAATAAGCTCCTCTTCGTTTCAAGAACAATTTATTGGAGTCGCATGAACTTGGAACAAGCCTCCCACGATCTGAAAGAGTAGCAACTAAGTCAACAGTGACTTTTTGTTGCTACGCTGGATCGAGGGAGGTTTGCTCCAAGATTAAATCCCTCCAATAAATTATTCTCTACTAAACAGGGCCAACCACGTGAAGGTGGAAGCTCTTATGGCCCCTCCCCCCCCCCCTCACATCACTCTCAATTCCCCACTACCCAATCTATATTTCATTTTTTACTTTCATGAGCATAAAAAAAAATATTCAATAACTAGTAAAAAAACAATTCAACAAAAAGTACGCAAGGAAACATTGCAATTAATGCTTGACATAAAAATAGTATGATAAATGAGTTTTTTATATAACGCCAAAAAATGTTCCAAGTATGGTAACGTTTGTCTTATAATAATACAATATTTTACATTGTCAAATTTTCTTTTTCTTCTTCCTATTTTTAAAGCTCCTAATTACATCATCAATATCATCGTGCTCTGCTCCTGTTTCGTGCCTTTCAACCGGCACTGCTGACCTAGTTGTGTATTCACGATGTCTGGGCTCATCCAGTGACGGGGCATCGCCTACAAAAACAGATAATATTAAATTTTAATTGTCAGTTTTTAAATATCATTGAACTAGTTCGGTATTATTAATAAAAAAAATTGCAATGAGATTATTTACCTGGTGCACCAGTTGTCGCCGCTGACCTAGTTGCATTGTCACGATGTCTGGTCTCATCCAGTGACGGGGCATCGCCTCCAAAAACAGATAATAATTAAATTTTAATTATCAGCTTTTAAATATCATTGAACTAGTTCGGTAATATTAATAAAAAAAATTGCAATGAGATTATTTACCTGGTGCACCAGTTGTCGCCGTTGGGACTGTTGCCCTGTCTTCCTCTCTGGTGGTAAGATCCTCAAGGGAAACATTCTCCGTCATTTAAACAAAAAACGTTATAAGGACAACCATCAAGGTATAATTAGAAAAAATTATAAGTGGAAATTAATTACCGTCACGGCCCTCACTGATAGCAGCATTGTCGGCCTGGTCCCCACTACAATGATCAGGTTGCACGAGAGGATCATCTACATCTGGCTCTAAAACTGGGTTATTTACCTCATCGGTAGTGTTTCTCCCCTGATTTAAACAAAGTTGTTAGACATTAAATTTATGGACAAAAACAAAAATATTGAAAGGTTAATGTTTTACCTTATCAGGCATTGTAGATCTTGGGACCTGCCCCAAGCTTCTGCGACGTTCAACTACAGCTTGATAGCCAAAACGGAAAGCAATATTTTTATCTTCCTCTGTAGTTATTGTTCCAAAGTCATCACCCTACATTATATATGATTGTGTATTTTTAATCACATCTGATAGGATTACAAAAACGTTGGAAGGCGATACAATTAATTATAAGATGTTTAGCTACTTAATTACAATTCTTGCAGCTAATTTCAAGTAGCCACCCTGGCCGATCTTGTGATGGCCCTTTTTCTCAATCCTAGCTTTGGTTGCCTTTGAGGTGTCAGCAACCTAGCATCAAAAGATTGAAGTCAGATATGACGTAGCACACTTTTATTTTAGACATAAAGAAAATTAAAGCTATTGAATTAAAGTTGTAATTTACCTTGCGGGTCCAGTTGGCATTTTTCCTTCTTTCTTTGCCCTTTTCTCTTTTCCGTCATGGATGAGTGCTCTCCACTCACTCTCTGAAACTGCGAGAGGATGCTCATATCTAGGGTTAAATTGCAATTGCGTCCTATAGGTGTCCCGGTATATTTCAAATATTTGCCGGCTACCCGAGCCACCGCTGTTCTGTCAAATGTGCCGACCCCAAAAAGGGCTTCTAGATAATCTAGAAGTTCTTTTTTCAGGTTGGAACTCTGGGAATTCCACCCTGTGTGTATGGTTGGGCCAAAAATTACCAACGCATGGCTCTCCAGATACCTGTAGAACTCATTGTTTCCTACACAGAAAAAAAAAGATATTATCATTAATTTAAAAATAAAAATCATGATAAATATGTTTTAGATAGAGTACATGAAATAGTTAAAATATTAAAATTTACTTGGGAGTTGTACATGCTTTATAGGGACACCTTCATCATTCACCAAAAACGTGCCATTAATGGTCCCTGTGGAGATGACACGTGTAGCTCTAGGAAACGCAATAATGTAGTTGGCCATATCAGCCTCATCATTGCCAACACGTTCAGCGGTTGGCTGGGTGTCTGCTTGGGCAGGGTGTGTTTCTTGGTTAGCACCTAAAGGAGTAGAAGGTGTACGAGAGGGTTGTTGGGCAATCTCTTGCCCTTGTGTCCCACTACCACCAACACCGGGTTCAGCAAATGCCAGAAAACGCTACATACAAAAGAACTTTTTGTTAGTTTAGTCAATGTAAAAATTTAAAATCAAACTATCACAATTCATCTCATGCAGAACAAAAAAAATATCCTTTTGACTTTTTATTATTACCTGATATCTATTTAGCTGCCTCATAAGATGTTGTATCCTCTCTTCTGTTTCAGGTGTTTGAGGCGCATCTATCAAAGCATTAAATTCCGACGTTGTATCTCGTGCCTTTTTTTGCAACAACAACACTGGAGATAGGGATGAAAAAAGATCTTCCTCAAAGAGGGAATCATCAGGCGTACCATGGCTAGGTGTCTGCATATTTGAACAAAATTAATATTATTTCAATTATGTAAATAAATAAAATACCTGAAGATAGATCAATGCTGGCACTTTACATGTTCTTCCGCTGGCCTCTTTCCACGATCATCCCGTCTCGGGGTTGTTCCTGTACTGCCCTGATCAGTCTGCCACATTGCAATAAAATTATAAATGTAAAAACTTGAAAACAATATCTAACTTGAAAACACAAAATGAAAACTGAAATAATTTCTAATAAGACAACAGAAGACAGAGTTAGAGTTTCAAATATGCCTTGCATTGAATTCAGTCCTGGAAACATGTCATTGCACATTAAGGCACCCAAACATTCAATCCACGAATGATATATTTAAGTAGGCTTCTCCTATTCGGGAAAACACCATACCTATAATGCATTCACTTGCATGTATAAAGGGAAAGGAAAACATGTTTTCATACAACGGTGACAAAGGCATCTTGGGGAAAGGTATCTTCACTTTTTATTTATGTTGTTCACCCACACCACTCTCGTGTTTTCACTAATCCCGTTTTGTCATTTTTGGATTCAAATTAAGTTAAGGCCTTAAGTATATTTTGACCTTTCGGTGTAGTTTTTATAAGTGGCATGTATGGATTTTCCATTAATTCTGCACTTTTTCTCTTCATGCGCATGTTTCCCTGGAAATCAAATGCATGATTTAGTCCCATACATTTAACAAGTTGTTGGATCAACTCTATTGGCAATATCATGTTTCCTAGTCAATCAAAATTTATCTCAGTTAGGGTAGGTAGGAAGGTTTTCCCTTTGTATTAATAGGGCACTTCTAGCTTGCATTTTTATTATATCTTTCAAATTTAGTGTCGTTTCAATTAGGGCATGAATTTTTGCAACTTTCAAGGTGAGAATGAACAAAGACAAATTTTTGTGATGGATAGCTGTATATGACTCCATGGCCAGAGGAAAAGGCACTAATATACTTCTTCAAATATCTATAGTTCTCATTCACCTCATACGAAGATGGTCCCTGATTTTGAGCCAAATGTTACAGCAAAAAGTTCCCCCCCTCCATAATTTGATAGTCAATGGAAATTTCTTAAATTGATGATGGGGCAAGATTATGGAACATTGGCACATACATATGTAATGGAATTCCAAGATCATGATATATGTTTGCATATGTTTATGGCAATGTTCCACCAAGTCCCCTGGAGGAGGGAGCGAGGGGACGAGGGAGCGCGGGAGCGGCCTATGCAAAAGCTCCCTACCAATTTTCAGGAAACGTGGGGGGACGTCGGGGTCATAAAAATTATAAAATTTAATATTTAAAATGTAACTATATTTTTGCAAGGAATGTATATATAGTCATCATACACTTGCATCATGAAAGATAAATCATAAATGATAAAATTACAAATCGATGAATGATTAATCATATAATTGAAACAAATTTAAAAGTTAAAAGTTAAAACATACATCATACAATCATGCATGTAAGTTTGTAAGTTTGTAACTATATAATCATTAATGTAACTACTAACAATGTACAATGAAAATAAAGTTTAAGATATCATATGACATATTATATCAAGATTCAAAATAGAGTTTAAATTGAAGTTTACAACTCAAGTCTGAAACATAAAACTTAAACGCAAATAAGTTATGTCTAAAACATAAAACATAAAACATAACATATGAATATCAAATGATATCATCATACTGATAAATGAGCATAAATGCTCAAGTTAATGCCCCACTAGTCTCTGCATCCAACTTCTACACGAATATATCAAGATCAACCATGTCACCATCTAAATCAGAATCACTTGGATTCTCAAATATGCTAAGTGGCACATCAACTTTTAACACGAAACCATAAACTAAAAGGGGCGGTGAGGGGACGTGAGGGGGCGTGAGGGAAACATCCCCTAGAAGTCCCCAAGACCTCGGAGTGCGAGGGGGCGAGGAATCTAGACCCCTAGGTGGGGGGGCGAGACCCCATGTAACACTGGTTTATGGAGGTGGTGGAGCAAAAAAGAGCTCAAATAGAGCCGAAATTTTTCACATAAAAAGGACTGTGGGCTTGACTAATGGTTCCATTTAAAAAATGATATCTAGACAGAGAATAAGTGTAGCATGCAAACATGCATTGAAAATCCATCTGAGTTTGCATTGTATTACTTATGATGGATTCAAATTTGGGTTTCAAAATGCTAGGTTATGGCATGATTTTGTCGAGAAACCCTTAGTTGGATTCTCATGTTGGTTTAATTTATATATTAAGTTTGTTTTGCAATCTTTGGGTGATAGTAACTCATGAACTAGGTTACCAATGTGTAACAATCATATTTCAAGAATAAAGATGTGATTTTTTTTATATTATTATTATTATCTATTAGCTACGAGTATTGACACCTAATGCCTGGAATTTTGACATCTTGATAGCATGGATAATTTCGAAAATGTTTCTAGTAATGTTAACACAATAACTATCATTACATGTCTTCACTTTTTTCACCATAATAGACCTGTGATATGGACTCATCACACAACTTCATATGCTATGTCCCAACAAGTTCAAACTGGCTGAACCTACCTCATAGTGTGGTTATTAAGGACAAGTTGCTTGATATATAACTCGATAGCATAGACCACGTTGCAGTTCTAAAAAGAATCCTCAAGTGTCAAAAAAACTTCACAATATGTTCTACTATAAAGCCTTTTGGGATACCTCAAATAATATATGTATCATTGATGACTTTTAAATTATGACAAGATCCAGAGGGAAAGGAAATCAATGGAAGAGTGATCCACCAATGAGAACCTAGAATTTAGCATCAGATGAGTTAGAGTCTAGGGAATTGAAAGCCTATAATTTTAATTAGTGATGAAGGACATCACATAGGTAATTATATTTTCATGTAGAATAATCTGTTAATTCAAATTTAAACTACATAATATGAAAGGCATACCATAAATTTTTCCACGTAAGTCCAAACAACCTATAAAAAGATAATATGAAAGGCATACCATAAATTTTTCCACGTAAGTCCAAACAACCTATAAAAAGGGAAAACCTTCTTTTTCCATGGGAAATAATTTACCTTTCCTTTTTCAAGACAATCTAAATCACAAAAAATATGAACTATACCGCACACATTCTTGGATAATGTGAAAGTGGAAAAGGAATACCCTACACAAGTGATGCACACATGTACATTTGAACACTAATATATTTTTGTAGTTGAAATGCAATGCTTGTTTTCATTTAAATGTAGGGTTTTTAAAGCAGGGAGAAATAATGGCCGCCAAATTAATAAGCGTTTCTTTGGGAAAAATTTAAATCTTGTATTGGGTGATGAAGATAATAGAGGGTATTGAATCTTGATTCTTGACATCTAGAGAGAACCCTACAGCCTAACACAATCCAATGGAATTGACCAAAAAACCCAAATAGAGTCAACCCTACTATAGGAGGAAGGGCCTGCAGTAAGAACTTACCATTTTGCAAGAGTTGAGGGCGAATGTTGTTCTGCAAGAGCTGAGGGCCAATGTTGTTCTGCAAGAGTTAGGGGCGAATGCAGGGCGAATGTTGTTCTGCAAGAGCTGAGGGCGAATGCAGGGCGAATGTTGTTCTGCAAGAGCTCAGGGCAAATGCTGAGGGCGAATGCTGTTCTGCAAGAGCTCAGGGCGAATGCTGAGGGCGAATGCTGTTCTGCAAGAGCTGAGGGCAAATGCTGAGGGCGAATGTTGTTCTGCAAGAGCGGAGGGTGAATGCACACGTGATATCAGACGTTAATGTAGCACACATGTACATTTGAACACTAATATATTTTTGTAGTTGAAATGCAATTCTTGTTTTCATTTAAATGTAGGGTTTTTAAAGCAGGGAGAAATAATGGCTGCCAAATTAA
Organism: Pinus albicaulis; assembly: GCA_034641835.2. Taxonomy (NCBI): domain Eukaryota; kingdom Viridiplantae; phylum Streptophyta; class Pinopsida; order Pinales; family Pinaceae; genus Pinus; species Pinus albicaulis. The sequence continues at coordinate 722,643,099 of CM076573.1, forward strand.
TAAGCGTTTCTTTGGGGAAAATTTAAATCTTGTATTGGGTGATGAAGATAATAGAGGGTATTTAATCTTGATTCTTGACATCTAGAGAGAACCCTACAGCCTAACACAATCCAATGGAATTGACCAAAAAAACCCAAATAGAGTCAACCCTACTATAGGAGGAAGGGCCTGCAGTAAGAACTTACCATTTTGCAAGACCTGAGGGCGAATGCTGTTCTGCAAGAGCTGAGGGCGAACGGTGAGGGCGAATGCTGAGGGCAAATGCTGTTCTGCAAGAGCTGAGCGCGAATGCTGAGGGCAAATGCTATTCTGCAAGAACAGAGAGAGAATGCGCGCGTGATATCAAACGTAGCTATTGCGACAAATACGAAACATTTTTATGTAGCGCGCATATAAGTTTCGAATTTTTATGTAGGGCCCATATAAGTTTGGTATTTTTATGTAGCGCGAAAATAATTGTCGCTATACCGACGGTGGAAAAGGCATCGCTATTAGGACGGTGCCTCCAAACGTCGCAATGGCGACACCTAGACATTGTGTCGCAGTTGTGACGTTTAGAGTCGTCTCAATAGCGACGCTTTGGGCCATGGTGTCGCAATTACGACTTCTTCCTTTAAACGGCGCAATTGCGACACTTGTTTAAGTGTCGGTATTGCGACACTTTTCTATAGACGTCGGTATAGCGACGGTTTCGGGCGGGATGGAAACAATTTGGGAAAATTTCCGACATTTGGTCAAAAGCGTCGGAAACGGGTATGAATTTCCGCCAAATGTGGTAATTTAAAGGTTAATTATTTTTATTAAAAGAAATTAACTTGTAAGTCTATGTGGGGAAATAAGCAGATAAATGATAGATATTTGTTGCAAATCAAATCAGCAAGTGCACATTGGGCTTATGGAGTCAAAATAGCTTCATAAAAACCTGTAATGTTCGAAATTTTTATGGAACATTAATTTTTGATAGGAGATGAATAAAATGGGTAGGGGACCCATTCTTTGCATGATTAGAGAATAAAAATCCTTTAAGTATGAAAGAGAATCATGTTTGGAGCTGGATTTCACACCTCTATGTGTGAAAGGAGGTTTTTGCATAAAGGCTTGGCCAAGGTTGACCAAGTCAAACTGCGTTGGCATGAGTTGGAAAGCACTAAGTGGGACAATGTAGGAGGGAAGCTTCTAGAGGAAGGAAACACTAATTCGAAGTAGGGCCCATGGAGGGAAGGCTCACTTGTTTAAAAGAGGAGCAAGGCAGCCATTGAGATTATATTTGATCATTTTACATTTTGAATCTTGAAGACTTGTTGTTGCCTCTTGCTGTTCAGCAGAGCTGCAGTGCCTTTGGGCGCAAGGGAAACCTGTTTAGGAATTCCTCTCCTTTTTGAGGATTTCATGAAGGATTGCACTCCATTACCCATATTTATGCATTCAGGCCATAGCTTTAGCCATCTACATAAGTGTAGTTTCTGTAGCAGATATTGTGCAGTGTTGTTGGGGAGGTTTCCATACACCATCTGGAGCTAGTTTTCCAGTGGAAGGAGGTTCCATCCCTTGGAGATCAGAAAAGGTGGTTCTTGAGCATATCCCACCATCTTTGGCATCAGGCCAACCACATTCCATCATTGGCATCGCAGTCCCTCTCTTAGACAGCGTTCTACTTCGTGACTTTTTGCTGTGAGGGAATGACAGTCACTTGGAGGGGAAGTCTTGGGTGAAAGGATCAGCCTTTCACTTCAGATTTTTATTGGAGAAGATTAATTCATTTTTTGTAGCCATTTCAGCCTTCTCCATGTATTTCCATCTTTTGAGTTGCAGTTGCTACTGCAACTCCAACATTTTTGTATTATAGTATTTTTGTATAGATTCCAACCAATCCTTTTAGAGGATTGATGTTATGTATTTTCAGGGGTTGAGATCTTTCTCCCCCTTCTTTATTTGAGCCTACATTGTTATATATTTGTATTTCCATCATTTATGCAGCATTTCCTCATATAAATGCGCAGTCATGGCCTAGGGCTTAATTTATGGACCAGTGTATTTCACATTTTCATGTACAGGTTTATTGAGGCTTCTAGTGCCTTGCTTGAGTGATCATTCCCTCAAGGATTTGTATACTTATTTGCTGCTATGTCTTAATTTGATGGCCATTGGATTCTCTTGCATTTCATGTGTGTATGAATCACTGTTATTTCCCATTTGATGTATTTTTTATTGTTGTAGCTGCAATGTTGGGGTTATCTTAAGAGATTCCCAATCTTGTTGTATTTCCCTCTTGGGGATATTTTCCTTTGACAACACTCTATGGACAGAGTCTGATAGTGGGCTAGGTAGCCTCTAGAGCTCATCCTTCATAATGAAGGTGAAAAATCCAGTAAATTCCCCTTCAGTCTATCTCTGGAATAGATTTGTTTTGTCGATTGACAATGTTTCTGAAAAGGAACATTACAGTGGTATCAGAGCATCGAACTTGGCATATCCTGTGAGTTCAATTTCAGAGGAGAATGATGAAGAAGATGAGACTGATCTCATATAATTTTGGAATAAATAAGAGCCTCCCTGAGGAGGAGGAGAAGAAAAGGGGAGAAGAGGAAGGTCCATGCACTTCCTATTCTCTTGAAGACCAGCATGGGAGATGCTTCGATTTTCAGATCTTCAGCAAGTACCTGGGTGACTATAAACCCCATTTTGCAACATTCAGGGGAGCTACAGTGTTCCCACAGTCTATTCAGCAGAGATATGAAAGAAGGCCTTGCGAGAAAGAAGAAATAAGAGGCAATAGGCTTATATTGTCTACATTTGATGACGTTACTTTAGCTAGAGCTTGGGAGAAGAAGCTGGAGGCACTTTTGTTGCTGCATCTAGTGGCAGAAAAAAGAAGCAGTGGAGATGGCAGCGCTACACATGGAGGATGAAACCTATGTTTGGTGGTTCAAACCCTTGGTCCATTCAAGGGTGAGTTATTTTGCAATCTTTTCTCAAAGGTTGATCCAAACCTTTGATGGAGAAAGAACAAAGGAAGAGAAGCTCACACCACCATGGGAGGAGGATTGCACTAACGCTACTGTAGCTTTGAAGGAGCAGCCTTCAACATCTATGGATGAAGAAGCCATTAGAGGAAAATCCATTGCAGCCACACAAGAAGGTCCCAAGATCCACCAAGGTATGAGTAAAGTTCCACATTTTACTTCAGCAATTAATCTTAAGGATGGTGGAATTTCATATGAAGAGGTCCAAGGATCAAATAACCTGGCCACTTTAGGGCCCCATGATTGCACTGCACTGTGCAAAGGGTTCAACGAGAAGATGAACCCTCATCCTCACACACTTTTAACGATTTTCATTCAGCCTTCAAGGTTGGAGTGTGAACTTTTGGAGGATGAAGTAAACCATGACACCTCCATGGAGAATCATGACACAAATTGTGAACCGGAGGGAGAGATAGCTGCTACATCATTGGAAGAATTAGCAGCACTGTTACACATGGCTGGAGAGGAGACATCACCTTCATCACATTTGGATCCTCATAGATCTAACATAGTCATGGGTGAGAGGCCTTTTCAAAGAGGTCTCCAAGGAGCTGCATTTCAAACTCTCATGAAATGCAAAGATAAAGAATTGGGTTGGTAGGATTATAGCCCTCATGGGAGGAGTACTGACGCAACAATGCTGAAAGTCCGCCCCAAGGAGAGCTCGTCAACTGTGACGTGGCTCTGTCAGCATCTCCCCTTGGTTTACCCACGTGGCTCTTATCTTCTTTTTATTTTATTTATCAACTTCAAAGAAATTGATAAATAAACATATTCGCAACTTTCAAATGTTATATTATATTCCCGGCTTATATATATAATATCTCCGAACTTTATATTATGCCGCCAACCTTATAGCCAATTTTTAATCTTCAAAACTTATATTAAACCCATTCACTGTGTAATAACCCTCGCACCGGGCCCCACATCTACACTTGATGGCCCAATCAATCGCACACACCGTACCAGTTATCTCTCGCGTCTTTATCCAACGATCACCGTCCGATGGCCCTCTCCCAAATCAATGGCTCGTACTGATATCACTCGGCCTCCTGGTATGAACGTTAATGTGCGATGGCGTGCTCCGAACGCTGGTTTTCTGGGGGTCCACCTTGCCACGCGTTGACAGCTCTATGGAATCGCTCCGTGGCCGGGAAATACCGCTTGCACACCAAAAGCGGTGCGATATGGGCAATCCGCCTCCTCAAATCCGCTCGTGGTTTTTTTGTATAGTGACTAACCAAGGTTCATTCGGGGTTGCGCGCTCCTTCGTCTGCCTTAACTCAGGTTTAATACTCAGGTTGGAAATTATAATTAACAACGAACAAACATAATCTCTTTATTAAGCGGGATTTTTAGTAAACAGAGTTCAACGACCAGGTTTTACGCAGACTTCTTCTGTAAGTGGGGATTTATTCGACAGAGCCTATTCGAACAACTTGAGGGAATCAATTGGCAAGGAACGTAAAATCCACACGGTAGTTCAACCCAGTAATTATATATGCACGTAATTCAATCGTTTCGCAATTAAACAATCTCTTCACAGATAGAGGTTCGAGTCAATCCAATGGAAAAAGGGCTTGAAATCATTTAACTGGAAACAATTGTAACACACAGAGTTTATTGCAGAATCTCTCTATTCCTCCATTCCTTTTCTCCCCTCTCATATACATCCGAGGGATTACATTTATATACACAAACATATGACTCTTCGGTTCCTCTGAGAGGACCATTCTAGAATTCAAAGGTCTAACTACAATAATTTACTAACTAAAACTGTTCGACTTCTACAACTCTAACTACTCTAAGTGAAATGGTCAGCTGAGGTATTGACACCTAGCTATTACAATTCGATGAATTCGAACCCCCCTAGCCACAACATGTGGAAAAAACCTCCTACATTGCTGGCTAGTGTCTAATGCCCCTGCATTAGACTCCCCAGGGCAATTTTCTTCATGGGCTCCTATCCATGAGATATTCCACTGATCTGCCTATATTCTGCAACATCCCTTCAGTCATCCAAGTGGCATCTTCCTCTGGCTTGTCCTTCCATTTGATCAAGTACTGAAAGTACTCTTGTCCTCTGGTCCTTCTGAATGGTCTTTTATCCAATATCTTCTCTGGTTGCAATGGTTGTGCTGGAGGCAGCTGTTCTTTCCAGTCAACCCGTTCCTTGTCTGTTGATCTTTCTTCTGCACCATCATCCTCATACTTGTACAAATCTACAACATTAACGATAGGAGATATTCCAACATCAGGAGGTAATTCAATCTCATAAGCATTTGCAGAAAACTTTCTAAGTATCTTGCATGGCTCAATATTTTTGAACTTCAATTAGTTGTACTACTTCTTTGGGAATCTCTCCTTTCTCAAGTGTGCCAAAACCTGATCTCCTACTTCAAAATGAAATTCTTTTCTTCTCAAGTCTGCTCTGGTTTTGTATTTTATACTGCTGCCTTGTAGTTGCTGTTTCACTTGTTCATGTATGGCCTGGATCTTTGAAGAAAATTCCTCACCATCTGCACTCCTTAGCTCTGCCTTCCCCAAATTTCTTAACTCTGATATTCCTCTGGGGTGCATTCCATAAACAATATGGAATGGACTCTGCCCTGTGCTCCTGTTTTGTGAGTCATTATATGCATATTCTTCCTGGGGAAAAATATGATCCCACTGCTTGGGATGTTCTCCTGCAAGACTTCTCAACAAATTTCCCATACTCCTATTCACTACCTCAGTTTGTCCATCAGTTTGAGGATTATAATCTGAGCTGAAACTCAATTTGGTACCAAGTTTCTTCCACAGTGTCCTCCAAAAATGACCCACAAATCTGGTATCTCTGTCTAAAACAATACTCTTGGGCAACCCATGTAATCTAACAACTTCTTTGAAGAACAAGTTAGCAACATGGGTGGAATCACTAGTTATATAGCATGGAATAAAATGTCACATTTTGGAGAATCTATCCACCACAACAAAGACTGCATCATTCCCTCTCTAAGTCTTGGGTAATCCTAGAACAAAATCCATACTCACCATGTCCCAAGGCTTGTCTGGAATAGGCAAGGGAGTGTACAATTCTACATTCTGGCTCCTTCCTTTAGCATATTGGCAAATCTTGCAATTCTTCACAAACTTTTCCACTTCTGTTCTCATCTTAGGCCAGTAATAAAAGTGACTCAGCTACTCATAAGTCTTATCAGTACCAAAGTGTCCAGCAAGTCCACCACTATGCTTCTCTTTGATCAGATTTTCTCTCATGGAACATCTTGGTACACACAATTGGCTTCTTCTGAATACCAAGTCCTCCTGCAGGGAATAATCCAGCCACTGGCCTCTATCTGTTAAAACAATGTTACTACATGCCTCAAATTCTTCCTTAAAATCTAGATCTATTTTATATAATTATTTGAGAAAATCAAATCCTACAACTTCAAAATTTGTTTCTTGAACAAGCATGTGCCTCCTACTCAAAGCATCAGATACTTTATTGGCTTGGCCACTTATATGTTTCAAAACAAAATTAAAACCTTGGAGATACTCAACCCATTTAGCATGCTTATGTTTCAACCTGGGCTGTTGTACAATATACTGCAAAGCATGATTGTCAGAATATAATACAAATTCCCTGGACATCAACTAATGTCTCCATTTCTTCAGCGCCTAAACAATTGCATAGAATTCCTTCTCATAAGAGGAATACTTTCTTCTGGTGTCATTCAGATTTTCACTGAAATATGCCACAGGCCTGTCATCCTGACTCAACACAACTCCAATGGCTTCTCCACTGGCATCACATTTTACTTGAAATGGTTTAGTAAAATCAGGCAGAATCAAAATAGGCTTTTCCGTTATCCTTTGCTTCAAAACTTTAAAATTTATTTCTGCTTTAGAAGTCCACTTAAATGGTTGTTTGATCTTCTTTATTGTCTCAATTATGGGTGCATTAATCTTACTGAAGTTTCTTATAAACTTTCTGTAAAAACTAGCAAGTCCATGGAAACTTCTTACCTCAAAAACATTCCTGGGTGAAGGCCACTCCACAATTGCCTTAACCTTTTCTGGGTCCATATTTAATCCTTCTGCAGAAACAACAAACCCCAAATACACCAACCCTTCTTTCTTGAATGAGCATTTCTTCAAATTTATCCGCAGTTTCTCTTGGTGCAGCTTTTTCAAGACATGATTAAGATGCCTTAAATGTTCTTCTCTAGTTTTGTTGAAAACTAATATATCATTCAGGTACACTATCACAAATTTACTAATGAACTCTTTCAATACCTCATTCATAAGTCTCATAAAAGTGCTCGGTGCATTTGACAACCCAAAAGGCATTACCATCCATTCATACAGTCCTTCATTTGTTTTAAAGGCAGTTTTCCACTCATCACCCTCTCTTATTCTAATCTGATGGTATCCACTTTTCAAATCTATCTTTGAGAAATATTTAGCACCACTCAAACAGTCCATTAAGTCCTCAACTCTAGGCAAATGGAATCTGTACCTGATTGTGATCTTATTGATTGCTCTAGAATCAGTACACATCCTCCAGCCTCCATCTTTCTTTGGGCTTAATACTACTGGTACTACACATGGACTCAAACTTTCTTTGATCAACCCCTTGTCCACCAATTCCTGTACTTGTCTCTTGATTTCCTCGTTTTCCTTGTGAGTCATTCTATAGGATACCTTGTTTGGCAGACTTGAACCAGGGATAAAATCTATCTGATGGCTGATCTTTCTCACAGTTGGCATCTCATCAGGTAAATAATCCACAAAAATGTCACAATAATGATCTAACATCTCTTGGATTTCTATTGGCAAATCAGAAATCTTTGTAGAAGTAATAACTACCTTAGGCTTGCAAACTAAAGCAAAAATTACCTCTTCTTCTTCTATCTGATGCAGATATTCCTTCCCGCTCAGCAACAAGGTCTTTGGATCAATCACTCTACTAGATGGCTCTCCTTCTTCCATGGGTATCAATGTATGGTGTACCCCATCTTTGAAGAAATTGTAAGTGTTCTTCTTGCCATCATGCACTGCTGCTCTGTCAAACTACCAAGGCCTACCCAGTAGTATATGACACACATCCATGGGCATTACATCACACAGGACCTTATCTTTATACTTGCCCATTTGTATCTCTATCTCATACTGTTCTTTCACAACAAGCTGGTGCCCCTTATGCAGCCAGGACACCCTGTAGGGAGTGGGATGCTCCCTTGTCTTCAACTTCAACTTCTCTATCACCTCAGTGGAAACCAAATTGTCTGTGCTGCCACTATCAATGACTAGCTGGCATCATTTCCCTTGGACTTTGCATATGCTCCTAAACAAAGTCTTCCTTTGTGCAAGCTCAGTGACCTTTTTAGCTTGCTTCAATAGGACCTTATTAACCACCAAGGATTCTCCCCTCTCTGGAAGAATTTCTTCTTCAATTTCTGCCTCTTCTCCAGCTTGGGAAACAACATCATTTCTTGGACCAACACCCACATTCTCTGGACATTCATAGTGCTTGTGTCCCACTTGCTGACATCTATAACACCTCAATTCTCTACCTCTGCCTTTGTCTCTGCCTCCTCTTCCTTTTCCTCTGTAAGAACCCCTTATGCCTCTTGCATCATCCTCTGTAGATGCATTCTGAGGTGAGCTACTGTTACCCCCATCCCTGGGTGTAGTAGGCTTTCCTCTACCACCCTTACTTCCCTTTCCACAGAAAGTACCTCTCTTCTTGGCAGTCTGTTTCCTCAGGAGTTTCTCCTCTGCTTTCAAAGCCATCTGATAGGCCTCTTCCACTGTCTTAGGAGACAGGAGACCAATCTCATATTGGATCTCCAGCTTGAGACCATTCACATATCTGGCAGTCTTCTCTAGCGTGTCTTGAAATTTCCCAGCCCTTATGCTCACTCTGTAGAATTCCTCTGTGTATTCTTTTACTATTAGCAACCTTTGTCTCAGGTTCTGCATTTTCTTATATAATGTCAGCTGGTAATCACTAGGCAAGAATTTACCTTTTAATTTAGACATCATTCTGGTCCAGCTCTTGATAGGTTGCTTGCCAACTCTCCTCCTCTCTGCCTGCACTCCATCCCATCAAAGTGAAGCATGTCCTTTCAGCTTTGTTACTGCAAACTTGACCCTTTTATCTTCACTTATTTCTTCATAATCAAAGCATTTGTTCATTTCATTTATCCAGTCTACTAGTTCTTCTGGATTCATTCCCCCTTCATAACTTGACACTTCAATTCTGGGCTTAACTGCAAACCCCAGAACAGTTCTAAGGAGCCTCATGTCAGGAGGAATCTCAACATTTTCTTCAGCTTCTTCTATTTATGGTTTGCTGATGTCTTCAGGATCTGCGGGCTGTCTTCGCTCCATGGCATCCATTCTGGCCTCGACCCTCTGCAACATCCCCAACACCTCAACGTTGGCAACAGGCCTCCTTCTACCAGTACCTCTACCAACTCAGATTGCCATGTCAACAAAACAACTTCAAACAATAGCTCTGATACCACAGCTGACGCAACAATGCTGAAAGTCCGCCCCAAGGAGAGCTGGTCAACTGTGACATGGCTCTGTCAGCATCTCCCCTTGGTTTACCCACGTGGCTCTTATCTTCTTTTTATTTTATTTATCAACTTCAAAGAAATTGACAAATAAACATATTCACAACTTTTGAATGTTATATTATATTCCCGGCTTATATATATAATATCTCTGAACTTTATATTATGCCGCCAACCTTATAGCCAATGTTTAATCTTCGAAACTTATATTAAACCCATTCGCTGTGTAATAACCCTCGCACCGGGCCCCACCTCTACACTCGATGGCCCAATCAATCGCACGCACCGTACCAGTTATCTCCCGTGCGTCTTTATCCAACGATCACCGTCCGATGGCCCTCTCCCAAATCAACGACTCGTACGCATATCACTCGGCCTCCTGGTACGAACGTTAATTCACGATGGCACGCTCTGAACGGTGGTTTTCCGGGGGTCCACCTTGCCATGTGTCGACAGCTCTATGGAATCGCTCCGTGACCGGGAAATACCGCTTGCACACCAAAAGCAGTGCGATATGGGCAATCCGCCTCCTCAAATCCGCTCGTGGTTTTTTTGTACAGTGACTAACCAAGGTTCATTCGAGATTGCACGCTCCTTCGTCTGCCTTAACTCAAGTTTACTACTCGGGTTGGAAATTCTAATTAACAACGAACAAACATAATCTCTTTATTAAGCGGGATTTTTAGTAAACAGAGTTCAACGACCAGGTTTTACGCAGACTTCTTCTGTAAGTGGGGATTTATTCGACAGAGCCTGTTCGAACAACTTGAGGGAATCAATTAGCAGGGAATGCAGAATCCACACAGTAGTTCAACCCAGTAATTATATATGCACGTAATTCAATCGTTTCGCAATTAAACAATCTCTTCACAGATAGAGGTTGGAGTCAATCCAATGGCAAAAGGGCTTGAAATCATTTAACTGGAAACAATTGTAGCACATAGAGTTTATTGCAGAATATCTCTATTCCTCCCTTCCTTTTCTCCCCTCTCATATACATCCGAGGGATTACATTTATATACACAAACATATGACTCTTCGGTTCCTCTTAGAGGACCGTTCTAGAATTCAAAGGTCTAATTACAATAATTCACTAACTGAAACTGTTCGACTTCTACAACTCTAACTACTCTAAGTGAAATGGTCAGCTGAGGTATTGAAACCTAGCTGTTACAATTCGATGAATTCGAACCCCCCTAGCCACAACATGTGGACAAAACCTCCTACATTGCTGGCTAGTGTATAATGCCCCTGCATCAAGTACCAAAAGAATGGAAGAGAGATGGCAAGATACTCGCATCATTGAGCAACATAGAGTATGGATGCATGATGTTGATGTGATACTCATATCATCCATTGCGTCTTCATCACATGAGTTGTATGATGAAAGTATGGGAAGGCAGAAAAATACTTTGTTGCTTTGCTTGGGAGAGCAAGGGCAGAATTTCTCTCATACTTTGCATGATGTTGCAGGAGGAGGAAATGGCATTCTCTCTTTGACTTTCGATGATAGAGAGGTACTTCCACCTTGGGAGGGGCTTCTTATGTATTACAGAATTATGAAAGATATATTTGACAAAGAGCATGTCAAAGAATGGAGCTTGGTATTGATGAGAGCCTATGGGTATAGGCCAACAACGTTGTCTCTTTGGAGCAGTGACCTATGGATGAAGTGTGCCCAGCGGAAGTGTGGGGGATCCATAACGCATAGGTCCCAGGATCATTTCATATTTGTTGCACTTGATGGAAAAAGAGGAGGTGAGATGGATGAGGTAGTAGATGGAGTCACATATTACTATGCTACATTCTTTTTGACTTGGATTCCCAAGCATGAGAAGAAGGATCTTCTTGCAGCACCTAGTTCATTCCTCTTCATGGGAGCATGCCAAACAACTATGGAGGGTTCATTCATGGATCCATACATCATCTTACTCCCGGTATATTTTTAAGAAATCTGTTTTTACATTGGTTGATTTGTATACTCTTACCATTATTTTGCAGTGCATGGCTCTACAAGAGGACAAGCTTTTCATATTTCTCCATGGAAAATAATGGGCCAATTTATATGATGGAGACAACCATCCTTTATATGGCCTTGGGAAAGTGTTTTCTTTCATGTATGATAAGTTGATACAATCAACCATTTTCTATTCATCAGTAGCTATCATGACATACATAACTATTCATGTAACACAATACAACTTGCCATGTGATTTTCTAAGAAGTAGTTTGGAAAATTGCACTGTCACTTTTGGGAAAAATGTTGGTACATTCTTGCAACACATAAAACCTTCAGAATTTTCCTCATTGTATTTCTAATCATGACTTCCTTGTTGATATGGATCAGATTTTTATAAGAAGCATGATGATGAGAAAGGCACATGAGTTGGATGTGTCCTTGAGTGAGAAACTCTCACATTTTCTGCACTACATGTTCTAAGGGGAACATGAGAGGAGGCATGGCTACAACCACATAATTCCTCATTTGTGGGGAGATCCAGGTGCTTGGTAATGTTATCCATCCATTGTATGTATATGGGCAAGTATTTGACCTTATGTTGCTGATTCACTCATCTATTTACTATTTAGTAGTAGATGTGGTAGTTGTTGTGCAATACTTGCCATGTTATTTTCTGCAGCTGCGGTGGATGAGGTTGCATTGTGACCTTATGAGACATTGTTTGCATATTTCTACACATGGTATAACCTACAGAAAACATATCATGGGGGAATTCTATGGTGATATTTTCCTATTCATCATAGATGACATGTCTTGGGCTAGCTAGATTATCATTGATGGAGGAGAGATTCTTGGGGGATTACTCTTCATTTTTCCATTTTAGGGAAATAAATTTGTAGCCTAGGATCAGCATACACTCCAAACTTCTCATAAGTGGGGAAGAGGATAGCATGGGGCAAGTTATAGTGCTTTCCATGATTAGATTTTCAACCCACCTTGATTTCCGGAGCTCAAGGTGGAGGGATATTTTCCATAAGTTGCCTTGTTGGGAGGCAACTTATTTTTCATGATTGATGGATTGAGGATGGGAGATTCATATGGGGACGATAAATCCCATTATTTATCAGATCTCATGCCTCAAGGAGGCCCTTAGACATCTCTTTTTTCCTTCATGGATAGTTGTTTTTACATGATAGTTGTTTGGGGTTGTTCACCCAAAGGCTAGATTGCATATGTTGGAGGGACAATTTGAAGACTTTATTGCTGATATGGCATCCTTTTTCTCGAGGAAATAATCACATAAGGATGCTACAGGAGGAAGGGCAGAAAGAAACTTATTCTATCCTTGCAATTGCTTGAGGGCAAGCAATATTTTGAGAGGGGAGGACTGTAATGTTCCAAATTTTTATGGAACATTAATTTTTGATAGGAGATGAATAAAATGGGTAGGGGACCCATTCTTTGCATTATTAGAGAATAGTAATCCTCTAAGTATGAAAGAGGATCATGTTTGGAGCTGGATTTCACACCTCCATGTGTGAAAGGACGTTTTTTCATAAAGGCTTGGCCAAGGTTGACCAAGTCAAACTGCGTTGGCATGAGTTGGAAGGCACTAAGTGGGACAACGTAGGAGGGAAGATTCTAGAGGAGGGAAACCCTAATTCAAAGTAGGGCCCATGGAGGGAAGGTTCACTTGTTTAAAAGAGGAGCAAGGGAGCCATTGAGATTATCTTTGATCATTTTACATTCAAGTCTTAGAGACTTGTTGCTGCCTCTTGCTATTCAGCAAAGCTGTAGTGCCTTCGGGCACGAGAGAGTCCTGTTGAGGATTTCCTCTCCTTATTGAGGAGATCATGAAGGATTTCAATCCATTCCAAATATTCAGGCATTCAGGCCATAGCTTCAGCCATCTACATCAGCGCAGTTTCTGCAACAGATATTGTGCAGTGTTGCTGGGTGTTGCTGGGGAGGTTTCCATACACCATCCAGAGCTAGCTTTCAGAGGAGGAAGGTTCCATCCATTTGGAGATCAGAAAAGGGGGTTCTTGAGCATATCCCATCATCTTTGGCATCAGGCCAACCACATTCCATCATTGGTAGCGCAGTCCCTCTCTTAGACAACATTCTTCTTGGTGAATATTTGCTGCGAGGGATTAGCATATTTTGGAGGGGAAGTCTTGGGTGAAAGGATCAGCCTTTCACTTTAGATTTTCATTGGACAAGGGTTCATCATCTATAGCAGCTATTTCAGCCTTATCCATTCATTTCCAGCACTTGATTTGTAGCAGCTACTGCAACTTCGGCATTTTGTATATTCAAAATTTTTGTATAGATTTCAGCTAATCCTCTTAAAGGATTGTTGTATTGTATTTTCAGGGGTTGAGATCTTTCTCCCCCACTTTATTTGAGCCTATCATTGTTATATATTTGTATTTCCATCATTTATGCAACAGTTCCTCATATAACTGTGCAGTCATGGCCTAGGGCTTAATTTATGCAGCAGTGTATTTCACATTTTCATGTACAGGTTTCTTGAGGCTTCTAGTGCCTTGCTTGAGTGATCATTCCCTCAAGGATTTGTATACTTATTTGCTGCTACGTCTTAGTGTGATGGCCATTGGATTCTCCAGAATTTCATGTGTGTATGAATCACTGCTAATTCCCATTTGATGTATTTGTTAGTTTTGTAGCTGCAATGTTGGGGTTATCTTAAGAGATTCCCAATCTTGTTGTATTTCCCTCTTGGTGATATTTTCCTTTGACAACACTCTATGGACAGAGTCGGATAGTGGGCTAGGTAGCCTCTGGAACTCATCCTTCATAATGAAGGTGACAAATCCAATAAATGCCCCTTCAGTCTATATTTGGAATATATTTTCTTTGTCGATTGAGAATGTTTCTAAAAAGGAACATTACAAAACCACACAATCTACTTAGCATGGAAGTCAAGGCATATAAGAGTTCTAGTCAAGAGATACACATGTGAAACAGTAAAAAACACAGTCAGTTTGTCTATATAGGAAGTTAGAGCATCAAATATGAATTATGAGTAACATAAACAAACACCACTGCCATAATATAGTAATAATATGCAATTAGAACAAGAACATACTAGAACTCTTTATGAATCTCAAGTTGGCTAAGTATAAAACTCTGTATTAAGCTGAAAACCAGTCACTTACAATAAACACAGTCTCTTCCTCAAAATGTCCAACCCATGCATCTTCGACTTCTTGATCTTTTATAGATCATTTAAAACATAAGATAACCTTATCTACAACTAGATACATCGAACTCCTGACTCTTGACACCTTTCCTAACCATATGACATGCTATTTATTACAAAAAGATAGCTGCTAATCTAATGAAAAGTCCTATTACAAATAGGATTCAAACTCCTTATCTCTACTCATAAAAACCTTATCTAAACTAAGTTACATTATTTTCCAAGTGTATTCACATATGGTCGAATCCATATGATAAGCTTCAAAACTTTATGACCATAATGTTGATCTACATTATACTAGGAAACTGTTCCTTGTTTTCTAGGCATAGGATCCTTTGTATTCTTGAGACACTATGACCATCATGAACTCATCACTTCGAGGTTATTTACTGTTAGAAACTGAAATAACACCTGCCCAAAATCCTCCCTAAGTCCAAGCTGTCCAAAACCATCATCAAACTGTTCAAAATGAGCTGAAATAAAATGTGCTACAGAAACAACACAGTTTCGTAGCGCTTTTCATAGCGCAACTCGTTTAACCTTTTTTCTCCAAAATTTTGATTTATTTCCTCCAGGATTGTCTTCAATAACATTTATTACATCCTCCCCAACAATTTTAGGTCATAATTCACAATTTTTCCCTTCAAACATTTATGAGAAAGAGTGAAAAAAACTGCTATAGCAGTTTCATAGCGCTTTTCACTCTTTTTACACTGTTTGCACTACGAAACTGCTGAGTGAGCCGTTTTGTCCAATTTTTTTCAAAATGAAAACCATAAATGTGCCAAAACTCAAAATAACACTGGTTTCATCAAATCAAAAATTCATATGAACTAAAAAACACAGTTTTCATGAGGTTCCTTCTTAATTTTCACTTGATTTAGTTTTTGAATTTTTAATGATTGTCATTCTACACCTTTGTTCTTTAACTCATCTTGAGTCAATTTTAGCTACTGCTCCAAGTCCTCCACTTGATCTCTAAGTCTTCTATTACTGACTCTCAAGTGATTATTGATTACTCTGACAAATTTAGCTTCCTTGATGGCTGGAACTGTCCATGTGAAAAAAATTTCTACACTGCTTGCGGTTTTAGACCTAGAACCAGTTTGACCTTCCCACAGTGCTTTCATTATTTTGAATTTTTCTTTTTCAATACTATGCTTCCTAGTCCTTTTTCTCATCATAGAAATTTCTTGGTTTTCTAACCTCAATTTCTCCTCAAGATGTTGACACTCTGACATTTCTTCTTTTCCCTTCATTGTTCTACTAGCTGCATGTTCTACTGTTGTTGATGAGAGATCAACCACTTCTTCAGGGAATTTAGTTGTTTCAATAGTTTCTTGGACTTCCTTGCTGCATTCCTTGAGTTTTTTATCATACCTAGTTAAAGGTTTCCTTTCTTGAAAGATAGAGGCTGCATTTTCACCCTCAAACTCAAGCTTCTTTACAGAATTAACCTTTTTCTGTTTGTGTTCATCTACTCCAATGAAGTCAGCTTGCACAATGGGTGTCTCCTCTATGTCAATAGCATGCAAGATTTCATATAAATTTCCCTTAATTACTGGGATATCCTTTGAAAATGAAACAATTGTCTTTCCTTTTGATTCCATTGCTTGGCTTCTTGTCACTCTTTTGATTTCTTGCTTGCTGACATTCATTTTCTGTTTTGCCTCTTTGACACTCTTTGACCTATGTTTTGCAAGTGATGGGGTTTGTGAAATAAGAACTTGTGTCTGCTCTATCCTTTTCTCAACTTGTTTCCTTGGTTTTTGTTTTGCAAATTCCTTTGGTTTTGCAACCACAGGCTGACTAGACTCTGCTACTGGTGGTGAAGGAGTTCCTTTAGTTTTAGGGTTTCTAGCTGGGGTTAGGGTTTCCAGCTCAAAACCATTCATAAACAAAAATGATGACCAATCCCTTCATATCTTTTGAAGCTCATTCAAAATCAACAACTTCTTCAAACCATGATGAAACAAATATGTTTCACAACCTTCAGATTTGGCTTGTACTTTATTAGCCATTTTAGCAAGACTCCTATGCAGGTAAAAGGGAAAATCAAGTGAAATTTTACCTGTGAAATGAAGAAGCAGCTTGAAATGATATGTGTAGACCTTATGATACCTACCTTCACATGTAAAATATCTCTGGATGTTGAGCAAAAAATTTGCACAAATTTCTTTGATGCAACCTCTAGGGATTGCATTATTGAGGTCCATATCTTCATACTCAGATTTCATGAATTCCTTGCATGGCTCCATAACAAATTTGAAACCTTTGAACCAATTTTCTTGTCCCCTTGGTATTTATATCATAGTAGTAATAATTTTTGGTGTAACTGACACATTTAGCATTCCAACCTTGGTAGTTGTTCCATTGAAGTGCAAGGAAAATTCTTTAGACACCTATGTGTGGAAACCCTGCAGCTTTTCACAAAACCAAAGACAACCTACTCTGCTGAATGCCTCCATCACTACTGGGTCTTAAACAATGGCCTTTATATTTTCAGGCTCATATCTTAAGCAATTTCCCCCTTTGTGAACTTTCTTTTCCTCTACCATGCTTCTCTAAAAAATCATGTCAGCTTCACTTGGATATATGAAACAACCTTGCTTGAATATATGAATCAACCTCGCTTGATTAGGATATATCTGCCTTGCTTGATTATATAAAACAACCTCACTTGATTAGGATGAAGATAACCTTTGTATGGAACAACCAGAGGTTTGACTTCACTACTTTAAAGCTCAGACACTTGTATGGAGGCAAATGAAACGAGAATGACTAAATTAGGAAAAATTTTCAATTTGAAATGTCATCTCATAACTGAATGATGCCTCATTCATACCCTACCATGACAATGACGACTGTAAGATGGGTAAGTACATTGAATCTCATCACTAACTGACTCATAATACCACTAACCTATCATTCCCCAATAGATTCTGACAAATTGCAGCTCAAATGACTAGACAGTTATGAAATCGCGCTTTCGTAGCACTGACAGTGTATTTTTCCCAGTTTGCGCTATGAAACAATTAGCGCTTTCGTAGCGCAAATCAACTTTTTTGAACTAGCGGCGCTATGAAAACGTGGATTCTTAGCTAATTGCATAGTTTTGACCTGAAACCTTATGGAATGACTCCCAAATGAAAAATATGGATATTTGACAATGAACGAACCTTTTAAAGAATTTATTTGAACTTAATGATGACCTTTGAACTTGTAAAAATATAACCTACGCTTAACCAAATCCTAAAATGACTTCTACACCTATTTTGAAATCATGATCAAAAACAGAGTTGACACAATAATGTTTTGAAAATTTTTGGGTGATAACAGTGGCTCCACTTGGGATAGTGTGCCCCTGTGGTACACTAAGAACTAGTAGTTCCAATTCTTCTATCCATTTTCTTGACCAAAACAAAAAAACTTTGAAATTGCTAAGCTTCCTCCTCAAGCTCTAATGGCCTTCACCTCAGGCTCAAGCTTTCTTATTTATCTTGTCATTATTAGCAGAAAAAACTCATACATGGAATATGTACAATGACATGAATGATCAATCAGATTTCAGGAAGAGTAATGCTTTAAAAACCTGCCATTGACAAGTCCTCCAGCATATGATTTTCCATCCATCTCCTGCAATATGTAAGTATTGTTCCCATGGAAAGTAGCTATCTTGAAAGGACCTTTCCACAAGTTCTCGAACTTACCATGCTTGCCTTTATCTTCAATTCTGGCCTCCGATTTCAGCACTTCATCCTGAATTTGAAAACTTTCCTCCTTGATCTTCTTATCAAATGTCCTCTTGATTCTATTTTTAGATTGTTGATTGCCGTTATAAACTTCATTTCTCTTCTCCTACAGATCTATTAACTGATTGATTCTCCCCTAGACTACATTTGGTTCCTCTTCTAACCCTTGAATCAGCTTCATGACAGGTACCCCTAGAGATGTAGGAAAAATAGCCTCAGCCCCATATACCAACTCATATGGTGATGTTCCAATTGTCCTTCTTGTGCATGTCCTATCAAACCATAAGACATACTTCAGCTTCAAATGCCAAGCCTTCTTATTCTCCTGCAACACCTTTTTAATGATCCTCACAAGACTTTTGTTAGAAGATTCAGCAATACCATTCCCTTGCAGATAACATTCAGTAGAATGCCCAAGAGTAATATGATATTCATGACAGAAATTGATCAGCTTCTTAGACTTAAATGTCTATGCATTATCAGTTATAATCTTCATGTGGCAACCAAATCTAGACAAGATATTATTTTCTAAAAAAGAAATAATCACAGAATCATTTTCTTGCCTAGTTGGGATTGCTTCAATCCATTTGGTGAATTAATCAGTTGCTGTAAGAATCTATCAATGCTGACCTGATGATGATGGATTAATTTCTCCAATAAAATCTAGCCCCCACTGCTGAAATGGCGCTTCCACATAGATAGGCATTAAAGGTAAAGGTACAAGTTTCTTCTTACCCTCGAAAATCTGGCATTCATGGCAGGCAGCAATGTTTTTGTAGACATCCTTAAACATTGTAGGCCAATAATACCCTGCTCTAAGAATATTGTTCACTGTGGCCTTCCAATAATGATGACCTCCACAATCACCTTTGTGGAACTCCTAAATTACTTTATCAACCTCCTCTTCCAGCAAATAATTCAACAAAATTCCACCGGTATCCTTCCAAAACAAATTTCTGTCAAAAATAAAATATCTCAATGATTTTAGCTTAACAAACCTTTCTTTAGACTCTTTTAGATCAACAGGTGCTTTATGATGTTGTAGGACAAAAACAATCTCCTTGTACCAATCTGAAGTGATGTATTTTTCTTCAATAGGGACTAGTTCTTCTTCCTCATCTGAAATTTTTTATATTTCTGCAATTAAATTTATGTCAAGACAGTCAAAGTTTGACTACGCCATCATCTTTTCTAGGCCTTTCCCCTTGACCAATTTTGTTGGCTTAATCTCTATATCATACTCCAGCAATTTAGCAATCCATTTTCCCCTCTTACCATCAGGATTATCTTGAGTGAGGATGTCTTTCACAACAGTATTAGGAACAAAAGCCACAATATGAGAATGCATAATATAAATTCTGAAATCTTTGATAGCCTTCACCAAGGAATAGGCCTGCTTCTCTAAGATATTATATTCAGATCAGAGTTGGCTAATGTCCTACTAAAGAAAGAAATAGGCTGCTCAATACCTTGCTGTCCCTTTTGTAGTAGAACTCCAATGATAATATTCTCTGATGCGAAAGTAAAAACCAGAAATTCTTTTGAAAAATCTAGACTAATCAATACTGGTGCTTGGGTAAGTGCCCTTTTGATATCATCAAATGAGTGTCTTGCTTCTGATGTCCACTTAATGTTGTTGAGGTATAAAAGGTATCTTTTTAACACCTATTTATCTCACATTAATTATCTTTTTTTTTTTTTTTTTGTATGAATAAGACTACCCCTATTAAGGAACAGCATATGGTACAATCGTAGCCAAGAGAAGCTGTTTATGGAAGAGCAAGGGAGCCGACAATGATATAGCATCAACCTCGGTCCCATAGAGCATCCATGGCATAAGAAAAAAGATAGCAAAGAGAACAGAAAAGAACGAGCTTGACTAAGGAGTCTACCCAACACGGGCAGAATCTCCCAATCGACATTTTTTCCCTTTCTTTTTACTGACTTTGACCCAACCATTCTGATCTGGCTGGACCGGAACCACTTGCAGACTGTTCTCTGCTAAAGGAGGAGTCTCCTTGTCTGAATCGGAAGAAGAAGTCTCATGCGAGCGTTTCTGCGAGATCAGAGGCGCAGAAGGATCCTCAGGGTAGGCCGAGGGCGAGTGCTTCGGATGCTCCAAATGCTCCTCTTCCAATTCAATGTCCTCCTCATTAGAGCTAGAGATCTCTAAGTCATCCATAGGGGGTCTATCACAAGGTTTCGAGCTCTTGGATTTGGATTTGCGATAGATATTCTTCTTTTTGTCGAGGAACGTTGCACATGTATTTTGGAGATGCCTCGTCTGATGGCAATGGCGACATTTGAAGGTTGTGTTCTCATAGTCCAAGGTTTGCGTCCAATGGAAGTCCCCAATTTTAAGGATGATCTGATCTGGCAGCCCTTTGCTAATGTCTATTTCCGCACAAATTCTGCCAAAGGTATATATTCCTTTGTCCCCCCTTGAGGTATTTGTAGCCAGGAAGCAGCCTAATGTGTCATCGATACCTTGGAAGACAGCAAAATGCCATAGATGTGTAGGGAGATTTGGAAGTCTGACCCAGATAGGAAGCTTGGTGATGACCGCGGTAGAGGGGTCGAAGTCCGGGAACCAGGGGGTGAGGAAAAGTCCAGCTGATCCCCAAAACCAGGGGCCTCCTGTTAAGGCTTTCTGGTAATCTTCATTGAAGGAAAAGGAGACAATAAAGAAGCCTTTCGAGCATAAGAAGACTTTGCTGTTGTTGGTCCAATTGAAGTGGATCCATTGGTATAGATCGACAGTACGAGGCCATAGTCCATTAAATTTTCATATGATGGCTATTTCTGCAAATGTCTGGTATTGATCGTCCAGAGATGGATGAGTGATTTCAATGGCAGGGGTTTCCTCCATTTTGTCCACCAAGAAAGGTTTGGGAGCCTCAGCAGGATGGGCAGTCTTCTTGGCAGGCTGTGCATGAACCGCATCTTTATAGGAAAAACCCTTGGAGGCAGAGGATTGCCCTACAACACCTCCCCTTAGCCGAAGTGATAGGATTATTGTGGCATTTCTTTCAATATTGTAAAAGGAAAGAGGCAGATTATTATTAAGCTGCTTACCTGCATGGAGGAGCCGCAAAAGAGAGGAAGGGATCCCCAGCCTCTGTTCGAGGATCTTTGAGAGATGGTGCACTGTAAGAGAGGGTTGGACCCCAAGGAGCAGGGTTTTTCCTGTCAGAAGAATTATTTGAATCTGAAAAGTCGTTTGCTGGAGATGAGAAGGATCCCGGCTGCCAGAGTTAGGAATCGAAGTTGATTCAGTGAGTTCGCAGGGTTTCAGAGCTAGCTCCAGATTCCTAAAATACTGCCTCTGCATGTGGAAGCACAGTGCGGAAGTAGCCAAGGGAAGGAATCTTCGGGCAGAGTCGTAGATGAAAACGAGCTGGCGGTCAACAAAAGAAGAGAAAGCCAGATCGCACCATCGTGCCTCTGCGCAGTTAGATGGCCAAAGAGCTATGGCGGCCGTGACTGTCATATGCTGTAAAGCGCTGCGGATTGCGTTGAGGTCTATTGCTGAGAAAAATATTTCAATGGGGTTTGAGAGACCGTCGTGAACCAGACCCCGTGTATCAAGAGGATGCTTCCACTGTAACAAAGGAGCCAAGGTTCCGTATCCAACCCACGCAGACATGGAGCTACTGGGAGAGGCGCGGCCCATAGCCCGAACGCAAACCCCAGCTAATTGTGATTCTCGTTTCTACTACGATTTTCTAACCAAAATTATTGGGATGAGCATGTACTCGCATTTCTATCTCACATTAATTATCAATACAGGAGTGACTTTTTATTTCAAGAGTGTACTCTGTCTGAGGCTGCAATTCATCCAAGAGAAATGCTATGAAGATGTAGTACAGAATTCTAAATTCAAGAATAAACAAATGCTTGTAAATGAATCTAATTACAAATGGAAATGCTCTGAAACTTGAATTAAATCAAACTGCAAAACATCGATCAGGGATACAGTAGCAATAACTCCTTCCCTTAGAAATCGATGCAAGATAACCAATCTGGGAACTTGGAAGCAATAACCAGTGTCCTCTACAGTTGGTGATCTTAAAGCAATCGAAATGAAAGCAAACTCAATGTTCTAGAAATTGATGCAATTGAAATCAAACTGGAACAAGACCATCAATCTGGGAACGAGGAAGCAATAACCAATGTTCTCTACAGTTGACAGTCCTGCTTGAAAGAAATTAAAAGGAAATAGAAATTGAACTAAAAGCTGTTAATGAAAGGAAACTAGGAAAGCTCTCAAAACCAAACTCTTTGCAATTAATCAATTGAAATGAACAACAATGTAAATGGACAGCAAACTGAAATTAAAGGAATCGAATAACCAATCCTATTGAACAACAATCTGTAATGAATATCAATCAAACGGAATAGAAAGTGGAATGTAACCATAATGGAAATAGAATAGCGAAGCTCCGTTAAGGTATTAACAAGATAAATTATACAATGTTTAGATTCTTGTTAAATTATAAAGAAACAACAACGCGATTCGTTAATATAACACAACAATACCAATAAGAAATTCAATAATAATTAACTCTGCAATCGTAATGAAACCAAACATGATTATCACACAACAGTAATTAAAGGATAGAAACACAAACAACAGATCGCTCCACCAGGGCCGGGCCCTCAACCGCCGGTGAAAGCGGCACTGGGCTACTGCAGAACTTGAGAAATGGAACAAGAACACCTCTTTGTATTAATCAAACATGAATATTTTTTACATCAATTGCTCTTTTCTCACAAGAGTTAAGGAATTACAATGTTACAAAGGGAATTCAATAATCATCCATTGTTCTCTATCCTCTCCCAATACATAATACATGCTCTCCTTTTATAATCAGAAAGAGGAGAAATTAAATAGCAAATATGATCTCCCATAACAATATTGGATTGTTCCCAACAACTTGATCATCTAGAAAATACATTTTCAACAATCTTTCAACAAGAGCAAGGCGAATTTGGCTTTGTAGTTAAGATTTGGAGGACGGCCGCAACAACAAATCTGAGAAAACCGTGCTCAAAGAACCCTGCTTTTCTCTCAATACAGGTCGAATTTGGGCAAACCGTTCTTTCTAAAGTTAATTGGGCCCGTTTTGGATAAAACCCATGTTCCAGATTTTCCACATTCGTCTTCATTTTCCCAGAATCTTAACCGCAAAACTGTCACTTATTATTCCAACGAATTTCTGAGTTGAAATATTTGATGATGATTTGGAGATCAAATCTTCAATCTAGAAAATATCTTGGAGGCCAAAATGGTGAGTGATATTACAAAATATATTAATAAACCATTATTGATAAAATTATGCATAATAATCATAAATTTATTAAAAATAAAGGAGAAGAAATAATATTCATCCATAAGAGCATAAATTATTATTAAATGGATTTATATGATAAATTATAATAAATGATATCATAAAGAAGAGTAAAAATGGATGAAATAAGTGTTAAAAATTGGTCGCATTCACGACCCAACATATCTCCAAACTAAATATATTGCATGTCCTCATGCAACCCAAGGACAAAACCCATGTGTTAACCAAACAAAGAAAATTGTTCATCCCAACTCATGAAATGGATGGAACAAATGAATTTTTCCTCAAATAATGAAAATTCAATTTTAGCAATCTTGATAAAGGCATAACAATTTTTACAATTGACATTCAACTATATACATACGAAGTTGCAGAAAAATGCGACATAAGTAACAACAAACTTCATTAACAATTTTCTCAAAAATCAAATTGTTTTGATGCATGGATCATGAGATATAAACAAAATGGTTGTAGGTGATAGTGTATAATTTTCGAAGTTTTCTAAACTAATTTAGCATGAAATTATCTGGGTTTGTATATTTTAATGATACCTTTTTGTTATCCAGAAATCACAAGAATTCAGTTCATAGTTTTAAAGATATATGCAAAAAAAAATTTGCCCTGTACACAAATGAAATTGCATGCCTTAAACGAGAAAGAGAGTAGAAAACATCCATCATGTGTAGCAATTCCCCTCCCCCCAAACTAAAGAATTATCATGTCCTCATGCAATGCTAGAAAACAAAGAGAGGTGGTTGCTACAATCTGTTGAAATCTATGCTTGGTGTAAAACAACATGGAATAAGGAAGGTGTTGAGAATGAATAAGAATATCAATGGATGATAAAGAATATTAGTGACGTGGTCACAAGAAAGAAATGAAGAAAATCAACACTCCCCTAAACTGAAATATGAGACGTGTCTAAAAAAATGGGAAGTGGTAAAGATGTGGAATGAATGATAATAAATAATGCTCAATGGATGATCATGAAATGCTCCTAAATTCATAATAAATCAGAAAATTATGTTATTTTACCTCAAGTGTTACCTCCGAAAAAATGTGGAATGACATGTAGGGACTGGCCTTTTGTTGAAGCTGATGTAGGTTGAACGGATACTGAAAGTGATGCAAAAGGTGGAAGCCATGCAAGCACATCATGTCTGAAGAATTGTGCGCGTTCACGAGCCTTCGCTATTAATTGCAATAGTGTGGTCGTGCTGTGAATAGAATTTTCCCCCATACTTGTTATTCTCCTGTAAACAAATCACAATTCTGTATGCAATTTTCTGGAATCCACAGTTTCATTTTGGAATGGCAACAGATAAGATGCATGCAAAAAAAGTTCAAGAAGAAATTTTTTTGTAAAAGCGCAGTATCAATATTGTGGCAAATCAGCAAAATAGAAGAGTAGCGTATTGCACAGCAATTGTACAGCATGGAAAGACATACATACTTATGGTACAATTAATGAAATTATAGCATTTACTGAAATCCATGCATGTGATAAATCGTAAACAGATATAGAAGCGTTTTGTAATGATTTAAGGATAAGGATAAGGGACAACTTAAGATAAACATAAGTACAAATGCGTTTATTACCCACTTAAAATAATGTGATCGATTTATGATGATTTTCATGTATAATAGGTTCAAAATCAAAGGTTAAGGATTCATACTTTCATCTCATATTTAAATAGAGATATAGGAAAAAGGGTTTAATATTACTATTGATATGTATAAATGTGACTCCAATACCATCAGCAGAGCTCTATTGCCCACAGGTGTCCATAACCTTTATAGAGTTGCTCTCTCACCCTTAGAACCATTGTCCTTTATTTATGCTGAGTAAGTGCTTGTTAATTGTCATAACGGAGACCATTGTGTTGGCTTGGTGACCAGATAAATCACAATGCCATTCACTGGGAAGAAGTGAAAAGTGGGTAGGTCGGCTCGTGATGAGACATCCTGTTCCAAGGACTTCTTAATTTTTTCAATTGTCCATTGGACCATATCCCTGGTTTGGTGGCCATGATGGGAATGCCACTTCACTTGCTTCCTTATGAACATGGTAGGCTGGCTCTTGATGAGACCCCCTTTCCTCCATCTACCAAATTATAAAATTATTAATGAAATATGTAAATATTTTTCTTTTCATATATCACTTTCCTATTTATTCATAAGAGATGGCTCAACACTCCATAAGAGTAGGGATGGACGAAGAAGTCTGAATAGCTCAATAGAAAAGAATATGCCCTTGTTCCTACTCCATAAGTAAAAATCAAAGAAAGTTATAAAATATGGGAAAGAACAAACATGATAAAGGTAGTCGATCATATTAATTTAGTGGTAGTAAGACAACAAGATCATGTTATTGATTATGTCCCTTTTTTCTTTTTCTTATAATTACTAAAGAAATTTCTTAAAAATGACGATTTCTTTTGATTTGCTGATTACAGTAAGCTTTAATTTGTATGATTGTGCATCCTTCCATAAATTGTATGTTTTTCTTTCAAAAAATTACAAAAAATTCAAAAAAAATCTTCAAAAAGTTGTTCACAGACAAGAAAAATGCACTCAAAAAGTGTTGTTCCTTTGGAAAGGAACAGTAAAAAAAATCTGCGAAAATGCTACTGTTCCTTTCAAAAGGATGTCCCTTTGGAAAGGAACAACAAAAACGTTCACAACAATATTGTTGTTCCTCTCGAAGGGAACAACAAAAGTGTTGTTCCTTTGGAAAGGAACAACAAAAACATTCACAGTAAAACTGTTGTTCCTTTCGAAAGAAGGAACAACAAAAATTCACAAGTAATGTAAGAATGGTTCAAGAAATAAAATTCTATACAAAAAAACAAGCAAAGTAAAAGAAAACAAACTTGATGTACAGGTTTCAAGAAAAAGTAATTTTTTTTTTTTTTACAGAATTGATGCTACCGAAGAATTTCCTTCTGCGATTGAAACTTGCATGGTGGGGTACTTATTGTTCAATTACCACTGGAGCGGAAATTGCAATTTGAAGGGATCAACACCTAAAACACAAAATCATAAAAAAAATCAGAAAAGAAACAACACTTTATTAAGTTACAACAGTTATGATGTTATTTCCTAAAAGAATATCAATTTATTAATGGGAAAAAAATGATCTTTTTGAAAAATGTTTTGGCAGCAGTAACATGAATCTTGAAATGGGAACCAATTCTTCATTTCTTCTTGTTATAAATCTGTTAGGTAATGAACTGGATGAAATGCCCTTGTTTTACTAAATTTTCAAGAATCGCTCGTTCATAAATTGACCTTCTTTGTTCTCCTAAGACCTGCAAAAAACGAGTGTCTACCTGCAATAAAGAATTAAATCATGGAGAAAGAGAGGTGATCAGGATCCCCTAATCCAAAAATTATGCAAAAAACTAACAAGTAGTAACTCTGTAGGACAAATCCACGGAAAAATAAAACAAATTGTATTTGTCACCTGCAGGAGAACAATGGTCGACCATACTAACCAGCAGTGTTTTAATCATAACTTCTTTGTTTTTCATTCGATTCATGTGATTACAAAGCCAAATGAGAGATAATTAAAAGTTTTATATCCAATAGAATCAGGTTTTAAAAATTCCATGTAATGGTATGTTAAACTTTCTTAGAACAACCTGCATAATAGAGTCATTTTCGATTTTCCAGCTTAGACCAACAGTTGGTATTTCAAGCATAAATTATTCGTTTAATGGCGAATTGAATTGATTCAAATTGGATATTAAATTATATTCATTTATTTATCTCCAATAGAAATATGTTTTGAAGACAAGAAGAATTGATGGGTCAAATATGCTAGGGAACAACCGAGAAAACAGAGTTTCAAGAGTGCTGATTTATGATAGGCAGTCAGTATTTTAGTCATAAATTCCTCATATGATATCGAAATTGAGTGATTAAAATTGATTTGTAAGCTATATTCATATAGGAATCTACCATAGTAATAGGTTTTAAAAATATAGTCATTTAGGCCTCCAAAAACGGATTGTCCCAACTCTGTTCTTGAGCTGCCTACTACACACCATGTCAATGTTTTGGTTCTAACTTTTTTGTTTCAAATCCAAATTGAGTGATTCAAATTGGGTTAGAAAGTAAACATCAAGGGCTACTTAGGATAGAAACAGGTTTTAAAATATTCACTTTTGGTCCCCCAAAACATGACTGTCCCAACTTTGTTTTTAGGAATTTCATCAAGCCCGCAAGCCAAAAAATATGATATTCAATAATTTTTTCCATATTGGTGATAAAAATGGATATGAGTGTTTGTAGAATTTTTATTTTCAATATAATGCATCTACATACAAAAATAGATTAAAATATTAATCACCGATGTTGATTTCCACAACGTGTTGCAACAAAAACAATTATTTTTACAAAAATAAAATAATAATAAAAAATGTGTTTACTTCTTTATTTATTTTATTTTCTCCACTAACCTACTCTTCTTTGAGAATCGAATATGTTTATTTATAAGAGTATTCCCAGTGGAGCCATTTTAGAAATAAGGCTTCTAGTATGTACATACCCAAATTTGAAAAATGCATGTTGATAAATAGTAGGGTATGAGAAGCCAACTTCCCTTCTTGTAAAAAAAATTAGGTGAGAATTCTCAATTTCTTGGGAATTTTGCTCAGTCTCTTCTATTTGGCTATGTACCTCAGCAAAGGCTATATATGGTGACTCTGTGGCTCAAAGGGAACTAGTAGGTTGTCTAAAAATAACTTTCCTAGGTCCTACTGATAGCTGAGATTCAGTTTTATTAAGAATTTTTTCAATAAAGGTCGTTCTCCCAAGGGTCACCGGTCCCTTAGGTTTTTCAGGTTTGGGAGGAATTTTGTCTTGTTTAGATTTTCTAGTCATTTAAAACAACAAGCCTTCATTCCTACCTAAAGAAAAAAATTTACCCAATTCTGCTGTGAAGCGGGTAGTGAGCAAGTATGTTCCTTTCTCGGTGCGCAGGTTCTTACCTTTCGTCTTTAAAACCCAATTCTTTCCAAGCAGAAAAAAGGTCAAATGTGCATCACTCCTTCTAAATAGCATACACTCTCCTCGGAAATGGTGCCAAAATGTAGAGGTATAAAAGGTATCTTTTTACACCTATTTATCTCACATTAAATATCAATCCGGGAGCGACTTTTTATTTCAAGAGTGTACTCTGTCTGAGGCTGCAATTCATCCAAGAGCAATGCTGTGAAGATGTAGTACATAATTCTAAATTCAAGAATAAGCAAATGCTTGTAAAGGAACCTAATTACAAATGGAAATTCTCTGAAACTTGAATTAAATCAAACTGCAAAACATCGGTAAGGGATACAATAGCAATAACTCCTTCCCTTAGAAATCGATGCAAGATAACCAATCTGGGAACTTGGAAGCAATAACCAAGGTCCTCTACAGTTGGTGATCTTAAAGCAATCGAAATGAAAGCAAACTCAATCTTCTAGAAATTGATGCAATTGAAATCAAATTGGAACAAGACCATCAATCTGGGAACGAGGAAGCAATAACCAATGTTCTCTATAGTTGACAGTCCTACTTGAAAGAAATTAAAAGGAAATAGAAATTGAACTAAAAGCTGTTAATCAAACGAAACTAGGAAAGCTCTCAAAACCAAACTCTTTGCAATTAATCAATTGAAATGAACAGCAATGTAAATGGACAACAAACTGAAATTAAAGGAATCGAATAACTAATTCTATTGAACAATAATCTGTAATGAATATTAATCAAACGAAACAACAAGTGGAATGAAACCATAATGGAAATAGAATAGCAAAGCTCCGTTAAGGTATTAACAAGATAAATTATACAGTGTTGAGATTCTTGTTAAATCATAAAGAAACAGCAACGTGATTCGTTAATATAACACAACAATACCAATAAGCAATTCAACAATAATTAACTCTGCAATCGTAATGAAACCAAACACGATTATCACACAACAATAATTAAAATATAGAAATACAAACAACGGATCACTCCACCAGGGCCGGGTCCTCAACCGCCGGTGAAAGTGCTGTTGGGCTACTGCAGAACTTGAGAAATGGAACGAGAACGCCTCTTTGTATTAATCAAACATGAATAGCTTTTACATCAGTTTATATTTACTCACAAGAGTCAAGGAATTACAATGTTACAAAGGGAATTCAATAATCATCCATTGTTCTCTATCCTCTCCCATGCTTTCCTTTTATAATCAGAAAGAGGAGAAATTAAATAGAAAATATGATATCCCATAACAATATTGGATTGTTCCCAACAACTTGATCATCCAGAAAATACATTTTCAACAATATTTCAACAAGAGCAAGGCGAATTTGGCTTTGCAGCTGAGATTTGGAGGACGGTTGCAACAACAAATCTGAGAAAATCGTGCCCAAAGTACCTTACGTTTCTCTCAATACAGGTCAAATTTTGGCAAATTGTTCTTTAAATAAGTTAATTGGGTCCGTTCTGGAAAAAACCCATGTTCTGAATTTTCCAGATTCTTCTTCATTTTCCCAGAATATTAACTGCAAAATTGTCACTTCTTATTCCAGCGAATTTCTGAGTTGAAATATTTGATGATGATTTGGAGATCAAATCTTCAATCTGGAAAATATATTGGAGGTCAAAATGGTGAGTGATATTACAAAATATATTAATAAACCATTATTGATAAAATTATGCATAATAATCATCAATTTATTAAAAATAAAGGAGAATAAATAATATTCATCCATAAGAGCATAAATCATTATAAAATGGATTTATATGATAAATTATAATAAATGATATCATAAAGAAGAGTAAAAATGGATGAAATAAGTGTTAAAAAGTGGTCGTATTCACGGCCCAACAAATTTCAACTCCCTTCTTTAGCATCCTTGTTATGTCCTTCACAATCTCAACAAAATTAGGAATAAATCGCCTTACAAAATTTACCTTTCCAAGGAAAGATTAAATCTCCTTCCTGCTTCTTGGAAAATCCACCTTCTGAATTGCATTGACCCTGTTTGGATCAATATTAATCCCATCTTTATAAATGATGTGTCCAAGTAATATATCTGAAGTTAAATCAAAAATAATTTTGGTGGGATTTAGAGAGATGCCAAACCTTCTACACTTCAGCAGAATTCTTTCTAGGTGTTTCATGTGATCTTCTTCCCTTCTTGAGAAGACTGTTATTTCATCAAGATAAATGACCACCATCTTGTCCTTATCTTCAAAAAAAGAAATATCCATTGCCCTCTGAAAGGTAGCTCCTGCATTCATGAGACCAAATGGCATCATGGCATACATAAAAGTACCCCATGGTGTAGTAAAGGTTGTTTTTTCCTAATCATCAGGATGTACAAGGATCTAATTATAACCTGAAAAACCATCAAGCATAGAAATTCTCTAAGAACCAACAATAGTTTGCAAAATTTGGTTCATCTTCGGGAGAGGATAATTGTCCTTCAGAGAGGCTTTATTCAAATTTATGAAGTCAATACATATTCTGATTTCTCCACTCTTTTTCCTAACTGGAACCAAGTTTTCAAGCCAATTTGAAACTCTGATTGATCTAAAAATGGGTATATTTTTAATGCTATGCAAAGTATCCATTTCCATTAAATTAAGTGTGCAAAGTATTCTCCATTTCTTGCAATTAAAACAAAGTGTTTTTGGTAACTGTTTCTGAGTTTATGTTTGAGGGAATGTTAATTAAAATTAATGTTTAACATTTTAAATTAGAAATACACATCAGATAAGCTTCTTCATAACATAACGCAACAACATGATGAGGTAGTTCACCCCTCCTGGGCTACATCTGTCGGGTCCAAGGCTCCCAGTGGGCATGTCCTTGCTCTATTAAGTTGATAAAATTGGTTATACAGTTAGAAATATGCCTAAACAGGAAGAACCAACTGTGACATGGAATTCAGAAAACAAAAATAAGCTAAAAATGGTTTTTGTTTCACCTCAAACAGTGAACTATAGCACAATACAGCTCCATTTCCTTGATGGCCCTAATGTCTCTCCAATCTTACCTGAAGAAAAAATGGATATGTAACACTTCTGTTCACTCTGAAACCTATCCCAAACACTCCAGAATGCTCATAATACTCAAAATTGACCAAAATTTCATCCAAATTGGATCAATATTGAAGAAACTATGACAAAAACAAACTCTTTCCCAATGTCCCCTTGAAAACCTCCACTAAATGTGGAGAAAATGTAGATAGGCACGCTAAATATGGAGAAAACTCTGAAAATGTCGGAACTGGTGCCAAAATTGGTGGTGACAGTCATAGTTAAATTAAATGTGAAGTGGGGGCAGTCACATGACCTCTCCGCCCAAACTGCCAGTGAAAACGCATTTCATAACCTTTTTTTGTAACCATCGCATTAAATTTTAAAACTGCATGGCCACATATTACGGTTAGTTGAACCATTACCCACCGGTTTATAAGCCCTCAAGTTGTGGTCGGTTGTGTCTTATGGGGTCGGGCTAGCCCTTAATCTTTTCCACCACATTGTAATTTAAACGATAAATACAAAGTCTCCACCATGTATATTAAGAACTAAACATGTGGTGCATTGGTAAGCCCTTGTGCTAATGGGTGAGAGGTTTCCTTTTCAAATCCCATGGACTCCATATATATTTTAGCCATGAACCCTGGGCCACGTGGTGGCCTCCTTCCTGCCATGTGGCGACCTTGGATTGGCCCACAAATTTCAAAGTCAACCCACTGTCAAATACGAAGATACCACTTGTCCAATTCTGATTCGTCCAGATGGAATATTCCATGGAATATTCCAAGGAATATTCTTGGAATATTCTTCGAAATATTATTTTTTTAATATTTCCAAAGTCAAAAGTCAACTTTGGTCAACTGGATTTTTGAAGAATATTGAAAACTTCAAACCTGCATAACTTTCACATACGACATCGGATTTGAGTCATGTTCATGGCACCAGAATCGCAGTGACGAGGAATTTCCGGTCGTTCAAGTTGCAACCAATTATGAGAAATTCCATTTTTGAGCATTTTTTTAACTTTGGACATGATCCCTTGATCACACCTCTCAAATGGGAAGCTTTTGGACCCCAAAAGATCTCTGATTTACAGAAATTGAAGATGAGGAGACTGATTGTCCACTCTTCCAACCTTGAACCACTAAAATCTTCCTGACTTCATCAAATTGAGCTTCTCATAAAAAGATAAATTCTTCCTTGAATCCGCTAACCGACTGTTGCTAACATTGACTGAGTCATGATGAAATTTTTTGAAATTTGCAGAACAACAACTATAATTTGTAGAAAACATACTGCTCCTACAATGGTATACCTTCAAAGGAAAATGAAATTGAGATTCACCTTGCCAACTGTCCTTATGGCAAATTTTTGCCGATTGATCCATGTACTTGTGTCGATTCCCAACCAAGTTTTCTTGCCATACCAATCTTCCATTCTGAAACCAGTAATGACCAATGCTGAAATTTGTACCCACTTTGCTTGCATGCTTTTCCCTTTTTTGGATTCTTGCACCACTTTGCTCCGACACTTTGTTATTTGAACCAATTGACACGAAAGGCACTTTCTGCAACATATTGTCATCTTGTTCCAAAGACGACCTGCTTTCAGACTGAAACATATTATCATTTACATCAGCAATAACATGAAAAGGATTATGTACAAAATATTTTTTCTTAACCATCAACAAAGTCAGATTTTGACTTGCATTGACAAGCCTTTTCAATTGCCCTGCATTCACTAAAGATGATTCTAGCTTCTTCCGATGTTCTCTCACAATAAACTACTTACCATCCTTGAAAAGATGATACTTGTTCTCATGGCGATGAAAGATCGCTTTTCTTTCATATAAGTATGGACTACCCAACACCACACCTGTAATTTCAAGAGGTACCACATCTATTTCAACCAAATCAACATAATGAGTTGTTATGGCGAAGCGCAACATGCACTTCCTTGAAACTTGTAAATTAACATCCTTGCAAATCCAACCAAGTGGATATGGCTTTGGATGTGGAATGGTTTCAAGTTTCAGCTTCTTGAATAAGTCCTCTGAGATGATATTTGTTTGAGACCCACTGTCAAATAGTGTGTCTATCTTTGTGTGTTTGGCTATTATCCTCACATGAAACAACTCTATCCTCCTCTCTTCATTTTGAGTTTCTATGTGACAGTTTAAAGTGCTAGAACTGAGATGTGTTTCCTTTACAATCTATTTCCCCTTTATGTTCTTTAGTACCATGGCTATGATTTTATTTTCATCTCCTGATTTAGACACTAAGTCTTGTTCAGCAGTTGCAACAAGTTTTCCCTTTTCTTTGGCCTTATCTTTGGTTTTAAATTTTTCTAGCTTCAGCTCCAGATGAAGTTTCCAGCAATGGTCTTCATCGTGGCTTGTTTTGGAACAGTTTTTACAAAATAACTTTCCTTTTTCTTTCCTAGAGTTTGCATTTCTTTTCCTCCCTTTGCCTTTAAATTCACTATCCATATTCCCACCAAAATATTGTTTCCCTCTAGCCTCTAAATGCGTAGCTTGTACACAAAATTCGTCTAGACTAGTAGGATTGAACATAATGATAGTATGTATAAGATAATTGTGTAAACCACCTATATATTTCAGCAATGTATCTTGACTATGCAAATCAATTCTTAACAACAGAGCCCTTCTTCTAAACTCTTGAGTGTAATCTTGAACACTTTGTCCTTTAAGTTGTCTAAAACTTTTCCAATTCATGATAGCCTTTTGTAAATGAGCTAATGGATAAAATTGCTGCTTAATTGTGGAAATAAATTCATTCCATGATAAAGTGATCTTGCCATGTTTTTTAATTTCAACCTTGGTCTTGGCTTCCCACCATACCAATGCTGCTCCTTCCATTCTCAAAGAGGCTAAATGAATCTTGGTGTAGTCGTCATGAAGGTTTTGTATCCTCAAATAAACTTCCAACTGTCTTATCCAATTGTCAAGTTTATCTGCATTGACCTCACCATTAAACATAGGCAACTCAAATTTAACATCAAGATTTAAAAATGGAATTTTACCAGTAGTTTTAGACTTGTGAGATTGATTCATTGAAGTAGAGGATGGTGACGTAGAGGAAAAGGATGAAGATGGAGATGGTGGATCACCATTTCCTCCATGTCCTTTCTTTGACTTATCATCAATTTTCTTTCCTCCTGAAGAACCCTCTTATTCTTTTTGGTGTCTATACCCTTCTCCAACAAGCTTATCATTCATTTCTTGGTAGAGTATCCTTACCATCTCTTTCATGTCTAGGAAATATTTTCGGAATATCCGTTCCTCTTCTTTGGGATCAATATCTTCAGGAGCTTCTCCTTCTCTTGAAGACATGCTTGAGGCTTCTTCAATGGCTCTTGGAGGTGGCTCTCTGGCCCTTCTTGGTTGTGGATTACTTTGTGAACTAACCAAGTGTCCTTCACCTCTCTTGAGCTTAAGCCTAGTAAGCATCAAAACTTGCAAACAATCAACTATATCTTTGCACAAAAAAAATGTAGTGTAAAACTCTAGCTCCTAAGGCTCAAATCCTGAGCTCTGATACCATCTGATATGAAAATGGGTATATTTGTAATTCTGTGCAAAGTATTCTCCATGTCTTGCAATTAAAACAAAGTGTTTTTGGTAACTGTTTCTGAGTTTATGTGTGAGGGAATGTTAATTAAAATTATTGTTTTACATTTTAAATAAAAAATACACAGTAGATAAACTACATCATAACATAACACAACAACATGATGAGGCAGTTCACCCCTCCTAGGCTACATCTGTTGGGTCTAAGGCTCCCAATGGGCATGTCCTTACTCTATTAAGTTGCTCAAATTGGTTATACAGTGATAAATATGCCTAAACAGGCAGAACCAGCTGTGAAATTGAATTCAGAAGATATAAATAAGCTAAAAATGGCTTTTGTTTCACCTCAAACAGTGAAGTATAGCCCAATATAGCTCCATTTCCCTGATGGCCCTAATGGCTCTCCAAGCTTCCCTGAAGCAAAAATGGCTATAGAACACCTCTATTCACTCTAAAACATGTCCCAAACACTCCATAATTCTCATAATACCAAAAATTGACCAACATTTTGTCCAAATTGGATCAATATTGAAGAAATTATGACAAAAACAAAGTTCTGCCCAATGTCCCCTTGAAAACCTCCACTAAATGTGGAGAAACTACAAATAGGCGCACTAAATATGGAGAAAACTCCGAAAATGTCGAAACCAGCACCAAAATTGGTGGTGATAATCATAGTTAAATTAAATGTGAAGTGGGGGCAATCACATGACCTCTCCGCCCAAACAGCGAGCGAAAACGCATTTCATAACCTTTTTTTTGAAACCATTGCATTAAATTTTAAAACTGCATGGCCACATATTATGGTTAGTTGATCCGTTACCCGCCGGTTTATAAGCCCTCAGGTCGTGGGCAGTTGGGTCTTATGGGGTCGGGCTAGCCCTTAATGTTTTCCACCGCATTGTAATTTAAACGATAAATACAAAGTCTCTGCCATGTATATTAAGAACTAAACATGTGGTGCATTGGTAAGCCCTTGTGCTAACGAGCGGGAGGTTTCCATTTCAAATCCCATGGACTCCATATATATTTTAGCCATGAAACCTAGGCCACGTGGCGGCCTTGGATTGGTCCAAAAATTTCAAAGTCAACCCACTGTCAAATACGAAGATGCCACTTGTCTGCTTCTGATTCGTCCAGATGGAATATTCCATGGAATATTCTAGGGAATATTCCAAGGAATATTCTCAAATTATTTTTTGGAATATTCTTTTTTAATATTTCCAAAGTCAAAAGTCAACTTTGGTCAACTAAATTTTTGAAGGATACTAAAAACTTCAAACTTGCATAACGTTCACATACAACGTCGGATTTGAGTCATGTTTGCGGCTCCAGAATCGCAGCGACGAGGCCTTTCCGGTCGTTTAGGTTGCAACCAATTCTGAGCAATTCCATTTTGAGCATTTTTTTAACTTTGGAAATGATCACCTCATCATCGATTGGGACAATGATTTTGGCATCAAAGATTTTTTGACCTCCTTCTCAATCAATGGCATGAGAAGTGGATTGATCCTCCTCAACTTCTACTTGAAAGGATTTTAATTTTCCTTTATGGGAATAGTATGTTGAATAATGGTAGGGTAATATTCTTTCAAATCAGCATAAGTCCAAGCAAACACATCTAAAAATCTCTTCATAATTTCAATATACTTAAACTTCATATCAGCTGAAAGAAACTTTGAAAGTTTAATCATTTTGGGCATAGCTACTGTACCAAGGTTACAGCTCTCAACTTCTTCATCATCAGCTTGTATCTTAGGTGATTTAAAAACATCATTCTGATTAAAAAAAATTTCAAGATGTATGAGTCCCTTTGGTATAGAATTTTTCTTTAGTTGCAAAACATCATATTTTCCTTTAGACTCAGCAAGCATATTTTGCTGATCTACTTGTATATTTTCAAATTCTTCTTTCAGCTCAATAAAGTTCTTTACTTGTTGATCATCCTCAAAAACTTGCCAATGAGTAACATTATCAGGGACAACTGGTCTATGGCGAATCTCAACCTCATATTTTTCTGTGGAATGCATAGGAATAATGAAAATACTTGCAGACACAGCAAGAGAATCAGCAATGGAGTTTTGTTCTCTAGTTTTGACCATGAATGAATAAGCTTGAAATTTTTCCAAAATTTCCAAAACTAAGTTCCTATATGCCCTCATCCTTATATCTTTTGTTTGATAAACACTTTCAACTTGTTTAATGACTAACTCTGAATCTCCAAAACAAAAATGTTTTGAGCATTCATTCTTTTCAAAACCTCTAGGCCCAAAATCAAGGATTCATACTCATCCATGTTATCCGTGCAATCAAAACTCAATTTATAGAAAAATAAATTAGTCTCATCACTTGCACTTGTGATCCAAATCCCTGCTTCTGCTCCTTCTCTACCTACTGATCCATCAAAATGCAATGACCACCACCCTTCCACCTCCTTATCACAAATTTTTTGATCTTCTGTTTGCTAATTTTTAGACTGTTGAATTTCAAAACTCTGATTTTTAGCTTTCCTTTCCTCTTCTGCTTCATTAGTAAACTCATTGAAAATAATAGCAGAACCAACTTCAGTATCAAGAGCATAAATGGAAAATTTTGGGGTTTGTCTTTACTACTCACCATGTAAGCCATTCTTGTCTCTCGATACAGTCTTCTTTGCTCACCAAAAATAGGAATGGTAGCATAAGTATGTGCCATCTGCATTGTACCTTTGATTTTCGCTTCCCGTGAACTTGACAATAACATACCAAAATTTGGTGGAATGTCTACTACCACGATGTCCATGACCACAGTTTTGGCAGGAATTTTTGTTAGACCAAAAATAACATCCTTGATTAAACCAATGCATTGAACTATTTTTGAATCAAAAGAAAACAAGCCTTTATATGGCCTAGTTATTTCTAACCCCATTCTTTCCATGATTACTTTGGGCATAATATTGTGAGATGCCCCTAAATCCAAAATAGCATTATGCAATGTCATGTCGTGAACACTAATGCTCACATAAAAAGGAGGCACCTCCTCATTTTTTTCATCTTCTAGTCTTGGACCCAAGTATATGGTTGGATGATATTCTAATACATTCAAGATATCAACAGCTCCTGGTTGTGAATTCAACATTTTGACAATCCTGCTTCTATATTCATTTACCTTGAGAATCTCAGCAAAAGGGACTGATATTTTAATCTTAGAAATTTCATTCTCAAGGCTGAAAACAGAAACAGATTTTTCAGCTTCTTTGATAGGAGGAACAACTGGTTTATCTTTCTTACCTTTAGCAACCTTAGGTGCATCTTTCCTACCATCAGCAACCTTAGGAGCATCTTTCTTAGGCTGTGTTTTGTTTGCAATGATAGGCACATTTCTATTTCTGATATTGTATTGTTTTTGCATCTCAAAAATAGCATGTTGATACCCCTTTAGATAATCTGAGGTTTCCTCTCCATGATTACTTTGGTCTGATTGATCATGTTCTTCTTTTGTCAAGAAAATTTCAGACATTTCCTCATCAAAACAATGAATAGACTCTTCAGGAATTCCAGGATCATCTTCTTCATCAACCAAGTTATGTTGGAAAGGAGGTCTCACTGGAGGATTAGGCTGTTGATTTATGTTTTCCCTTAGCCTTTGTTGATTCTGAGGTCTCCTAAACTGAGGGTTTCTAAATTGAGGTTCAGGTGTGCGGGAGGAACAGAGATATTCCCAAGGGCCAACCTATCCATCAAATTTTCCATTATTTTCATCATTGAATCCAACTTATCCTGAGAGGTAGAGGAAGAAGGCTTCTCTTCTTCTTTCAACTTAGTCTTGCCCATTTTTTACTTTTTAGCTGCTATCAAATTTACCTCCACCTTCACTGTATCATTTTTCATTTCAACAAGTGAAGGGGATTCTATTTCTCTCAGAAATATAGAAAACTCATAATCAAAAGCTTCAGCATATCTCATCTGAGCTAAGGCTTTTGGTGGTTTCAAATGGGAAGGGATAGAGTCATACACCTTGTTAAACCTTTTTGAAAAGTTTTGAACAGATTCATTAGCAACTCTCTTCAGAGTGCTATACTCGGTAAGGGCTTGTACTAGATTAGTTATATTTCCCCATTTTCTCAGGAAAGTATCTTCAAACTCATTCCAATTATGAATTCTTCCAGGAGTAAGGGTTTTATAACACTTCCTAACTTCACCAGTAAAACTTTGAGCAAACAACCTCAACTTAACATCTTCATCATCAACCTCCTCCCTGTCTATAAAATCATTAAATTGGTCCACATGTTCTTCTGTTGTAATGTCCTCATCACTTCCCCAAGTTTTGATTCTAGCAGAATATTTGCTAGGAAGGTCATGTAAGATAGCTGGAATAAAAAGAGGGGCATATATAGTAGGTGCAGCAGGTGGAGGAGGTACATTTCCAGCCATGGTTAAAGGGACTGTAGTAGCTTTAGGGATGGTAGAAATAGAGGATGAAAAACTGCTATGAGGAGGATTGTTTGGTCCTTGTGGTTCACTAATAATTGAGCTCCAATTTCGAAGAGGTAAACCAGCTTTACTTTTGAACAATACTTCAAAAGGGTCAAGCTCTTTGAATTTATATAAATACTCTTTTTCCAAAAACAACTCAGAAGTAACAGCTTCCCAAAACTCTTCTTTTTATTCCTGTGTTACTAGAGCCGAGGTATCAATACCTCTCTTATGCAAGTCTAAGATAATTTCAATTAGCTCTTTTTCACTTTCTGATCTAAACAAAAACTCTTGAATTTTATCATCAACTCTTTTATCTTCAATACTTCTTAAAATTTCAGAGGACAAGGATTTCGAATGTTATGGAGTACCTGATATTTCAAAAATGCCTTTACTGCCTCTGGAAATGGTGTTTGGCTTGTCCACAATGGTAGGTGGATCTGGGTTAGGATTACTCCTCATGTATATCCTTCTCGAAGCTGCCTTTAATCATATAAATTTTGAATGGAGTCACCAAGGTAGATGCAGCCTCGAAAAGCTTCCTGAGCTCCTGCTACCTTCAAAAGTTCAGCTTCAAAATTTCGGGAAAATATAATCTTCAGGCTCTCGGAAGATGCACCAAAATGTTATCACAAAATTATACCTGATAGGCTTCTTATCAAATCAATCTCATGTAACTGTTTCAAACCAATCTTTTGATTGAGACTTATCCTCCTCAACCTGAGAGGGCTCTCTCAAGGGTTAATGATTTTTGATAGAAATATAGATGGCTAAATATATGTGGGGTAATAAGCAGATAAATGATAGATATTGGTTGAAAATCACATTAGAAAGTGCACATTGGGTTTATGGAGTCAAAATAGCTTCAAAAAAACCACACAATATACTTAGCGTGGAAGTCAAGGCATATCAGAGTTCTAGTCAAGAGATACACATGTGAAACAGTAAAAAATAGAGTCAGTTTGTCTATATAGGATGTTAGAGCATCAAATATTAATTCTGAGTAACATAAACAAACACCACTGCCATGGGATAGTAATAAGATGCAATTAGAACAAGAACATACTAGAACTCTTTATGAATCTCAAGTTGGCTAAGTAGAAAACTCTATATTAAGTTGAAAACCAATCACTTACAATAAACACAGCCTCTAGCTAAAAATGTCCAACCCATGCATCTTTGACTTCTTGATATTTTATAGATCATTTACAACATAAGATAACCTTATATACAGCTAGATACATCGAACTCCTGACTCTTGACACCTTACCTAACCATATGACATGGTATTCATTACAAAAAGACAACTGCTAATATAATAAACAGTCCTATTACAAATAGGATTCAAACTCCTTATCTCTACTCATAAAAACCTTATATAAACTAAATTACATTATTTTCCAAGTTTATTCACATATGGTCGAATCCAAATGATAAGCTTCAAAACTTTATGACCATAATGCTGATCTCCATTAAACTAGGAAACTGTCCCTTGTTTTCTAGGCATAGGATCCTTTGTATTTTTTAGACACTCTGACTATCATGAACTCATCTAATCGAGGTTATTTTCTGTTAGAAACTAAAATAACACCTTCCCAAAATCCTCCCTAAGTCCAAGCTGTCCAAAACCATCATCAAACTGTTCAAAATGAGCTGAAATAAAATGTGCTATGGAAACAACACAGTTTCGTAGCGCTTTTCGTAGCGCAGCTCCTTTAACCTTTTTTCTCCAAAATTTTGATTTCTTTCCTCTAGGATTATCTTCAATAACATTTATTACATCCTCCCCAACAATTTCAGGTCATAATTCACACTTTTTCCCTTCAAAAATTTATGAGAAAGAGTGAAAAAAGCTGCTACAATAGTTTCGTAGCGCTTTTCACTCTTTTTACACTGATTGCGCGATGAAACTGCTAAGTGAGCAGCTTTGTCAAAAAAAATTCAAAATGAAAACCATAAATGTGCCAAAACTCAAAATAACACTGGTTTCATCAAATCAAAAAGTCATATGAACTGAAAAACACAGTTTTCATGAGGTTCCTTAAGTTAATTTTCACTTGATTTAGTTTTTGACTTTTTAATGATTGTCATTCTGCACCTTAGTTCTTTAACTCATCTTGAGTCAATTTTATCTGCTGCTCCAAGTCCTCCACTTGATCTATAAGTCTTCTATTACCGGATCTCAAGTGAGTATTGATTACTCTGACAAATTTAGCTTCCTTGATGGCTGGAACTATCCATGTGAAAAATTGTTTTGCACTGCTTGGGGTTTCAGACCTAGAACCAGTTTGACCTTCCCACAGTGCCTTCGTTCTTTTGAATTATTCTTTTTCAATACTAAGCTTCCTAGCCCTATTTCTCATCATAGAAATTTCTTGGTTTTCTAACCTCAATTTCTCCTCAAGATGTTGACACTCTATCATTTCTTCTTTTCCCTTCATTGTTCTGATGGCTGCATGTTCTACTATTGGAAATGAGAGATCAACCACTTTTTCACGGGCTTTATCTATTTCAATAGGTTCTTAGACTTCCTTGCTACCTTCCTTGAGTTTCTTAGCATGCCTATTTAAAGGTTTCCTTTCTTGAATGATAAATGTTTCATTTTCACCCTCAAACTCAAGCTTCTTTGCAGACTTAACCTTTTTCTGTTTGTGTTCATCTACTCCAATGAAGTCAGCTTGCACAATGGGTGTCTCTTCTATGTCAATAGCCTGCGGGATGTCATATAAATTTACCTTAATGACTGGGCTATCCTTTGAAAATGAAACAATTGTCTTTCCTTTTGATGCCACTGCTTAGCTTCTTGTCACTCTTTTGATTTCCTGCTTGCTGACATCCTTTTTTTGTTTTTCCTCTTTGACACTCTTTGACCTCTGTTTTGCAGGTGATGGAATTTTTGAAATAAGCACTTGTGTCTGCTCTATCCTTTTCTCAACTTTTTTCCTTGGTTTCACTTTTGCAAATTCCTTTGGTTTTTCAACCACAGGCTGACTAGACTCTGCTATTGGTGGTGAAGGAGTTCCTTTAGTTTTAGGGTTTCTAGCTGGGGTTAGGGTTTCCAGCTCAAAACCATTCATAAACAAAAAGGATGACCAATCCATTCCTATCTTCTGAAGCTCATTCAAAATCAACAACTTCATCAAACCATGATGAAACAAAGATGTTTCCAACCTTCAGATTTGGCTTGTACTTTTTCAGCCATTTTAGCAAGACTCCTATGCAGGTAAAAGGGAAAATCAAGTGAAATTTTACCTGTGAAATGCAGAAATAGCTTGAAATGATATGTGTAGACCTTATGATACCTGCCTTCACATGTAAAATATCTCTGGATGTTGAGCAGCAGCTTTGCATAAATGTCTTTGATGCAGCCTCTAGGGATTGCATTATTGAGGTCCATATCTGCATACTCATATTTCATGAATTCCTTGCATGGATCCATATCAAAATTGAAACCTTTGAACCAATTTATTGTCACCTTGGTATTTTTTTCATAGTAGCAATAATTTCTGGTGTAATTGGCACATTTAGCATTCCAAACTTGGTAGTTGTTCCATTGAAGTGCAAGGAAAATTCTTTACACCTGTGTGTGGCAACCTTGGAGCTTTCCACAAAACTGAAGACAACCTACTCTGATGAATGCCTCCATCATTGTTGGGACTTCAACAATGGCCTTCATATTTTCAGACTCATATCTTGAGCAATGTCCCCCTCTGTGAACTTTATTTTCCTATGCCATGCTTCTCAGAAAAGGCTTGTCAACTTCACTTGGATATATGAAATAGCCTCTCTTGATTAGGATATATCTGCCTCGCTTGATTATATGAAACAACCTCACTTGATTAGGATGAAGATAACCTTTGTATGGAACAGCCACAGGTTTGGCTTGACCACTTCAGAGCCCAGACACTCATATGGAGGAAAATGAAATGAGAATGACTAGATTAGGCAAAATTTTGAGTTTGAAATTTCATCTCATAACTGAATGATGCCTCATTCATTCCATATCATGACAATGATGACTGTAAGATGGGTAAGTACATTGAATCTCATCACTAATTGACTCATCATACCACTAACCTATCATTCCCCAACAGAGTCTTACAAATTTTAGCTCGAATGACAAGACAGTTAAGAAACTGTGCTTTCGTAGCATTGGCAATGTATTTTTCCCAGTTTGCGCTACGAAACTATTAGCACTTTCATAGGGAAAATCAACTTTTTTGAACTAGCGGCGCTACGAAAACGTGGATTCTTGGCTAATTGCATAGTTTTGACCCAAAACCTTATGGAATGACTCCTAAATGGAAAATATGGATATTTGACAATGAATGAACCTTTAAAAGACTTTATTTGAACTTAATGATGACCTTTGAACTTGTAAAAATCTAACCTACCAAATCCTAAAATTACTTCTAAACCTATTTTGAAATCATGATAAAAAACAGAGTTGACACAATAATGTTTTAAAAAATTTTGGGCGATAACACTATCCAAGCTGAACTACCCTCATTCGCGTTAGAATATTCTTCGTCCTCATCTCAGAAAGCTGAAGTTTATGGCCCTGGATCTATAGCTCGAGTACCTGAATATCCCCTAGAAAACTCAGATTTAGCCAGTTCTCAGATAAAAGATGAAGCCGAATCAGTAAATACCTCTTTGCCTCTTTTGTGTCCCACCCCAAAGGCCGAGGAAGTCAAAGAAGTTACCATACTCCATAACTCATCTCAGTTAAATATATAAATTCCCTCTCAACATATACCTATTGTAATCCACTAGAATCCACCAATACTACCCCTCATGGTTGTGTCGGTTTCCTCAACGAATATGCCCCATTGGCCTTGCCTCAAGTTTTAAATGATATGCCTAAGGACTACCTAAATCTCTTGCCTCTGTTCACCGGGGAAAACAGTACTTCTGCCTAGACGCATATTGAGGAATTCTATTCTTTCATTGAAAATTTCAATGTGG
The DNA here is from genome assembly GCA_034641835.2 of Pinus albicaulis. Lineage (NCBI taxonomy): Eukaryota > Viridiplantae > Streptophyta > Pinopsida > Pinales > Pinaceae > Pinus > Pinus albicaulis. Next base: position 722,688,013 of record CM076573.1, read on the forward strand.
AACACCTGGATGTGGTGTTGAGGCTTTTCTTCCAGTCTTTGGATGGAGAAGCTCGAAAGTGGTTTAAATCTCTTGCTAACAATGCGGTCACCACTTGGGAGGAAATGGAAAATTATTTTACTCAAAAATAGGGAGAAAATAGGGATCACGGTTACATCCTCACAGAGTTCAATACCCTGAAGAAGAAACACAATGAAGATGTAATGGAATTTATAAAAATATTCAATAAGCTTTACAATAATCTACCGACTGAAATTAAGCCTCCTCAAGCAGCGACCAAAGTGGTTTTTGCTAGAGAATTTGAATACAAGTTTGGATTCACCTTGAGAGAAAGAAAATATGCATCCCTAGATCATATCCAGACTGATGCTCTAGAGGTAGAAGTGAGCTTTGCTTCTACGGGAAAATCCAAAGGAAGAACAGAGCATGAGACTAGGAGAAGGGGTAAGGAGGAGGCTTCTTCCTCTAATCAAGAAAGAGAAGCATCATAGTATAATATCTAAGAGATAAACAAGATGATAAAAAATCTCTTTAACAAGCTAGTGAATCTTGAGTTGGAGGCTAATAATTCCTCTCCTCGACCCAACCAGATGGCCCCTAATCGAGGTTTCTATCCACAGTACTGGAAACCACCTCTACAAATATTATATTAGGATAGAAAGGAGCAGCAAGATCACATCCAACCTCCTCTATATTTAGAAGGGAAAGTGGAAGGAAAAGCTGAGGAAGCTCACAATTTCCAGGAAGATCAATTCATTTCTTATTCAAAATATGAAGAGGGGGATATTACTCTGCAGAAGGAGCTAGAAGAGAAATAAGTTTCTCCAGAAGCTCAAGATATTAATGATTACTGCAGGAAATTTGTGGACTTTATGCAAGCGCAACTCCATAAGAAGTATGACCTCAGATCCTCTAAAAAGAGGACCTGAGTACAAGAGCGAGATGAAGAATCCACACCAAAAGGGAATACACCTCCAAATTCTGTCAGCAAGGGGAAAACCCCCATAGAAGAGCCTGTGCACAGTAAATCCAATGCCTCTTCCTCCACAAAGCCAGTTCTCTAATGGAACTCTTAAATCAGCCTTCGTATATAGCTCAAGTATCTCAATTCATGCTCCCCCATGGTTTAGGCCCTCTCCCTGACAGTCTCAATCTCTAGGAAGAAATACCCATGGTAGTCTTTGGCCCTAATGTAGAAGAGTTGGACTCAGAAACCCCCCCATTCCATGTGTCTCTGGTCATTCATAACTTGCTTCTGCAAAAATGCATGCTAGATTTTGGGGCTTCACACAACCTACTATCACTATCTGTCATGGAGAAATTGGGGCTGAAAATTACCCGACCATATAAAGATCTGTATTCATTTGAATCCAAGCGGGCAAAGTTCCTAAGCATGATAAAAGATCTGGTGGTAAATCTGGCCCAAATCCCAGCTAAGAGCTGGTGATGGATATCGTGGTAGCTGATATCCCAGCCTGATTCGGGATGTTGTTCTCTAGATATTGGGGATCAAATATTGGCGGGTCAATTAAGTTGGATCTCAACTACGCTACTATTCCAGTATTTAGAGGAGAAGAAAGGAGGATATACCATGAATCCAGGTTCGTGAAGATGGTTGCCAAAGTTGATGGCTCTACGAAATCCCCAGTATATGGTAAGGAAGGTGAATTTTCTTGTCTCATATTTGAAGAGGATGAATATCTCCTATAGGAAGCTAAATTCCACCCTCTAAAACAAAAAGATCCCATGAGTAAAAACGAAGGAAATATCTGGACCCTGCATTTTGATAGGGCCAATTCGTGAGAAGGGAATGGAGCTGGGGTGCTCTTGATCTCACCTGAAGGGTGTTTGTTCCCTCTCTCTTTCAAGCTAGAGTACAAAGCCACAAACAATTTGGCCGAATATGAAGCCCTGCTACTAGGACTACAGACAACACAGAATATGAATATCCAGAACCTGACAATTTTCGGGGACTCAGAACTAGTATTAAGACAAGTTAGAAATTAGTGCCAACCTAAACATCCATGGCTCAGAGCTTATAGAAATGAGGTATGGGACCTAATGAAAAAAAATTCCTAGCTTTCAACATACAGTTCATGCCAAGTGATAAGAATCGGATCGCTGACTCGCTCACTGTTGGAGCCAGCAATTTCCGCCCACCATAGAATCCTCTGCTCAGGTATGAGGTTGAGGTGCGATATCACCCTTCCATCCCAGATAATGTGAAGCACTGGCAGGTCTTTGAGGATGAAGAACAAGTTAAGCACTTCATGGAGATGGTTGGTGAATTCTCCAATTTGATGATTGATGCAGTGGATGAAGAGCCCTATGGTCAGCCACAGGCCAAATGGGAGGAGACATTGTCCGAACATCGCGTATTGCAACTAAAAGGGAACGTCATTCCCAGAGGCCTCGTGCCCTTGGAAAGGTTGTTTGATAAAAATTGTATCCCGATCAACCCCAGAAAGATGACACAGGATGAGCAGGAAAATTATATAAATATCGGGATGGAGGAAGACCCAAAGGTGGTAAAGTTGTCCATGGGAGTTCCTGAGGAATATCAAGACAAATATATATGATTGTTCCAAGCATATAAATATTTATTCTCCTGGTCATACCAGGATTTGAATACTTTTGACATTGATTTCATACAGCACAAAATACCTCTCAAAGGAGATGCCAAGCCTCATAAGCAGAAACTGAGGCAGATCAATCCATTGTTGCTCCCAACAATCGAGAAAGAGATCAAAAATTTGATGCGAGCTAAAATCATTTTCCCCTGAGATATTTGGAGTGGGTGGCCAATTTGGTCTCAATGAGGAAGAAGAATGGAGAAATAATATTGTGCATGGAATTTCGAAATCTCAACAGGTCTTCACTCAAAGGCAATTACCCTCTCCCGAAGATGGACCATATTTTGCAAAAGGTAGTGGGATCCTTCCAAATGTCTATGATGGATGGCTTCTCTAGATATAATTAGGTGGCATTCCTCCCCGAATATCAGAAGAAAACAACATTCACCACACCATGGGGGACCTTCATGCATGACCGGATGTCATTCGGTCTAATCAATGTTGGTGGCACCTTCCAACGTGCAATGGATATTTCTTTTGTAGGAGAGTAAGATAATTTCGTAGTGATTTATCTAGATGATATCACTATATTATCAAAGAGTGATGTTGAGCATATTGAACATCTTCGCCAGACCTTCGAGAAGTGCCACAGGTACAATCTGTCGTTGAACCCCCAAAAGTCCATGTTCGCTCTAGAGGAAGGGAAGCTGCTGGGGCACATAGTAACTAAGGAGCGAGTGAAAATTGACCTAAAAATGGTAGAAGTGATCAATGGAATTTCCCTCCCGCAGAATAAAAAGGAGATCTAGGTATTTTGGGGAGAATAAATTTCCTGAGAAGGTTCATTCCCAGTTATGCTGAGATTGTCTGACATATTACTAAGATGCTCAAGAAAAATAACAAAGTAAAGTGGACCCCCCAATCAAGGGCCACTTTCGATAGAATCAAACAACCTTTTGATGAAGTTCCAGTACTGGCAGGCCCTGATTATAGCAAGCCTTTCATGATATTTTATTTCGCCTCCCCTCAAACAATAGCTGCAGTAATGGTACAGAAGAACGAAGACGGGCACAAATAGCCTATTGCATTTTTCAGTCAGGTCCTGTGGGATGCAGAATTAAAGTATAATATCCTGGAAAAGTAGGCTTATGCCCTAATAAAATTGTTAAAGGCTTTTCGTATATATGTCTCGAATTCGACCATACACTACTACATTTGGCGGAAATTCCGACACTTGGTTCCGATGCTTTTGACCAAATGTCAGAAATTTCCCCAAATTTTTTCCATCCCACCCGAAATCGTCACTATACCGACGTTTATAGAAAAGTGTCGCAATACCGACACTTAGACAAAGTGTCGCAATTGCGAAGTTTGGAGGAAGACGTTGCAATTGTGACACTATGGCCCAAAGCGTCGCTATTGCGACGGCTGCCTCCAAACATCGCAAGTACGACACAACGTCTAAGTGTCGCAATTGCGACGTTTGGAGGCAGCCGTCCCAGTAGCGACGCTTTTTCTGCCATCGGTATAACAACACTTATATGTGCGCTACATAAAAATATGAAACTTATATGCGCACTACATAAAAATATGAAACTTATATGCGCGCTACATAAAAATATGAAACTTATATGTGCGCTACATAAAAATACAAAACTTATAGGCGCGCTACATAAAAATGTTTTTATTGTTTCATATCCGTCACAATAGCTACATTAACGTCTGATATCACGTGCACATTCACCCTCCGCCCTTGCAGAACAACATTCACCCTCAGCTCTTGCAGAACAACATTTTTCCTCAGCATTCGCCCTCAGCGTTCGCCCTCAACTCTTGCAAAATGGTAAGTTCTTACTGCAGGCCCTTCCTCCTATAGTAGGGTTGACTCTATTTGGGTTTTTTTGGTCAATTCCATTGGATTGTGTTAGGCTGTAGGGTTCTCTCTAGATGTCAAGAATCAAGATTCAATACCCTCTATTATCTTCGTCACCCAATAAAAGATTTAAAATTTTCCCAAAGAAATGCTTATTAATTTGGCAGCCATTGTTTCTCCCTGCTTTAAAAACCCTACATTTAAATGAAAAAAAGCATTGCATTTCAACTACAAAAATCTATTAGTGTTCAAATGTACATGTGTGCTACATTAACGTCTGATATCACGCACGCATTCGCCCTCCGCTCTTGCAGAACAGCATTCGCCCTAAGCTCTTGCAGAACAGCATTCGCCCTGCATTCACCCTCAGCTCTTGTAGAACAGTATTCGCCCTCAGCTCTTGCAAAATGGTAAGTTCTTACTGCAGGCCCTTCCTCCTATAGTAGGGTTGACTCTATTTGGGTTTTTTTGGTCAATTCCATTGGATTGTGTTAGGCTATAGGGTTCTCTCTAGATGTCAAGAATCAAGATTAAATACCCTCTATTATCTTCATCACCCAATATAAGATTTAAATTTTTCCCAAAGAAACGCTTATTAATTTGGCAGCCATTATTTCTCCCTGCTTTAAAAACCCTACATTTAAATGAAAACAAGCATTGCATTTCAACTACAAAAATCTATTAGTGTTCAAATGTACATGTGTGCATCACTTGTGTAGGGTATTCCTTTTCCACTTTCACATTATCCAAGAATTGTGCAGTATAGTTCATATTTTTTGTGATTTAGATTATTCTGAAAAAGGAAAGGTAAATTATTTCCCATGGAAAAATAAGGTTTTCCCTTTTTATAGGTTGTTTGGACTTACGTGGAAAAATTTATGGTATGCCTTTCATATTATGTAGTTTAAATTTGAATTAACAGATTATTCTACATGAAAATATAATTACCTATGTGATGTCCTTCATCACTAATTAAAATTATAGGGTTTCAATTTCCTAAACTCTAACTCATCTGATGCTAAATTCTAGGTTCTCATTGGTGGATCACTCTTCCATTGATTTCCTTTCCCTCTGGATCTTGTCATACTTTAAAAGTCATCAATGATATATATATTATTTCAGGTATCCCAAAAGGCTTTATAGTAGAACATATTGTGAAGTTTTTTTGACACTTGAGGATTCTTTTTAGAACTGCAACGCGGTCTATGCTATCGAGTTATATACTAAGCAACTTGTCCTTAATAACCACACTATGAGGTAGGTTCAACCAGTTTGAACTTGTTGGGACATAGCATATGAAGTTGTGTGATGACTCCATATCACAGGTCTATTATGGTGACAAAAGTGAAGACACGTAATGATAGTTATTATGTTAACATTACTAGAAACATTTTCGAAATTATCCATGCTATCAAGATGTCAAAATTCCAGGAATTAGGTGTCAATACTCGTAGCTAATAGATAATAATAATAATATAAAAAAATCACAACTTTATTCTTGAAATATGATTTTTACACATTGGTAACATAGTTCATGAGTTACTATCACCCAAAGACTGCAAAACAAACCTAAAATATAAATTAAACCAACATGAGAATCCAACTAAGGGTTTCTCGACAAAATCATGCCATAACCTGGCATTTTGAAACCCAAATTTGAATCCATCATAAGTAATACAATGCAAACTCAGATGGATTTTCAATGCATGTTTGCATGCTACACTTATTCTCTGTCTAGAGATCATTTTTTAAATGGAACCATTAGTCAAGCCCACAGTCCTTTTTATGTGAAAAATTTCAGCTCTATTTGAGCTCTTTTTTGCTCCACCACCTCCATAAACATATGCAAACATATATCATGATATTGGAATTCCATTACATATGTATGTGCCAATGTTCCATAATCATGCCCCATCATCAATTTAAGAAATTTCCATTGAATATCAAATTATGGAGGGGGGGAACTTTTGGCTGCAACATTTGGCTCAAAATCAGGGACCATCTCTGTATGAGGTGAATAAGAACTATAGATATTTGAAGAAGTATATTAGTGCCTTTTCCTCTAGCCATGGAGTCATATACAGTCATCCATCACAAAAATTTGTCTTTGTTCATTCTCACCTTGAAAGTTGCAAAAATTCATGCCCTAATTGAAACGACACTAAATTTGAAAGATATAATAAAAATGTAAGCTAGAAGTGCCCTATTAATACAAAGGGAAAACCTTCCTACCTACCCTAACTGAGATAAATTTTGATTGAATAGGAAACATGATATTGCCAATGGAGTTGATCCAAAAACTTGTTAAATGTATGGGACTAAATCATGCATTTGATTTCTAGGGAAACATGCGCATGAAGAGAAAAAGTGCAGAATTAATGGAAAATCCATACATGCCACTTATGAAAACTACACCGAAAGGTCAAAAAATACTTAAGGCCTTAACTTAATTTGAATCCAAAAATGACAAAAAAGGATTAGTGAAAACACGAGAGTGGTGTAGGTGAACAACATAAATAAAAAGTGAAGATACCTTTCCCTAAGATGCCTTTGTCACCGTTGTATGAAAACATGTTTTCCTTTCCCTTTATACATGCAAGTGAATGCATTATAGGTATGATGTTTTCCCAGAATAGGAGAAGCCTACTTAAATATATCATTCGTGGAGTGAATGTTTCCTTGACTTAGAACCTCATAGAAACTTATCACTGAATTTGATGTTGGGATGGGATTGTAAAGATAACAACCTCTTCATGCCTACAAACTAGATTCCTTCCTGGAGCTAGGACACAGAGTATTGAATCAAAGTTGTAGTTTCTAACTTCTTGTATTGGTTCATCAATCTTGAAATTTAGACATTGCATGTCTTCATTGCTTCATGTTTGAATAATTTGCATCATATCGTACAATAGGAAATTAGGAATTATGATTATTATTACTTTATGGATATGTTAAGTTACTTTTAAGTTTGCATGGCTTAGTGTGAAATTATTCTAGTGTGCCCCTAGGCCCAGGTGAAGGAATACCAAGGACTGAGAACCCTAGTTTTTAAATGGTATTGTTTCTTATACCCAAAAACCCCTCAACATCACTTCTTATTAGTTCTTAACAATAGTGTTGTAAACAATTTGAGAATTGATATAGCAAAATCTTTCACTTCTCAAGATAAAGTCCTAAAGCTAAAGTGTGATACCATGTGTAATTCAATAGCCCCATTGTCACCTCACCAACCTCTTTTCACTTTAGGCTAGCTCTCCTCCAACTCAAGGGGGGTTCTCCCTAGTAGATGTTAGGGATCTAATGGCCCAACCAAACCAACTCAAGAGCCCCCTAACTCTCTATGTTTACTACTATCAATCAAAATATTGAAAAATAGGGTCAGACATGCATCCTGAAGATAAAATTGCCAGGGTATTTTTGGGTAATTTCAAAGGGAAAGTCCCCAAACACATATAATCAAGAAATTATAACGTGATTTCAAACATTAAATATCAACAAAATCATTTAAAGGATATTGAAAGGAAAAAGGTGATGGAAGATAGAAAGTGCCTTACTTAAATGCTTTAAGGTTTTTTCAATAGTTGCTCCAAAAGCTTCACTTCAAGGCCCTTCAAGATCATCTCCAACAATGCTATACCATCAGCTTCAACAATGTTGCTCCAAAAATGTCCTCAAGGTCTTCACAACACGTTTACTAGAAGTTTCTCCACCAATATATTCAATAAGGTCTTCATTGTCAAATCATCTCTTGTTTGGGTGCCTTAATGTGCAATGACATGTTTCCAGGACTGAATTCAATGCAAGGCATATTTGAAACTCTAACTCTGTCTTCCGGTGTCTTATTAGAAATTATTTCACTTTTCATTTTGTGTTTTCAAGTTAGATATTGTTTTCAAGTTTTTACATTTATAATTTTATTGCAATGTGGCAGACTGATCAGAGCAGTGCAGGAACAACCCCGAGACGGGATGATCGCGGAAAGAGGCCAGCGGAAGAACATGTAAAGTGCTAGCATTGCTCTATCTTCAGGTATTTTAGTTATTTAAATAATTGAAATAATATTAATTTTTTTCAAATATGCAGACACCTAGCCATGGTACGCCTAATGATTTCCTATTTGAGGAAGAGCTTTCTTCATCCCTATCTCCAGTGTTCTTGTTGCAAAAAAAGGCACAAGATGCAAGGTCGGAATTTAATACTTTGATAGACGTGCCTCAAACACCTGAAACAGAAGAGAGGATAAAACATCTTATGAGCCAGCTAGAAAGATATCAGGTAATAATAAAAAGTCAAAAGGATATTTTTTTGTTCTGCATGAGATGAATTGTGATAGTTTGATTTTTAATTTTTACATTGACTAAACTAACAAAAAGTTCTTTTGTATGTAGCATTTTCTGGCACTTGTTGAATCCGGTGTTGGTGGTAGTGGGACACAAGGGCAAGAGATTGCCCAAAAACCCTCTCGTACACCTTCTACTCCTTTAGGTGCCAACCAAGAAACAAACCCTGCCCAAGCAGACACCCAGCCAACCGCTGAACGTGTTCGCAATGATGAGGCCGATATGGCCAACTACATTATTGCATTTCCTGGAGCTACACGTGTCAGCTCCACAGGGACCATTAATGGCACGTTGTTGGTGAACAATGAAGGTGTCCCTATAAAGCATGTACAACTCCCAGGTAAATTTTAATATTTTAACCATTTCATGTACTTTATCTAAAACATATTTATCATGATTTTTATTTTTAAATTAATGATAATATCTTCTTTTTCTTTTGGTTTTATTCTGTGTAGGAAACAATGAGTTCTACAGGATTCTGGAGAGCCATGCGTTGGTAATTTTTGGCCCAACCATATGTATAGGGTGGAATTCCCAGAATTCCAACCTGAAAAAATAACTTCTAGATTATCTAGAAGCCCTTTTTGGGGTCGGCACATTTGACAGAACAGTGGTGGCTTGGGTAGCCGACAAATATTTGAAATATACCAGGGACACATATAAGACGTAATTGAAATTTAACCCTAGATATGAGCATCCTCTCGCAGTTCCAGAGAGTGAGTGGAGAGCACTCATCCATGACAGAAAAGATAAAAGGGCAAAGAAAGAAGGAAAAATGCCAACTGGACCCGCAAGGTAAATTACAACTTTAATTCAATAGATTTAATTTTCTCTATGTCTAAAATAAAAGTGTACTACATCATATCTGACTTCAATTTTTTTGATGCTAGGTTGCCTGACACCTCAAAGGCAACCAAAGCTAGGATTGAGAAAAAGGGCCATCACAAGCTAGGCCAGGGCGGCTACTTGAAATTAGCTGCAAGAATTGTAATTAAGTAGATAAACATCTTATAATTAATTGTATCGCCTTCCAACGTTTTTGTAATCCTATCAAATATGATTAAAAATACACAATCATATGTAATGTAGGGTGATGACTTCGGAACAGAAACTACAAAGGAAGATAAAAATATCGCTTTCCATTTCGGCTATCAAGCTATAGTTGAACGTCGCAGAAGCTTGGGGCAGGTCCCAAGATCCAGGATGCCTGATAAGGTAAAACATTAACCTTTCAATATGTTTTTTTTCGTCCATAAATTTAATGTCTAACAATTTTTTTTAAATCAGGGGAGCAGCACTACCAATGAGGCAAATAACCCAGTTTTAGAGCCAGATGTAGATGATCCTCACGTGCAACCTGATCATTGTAGTGGGGACCAGGCCGACAATGCTACTATCAGTGAGGGCCGTGGCGGTAATTAATTTCCACTTATAATTTTTTCTAATTATACCTTGATGGTTGTCCTTATAACATTTTTTTTTTAAATGACAGAGAATGTTTCCCTTGAGGATCTTACCACCAGAGAGGAAGACAAGGCAACAGTCACAACGGCGACAACTGGTGCACCAGGTAAATAATCTAATTGCAATTTTTTTTATTAATATTACAAAACTAGTTCAATGATATTTAAAAACTGACAATTAAAATTTAATATTATCTGTTTTTGTAGGTGATGCCCCGTCACTGGATGAGACCAGACATCGTGACTACGTAACTAGGTCAGCGGCGACAACTAGTGCACCAGGTAAATAATCTCATTGCAATTTTTTTTATTAATATTACCAAAATAGTTCAATGATATTTAAAAACTGACAATTAAAATTTAATATTATTTGTTTTTGTAGGTGATGCCCCGTCACTGGATGAGACCAGACATCGTGACTACGCAACTAGGTCAGCGACGATAACTGGTGCACCAGGTAAATAATCTCATTGCAATTTTTTTTATTAATATTACCGAACTAGTTCAATGATATTTAAAAACTGGCAATTAAAATTTAATATTATTTGTTTTTGTAGGTGATGCCCCATCACTGGATGAGACCAGACATCGTGACTACGCAACTAGGTCAGCAGTGCGGGTCGAAAGGCACGAAACAGGAGCAGAGCATGATGATATTGATGATGTAATTAGGAGCTTTATAAATAGGAAGAAGAAAAAGAAAATCTGATAATGTAAAATATTGTATTATTATAAGACAAACGTTACCATACTTGGAACATTTTTTGTGTTATATAAAAAACTCATTTATCATACTATTTTTATGTCAAGCATTAATTACAATGTTTCCTTGCGTACTTTTTGTTAAATTGTTTTTTTATTAGTTATTGAATATTTTTTTTTATGCTCATGAGAGTAAAAAATGAAATATAGATTGGGTATTGGGGAATTGAGAGTGATGTGAGGGGGGGGGGGGGAGGCGCCATAAGAGCTTCCACCTTCACGTGGTTGGCCTTGTTTAGTAGAGAACAATTTATTGGAGCGATTTAATCTTGGAGCAAACCTCCCTCAATCCAGCGTAGCAAAAAAAAAGTCATTGTTGACTTAGTTGCTACTCTTTCAGATCGTGGGAGGTTTGTTCCAAGTTCATGCGACTCCAATAAATTGTTCTTGAAACAAAGAGGAGCTTATTCAGATATGTTTTGACATTTTCAACATATGTTCTAACATTATCATAAGAATGCATCTTAGAGTAAAAAATACTACATCAATTACTTGTATTTATTGTATAGATAATGATGGATTTTGATTGACTTGGCAGTGCAGGTACAAATCCTCTCGCATCATGAGCAATACAACTTGTCAACCAGGGTCATGTCCAGGATATTTTTGCTTGTGCGCTTGACCAGGTTCGTAATGTCACATTTTGTAAGTTCCTTTACAATTCATAATTCAATATTAAGCTTGTTCATGATTATTATCTAGGTTTTTTGTATGTGTTTTTTCATCTATTTGATTGTAAGCAACTCTGCATGTTTCCTGTTGTTCACTATGATTCCTCCCATTACCACTCGTAGGATGAATCTGAATTTATTGTTACATAGTTTACTTTATTGTTACTATAATTTCTCCATTTACGATTTCATAGGTTACATCATGTAAAGTTGTCATTCTCAGGTTGGTGATGAGCTTTAATTCTCCATATTTGGGGATTTTCTGATATTTTCTCCCTCATGTCATTCCTGCATCACCTCGTTGTTTGAGCATGCCAATTGTCTACCACTTGTACCAATTGGCACATGTCAATCTCTGAGTGGTGCCACATTTCACCTATTTTCAGTGAGAGTTTAGGATTTCTCTAACATAGCTTTAGAAATCCGATTCAGTGCCTGCTTGAATATTGTCACATAATACTCATGGTTTGGATTGATGAGCATGTTCTAAATGGTTGGTTTATTCATAAGAACCACCCATATAGTCATCTTGAGATATTTCATATTTTTTCTCGAGTTTCCTTTTTCACCGTTTCTAGTGGGTGGGATGGTGTGGGGTGATCCATCAATATTGGTGCTCTTGTAGTAGGAAATTTTTTTTTGGGGATATAAAGGAGCATTTGATGTAGATATCCCATTGGATGCATTCATAGATGGGCACGAGAGGTCAAGAATTTAAATTAAAAATATGCAACCTCTAGCATGGCAACCTGAAGGCTGCGAGAGACACTGGTTAAAGATTGTTTTGTGCTAGCCTTAATATAGTCGTGATTTCTTTCTATTATCTTAATGCAAATATATAGTTTGGTCTCATTAAAATGAGGATTGTGGTTGTATTTTTATTTGGTTGTTTCTCTCTTAATGCTCCAGAAGTTGCCAAAAGTTGCGATAGTTGTTTAGTTTGCCTGTTACAACTTAAAAGTGGTTTTTAGCAATGGGAGTCATGTTTTTTAAGGTTCATACTAATATGAAGATCTTGTAATTCTATATTTAGGATAAGAGAAGATGGCCTCTGCTTTGGGCAGTATGACAACAATTGCCACATCTACCTCATTTGGTAACAATGGAAAGGGGAAGAAGTTGGGTGCAATGTTTGATAATTATGGCAGACAATTGTCTTCTCTTTCAGTTTTTTCACCCATTTCCTTTAATCGCTCAAGCAGAAGAGGGACTCTGAGATTACGCGACACAGAGAAGGTAGTTAATACAAGAGCTATGGAAAAGGAGTTGTACTTCAACAAGGATGGCTCAGTGACAAAAAAATTGCAGGTCAGAGAAAAAATTATTTTTAAAGGAAGGTCACTTGCACGTGAAACTTCACTACGGTGGATCTTTCCTTGTCCACTTATATTTGATTTTAATGTGTTATTTTAATTTTTCATGGAGGGTTGTTTTGGCATATGGTCTGGCATTCAATTGCACACTTACTGAGAGAATTGTCAATTTGTCTTGCAGGCGGTGTGAACAAACTTGCTGATCTTGTTGGAGTCATCCTTGGGGCAAAGGGAAAAATGTTGTCTTGGAGAGCAATAATGATTCTCCGAAAATATTTAATGATGGTGTGACAGTAGCTAAGGAGGTAATTTTTAGATGTGTGCTCTGGTTTTCTTTTTAACGTTGTATTAGTTCCCCCTCTTAAATGTCTTAGATTTGGTAGGCATAATTTTAAAACTCAAAGGTGAAAGGAAACATATTTTTTACCCAGTGGTCTACTTGGCCTATGGACTAGCCACATTAGAGTAATGCATAAAGCTTTTCACAACAATAAAAGGAAAGGGTTATGGCCGAGTCAAATTTTATTGTTATTGATAGTGTAATGAAATGTATCTCAATGCTATGGTTTTGGCCTTTTTATTGGTTGAATTAGAGGACCCAGTTGAAAATATTGGGGCCAAGTAGGCTGGTTTTACTTTTTGCTGATGGTTTGGTGTATCTAATTGAATTAGTTGCCTAAGGTATTTTTGGTTGCAAACTCCTTTTCATTTTTCATACAGTATTGGCCTTGTGGAATACATTTGATTGTGTGGTCTTGCTAGATCTACAACATTTGTAGTTGTTTAGTCTTATGGCCGAGGTGCACTTTTATTATGGAAATAGTTGATGCAATATTGTCATTTAATCCTTACTGCAGGGTAGCATGTTGAGAAGTTTCTTGTGAAACATTTGGTATTCAAAATGACACTTGATCCTATACAAGATCATGCACTTGACTTCAAAATTCATATTCAAAGTGTGCCAGACAATTCTTGCAAAATTTCAAATATTTATGTTGTTTTAAACCATTATCTTTTTCATGTATTGGATGCTGAAAATGTGAAAAAGACTTTGGTATGAAACCAACCGGTGAATAATTTCCAGCAAAACAACCACTTCCAAGACATGATTTAGAAGTAGAACATATGTACTTATGAAGCATAGAAAGATATCCTTGATGCATTGTCAATGTTTGGCTAGGTTTATTTTTGGAGAAAATAACTCCTTATTCCTAGAATATTGATCTTCAATACAAGTAAATGCCAGAGAAGAGAGATCATCGTGTGACGCAACAAAACTGAAATTGGACCCCTAAGGAGAGCTGGTGTGTCTATAATCACTCTGTCAGCATTTTCCCTTGGTCTACCCCATTCTTTTCCCCCATCCTGAGTCTTAATTGACTTCTTCTTTCTTCGGGTTTATTTATCAAATTCGTAGAAATTCGTAGAATTTGATAAATAAATACTATCCACAATGCTTGGAATTTAATTTATATTCCCGACTTTATATTATATCCAAGCCTTATAACCAATGTTTAACTTTCAACACTTTGTATTTATACTCCATGTTTCTTTTTAAATAAATAACTTGCAATGAACTTTCGGCTCTATATTTCACCACCCAACCTTACAACAATCACGCTCTAGACTTATGCTAATTATCCGCCAATCGTTTAATTAAACAATTTCATTATACTCTGGCCCCACCTATATATATCAATAATCAATCAAACACTCGTATCGTACCTGGCTATCCTCCGCACACCTTAGTTAACCTCCGGGCAAGTTCAACATGCAACCACTGTCCGATGGCCCTTCTCCAAATCAACGACTCTTGGAAATTTCGCTCGGCTTCCAACATTGGGCTTTAATGTGCGATGGTGAGGGTTAAACAGTGGTTTTCTGGGGGTCACTTCGCCACGTGTCGCATTCCCTATGGAATCGCTCGCGAATAGGAAATACTGCCTACTCCGCAAAAGCGGTGCGATATGGGCAACCCACTTTTGTGATTCCGCTCGTGGTTTTGGTAGAGGGCTTGACCACGGGTGCAAGTCTGGTTCCGCTATCCTTTTGTTTGTTAACTCATGTCCAATCCTCGGGTCAGGTTCCGAAAGCACAACAATTTTGTCTCTTTATTAAGTGGGATTTTTATATTTGAACAGTTTTCACGACCCCGGTTCTCTACACAGACCTCGCCTTCGGGTGGGGTGAGTTCACAAGGTTATCCAACAATTTACGGGAATTCAAAGACAGAAGAATGGAATTATCAGTACCCAATCGCCTCACAGTTAAACAATTCTTCACAATTAGTAGTTTGAGATAATTCAATGGCAACTAAGCTTGGAAATCATTTAACTGGAAACAATTGTTCACACATAGAGGTTTATTGCAGAAATCCCCTCTCTACTCTCCTCTTCCCTCTCTACTTTTATTCATCCGAGGAATTACAATTTATATACATAACATATGGCTCTTCGGTTCCTCTGAGAGGACCGTTCTAGAAATCAAAAGGTCTAATTATAATAATTCAACTAACTGAAACTGTTCGACTCCTACAACTCTAACTATTCTAAGTAATGCAGTCAGTTGAGGTATTGACACCTAGCTGTTACAACTCAAATGTTTTCGAACCTCCTACATTGCTGGCTAGTGCCTAATGCCACTGCATCATCGTCTGACATAAAACTATTAACAAAATTGAACAGGGAATGATTATTAATTATGGAATACTAAGTTGCTTTTCTAAAGAGTAACATTGTAGGTAACCTTAAAAACATTTGTTAACTATTTTTGTTTGACCATTTGATTGTGTTTGATATGTAGAACTCATGGAAGCTAGTGTTTCTCCACTCATATTAAATAATTATTTCCAAAAGTTTCTTGTTACTATTACTTTAGGAAAACCATGAAGACTATGAATTTCTTTCATAGACACTTCTGCCACTTGGCTTGTTGTTTATGTACTTTGAGCTCTACAATAAAAATATACAAAATTTGTCTATATAAATGACCACAAAAATGTAATACTTACCTTTATATTTCAGTAACCCTATAATAAAGTCTATTGATATATCTTCTAGTCTTTGAATATGTATGTGGAATGGTTGAAGTAACCCTAGAGATTTTACTATCTCTCTTTTATTTATTATGCAAACCTAACCTTCTCTTACAAAATTTTGAATATCTTTCTTCATTCCTTCCAAAAATATATTTTTTGATCCTTTGAGATGTTTTAAGGAACCATGCGTCCTACCATCAGAGAGACATGGGACTCCCTTAATATTTTTTTATTCAAATATGCTTGCGTGCATAAAAATATTCTACATTTGCACCAAATTATATCTCTCTTTCACTCCCAATGCTCCATAGAGTTCATCCCATCCTTTATAAATTTTAGTTTTTGTTTAGTACTATTGTCATTTTTCCATTATGGCAAGCTTCTTCTAGCCACGTAGGAATAGAAAATGTAATTGGATATAAATTTGAGGCCTCTTCTATTTTAGAAAGAGCATCATGTACTAAATTTTCCTTACCCTTTTTGCAGATTATCTCAAAATTAAAACTTTGCATTTTTCTCCTCATTTTTGTTAATCTTCCAATGAAATCCATAGCTTCAAAAAATACTTTATGCTATCATGGTATATCTTGACTTTAAAGTACCTCCCAATGATATACTATCCCCATTTTTTATTGCATGCAATATTGCTTCCATTTATTTTTCATACGTAGATTTCACCAAATATTTTCTTTGAATTCCTTGCTTTTAAAAGCCAATGATATCGCTTATTGTGTTAATGTTACGTAAATTCCTTGTCCTAGTGCCTCACAATATACTATGAATGTTTTACCAAAAGTAGGTGCAACCGATGTTGGTGTAGAAGACATGGCATCCATTAAAAGAGAGAATGCCAAAGTAGCCTCATCATTCCATATAAATGATATTTTATTCAAGAGATTGTGAGTGGACTTGAAATGCATGCATAATTCTTAAAAAATGATCAATAATATCATGTAAGTCTAAAAATCTTCTAAGAACCTTGATTTTCTTAGGAATAGGTCATTTTGTAATAGCTTGCATCTTTTGAGGCTCCAACTTCACTCCTTCCTTTAAAACAATATGAACCAAATACTCGAATTCTTATTTCCCAAAAGCACATTTGGATATTTTTACATAAAAATTATTGTTCTCAATAATTTATATAACTTTTCCACATGTTTAGTGTGGTATTCTCATGATTTAATATAAATATGTGTATTATCAAAGAAAACCAACAAAAATTTTATAAGATGGGAGCAAAAAAAATTGTTCTTAAGTCGAGCCCACCGGACTTCAAACGACGATAAACCATAATTCAAACCAAATTCGCGTTCCAAAATAGCCTGCTGACGTCGGCCAATTTTGTGACGCGAAAACCAAATGAATTCCGCCCTAATCTTTTTCGGGTCCGAAGTTGGGCTCGCGTACAGAGGGAGAGTTGTGACGCGAATTTCTTATCAAATTCGCCCTAATATTTTTCGGGTCTGGATTTCCACTGCACGAGCAGCCCAAACGAAGATCCACTCCTATCAATTTTTGCCACGTGTCCTCAATAAAAAATTGCCCTGCTCTCGGCTGCAGGTGCATTCGATGGCGTTTAAGGAGATGGGACATGGATGTGGCGATTTCATATCAATCGCATTAAGATTTAACACTGTTCAATTAAGCTCCAAGGTTTTCACATCAAATCGCATTAAATTTTAACACTGTTCAAGATTGGACCTCCACTCCCATTAGCGATTCTGCATGCTCCAATATGATCCGGCCTTCGGCTCTCATTAATGATCAGAGATTAATTATGATGAGCATCCTTCAATTGCATTGCATTGATAAAATGGAATTTCTCTATGGTTTTTCAGATGAGCCAGTTGCTGGGTTACACTGCCTACTCACTATGACGAGAAGGAGAAGTCGCCAGCTGAAATACTGCGTAGACCTTGCTGCATATCTTCATTTCTCTTGGTCTGGTCCTTGTCTGTCTTCCTTTGTTTCTTGGAATTCTGCTTCTCCGTCTCCTCTTGTGCCCACTGCTAGTGAGACTGCACCCATGCCTCGCATGCGTTAAAGGATGTGTTGCCGCAGGGGGAGCACTAGAGGTCAACTCCTGTGCGCTCCCTCCAGCCCCTCAACCGAGTTTTATTCCAGCCAGTCCAGTGATTATGTAGGTCACTATCCAAATACTAGGAGTAGGCAGGGTCGGGTTGTAGGATCTGGCCACCGTATGGATTCCCCTGCTCCTCGTTTCCCCGACACTAGTTCACCTTCGCCCATGACGCGCACTGCACAATTTTCTTTTAATTTCTCTCTAAACCGCCCACGAATTACAAATTTAGTCACTGTGGTTTTCCGCGAGGAGGCCCAAATGGAGGAAGAATGCAACCATCCGGCGGGTCTAAGCTCGGAAAAAGCCGGCCAGCATTCGGGCCTTCAGGAGGGGAGCCATGGCATGAATGTGGAGGTAGCACCTAACGATCCTGGACCTTCCGAAGGATGGTGTCGAATCGTCGAGGAGCCAGAGGAGTAGTTTGGTTAATTTGTTTTTCTTGCTTCGTGACCCACTTAGTTGGGCTGCTTTTAGATTATTTTACTGTGCTAGACCTTTGTAATATTTTTGAATTCTATAAATTAAGCATTCAAGACTGGTTTCCCCGTATGAGGGCAGTCTTCTTAATTTTTTGATTTTTTGATGACAAATTTGCCATGAGTCTGGGCAATGATTTTGACTTCAGTGTAATTTTATTCCCACTGTTAATAGATTAACTTTACTTAGAAAAAAGCATGTTGCCCTGTTTCTATTTTAAACCTGTTTTTTGAAATACAGAGCCATGTTTATATGGTCTACGTATTATACTCTTTCTCTGTATATCTACAGGAACATTTTTTCTATGAACAGGGTGGATGTTGTAGCAGGCTACTAATGGAAACAAGCGAGCCTGAACCTTACATATCGGATGCAAAAAATGGTTACCAATTTTGTAATCAAGCGAGCCTGGGTTTCTGCAGATGGTTATCACACTCCTCACATGATTAGTGTTTTTCTCTGTTCAAGGATTTTGGGTACTTTAATTTGTATTTGGAACAATGGACGTCGGTACTCTATCTATTGCTTTACTATTCTACATACTGCTATTTCACTTTCTTATAGATGCTTCGGGCATATTTGGATGCTTTCTCATATTTTTCAATAATCTCCATGTGGACCGTTACTAGGTTTTATATCATGTCCCTGTATGTGACATGGGGTATTTTTCTATCAGTGTCTGGGGTGGGACTTCCACTTTTCTGGATGGATATTTGGGTTCCAATATTCAGATGTGAAAATGTAATGACTTCATGGACTGTTTTACTTCATATAATATATTCAAAACAACGTTTTTTTCTCTTGTGAAAAAAAAAAATGATTAATGTTTATCACTCTGCCTTCAAAACTAGCGATGTTGGTCTATGTTGCTGGTTTATTGATATGGTCTGATGGTATTTTTATATTTTGGACATATCACACTCCTCACATGATTAGCATTTTTCTCTGTTCGAGGATTTTGGGTACTTTAATTTGTATTTGGAACAATGGACGTCGGTACTCTATCTGTTGCTTTACTATTCTACATACTGCTATTTCACTTTCTTATAGATACCTCGGGCATATTTGGATGCTTTCTCAGATTGTCGATAATCTCCATGTGGACCGTTACTGGGTTTTATATCATGTCCCTGTATGTGACATGGGGTATTTTTCTATCATTGTCTGGGGTGGGAATTCCACTTTTCTGGATGGATATTTGGGTTTCAATCTTCAGATGTGAAAATGTAATGACTTCATGGACTATTTTACTTCATATAATATATTCAAAACAACGTTTTTTCTCTTGTGAAAAAAAAAATGATTAATGTTTATCACTCTGCCTTCAAAACTAGCTATGTTGGTCTATGTTGCTGGTTTATTGATATGGTCTGATGGTCTTTTTATATTTTGGACATATCACACTCCTCACATGATTAGTGTTTTTCTCTGTTCAAGGATTTTGGGTACTTTAATTTGTATTTGGAACAATGGATGCATGTACTCTATCTGTTGCTTTACTATTCTACATACTGCTATTTCACTTTCTTATAGATGCCTCGGGCATATTTGGATGCTTTCTCGGATTGTCGATAATCTCCATGTGGACCGTTACTGGGTTTAATATCAAGTCCATGTATGTGACATGGGGTATTTTTCTATCACTGTCTGGGGTGGGACTTCCACTTTTCTGGATGGATATTTGGGTTCCAATCTTCAGATGTGAAAATGTAATGACTTCATGGACTGTTTTACTTCATATAATATATTCAAAACAACGTTTTTACTCTTTTAAAGTTTCATTTTTTTTTTTTTAAATTTAACCTGTCGTCGCTATACCGACGCCTTGTAAGCGTCGGAATTGTGACAGATTAGAAACGTTGGAAGAGCGACAGTATAAAAACGTTAGACGAGCGACGTTCAAAACGTCGAACCACATTTCGTTGGAATTGCAACCATTTACAAACATCGGAAGAGCGACATCCAAAACTTCAGACCACATTTCGTTGGAATTGTGACAGTTTAAAACCGTCGGAAGAGCGACGTCCAAAACGTCGGACCACATTTCATCGTAATTGTGACAGTTTACAAACGTCGAAAGAGCGACGTTCAAAACGTTGGACCACATTTCATCGGAAGTGCGACAGTTTAGAAAGGTCGGAAGTGCGACGGATTGGGAAACGTCGAAAGAGTGACACTTGTTTGGAAGCGACAGAAAAAGTGTCAATAGTGCGACACTTTTTAATTTCGTCGAAACTGCGACGATATGGTAAACCATGTTTTTCCCGCCCTCAAACTGTCACTCTTGCAATGACTATGTGTTGGAATAGCGACGAATTGGCCGTCGGAATTTCCGCCAATGTTTCTGGTGATAACTACCTACGTCCCCACAGTAGCGGATTGAAAGACATTTTAATACAGGGAGACAACAAATGGAAGAGGGAAAAGTGGATTGCCAAGATCCAGGAATATGAATTGGATATTAGACCCACTAAGCTCATTAAAGGACAGGGATTGGCTAAAATCTTATCAGAATCCAACTGCCAAGCCTTGGGTATAAATCTATCCATGGAAGGGGGGGAACAAATGGAAGGTACAGAGGTACAGCCTGGAATATAAACCTCAGCACAAATAATGCATGTAAAATACCTTTTGTCTACATGGTATAAGGATGTGGTGGAATACCTTCTTACTCTGAGGTGTCCTCCCAGTTTCGACAAAGCTAAGTATCGCACCCTGATATTAAGGTCATAGAAGTACGTCATGGAAAATGGACAGTTATATTGGAGGGATCTTCCTAGAATTCCGCTACTATGTCTAACAAAGCGAGAGGTGGACGAGGTGATTGTCAAATTTCATGAAGGTGTATGTGGCAGACATTACAGTTGGCGGTGTACGGCTCACAAAATCCTAAGAGCAGGTTTTTTCTGGCCATAGTTGTTTAGAGATGTACATGCTTGTGTCTGAGCATGTGAAAAATGCTAGACCTTTGCAGAAAAAATAAAAAATTTGTGCCACTACCAATGATCCCGATACATGTCGAAGAGACGTTTAGACAATGGGGCATTGATTTTATCGGGGAGATACACCCAGCCTCCAGTAACCAACAGCGCTAGATTCTCACTGCCACCGATTACTTCACCAAGTGGGTCGAAGTTGTGCCTACAAGAAACGCCAAGGATGGGGTGGTGATTAAAATTATGGAGGAAACTATAATAGCTAGGTTTGGGTACCCAACTAAAATCATCACTGATAATGCCCAGGTCTTTAAGTCTGCTAAGTTTGTAAACTTTTGTCAACAGTATAATATCACTCTAGGACACTCCATGGCTTATTATCCACAGGGGAATGGGTTGGTCGAGTCTTCCAACAAGACTTTGGCAAGAATTCTAAAAAATACCATAAATGAGAATCAAAAGAACTCAGACTCGCAGCTTAAATTTGCACTTTGGGAAAATCACATTACCAGCAAAAGCATTACGGGAATTTTGAGGTCTAAAATGGGCATCCTAAGAAAAATGTACAAAAAAAATACACTTTATAAGAACCAATAGTATTCAAGATGATGATGTCAACCATGGGGGATAATTCACCATTTTTTAAGTAAAAGGGTAAAAATATTAAAAAATAATAAAATAATAAAACTACTTTTTCAACTCATATTTTAATCTTATCTCCCAATGTTTTTGGTCAAATTTCGAGTGGGAGTACTTGTTGGATGCAAAATTTAATTCCTCATCCAAGGAGTACCCATGTTGCATACTTTCGGTGGACCTTGCTACATGAAAAATGAGAAATACATAAAAAAAAGCGTGATTACAATCACGTTTTTCATGTATTTCTCATTTTTCGTGTAGTAGGACCCATCGAAAGTATGCAACATGGGTACTCCTTGGATGAGGAATTAAATTTTTCATCCAACGAGTACTCCCGCTCGAAATTTGAGTAAAAACTTTGGGAGATAAGTTGAAAATATGAGTTGAAAAAGTAGTTTTTTCATTTTTCCCTCTAAAATTTGATGATGTCATCAAATCGTATTTGATTTTTTCCACTATTATTTTATAATTTCCTTAGGAGGCCCATTTTAGACCTCAAAATTCCCCTAATGACCCACCAGAAATTCCCCCTACGAGCTAGTGTATGGCCGAGCGGCGGTCTTCCCCATTCAACTTGCTTTACCTGTGGCCATATTTTTGCAAGACAATGAAGAGGAACCAAATGACCTCATCAAGAGGATGAATCAGCTGGTAGAACTAGATGAAAC
Organism: Pinus albicaulis; assembly: GCA_034641835.2. Lineage (NCBI taxonomy): Eukaryota > Viridiplantae > Streptophyta > Pinopsida > Pinales > Pinaceae > Pinus > Pinus albicaulis. The sequence continues at coordinate 722,710,848 of CM076573.1, forward strand.
ATGAGCTCAAGTAAACATTAGGTTGGTCGACTATCAGGAAAAGATGAAATGCCTATTTGACCATCAAGCAAAAGATAAGGAGATACAAGAAGGGGACCTGGTGCTGCGATGGGACGTTAGACGGGCAGACAAAGGTAAGCACAGAAAGTTCAATCCACTCTGGTTCAAACCTTTCAAGGTGGCAGAAGTCAAGAGCAACAACACCTTCATTTTGGAAAATTTGGAAGGGGACTTGATTGAAATGTCCGTCAACCGACAATTCCTAAAGCCCTACTTTCAGTACTGACAATGACCGCAAGGTCCCATTGTATATATCCTTCACATTGTACATATATCATCTTTTATTTTCGCATGCATTTACATTCTACTATTTTCTAGAAGTACTTGAAGGTTTTTGATAATTTCCCTGGGTATATTAACAATGTACACAAGCAGGTGATCTACGAAGTTCTCGACATCCTCAAGAACAAGCGTGCCATGCCCAAGTGGATCCAATGTTGGCTTGTGGTCTCACCAGTAAAAGAAAAGGAGTCGCTATGCAAGAAAAAGAAAAAAATGCAAGCTCAAAGGACGAGGAACAACAAAGCTATCGAAGGAGCCTACAAAAAACAAGCGTTGCGGCCTGATGGGGAATGGGATGAAGAGGAAGCCTATGCAATCACCCCTTACACAAAGACACCGTGTGTACAAACCCGTGTCACAGCTACCCACCAAATACCGGTGGCCTATGGTCATTTCGTCGTCATCTGAAGGAATCGAAGGTGGCCGAAGCTGACCCGCCGAAGGAGGTGACGTCACCCCTCCTCGTGGCTAATCAGAGTGCTTACATGGGGGGAAGGAAAAGGAATAGAGGCCTCTGTCCACCCTGCCAAAGATCAAGGGGGCCCACCAAGCTAAACAACTGGCATAGGTATGTTCTACAGTAAGGTAAGTCCTATAGGGGGTACGAAGGTCGGTACCCCTCTTTCCTAACACATGGCCCCCACCTACCCGCCCGCTGTCGACCAACCACCGTGTGCCACGTGTCTCACTGTCAGTGTCCTCATGACGCCAGCATTACATGTGTCACCCCGCCATGTTAATCAGTAAAATCATATTTCCGTAGCGATTTTAACTCTCGATTGTGTGAATTTATTGGTTATTTACGAGTATTTCGCTCTGTCATGTAGGTAAAAACTCAAGTATTGGTTGATTTTCACTCCCACGTCACTTTCCCTTGCTACCTCACTGCTATTTTAGGTATTTAGTCATGTCCCTTTCGTTTTTCCCTTTTACTTTTTATTCAAATTATCATGGAAAAAATGAAATGCTCCACACTTGAAACCCCTCAAGCTCGTGAGATCATAACTGCTCCTAAACCCGAACCCCTCACTAATTCTCACGTTCAACTTTGCGACCCGATATATCCCTTCAATTTAACCAGCACCAGAGTCGAGCTCTTTGACTTTCAGCGAAGGGGAAAAGCTATATTTAGGGTCGTTGAGTCATGTATTTATTATCAAATTGCCCCGAAAAAACATCCATTCCTGGATTTTATCATCTGGCTTGGGGAAGGACATCTTCATTTCCACTCGGGGGACTAAAATTCTTGAGATTACTCCCCAACTCATTAGAAATTCCCTATGTTATCCTCTCGGCCAGGACTGTGTCAAGTTTACCGAATTCACTCTCTCCTGCAATTTATCAAATCAACCCTTAGAAAAACAGAGTGGTTTCCTCGATCTCATCTTTTACTCACGCCTATTAGCTTTCCCTCGCATAGAGTCTATTCCATTGTCCTCATTCCATAGCACGATACAGCCTATTTTAGCGGTCATATCGGGAATGTTGGGGTTTGAAAAATCTTAAATGGTGACTAAGATGGTTTAGGGTTTCTATGGCTCTTGATTCAGGCTGAGATCCTTTTGGATATCCCCACCTTTCTGGCCTCGACCATCAAACCCCAATTCCAAGACATGTCTTCCTTCTGTTCTTTCAAATATTTCTCCCTGGTTTTCTATTTATTCCTATTTGATCATGCGGATAAGTTTGAATGTCTAGGCCTGAACAGGTTCTCTAAGAGAAACGTTGAACCCAAATCTGTTTTCAACTTTGTAATATCCCAAATTGGGAACTACTAGCAAGGCATGACTAGAAAACACATTTTCCGGTAATGGCTGCTACAGTAATGGAAACCAGCACTTGGATCCATTATATCTGAGTATCTAAGTCCTAAATCCAAGAGGGCATCAAAAATAAATCCTCCTAGGTGGGTTAAACAGATCTCCCACACCTAGTTGTCTTCAGAAATGCCTCAAAGAGAGAGTCCAGCAATAACAAAGAATTCTGCTTGGGAAATAACACAGTTTCTACAGAGCAGTGATAGGAGGCTCATAAAAGATGTTTTAATAGTATTCACAGCAGCAAATAAGTTTTACAATTCGGTCCATCAAGTACATAGCTGAAAATACAAGGCAAAGATAGAAGAAATCTCCTCAAAAGAGGGCTACAACCATATGTTTGACAAAAAGCTACCTTGACAGCGTTATTATTATTGAGCTACACTGATGTATGTTACATTTCAGATCTAGAGCAGATCCATGCATAAAATTTCAGATCTATATTAGACCCATGCACTAGAGAAGCTCCTCTTTCAGATCCCCTTGGAATTTCGGTGTTTGCACCAAGCATGAGCAGTAGATCTGAGATCTAAGAAAGCAGATCTGCAGAAATATTCAGGATTACTGAAGCATTCAGATTATGTAGATCAGATCTAAAAATTACAAGTATATATCTCCTCCATAAGATCTCAAAATGAAGAGTGGATCCTCAACACTCCAAAACCATCTCTCCAATTAATGCACCCAAACCCCCCTGCAACACCTCCTGTAGGAATAACGCAGATCTAGAGCAGAAACTGCATTGTATGGGTTAGACAGTTGATGGCCCCATGCCAAGATCAAAAATTTAGGCTCATGCGCTCCAATACACTTCCTCCAATAGAGTAGAGGCCTCCTCCACTGACAAAGAGCACTGAAATGACTGAGATATGGAAAGATATGATCTCCATGAAAATAACGCAGTCCCTCAAGGGAGACTGTGCTGCAGCTTGATTAACTAAGTTATCCTGATGCCAAGATGCAAAAATGAAGCTCAACAATGGATGCACTCTCCCAGGAGGTTAAAAGACACACTCACTGAGAAGAGGCTCCAATACAAGCTAGATATTTGTAGATCTAGAGTTCCACTTGTTGCAACTCACATAGACAACCCAATCCTAAGCAGAACTACATTGTAGATGCAAGATGAGGCTTGGCCAAATGCCAGATAGTGGACTAGACAAATAAGGCTCCTCCAAGAGCTGCTCAAGGAAGGAGGTGGGAGTTCCTAAATAGGAAACCCCAACGGAGGTGTGTCTCAACAGACAAAACCTTCAGAAAATAATAAACTCAACAACCTTCTCTTGTTGTCCTCCTCCTTCTTTTATAGGATGAAATCCTTCTCAAGCCCTAAACCACCTCAATGAGTTAACCCCTTTCACATGTGGAGCCTCCATCTAGAACTGCGTTGTGTATCCATGAGGTTCATTGCACCTAGACTGCGTTGTTGATTTGGTCAAGGTTGACCCAGTCTTGTGCTTCAAGCCCATTTCACACCTACAAGAGATTATTGACATGGCCCAGATATGTCTCTATTTACATAATAATTGATTTATTCATGTTTTTTAGGAGTTTTACATGTCTTCCTTCATATTTTATTCATAAACATGAAATGCAAGATAAAATAAGGCAAAATAAGATATTCCCATTAGCTTGGATTAAATGGGAATATTACAGTCTTCCCGTCCAAAATGTTTCTTGTCCTCAAGCAACTGATAGGGTGAGTGCTGCAAGACTTCTCCTCCATTGGTGACATCATCAACGATCAAGCTCCCATCATAAGCTAGATGCTCACCAATCCAAACCCTCATGAATTGTTCTCCAAAATTCAATATGATATGTACAAAATCCCTCCCACAAGGAAACAAGATCTTATGTGAAACATTCATGGTTTGCCAAATGTCCTCTCTGAAATATATAACACATGACACATGGAGAGCTTTCAGCTCATCAGGCACATGCATACCTCCCATCCTCCCTCCATATATTCTCACAAAAAGCACAAGCATGTCACCAATGTATGGGAGAAAAATAATTTACAAACAAACAGAAAGGTGCACATATGGAGGTGGGTCATATTCCCACATGTGGAACCAATGTAATGCATCTTTTGCCTACATTAAACCAAGGTGTGGTAAGTGGTCTTCCCACCACTTACTTGAAGCACATGCCATCTCACTGTAACTGAATGTGTGAGATATGTTTGGTGCCTTAGGAAAGCACCCATCATGAAACAAGATCTCCCTTTGTCCACCAAAGGAGTGGCCAAGTACAGCAAGTGTTGTGGCCCAAAATTCTCCATGAGATTGACAAGATAAAACTCTCCTCCTTGGAATCATGGCCTGCATAAACAAGGTGGAATAATGCATATAATTAGAAAAATAAACTTGTTTCACCTGAGCATATTCTTCACCAATAATCCTCCCCATAAATTTGGAGTGGTACATAGATCTATCTCCTCCCTCAAGAGGGGAAAAAGAAGGCTGAATTAACTCTCCAACAAAGCTATGTTTCTGCCCCATCTCCACAAGTTTCATGCATCTTTGACAATGCTGATAGAGTTCTTCTTCAAAGCCCTCCCAATAGTAGCTCTTCAAGATGGTGTTGTTGAGATTCATAAGACACTCTTGGTTGAAACAGAACTCCTCATAGGCCCATTGTAGTAACTTATCCTTGAGCTTGGAGGCTCTAGATAAAAAGATCCTACCATGATTATAGATGACTCCCTCAAGGATTGAACAGCTCCCCTCATGCAACCAGTCATCCAAAATCATGCAAGTATGAAGATCCTTGGAATATCCTACCAGCAGTTGGGATTTCCAATATGGATCTAATGTGTCCAAAAATGACATCGCTGATAATGTGCCAACTAAAGTGGCTTCCATGTTGCTTCTCTTCTCCTTGACATCCTCCCTATCCAAGGTGTATGTTGGAAGGCCATACTTCCCACTCTTCTCCTTTTTGTCATCTCCCATTCCAAAGGTATGAGATGGAAGGTTACTATTCCTTCCCTGCTGCCCTTCCTGCTCATGCACATGCTTCAGAGAAGAAGGAAGCTCTTGGGAGTTAGTATTCCATGGAAGGCTATCATCTATCCAAGGCCTCTCTGTTTTGGCCAAAGCATGCATGTGATACCACCATCTCTCTTCTAGCAGGGAAGAGTGTTCTTCAAAAAAGTTTGTCTGCTGATTCAAATCTTTCCTCCGATGCTTCATGATGGTGTCATTTTCTCTTCTTGCAACATATCTCTTCAATGCAATTTGAGAGGTGAGGATAGATAGTCAAGTCAAAGGAAAAATGCTCTCTCTTTCTTTGTACCTCCCCCATACTCTCGGCGCTGTAGCATGGTCTCCTAATGCTCTCTTCCTTCTGGGATCTATGGAAGGAGCATCAATGCATGAAACATCTCCTATCAAATCTGAATCAGGTGGTCTTCCAGGGGGTAAACCACAAGATAAAGATGTCTCATGGCTCATTCCCATGTGAACTACCAATGGGAACATAATGTGACTACTTCCACTACGCAAATCCATCTCTAATTACTGTGTGGAAGTACCAGGATAAGGAGAGGTTGGAGCAACTCCCCCCTCTTCTTCTTCATTGCCCACCTTCTGCAAGATTTCACAGTCTAAGGTGCTTCTTTTTTTTGTCTCCTTGTCTATCATCATAGACACATGCTGCTCATCTTTTCCATGAATAAGATCCTAGGGACCTCCTTGCAATAGCTTCAGCTCCATATTTCAACAAAGTTAGATTCCCTCCTGTTGTCACAGCACTGGAGGAACCTTTTAGTTTTCCTTCTTCCTCCTCAACAATGGAGTATGCCTCGTCAATAAGAGATCCTTTTCCTTGATCTCTCATTGAGGAAAGGACATTCATGTCTTCTTCTTGAGAAGAATGATCTTGCTGAAGTAAGGCCTTTGCCCTTGGAAAATCATGTAGCAGATCTTTACCCCTCTCAGCAATGTTCTGAAATGGAGTTATCTTCATGGATCTTCTCCCTTATTTGAGCTGACAAAACTCAGGGAAGCCTAAATGCTCCTTGAATCTTTTAGACTGAGATTCATATTCTTGGAGGTAGTCACCAAGGGTCTCCTCCTCTGGTGTCTCTCCCTCTTCTTCTCCTCTTGCAAAGAATGCAGGCATGCTGCAACGTTATAGATCAGATTGTGTGGTTGCATGCTCACACACATCAGATGAAGTAGTGGGGCTACCCTTTTGTGAAAACCTCATGAAGAGATCTGTTGATCTTCCAATCCTCACTCCCCTAATTTCTCCCTCCATCTCATGCAAAGCTTGAGAAATAATTTTACAGAACTCTACTCCTTTTATTCTTCCATACAAAGGGGTTTCAATGGTGTAATAATTTTTCTTCTGTCTTCTTCCATGATACCTCTGCTCTCTGTCATTGAAAGGTTCTCCTCCCTCTGAAGAAATATTGGCTCCAAGAATGCACAAGCTGTGCCAAATATCTTTCTCTGATTGGATCTTAAATCCATAGGCTGAGCCAAGATGGCAGCTCTGATACCACTGTAATATCCCAAATTGGGAACTACTAGCAAGGCATGACTGGAAAATGCATTTTCCAGTAATGGCTGCTACAGAAATGAAAAACAGCACTTGGATCCCTTAGATATGAGTATATAAGTCCTAAATCCAAGTGGGCATCAAAAAAAATCCTCCTAGGTGGGTTAAACAGATCTCCCACACCTAGTTGTCTTCAGAAATGCTTCGAAGAGAGACTGCAGCAATAACAAAGAATTCTACGTGGGAAATAATGCAGTTTCTATAGAGCAGTTATAGGAGGCTCATAAAATATTTCTTAATAGTATTCACAGCAGCAAATAAGTTTTACAATTCAGTCCATCAAGTATATAGTTGAAAATACAGGGAAAATATAGAATAAATCTCCTCAAAAGAGGGCTACAACCATATGTTTGACAAAAATATGCCTTGAAAACGTTATTCTTATTGAGCTGCACTGTTGTATGTTACATGTTAGATCTAGAGTAGATCCGTGCATAAAATTTCAGATCTATATCAGACCCATGCAGTAGAGAAGCTCCTCTTTCAGATCTCCTTGGAATTTCGAATTTGCAACAAGCATGAGAAGTAGATCTGAGATCTAAGAAAGTAGATCTGCAGAAATATTTAGGATTACTGAAGCATTCAGATTATGTAGATCAAATTTGAAAAGTACAAGTATAGATCTCCTCCACAAGATCTCAAAATGAAGAGTGGATCCTCAACACTCCAAAACCAACTCTCCAATTGATGCACCCAAACCCCCTGCAACACCCCCTGCAGGAATAACGCAGATCTAGAGCAAGAACTACACTATAGTGGTTAGAAAGTTGATGGCCCCATGCCAAGATCAGAAACTGAGGCTCATTCACTCCAATACACTTCCTCCAATAGAGTAGAGGCCTCCTCCACCGACAAAGAGCACTGAAATGACTTAGATATGGAAAGATCTGATCTCCATGAAAATAATGCAGTCCCTCAAGGGAGACTGTGCTGCAGCTTTATTAACTAAGTTGGCCTGATGCCAAGATGAAAAACTGAAGCTCAACAATGGATGCACTCTTCCAGGAGGTTAAAATACACACTCACTGAGAAGAGGCTCCAATACAGGCTAGATCTTTGCAGATCTATAGTTCCACTTGCTGCAGCTCACATAGACAACCCAATCCTAAGCAAAACTGCATTGTAGATGCAAGATGAGGCTTGGAAAAATTCCAGATAGTTGACTAGACAAACAAGGCTCCTCCAAGAGCTTCTCAACGAAGGAGGTGGGAGTTCCTAAACGAGAAACCCCAACAAAGGTGTGTCTCAACAGACAAAACCTTTAGAAAATAATAACCTCAACAACCTTCTCTTCTTGTCCTCCTCCTTATTTTATAGGATGAAAGCCCTCTCAGACCCTAAACCACCTCAATGAGTAAAGCCCTTTCACATGTGGAGCCTCCATCTAGAACTACGCTGTGTATCCATGAGGTTCATTGCACCTATACTGTGTTGTTGATTCGATCAAGGTTGACCCAGTCTTATGCTTCAAGCCCCCTTCACACCTGCAAGAGATTACTTACATGGCCCAGATATGTCTCTATTTACATAGGCATTGATTTATTCATGGTTTTTAGGATTTTTACATGTCGTCCTTCATATTTTATTCATAAACATGAAATGCAAGATAAAATAAGGAAAAATAAGATATTCCCATTAGCTTGGACTAAATGGGAATATTACAGACTAGACTCCGGTAGTTCGCCAACATCCAGAGGGAAAGGGGTATGCGAAATTCGTTACGATTTCATGTCCATAGCCTATGCTATCATACACGACAACTCCCCGCCCAAAATTTTTCTAAGCAAAAGGATTGGCTCCAATTCAATGAAATGGATTGCACAGGTGATTGGTACTTGTTTGAACACCACACCAAGATTAGGGTCTACGATGCTGAAGTACCTCCTTATCACCTGCCAATGTTCCCATCCATGAGGATTTTCACCCTCAAGTTCATCCGTCGGGACTTAAGTGCTGACCAAGCCCACTTCGTGCCCGCAAAAAAGGGATACATCTTCAGACTCCCAAAATCTGTAGGCCCTTTCACCATTAATTTAAGGCATGTCCTCTCCATTGTGGAAAGGATGTTGCGGGAGATGAATTTCCTGTGGGGAGATGTCTGGCAGTACTATGATCCTAAGGGGTTCCTCACACATAGGAAGAAGAATATTAAATCAACATCATATGTGCATGAACCTAGGCCTCTTATTGAATGGAAAGCCAACTTTGATATGTGGCCTTTGGATACACAGATGGAGGTCAAATCCTCAGCTGCTAAAGGAAAAGGAGACAATGTACTCGTTGAGGTAGAAGGTTAGGAACAGGGAGACCCCCTGGGTAGTCAACAATTCATGGAGGAGGATGAGGAAAGACACCCCAGTAAAAAGCAGAGAACTGAAGGGATAGAGGACCCAAACACTAAATTTTCCGACGACAAGGTCTCCTTGCTCAGAGGTCCTGACAAAGACAAACCAGGCTTCCTACTCTCTTTTGATTCTTCCTCATCCTCAGCTCCCTCAGAGCTTTCACAGGTGGTCACATAGGGAAAATATGATGCAAATGAGCAGATTGAGGCCAGGAACAAGTCCGCGAGAGAGATGTTGAGGGCTGAAATTTCTCAGTTCGTAGATAAACATCATACGAGGCTCTCCTCATTCCTAGATATAGATAAAGAGAAACTCATATTGGCCATCCAGTAGTCAGCCATGCATCCTGTACCTTCCAGATCCCAATATAGAGCTATGGAAATAATTCTAAATCTGGGCTCCATTCCCCTGCTGGATAAGTTATATTTGCACCAGTGTATCGAGGAAATGCTACGGACTAAGGTAGTAAAACATAAAGTCACCCTGCAAAGGACTGAAAGAAAATTGACTCAAATGAAGATCACCTAACAAAGAGAAAGGGCTAGCGCTAAAGTTGTTGCTGCTCAACTGGAGAACTGCAGAAAAATGATAAGAGGGAATGGAGTTGATGCTAATTCAGCATTATAGGCCCTTCTCACCAAATCAGATTTGGAGGTACAAGAATTGAGGCAAAAATTGAATATCCCTCGTTCTGAACATATTCAGACCTAGGAACTTTCCTAGGTGGAAAAGGGAAAAAGAGTCCTCATTCATTCCCTTGCTCAACATGAGGAAGAGTTTTCTCAAATAGATAAGGAAATCGTTGGGCTAAATAAGAGCTTGTCAGAGCTACAGCTTAAGTGGGGTGAGCATACATGTGTACTGTACCAGAAGATCCGCAGACTGCACCGTAGTAGCTAACCAAGGTTCTCACAGATTTGAGGATGTCAAAAGATGAAACATGCACTACCTGTCGGCTCCTAGACAAGGCCAAGGGTTCATAAACAGAGAATCAAAAGATGGTTTCATACCTGCAGAAAGAGGTAGATAACCTCTGTAAGGAAGCCCAGGGACATGAGAAGTCTATCAAAGACTTGAAATCACAGCTTAAAGGTAACATGTCATTGGTAAAAGTAAGGAAAATGGTCTGGGGAGAGATCATAACAGAGGTCAAGCAACATTGGGAGCTCCCTGTGCTGACCAATGACAAGAAGAGTGTTATTCACGAGTATAAGGCACAACTGGAGGTCGGTCGAAGGGAAGGAGAAGAGAAGGTAGCAATAGCAAATAAGTATGTCATATATCTCAACGACCTTTTGTCTAAAGAATTGAGCACCCAGGGAGTAGTCGACCGTTTCAGGACAATCATGGATGTCAGTAAGATGACCGAGAAAGAAGAGGAACATGTAAAAGCATTGGGATTTTTAGCGCTGGTGTCAAACGGGGTGGAGAGATTCGATCAGGAATGGCACAAGTTGGTATAAGATGGCCTCCCGCCATGCTGGGACCAGCAATTAGCCGCATTGCTTCCCCTAACCGCTTATGATCAGAAGATGTCATAGATCAAGTGCAGGGTAGACATAACATTAGATAAGACCTCTCGGCTAAAGGCAGATACCTTAGTAAAAGTGTTATGTAAGGAATTCTTCCTCCTCGAGTAGGTCAAGATATTCTTTTCTACCTGCATGGATTATACAAATCTCACACAAAAATAGTCTATGTTCGAATCCTACACCATAGCACAGCTACCCGGAGCAGTTATCTAGCAAAAGTGTTATGAATACACGAATCCTTTAGTTTCCTCTACTTCATAGCGATTACCACCCCTGCCGCCTCGTCAGCTTGGCTCCTCCACGTATTTAGTATGATCACGCCACTATAAAGGCTCGGGCAGTCCTCGTCGTACCAACTAATGGACATCATGATTAGGCCCATGCGGCTGTTGTTTTTATTTTTTATTTTCAATTTCAATGTAATCTCGATTTCACCCTACACATTTTCAGTATTTTTTGTTTTTGGTATGTGTAATATCCCCAAATGGGAAAAGCAAGAATATAGTGCAAAATTTTGGAACAATAGTGTAAATCATCATTTAAAAGCAAGAGGCCAATACGGAGACCTTTCATATGTTATAACAACAGCAAAATATCCATAAGAAATGGGCCATAAGATACATAACAAGAAATTACAAGCCTCCAATGGACAAAATCACTCAATCTGAGGTGTTTCAATTATAAAAAAGGTTGGAAGAACCTTACAGCACTGTTTTATTAGATCTGCTATAGAAAATTATTATACATCATATCTAGGGCTAATATGTGCCTCAAAAGATAGATCTATTTCAGATTTGATCACTATACAACCTCCTTTGAAGAACCCCTTAAGGGTTTTCAGCAAAACACCAAATACAAGATGTAGATCTAAGCTCTAAGTTTGAAGATCTACTGCAAAATATAGATCTAGAAAGTGTGGTTGATCTGATATGATCAATACAATAGCCCCCTTCAATAGATCCTCTAGGTGAAAGGCAGATTCCCTTCACTAGAAATCAGCTCTCCAAATGGTGTGCCAAACCACCCTGCAACTCCTCTTATAGAAATAACGCAGATCTGGAAGTAAACTATGCTATAGGGATGAATAACCAATTGGCCTGATGCCAAGATATGAAAATAAGCACAAAGGCCTTCAATGTTGTCCTCCCAATGGAAAGGAAACCTCCTCCACTGAAAACGAGCAATGAAATGGCCTAGATCTAAAGATCTAGTCTCCACTTGTTGCAACCTGCAAAACAACCAAACCCTCAAAAGGATTTGCGCTGTAAATGAAAGATGAACCTTGGCCTTAATCCTGATAGTGTAAAATGTAGTACAAGACTCCTCTAAGATCTTTTCAATGGAAGATGTGGGATTCCTGATCAGGAACACCCTGTGCTAAACAACACTCTATCTCAGTTAAACAGCAAGAGAAAGATATATGTCTAAACAGACCATATATGGCTTCCATCCTCCTCCTTAAATAAGATATGAGCTTGTAAACCCTAAGCCCCATCCAATAATAGTACGACTTTCACACAAAGTATCTCCATCTAAAATTGTGTTATCCCTCATTGATGACCACTCCTCCATGACAGCGTTGTTGATTTGGTCAATATTGACCCAGTCAAGGTGATCTAGCCCCTTTTCACACCAAAGGGTGCTTAATTAAGCTGCCAAGATTTATATCTTTCACATTTGGCATTGATTTATTCATTATTAAGGAGAATTATGGATCTCCATTATCCTCTTATTCATTAAACAAAAAGCAAAGGCAAAATTTAATATTCCAACTAGCTCATATCTAATTTAGGAATATTACAATCCTCCCCTCCCAAGTGTTGCTTGTCCCCAAGAAACTACAAGGACAGAACTGAAAATGTGGGGAACCTTTATTCCCATATGGAGCCTCAATCCCCAAGCTATCATCCATACAAAATGAATCACCCTCCAGAGTGATAATTCATAGAAAAATTCCTCCCATCTGCTCATGTGAGGCACCTCCCAAGTGCTCAAGTTACCCAAATGGCTCATCCCATAAGGAAACAAGAGATCCAATGCAATAATCATGGATGGTCCAATGTTTTCCCTAAAACATGTGGCGTAATAAACATGAAGAGTCTCTCTCCAAAAGGGCACATCCAATCCTTCCCTCCTCTCTCCAATTATTCCCATAAAAAGAATAAGCATATCATCAAAGTATGGGAGCAAAACCAAATACATGTAAACAACATAATGCAACAATGGAGGTGGATCATAGTCCCGTATGTGGAACCAGCATAGTGTATCTCTTGACTGCCTCAGATAATGATGTGGTAAGTGGTTCCCCCACCACTTACTGGCTGCCCAAGTCTTCTTACCATGGCTGAAAATGTGAGATATGTTTGGTGCCTTTTGAGTGCACCCACAATGATACAACATCTCCCTATATCCTCCTAGGGAGTGGCCATGTTCAGAAATGTTTATGGCTCAAAGTTTTCCATGAATTTTATAAGGAATAATTCTCCTCCTTGGAGCTATGGCCTGCATATACATGGTAAATAAATGAAAATAGTCATCAAATGAAACATTATGTACATGAGCATATTCTTTACCAAAAATTTTATTCATACAAATGGAGTGGTCCATAGATAGATCCCCTCTCATTCCAAAAAAGGAAAGAGGTGGTTGCGATAACTCCTTCACTAAGTTATGTATCTCTCCCATCTCCATATGGTTCATGCATCTCTGAAAATGATGATATCATTCCTCTTCAAAGCCTTCCCAAGAGTAGTACTCCATGATAGTGTTGAAATCCTTCATATAATAAGTATGGTTGAAAAGGAATTCTTCATGTTTCCTTTGTAGCAACTTCTCCTTGAGTTGGAGGCTCTCGATAAGAAGATCCTACCATGATAATAGATGACTCCATCTTAGACTGAATACCCTCCTCTTGTAGCTGGTCATCAAGTATCATGCATGTGAAAAGATCCTTTGAATAATCCACCAACAACTGGGATTTCCAATATGGATCAATCTTCCATAGTGACAGCGTTGATGATATATCATAGAGAATATCTGTCATATGGCTACCATTCTCCTTGACATCTCCCATGAAAAAGGTATATGTTGGAAGGTTTCTATCCCTCCCTTGCTTCTCCTCCCACAACGCAAAATTTGAAATGAGAGTGGGTGATGAAGATGTTGGGAGAATGTCTCCCTCCTCCTTGAGTCTATCCAAGACTCTCGGCGCTGTATCATGGCCCCCCAATTCCCCTTCATGAGCCAAATATATCAATGTTGCACCATGTTGAGAGAACTCTTTGTTCATTCCCCAATAAGGGGGTCTCCCTGGTGGAATTCCTCCATGTAATGAAACATCAAGGCTTAGAATAGGTTGCATATGTGAATGGACTGATTTGTCCCTTATTTCACCGCGCAAATCATCCTCCTACTTTTGTGCATAAACCTCCTGAAAAGTATGGGTGTGTATGTTCCCAATCACTTGATGTTGGCCCTCCTTCTCATTTTCTCCTACCTCCTGCAATATCTCACAGTCTAAGGTGTCTTCTTCAAATGTAGTCAACCCATGTACACCCAAAATTTCCTTGGTGTCAAGAGTCTTGATCTCAAAGGAATGATCTATCATAGTGTGTGTCCCCAATATTGCATTCAATGTTGGAACATAGTCCCTCCATTGTTTTGTCTCATTTCCTATCAACATAGACTCATGCTACTCCTGATCTTCATATATAAGATCCCTTGGAACTTCTTGTGAAGATACAAGAGATCCTCTAGTTGAAGCAATTGCTTCATCTCCATCTCCAAATATAAGTAGATCTCCTCCTACTATCATAGTGCTGGAGGTTCTTCCTAGATATTCCTCTTCTTTCTCCTCATCAATGGAGAATACCTCATCACTAAGATATCCTTTATCTTGATCTCCTTTTGAAACAGGAATCCTCATGTATTCTTCTTGAGAAGAAATTTCTTGCTAAAGTGGGGCTTTTTCCCTTGGAAAAATATGTTGTAGATCTTTGACCCCCTCAACACTGTTATGAAATGGAATTGGTTTCATGGATCCTTCCAACTCATGCAAAGGTTATGATTTCTTGGGTTTGGTTTACTCTCCCAAGGAAGTTTCAGATTGTTTCAAATAAAATATTTTCACTAACCTCCCAGTGAAATTTTCATAAGTATATATATTTACATTTCTCAATAAAGAAGATTCAAATAACCATCAGGCATAAGCCTTACCTTCAAGATGTAGTATTGCTACTCTAATGGCTTACTCTTCTAAAACTTGATGTAGCTGGAAATGTGTCTAGCTCCTTTACCCAAGCCTTGGTTGTGCTCTTGGGTGACCCATCAAAAGTAGGTAGAAAGAATCTACCCAAAGTGTGCTGCATGCACCCTCTTCTTCTATTGTATTTAATGGGTATTCTATCTTCCTTGATTTGACAAAACCCTTGGAAGCTTAGATGATCCTTGAATCTTCTATACTAAGATTCATATTCTTGGAGATAGTCACCAAGAGTCTCCTCCTTTGGTGTTTCTCCTTCTTCTTCTTCTCTTGCCAAGAATGTAGGAATGGTACAACGTTGTAGATCTGATGGTGTAGTTGAATGCTTACACCCATAATATGAAAATATGGAGCTTTCTTCATGTACAAGCTCCTTTGGACAATTTCTACATCTCTCCATCCTCATTTCTATGATGTCTTCGTTAATGCCCTGAATAGTTTCGAAAAGAAGTCTTGAGAACTCCTTCCCTTTCATTCCTCCTGATAATTGTGTTTTACCTTTGTTGTCTTTATCATTTGTATAATCACACTTTCGGTGTCTTATTCTTTGATACCTCTTCTCTCTATTAGTAAGAGGTTCTCCTTCTTCTGATGACATATTGGCTTTTTAAGATGGACAGACTGTGCTAAAATTATGCTCTGATACCACTGTAATATCCCTAAATTGGAAAAGTAGGAATATAGTGAAAAATTCTGGAACAATAGCGTAAATCATCATTTAAAATAAAGAGGCCAATATGGAGACCTTTCATATGTTATAACAGTAGAAAAATATGCATAAGAAATGGGCCATAAGATACATAACAAGAAAGTACAAGCCTCCAATGGAAAAAATCACTCAATATGAGGTGCTGCAATTATATATAAAAGCTGGAAGACCCTTACAGCATTGTTTTATTAGCTATTCTATATAAAATTAGTATACATCAGATCTAGAGATGATATGTTCCTCAAAAGATAGATCTATTTCAATCTTAGCACTATACAACCTCCTTTGAATAACCCCTTAAGGGTTTTCAGGAAAACACCAAGTACAAGATGTAGATCTAAGCTCTAAGGCTATAGATTTAATGAAAAATAAAGGTATGGATAGTGCGGCTGATATGATATGATCAATACAATAGGCCCCTCAAATAGATCCTCTAAGTGAAAGGCAGAACCCCTTCACTAGAAAATCATCTCTTCAATGGTGTGCCAAACCACCCTGCAACTCCTCCTACAAAAATAATGCAGATATGGAAGTAAACTGCGTTGTAGGGATGAATAACCAGTTGTCTTCATACCAAGATCTGAAAATAAGCACAAAGGCCTTCAATATTGTCCTCCCAATGGAAAGGAAACCTCCTCCACTGAAAATGAGCAACGAAATGGCCTAGATCTAGAGATCTAGTCTCCACTTGCTACAACCTATAAAAAAACCAAACCCTCGACAGGATCTGCATTGTAAGTGAAATATGAAGCTTGGCCTTAAGCCTAATAGTGGAAAATGTAGTACAAGACTCCTCCAAGAGCTTCTCAATGGAAGAGGTGGAATTCCCGATCAGGAACACCCTGTGCTAAACAACACTCTATCTTAGCTAAACATCAAGAGAAAGATATATGTCTAAACAGACCATATATTCAGATATATCAATATACAAAAACATGTTCCATATGGCTTCCATCCTCTTCCTTAAATAATATATGAGCTTGCAAACCCTAAGCCCCATCCAATAATAGCACTACTTTCACACAAATCATCTCCATCTAAAACTGCTATGTCCCTCATTGGACCACTCCTCCATGACAGCGTTGTTGATTTGGTCAAGGTTGACCCAGTCAAGGTGATCCAGCCCCTTTTCACACCAAAGGGTGCTTAATTAAGCTGACAAGATTTATATCTTTCACATTTGGCATTGATTTATTCATTATTAAGGAGAATTATGGATCTCCATTATCCTCTTATTCATTAAACAAAAAGCAAAGGAAAAATTTAATATTCCAATTAGCTCATAGCTAATTTAGGAATATTACATTATGTTTTTGTTATATTCTATGTTGGACAATACTGATTTGGATGTGATGTCGTTACACCGCATAATTTTTTGATTTAGATTTGAAACTTTAAGATTAGCAGGGAATATTTTGTTTGAAGAAATATCTGGCCACGCTGCCCATGTAATAGTTATAAAAGGCCAACTCGCAGACAAAGTAAAGGTTCTGAATTCTCTGGAAGTTTGAAGTGTATAATATGCGTAACATATTTTGTATTTTTGAGGTTTTCTCTTAATGTATATCTGAGGAGTCGTTTTGAAGAAATAATATAACGATTGTTTGTTGCAAGAATGGATTCCTACTAGACTTATGAACAGTATGTATGCCTCTGTTGTGTTTGGTTTCATTTATTTCTCTATTCCATCACATTTTCCTTCCTATTATCATGCTTTCGAAATGTGGGTGGTCTATAGGTTATTAATGAATTTATCTTGAATGATACTCGTACAATGGTCTATAATACTGCTTTAATTAGGCTCGGCGCATGATTTTGGTTCCAAAATTATTATCTCAACCGCTTTCTTCTTAAATTTTTGAAGGGTGGATTCTTATGCCTTTGTAAGCCCACCTCAATCTGACTTACCATCCTCATTCTTCGTGGTTTCTATTCCAATTAACTTTAAGAACTGTTCGTTGGTTCCACATCTGGCCTTATTTGCAACAAATAAAATTTCATTGCAGCCACAGGCCCATTCTGAGTAAGCCTGTTATATTGCAATCAAATATCATGGTTATTACTCCACTCCCTTTATGATCTAGAAACACATATCAGACAATTCCATCCAGCTAATACCCAGGAGGTCCCTGCCAAATAACATGAAGAGAACCTAGATGACCTCCTACTTTTAAGATGTCCTAGGCACTGGTCTCCTGCAACTCAAGATTGTCTCTAGGAGTGACAACAGATTGATAGTTTTATTTTTGTCAAATGAAATAAGGTTGTGTGCAACTTGTTTAAAATGCCACAATGACTAGCTATTTGTTTAAACCATACAAATTAATCATGGTTAAACAATTTTGAATTTTTGTAATTTAGGTTAGATATTGAAAGATTTTCCAAACAGTCTAATCCTGGAAAATAAATAGTTAGGTAGAAAATGAAATTGATTCAATAGTTTAATATAAATTAATAGGAGAAATAAGTGATAGGATAGAATAGATTTTTCATCAAAAAAAAGGAAATATGGGTTTGCTAGTCTAAATGCACCCCTAGAAGCATTAAAAAATGTTAGTTTAGTAAAAAGAATTTGAATTCGAAAGGGTAGGTAGAATTGTTTTTCTTTGAAAATGATTAAAAGTGATTTTATCCTAAGTTTTAATATTCATTAAGCATTGGGCACATAAAGGAATATATATGATTCATTCATGTTTTATCCTAACTTTGGATTAAATTTAAAATTTATAACCCGACAAATTTTATTTGTCGCATGTGGTTAAAAAACTCGTAGATGTCCACCCCACGATCTCCCCGCTCCACAAATAGACGACACTTCCCCTCGCCTCTCTCCATCCTCACTTTACCGCCCGGGGGGTCCAAAAAAAGTTGTTTTCCCACTTGATCCCACAACCACGTGGCCTCCCCTCTGAGTTTCGCACCACCCCAGCCTAAACTACTAACTTCCCACTACCCCCTCCCGAAAATCATTCCTGCCTTTCTATATTATCAATGTCCCTACCTAAAACTTCCGCCATTCCCATTTTGCCATGTTTCCGAGCCATTTCCAATCAAATCACTTCTCAAGTTTATCCGTTGAACATTTAATTACCATTGGGTAACCAATAATCCAACAAACCCGCACCATTTGCAACAGAAAACCTGTATTCATTATATAAACCCTCTAATCAATCATTTTCAACCTTTACTATGGCATTTCCTCTTCAAGTTGAATTTTTTCGCAGGTTTTTCTAGTGTGCCCAGCCTTTCATCATCTGATCAGTTGGAAATAAAGTGTTTTTACCTTGCCTTCCTCCTTCAACCAATCACACACCTGCTATGCATTCCTGTTAACCTTTTTCCTCACAATTCCAATCAAATTCTTCAAAATTAATCATCCCTCCTAAAAATAAGAACCAGGAGGATCCTTTGAACCCTTTAGTCCATCCTCCCATAGAATTAAACCATATTACTTTAGCTGATAGGGGAGGCATACCTATGCCCATCGAGATGAAAAATTACAAAGAATAATGGTGCTCCTAGTAAAATGAGACTGAGATATAAAGTACATGATATGCCAACATAAAAATGGGCCAGAAAAAAATATAATGGATCCCACATACATAATGCGCCTAGGACAATAGCCAGGACTGAATAAAATAATATTTGAGTACATGAGATATAATAACAACCATAGAAGCCCTGATAAATAGGAAAGGGCTTTGAAAATATGAATGGATCATCTAAGTGATACATGCATGTTATAGGCGTTGCAAGTGGCTGGGGCCGAACCCATCAAATATGCAAAGCTGCATCTGAGGTTGTAGCATAAAATGAGGTCATCTGAGCATGTCATGGGGGGCTACCTGAAGGGCCACCCCCTCATGAAGTTTGAAACATCTCACACACACTTGGGAATCACCGGATCAATCTGTTGGATCACCGAACTATCGAGTATACGAATCTCAATGATGCTGAAGTGGAGCGGATGAGAAAAAATAAAGTCAAAGGTAAATAAGGAGTCCCTTTTCCTGATCCAAGGCACTAAACAATAATGGAATCTAGAACCAAGACACACCACCCTCTAGACCTGTCTTTTGGAATGAATGTGTCGATGTCAACAAAAGGAGGTCTGCCATAGGTGAGGCCATGAAGGTCCTCAACTAAGGCATGAGAGTCATAATAGAGCGACTGATGGACTGACACCAAGTATAATGATTGAATGGGGGAGATTGAGTAGAAAACGGACGACTTCCCTTGTCAGAGCATATAAAGCATGGATGACCTGGCAACGACTGACTCGACTCCGGAGGGGATGGGGGATAGTGGGATTGCGGGCCAAAATGGGCTACAAGAGAGAGGGACTGTAGGTTTTAACCCTGAACAGAAATTATCTACACACGAATCTTATAACAGAAAATAAACAATAGCGAGAGCATAAAACATAAAACAGATAAACACATAGATTTTCCCCTGGATCCCAAATCGGGACGACCAGCTTGATTTTTCATTATATTCCTTTTAGTGTTACAACACATATATATACATGCCGAAGCATACATAACCCCAATCCATAAACCCTGGATTAGAACATAACCGTAGTTCCCTTGACCGGATCTACAAAAATACCAAGGGCCGAAAACCATCGTACCCCAATACCATGTGCAAAACCATGCACAAAACCATGCACAAAACCATGCGTGGACCACCCGACCGGAAATTAAGGAAAAACAATTTTTGGCCGAGGCGCTGCTCATCCCCAATGCTGGAGACACGCTTCCTCAGGACTTCGTCGCACCCACAGGCGGGGCTATCGCCCCAC
Organism: Pinus albicaulis; assembly: GCA_034641835.2. NCBI lineage: Eukaryota > Viridiplantae > Streptophyta > Pinopsida > Pinales > Pinaceae > Pinus > Pinus albicaulis. The sequence goes on from CM076573.1 coordinate 722,731,221, forward strand.
TGCTGCTTGTCATGGAAAGAATATAACACATACCCAACATTCCTCCCCACTTGTTGTTTTCTTCCACAGGCGCAACAGAGAGCTTAGTCATTGGCCCAATTCTTCTGGGTTACACCCATTGTTTCTCTACACCAAGAGAACTTCTGAGTGCTTACAGACTTCGTCAATGAATCTGCAACATTCTTCAAAGTGTCCACCTTTACCAGCAACACCCTTTTAGCCTCAACCATATCTCTCACAAAGTGATATTGAACATCAATGTGCTTTGTCTTTGAATGATAAGCAGGGTTCTTAGCCAAGAAAATTGCACTTTGGCTATCACAGTCTATCCTTATAGCTTGCTGTACCAAACCCATACTTGAACACAATCTCTGCAACCAAACTGCTTCCTTGCTTGCATGAGTGGCTGCTATGTATTCTGCCTCTGTAGTTGAAAGAGCCACTACAGACTGTCTTTTACTCATCCAACTGACTGCGCCTCCAAATAGGCTAAACACATACCCATTTGTAGATCTTCTTTGGTCCAGATCTCCAGCCCAGTCTGCATCAACAAAACTACGAATGTCCAACATTCTTTCCAATCCTGGTCTTCCCTGGTAGCACAAGCCATAATCACTAGTGCCACGTAAATATCTGAAAACCCGTTTCACTACTGTCCAATGCTCCTTCCCTGGGTTTGAAATAAACCTGCTCAATACTCCCACCGCATGTGCAATGTCTGGTCTAGTACAGACCATTGCATACATCAGGCTACCCACTGCACTTGCATATGGAACACGGGACATATACTCCTCTTCTTCTTGTGTCTTGGGACACTGTTCAGCAGACAGCTTTACACCTACAGAAATAGGAACTTTCACCGGTTTACTATCCTGCATATTTAACCTCTGCAATATAGTCTCGACATACTTCCTCTGGTTTAACCAGAGCTTCCTCTTTGCCCGATCTCTCTTAATTTCCATGCCCAAAATATAGTTTGCAGCACCAAGATCCTTCATGTCGAATTTTGAGAACAACTGGGTCTTCAAATTTTGGATAATTTCTTTGTCATTTCCAATCAACAACATATCATCCACATACAAGACCAAATAAATAACACGGTCACCAATTAATTTAAAATAAACACAGTGATCCTCCTTGCTTCTGGTGAAGCCAAGTCCCCGTATATAGGTATCAAATTTCTGATATCACATCCTTGGTGACTGTTTTAACCCATACAGAGACTTCTTCAACCTGCATACCAGTTCTTTCTTACCCTTCACCATGAAGCCTTCAGGTTACTTCATGTAGATCTCCTCTTCTAGATCCTCGTGAAGAAATGTTATCTTCACATCCATCTATTATATCTCAAAATCAAATGCAGCAGCAACAGATAAAAGTAATCTAATAGAAGTAACTTTGGCGACAGGAGAAAAAATATCACCAAAATCAATTCCCGGCACCTGGGAATAACCTTTTGCTACCAACCGAGTTTTGTATTTCTCCACCTTTCCTTCTACATTCATCTTCTTCTTAAACACCCATTTTCTCCCGACGGGCTTCCTTCCAGCCGGCAACTCCACCAAATCCCATGCATCGTTTTTGTGCAAGGATGCCATTTCATCAATCATGGCCTCCTTCCAGAGTTTTCCATCCTCTGAATCTACTACCTCCCTGACAATTTTGGGATCATCATCAGTTATAGTTAAGGCAAAACCTGAATAGAAAGTAGATGGACTATACCTTTTTGGTTGCTTCTTTCCCGAACTGATCTTCAAATAGCTGGAGTTTATGGCTCTTCATCTCCTGAGTCTTCTTCTGTTGTAGAGTCTGATTCATCCTCCTTTAGCTCAAACTCTATCTTCTCAGGTTCCTTTGGTAGGACTTCATGTTTAACAACATATTTCACTTCTCTAAACACCACATCTCGGCTGTACATAACCTTCCTTGTTTCTGGGTTCCAAAGCTTGTAACCTATTACACATCAATTTGTCACCATCCTTGCAATTCCCCATCCCGCACATTGGAGGGCCCATTCCGTGACCTGTGAGCAGTGACATAACTTGAAAACACTTTCATGACATTCCCCTGAACATGTACTTTCATTGCCCTGAAGACAACTCCTTGTGAAAAACCCTAAAAATAGCATTTTCATCATTGGCGCGACTAGCCAGTGTTATACCCGCGCCAATGGAGGAAATCCTCCAAAGAGGGTGTGCCAATTAGCGCTCTATCTCAGAGTCGCACTTGCGCCAGGCTTAATAAAGGGTTTTTTTTAAAAATAAATGGTGGAAGATTTACTTTAACCAACTCCTGAACTAGTCTCTAAGTTGAGTTGGGACGTTTGGCTCCAGATTTCCATGTAGAGGAAGTAGTTTGCCACCTCTCATGGAAGCTTCCTTGAGGATAGGGCCAATCCCATGATTATAGGGATCCCAACTCCTCTTCCACCATCTATATAAGGTTGCCATTTCCCTTTGCAAGCTAATCTCCAAGAGCCTTCATAGCCTGAAGAATCCTGCGATAGTCCTCATAGTGCCAAATCCATAGCAAGGAGATTGACGATCGAAGAGAGAGGATTGTCCCTATTCCCGACAAGCTTTACCGAGATGTATTCCACTGACGACCCGTCGAAGGAGGATTTCAGCGTCAAAGCCTGGTTGTATCATCCTTTGTTTCATTAATATAAGTGACTACGATTATAGTTCCACTCGTATTGTTCATGCTTGTTTATGAGTTGTGTCCTCTCTGACTGACACATAATTGCAATTATATGGTTTTACGCTCGTATGTTTGTCATGTTTCTCGTACGTGCAGGTGTTCGATCGCGTCAAGTGGTGGAATTGTGACCTGTCGGAGCAAGGGATCGAGAGCACTATCCTCTCCACAGCGACAACAGCGTTGTACCTGAGGTAGGCCTTCTATCGCGCTTTGATTTTTGCAATTAGGAGCTTGCGTTGTAGCGTGTTTGATTGTTGCTAGACCTGATCTGGGCTAGTAGGGATCGCCTCTGTCTGCAGAGGGGATTTACCTCCACAACAAATTGGTGACTCCGCTGGAGAGTTAGCTTTTTTTTTGCTTTATAAACTACATATGGAGCCTGAAGTTAGCCAGATAGCCTTCGAAACGCTCTTGCTCTGCATTAGCGAAAGTAGATGAATGTTGCTTCAGTCAATCTCCAGTTTAGTTTATGAACTGAACACTTGGATTTTTGTCTTGTCTCTTCGGTCCATCCTTGACTTTGCTTGCTTGAATCAGCTCTTTTGGCTGGCTCTTTCGGTGTGTTTAGCCTTTGCTTGACTTTACCATCACTGGTCTACTTCTTAGATTGCTCTTTTTTTCATTTTTCCTTAGTAAACTCGGCTGGCGCACTTTTCAGCTTGACAATCGCTCCCATTGGCGCAAGTTGCTAGTGTATTACCCGCGCCAATTTTGTTCTAGCACTAGTTACAGCCTCACAGTCGCGCCAATCCTGTGAGGTACTAGGGTTTGCTCTGCTTTGAGCTTTCTGAGACTGATCTGGGTGTTTGGTCTTGTTTTTTTCGACTGCTTGAGTGTTCTGGAGCCTTGTTTGACTGACTGTGACCATCTTCCTTTGGTTGTCTGCCCATATCTATCGATTTTACATTTTAGCCCTAGGGCATCTAGGTGTTATTGTGCATCGAGCCTCCCTTGGGAGTTTTTGGTTTCTATCTGTTCAGTTAGCTTTGTGATTGCTTCTCTGCACTCATTTGGTGGTTGTCTATCGTTTCATTGTGTTATTTGAGTGATTGGCTTCCTCTTCATTCGAATTCTGCTTTGTCTCGTTTTGGGCCTAGATTACATGGTTCAATTGAGTCTTTGGGGTGTCTTTTGATTTGAGGGGCTTTTTGTCAATTTGAGATCTGATTGTGTGCTTGCATTGAGTGAAATTTGATTGTTTTCCTCTTTTTCTTTTGCTTCTCAAATTTCTTGTCTCATTAGTTTTCATTTTGTTATTGCATTTTGCTCTTAAACAGTTAAAATACAAAAAAAATCTCTTTTGCTTTCGATTAGTTAGTGTGAATTAAATCTTTTCGGTGTTATTAATGATTAATAACTTTGAAAGAAAAGCTTTTAGTTTCCATTAGCTGCATTAGAGATATCATTGGTTGTTTTCTGGTCATTTTGTTGTTGTATGAAAAGCTCTTAACTCTCCTGTAATTAGCTTTCATCGAACGAAATGATATACTGTGGCATGTAGTGTGCACTTAAGTGATTTTGAGGCATAACACTCGCTAGGGCCTGGAAACTGAAACATAATTGATGATAAACATTAAAATCCATTCAATTTACACTAAGGCAGCATTGAAACATTAATGAAATATTTAGAGGTCTAGGCTAGAGACGTGTTCTGGCATCTTTAAACCTAGTAGCTGTCATTCGCCTCTTGGCTTTAGACAGTGCTAGTACGGACTTGTGCTCCCCGTACCATCGCGTATATAAAGGGAGACCCCATTAGGTTTCTATCATTTATCCATAGGAAGCTGAGTCTGCCGCCCTATACCCATGATACACCGGACACAACATTCGGGGAGATTGCCTGCACATATGTTAAGTCCTTGGTTGATTTCTCTTTCATTTTGAAACCAAGGTGTATATTGCAGTTCACGGTTATTTGGTACACCCTTTGCCTAGTACTCCTGAGCAGTCATTTTGATCTTATCTGACTCCATAAATTTGAAAATATCATCAAGCACTTGTCCTTTCATGCTTACTTCAAAACTGAAAGAGATAGAGTCATCTTTCATCCGTTTCTCGACTCTTAAAACACGAAACGGTGAAGTTTCTAAGTTTCGATGTCGTAAAATAAATCACCCGTGATCACACGCCCTGTTAGATTTTTCTTGTTGGCCGTTTGATTGTGTGCCTTGGTTTTTAGCCCGTGTGCGGTTTTGAGCTATTGATGGCAAATTTTCCAGAGTTCGCCAACCAAGGAATCCCCTCCGATGGGAATCCTGGTCATTTTCATCCTTTTGGGAATGTTGGTGCTCCTTACATGGCAACGTTGTCCCTTCCTGGGTTAACTGTTGGGTTGTCTATTTGGTTGTTTTCAACCTCTGTGGTCCCACATGTCTCGACTACTGTTCAATCAGTTCCTCCACCTGAACAACGTCATGTTGATTCCAAGGTGGACCTCTCCCCTTCTTTGCATGTTTCTGTGTCCTCCTCTTCTACTTTGCTTGGTGAAAGTTTGGATTCGAGTAACCAGGTGGCTAAGAAGAAGAAGAAGAAGACAAAGAAGAATAAGTCTGATAAGAGAGAGGCTAAAGTTGCAGCTACTGCTCTTATTGATAAACCTTCCAACCCTCTGCGGAAAGTCAAGTTTCCTTGCATGTTGTGCACGGGAGACCATCTTCTTCGAGATTTCCCTGGAATTCCCAAGGTGCTCGAAGTATGGTCCAACAGTCATCCGTTGTTGCCTTTGGCTTCTGGGAGTCAAGTTGGGGGCACGTATTCAACTGGTGTTGGTAAGGCTCCTAAGAAGCAGGGTAAGATTACCAATCCCTGTAAGTTGTGTGAAGGGCACCATGCCATTCACCTTTGTCCTTATATGGATGAAGCCAAGCAAGTTTTGGACAACTCAGTTGTTTGTACACCATGCCTCCGAGCTGGTTATAAACCGATTTATTTGAGTCCTCCACCAGCTAATCCTATGATTGGTCAAGAGTCATCCTTGGTCGATCCTGCTCCCCCAGAAATTCAAATTCAGGAATCCATACCTGACCAACCATTGGTCGTGGGATTAGTTTAACTGGCCCCATCTACGGTGCACCAGGTTTTTTCCGTGGAGAGTGGATCTCACATCCCTCAGGTTCTTCTTGTTTCTTCAGATTCCTCGGACTTGGAGAAATATTCTCCTATCCCCATACCTCAAGAAGCGGCTCCTCCGCCTCCCGTGATGGAGGTCCCGGAGGATACTCCTCCCGCCTTCAAGATGGAGGTCGTGGAGGATGCTCCTTCTTCTTCCGTAACACCAAGGGAAGACCATCTCGATTCAATGGTAGCCCCTCCGAGTGGGTTGGTTGCTTCCTTTGATTGGAATCGATTTAAAGGATACTGCCTTCCATCTTATGTGCCTTTCGAGATCACAGTACAGGCTTTTGGTCTGGTCGTACCCAGCACCATTATAGACGAAGGCGCGTCTGTTAGTGTTCTATCCTCAAATACCTGGAAAGCTTTTGGCTCGCTGTCGCTTGCGCCTGTTACGCAGAATCTGTTGGCATTTAACAGAAGAACGACTCAACCATTAGGGATCCTTCCAAGGTTACCTGTTACTTTGGGAGGTAAAACTATCCATATGGACATGATGGTTGTTCCATGCCCCTTAGATTTCAATCTACTCTTGGGGCACGATTACACTTGTGCCATGGGAGCTCTTGTCTCCTCCATTTTTCGTGTGGTCTGTTTTCCACATGAAGGACGGATCATGACCATTGATCACCTTTCGTTCTTTGGTCCTGATGTGGCAACTGGCTTGCCATCATCCCTTCCTAGTTTTCATCCACCCGTTGTATCTGCCCCACCACATGTCAACTATGTGGCTACCTACCCCGTGCCTATACTCAGTGATAGTGCTGTTGTGCATCAGGTGCTGGGGGCTTTGGGTCCTGACTTCCAGGATGTTTTCCTTCCATCGGGAGTGGAAGTCTTGGAAGCGATGACTTCTTTTTCATTATGATAAGGTTGTTGGAGCATGGTTCTTTTCCTGTGTCAAGCTCCTTAAAAAATGAAACAAGGTTGTCGGAGCACAGTTCGTTTTCTTGTGTCAAGCTCCTTAAAAAATGAAACAAGGTCAGTCGGAGCATGGTTATTTTCTTGTGTCAAGCTCCTTAAAAAATGAAACAAGGCTTGTCAGAGCACATTTCCTCTTCTTGTGCCAAGCTCCTTAAAAAATGAAACAAGCTCCTCGGAGCATGGTTATTTTCTTGTGTCAAGCTCCTTCAAAAATGAAACAAGCTGGTGGGAGCAGAGTTCCTTGTCTTGTGTCAAGCTCCTTAAACCATGAAACAAGGTGTCCTGAGGATAGTTCTTTTAAGGTGTCAACCTCGTTAAAACAATGAAACACGTTCCCATTCAATTCGAGTCTTTGATAAGATCTCGTAAAACCCTAGTCGAGTCTTTCTCTTGATCTTGTAACTTGAACCTTCTCTCCATCTGCCTTTCATATGGACTAAAGCTTGGGGGGCATGTACCTCAAATTAAGTCACCATGCTGGGGGCATGCTATCTTTTTTCAAGCATATTTTGTTTCCGTTTCAAGCTTGTGTACAAATGAAACCGGTTTCAAGCATAGTTTATCTTTGTTTCAAGCTTGTGTAAAAATAAAACCAACTTCAAGCAGAGTTTTCTAATTTCAAGCTTGTGTAAAAATGAAACCATTCCCATTTTACCTCTTGTGATTTCCATTTTATCAACATGTTTTTGCCAGATGAGCCTTGGTTTTCTCATTCCATCGTCACTATCTGCTTGGCCGATCATATGCCTTCACTTGGTTGTTTTACCCGTTCCTGAGGAACCGCTGCGATGAGTGGTCTTGTTAGCCAACCTCTTGACTTTTATCATGTTTTGAGCAGTTCCACCATTTTCGGAACCAGTTTCTACCCTTTATACCACTCGTTCCTCCAGGAGAAGTCATCTTTCAACTATTTTCTGACTCTCTAAACATGAAAAGATTGCCGAGTCTCTTGTCGTTTCGATTTCGTTAAAGTGGTTGTGAAATGACATCTACCCAGTATACGTTTACCCCTTTTTTGGGCTGGGATAGATTACTTACGAAAAAGGAATACCCTAGCCTATTGCGACTAGGAGGTTTTCTCAGACATAGTTTTCTACCTTTTCGGGTCTGAGGAACTATTTACGAAAAGGGACCGTTGGAGTTTACTTTTTTGCTGTCTTTTCAAACTCTCTAAACATGAAAAGACACTGAGTTCTTCCTTTGTCAGACTCGTTAAATCCTGATGACATTGGATTTAGTCGTAATGACAATATTCGAGTTCCTCCTTCCTAGGGCTTGTTAAATGTACTAGGATGGATTCGTCAGGACGGACTTAAATCACAAGCATATGCTATCCCCTTCAAGCTTGTTTTCAAAAATAATTGGGGTACTCGCCAGAAATGGTGGGGAAAAATGGAACCAGCATCATTGTCGTGTCGGCAGTATGTCGCTCTTGAACATGGCACTTGTCTGCATTCGTGTAGGGTTGGGTACATCTCATCTCGTTTTCCACTTGCCTTCGTGGTTTTGGGTAATCCCTTTTGACCTCTCATCTTCTCTTTGCCTCGTCATCATGAGCTCTGATCTTTTCATGTCAAATACTGCCAAATTCACTGTTGTGCCGTCGATATGTTCAAGAGAAGTTGACCTCTGCAAATTTCAACCTTCCTCTGATTCTCATCTGATCTTGATTCACAAAAACATTATGTTCCTCTGTCTCGCGTCGATGATGTGGGAAACACTATGGCCCACCTTCGATCAAGGTAACTTCCTGTCGACTTCAGCTCATAATCTAGGAAGCTGATCTAGAGACTCCCTTCTGGTACCTTGGAGCCTGCATGCCTCAATGGCAGGTTCTTCGCATTCGACGCAAGGTTTTCATCATTGACCTTCGACCGGATGATTCTGCGGGTGTTTGACGCCAGCTCACTGTTCACATGCCGTAGATTGTACCTATAGTACCTTGCGGGCCATTGTCATTATTGGTGGTACCTCTCGCGTCTGTTAACAGCTTTCATCATTGGTTGGTAATCAGGCGATGTTCTTGCATGTTCGACTTCAGCTCACTTATTCGCATGCTTGAACTTGTACTTTGTTCAGGTCGAGATGGAGCGCAAGACCCTGGATTTTGTCTGTTAGAATCCAGGCTGCGATTTTGTGGATTATTATGATTGGTTACATGAATCATTCATTGGATGGCTGTGACCATACCTGAGTCTATTTATCGATCCTCACTGGATGGCTGCGTCCATACCTCGGATCTAGATTATTGTATACTCTGTTATGGATGGCTGCGCCCATACCACATATATCATGTATATTGAGATATCAGTTGTACTTCTCTACGCAGGTTTTCCGAAAGCGGTGTTTTCAGTTGGACACGTTCTCGTAAAGCACTTCACCCCTCTTTCTCTTTCAGACCTCATGCTTTAGGGGGCATCTGTTACACAGCAATTTGTCACCATCCATGCAATTCCCCATCCTGCACATTGGAGGGCCCATTCCGTGACCTGTGAGCAGTGACATAACTTGAAAACACTTTCATGACATTCCCCTGAACATGTACTTTCATTGACCTGAATACAACTCCTTGTGAAAAACCCTAAAAATATCATTTTCATCATTGGCGCGACTAGCCAGTGTTATACCTGTGCCAATGGAGGAAATCCTCCAAAGAGGGCGCGCCAATTGGTGCTCTGTCTCAGAGTCGCACTCACGCCAGGCTTAATAAAGGGTGTTTTTTAAAAATAAATGGCAGAAGATTGACTTTAACCAACTCCTGAACTGGTCTCTAAGTTGAGTTGGGACGTTTGGCTCCAGATTTCCATGTGGAGGAAGTAGTTTGCCACCTCTCATGGAAGCTTCCTTGAGGATAGGGCCAATCCCATGATTATAGGGATCCCAACTCCTCTTCCACCATCTATATAAGCTTGCCATTTCCCTTTGCAAGCTAATATCCAAGAGCCTTCATAGCCTAAAGAATCCTGCGATAGTCCTCATAGTGCCAAATCCATAGCAAGGAGATTGACGATCGAAGAGAGAGGCTTGTCCCTATTCCCGACAAGCTTTACCGAGACGTATTCTGCTGACGACCCATCGAAGGAGGATTTCAGCGTCAGATCCAGGTTGTATCATCCTTTGTTTCATTAATATAAGCGACTATGATTATAGTTCCACTCGTATTGTTCATGCTTGTTTATGAGTTGTGTCCTCTCTGACTGACACATAATTGCAATTATATGGTTTTAAACTCATATGTTCGTCATGTTTCTCGTACGTGTAGGTGTTCGATCGCGTCATGTGGTGGAATTTTGACCTATCGAAGCAAGGGATTGAGAGCACCATCCTCTCCACAGCGACAACAACGTTGGACCTGAGGTAGGCCTTCTATCGCGCTTTGATTTTTGCAATTAGGAGCTTGCGTTGTAGCGTGTTTGACTGTTTCTAGACCTGATCTGGGCTAGTAGGGATCACCTCTGTCCACAGAGGGGATTTACATCCACAACATAACCCTTTAAACCATCCTTATACCCAATAAAGATGCGCCTTTCAGATTTATTATCCAACTTGGTCCTTTTCTGCTTTGGAACATGTACATATGCATCACATCCAAATACCCTTAGATGTGAAAGAGAGGGTTTCTTACCAATCCATACCTCATGTGGAGTCTTATCCTCCAACACTGACGAAGGTGATCTGTTAACCAGATAGCATGCAGTCTCCACTGCCTCTACCCAGAATTCTTGTCCTAACCCGGTACCACTAAGCATGATTCTTTCCTTTTCCATTAGTGTTTTGTTCATTCTTTCTGCAACTCCATTTTATTGAGGTGTGTATGGAGTAGTCTTTTGTCATGCTATACCACACTTCTTACAGAACTCTTAAAATTCCTTCTTGCAGAACTCCCCACCATTATCTGTCCTCAGTGCCTTTATCTTCTTCTCTGTCTGGTTTTCCACCAGAACCTTAAATTGTTTAAATCTATCAAAGACTTCAGATTTCTTCCTCAAGAAATACATCCATTTATTCCTTGAGAAGTCATCTATGAATGAAACATAGTACATAGAATTTCCTAGTGAAGGAACTGACATAGGTCCAAACACATCACTATGCACAAGTTCTAATATCTTGTTCGCCCTCTTAGTACCAGAAGGAAAACTCACTCGATTCCGCTTTCCATACACAATGTTCACAGAAATCAAAATCCAGAGAGAAATTAGACATACCTTCTACCATACCATTTCTATGCAATATCTAAGGGCCTTTCTCTCCAATATGTCCAAGCCTTTGATGCCATAGCATGGTATTTTCTCCAGAGATAGCTAGGCTTTCCGCTCCACTTTCAGGAACCATAGAACTGTTACACCCGTCAATAACAGTGCTACCTTGTAGCTTGTACAGAGTTCCAGTCCGAACTCCCAGCATTAATACCAGTGCTCCCCGAACCATCTTGTAGGAATCTTTCTCGAACACTATTTTTACACCTGCATCATCCATCTTTCTTGCAGAAATTAGATTTCTGGCCAATGCAGGAATATGCAGAACACTAGGAAGTGTTCTAATCCTTCCACCTTGCAGCTTTAGCTTGACCTTTCCACGTCCGAAGATTCTAGCCTTCCTATCATCCCTTAGGAAGACATCACCACCATCATATTTCTCATACTCGCAAAACCACTCCCGATGGGGAGTGAAGTGAAAGGATGCACCTAAGTCAATCAACCATGACTCGTGATCTACATGTGTATTTGAAGAAGAAGCCAAATACACATCCCCACTTTCATCCAAGGTGGTTTTTGCCTCTGCAGAAGGAGCATCATCAGATCCCTTTCCTTTCTCAGGAGCTTTAGATCTGCACTCCCTTTTGTAGTTCCCTTCATTTCCGCATTTCCAGCATACCTTTACAAACTTTCCAGGAGATTTAGATCTCCCTCTAGATTTGGATATCCCATTCGAAACCTTATTCTTGTTTCTGTTTTGGGACCTTCCTCGTATAAATAAGGCATCTCCATTCTGGCCCTCCATATTTCTCTGTCTCATTTCCTCCGACAACGAGGCTGAGACAATGTCATCAAAATTCAAGGTAGTTGTATTGCTACCTATTGCAACAACCAGACTGTCCCACAATTCCGGTAGAGAACACAAAAAACTGATGCACTTATCTTCATCTGAGATTTTAATATCAACATATGACAACTGACTTACCACAGTATTAAAGGTGTTTAGATGCTCTGTCACCGAGTCTCCATCCTTCATCCTCAGGTTATACAACTTTTTCCGCAGGAACAACTTATTCACCAGAGACTTAGATTGGTACAAAGTCCCAAGTTTTTCCCAAAAATTATTCGTCGTAGCTTCCCCAAATACATTCAACAATACTGAATCTGACACACACAACCAGATTGTGCTCTTAGCCTTTCGATCCAGTTTCTTCCAGTCTTCATCTGACATTGTCATTGGTTTAGTACCTGGATCTACCGCGATCCACTGATCTTTATCCACCAACAGATCCTCCATCTTGAGCTTCCATAACTCAAAACTCTAACCATTAAATTTCTCGATCTCTATCTTCCCACCACTCACCATCTTCTTTCACTGCAAGAATCGATCTCGAAGATCTCCCACTGAACAGGATCTACCTCAGGCCCGAGCAAAAAACCCTCAGCAGCAAAGGCGTCCCCTTGAAGCCGAAACAACTCTGATACCAAATTTAGGTTTTAACACTGAACATAAATTATCTACACATGAATCTTATAACAGAAAATAAACAATAGCGAGATCATAAAACATAAAATAGATAAACACAGATATTTTCCCCTGGATCCCAAATCGGGACGACCAAATTGATTTTTCATTATATTCCTTTTAGTGTTACAACACATATATATACATGCTGAAGCATACATAAACCCCAATCCATTAACCCTAGATTAGAACATAACCGTATTTCCCTTGACCGGATCTACAAAAAATACCAGGGGCCGAAAACCATCGTACCCCAAAACCATGTGCAAAACCATGCACAAAACCATGGGCGCGGACCACCCACCGAAAATTAAGGACCAAAAATTTTCGTGGAAAAATATAACACATACCCAACAGGGAAAAGGCATGAATGGATGGAATACTATAACAAGAGGCAAAGGGACTCGGGAAGGGCTCCATGAAAGTGATGATGAATCAACTCGGATGATCTGATCAAGCGCGACTCGATATGCTCCCACACAAAATAGGCCCGATAGGGACCATAAAAAAATGAGAAAAAGGTAGTTACTCATGATAAAAATTGACACACATATTGACAAGTATGAGGGCGAATTTTTTCCCCCAGTAAAAGTGGCGCAAGTGTAGAAATTCGATTCTGAGAGGTGGTGAAGTGACCCTTCTTGGAAAAAAGGCTCACGGGTGAAGTATCAAATCACAAAAAACAAAGGGATACCCATTTTAGAGCTCTATGAGAGATTTCCAATGGTGTTGATGGTTCATCAAATAGAGATACGGTTTGGTCACAATTGGCAAAAGAAAATTTAGGCTTTCTCTTTTAATAGTGTGATTTCCCTCCAATTTGGTTCATTTGCTAGTGGAGTTGTGGTGAACTTGGAGAGGAGGAAAAGGCCCTAAATATTGCGGCATTCGTAGCTGAAAAACCGACAATTGGAATTGAGATCCGTCAGTTGCAGGTAGGTGGCCTAACCATACTCTTCAGTTTCAGTGGTTTAGAATTTCAGATTAGGTGCCTAGAGCTTGAGAACAACACTCTGCACCTCCTCACAGCCAGATCGCACTTTCTGGGGCCTGTTCTGCAAGCTGGGTAGAAATTTTTAGAGGAAAAACTGTGACCTTGCAAGGGCAGGGCTGAAAAAAGTGTGAGGTGCCAAAAGGTGGGTTTTGTCTTATGTTTGGTTGGGAACTGGATCTTGATGTTTTTTATGCAATTTTTCCTTCCTCTAATTGACAAATTGTTGGTTTTTTGCAGGTATGGCAGAGTTAAAGATCAACTAGAGAGAGAGAGACTTGGATTCACTTCGTTCTGAGATCCAGGGGATAAGGTGATTAGAGGTGCACTGGCGAGATATGGGGTTCTCAAGTTGGTTGAGAACTCGTTGATGAGGGAAGGGGATTCTCTGCTATCTAGGATAGTGAGATATTGGGACTCAGACCTGGAGGTGTTTATCATGCATGGGCACCAGATTGAGCTCACTATTAAGGATATACGTTTTCTGACCGATCTCCCGCCACTAGTGGTGGTGGAAAATATCTAGCCAGCATTACTACAGGGGTGAAATATATTTAATTTCGTGGAACTCCATTTCCGATTAGATGTTCATGTCAAGGGAACAAATATACCAATTAGATATCTAGAGAGGCTAGAGACTCGGGTTGTCGCCGCAATAGTGCTATGGATCTTAGGAAACAAGGCCTTCCACCACATCACCGGAGGGAAGATGATGCTTGTTGAGAGTGTGTTGAGAGGGAAATCCTATGGGTGGGCCCAGATGATGTTGTTATTGTTGAAACGAGAGTTATCGCTATGCAAGCAACACGTGAACCATGACTGTGCTATTGGTATATTGTTATGCTCATTCTTCTTCGAGAAGATCCCTACACTTCGACCTCATGTACAGATCCAGGATGGGGGAGTGCGATAGCCCAGGATGTGTCGTTGGGGGAAACTACTATGGAGAGGAGGAGGCGAGGGAGTCAGACGAGTGTTATGACCTTATTTCTTCGCACATTGGGACAAATTTATGTTGTATATAGATGACTATCCATACAGCGGGATGAACTATCACGGGGACCCGAACTTGCCACTTCCGCCAAGTCGAGCATGGGGACCAGATGGTAAGTGCCAAGTTGTTATGTTTTATGGTGCGTTTAAAGTTTTAGAATTATGTATATGGTACTGATTCGTTACTTTTGGTATGCAGATATAGCACTAATGAGACGGGCCAGGTATATGGGACGACCCGCAATTCCAGGGGCTGTAGAGTCTAGCATAGGTAGAGGAGCTGATAGAGAGAATTTAGAGGCACTATTGGAGGATGTCTGCCGTGGATCTGAGTTGTTGATGACCGAGGTACTAGAGTGCAGCTGGCATAATCTAGATGAAACACTGTTACCGATGAAATAGGTAACTGCACTGGTACCTACTTTTGGACGTAGCAAGAAAAACACCCGATTTTGAAAAGTGGTGATGCAGAATCAATTTTTTTTTTTTGAGCATGTTTTTGGCACTTTAATTTTTTAATATTTTTTTTAAATTTTTTTTCTGTGATGCCTTTTATGTCGATTTTGAATAGTGGTGGCATATCATCACCAACAGTTTTTTAGAGGATTGATTTTGACACTATACATTTTCTAATGTCTTCTTCTTCCGTGAGATGTTGATTTTTAAGTGCATTTATGTACTTGTGTTTTAAAAAGAAAAAAATAATTTTTTTTTTAAATAAAAATTTGTAATGATATCTTCACTTTTTCACATAGATAAAAAATGAAAAAATGGTCAATATTATAAATTTTATATTTTATACAAGTTTATGTATTGATAATTAATTTTTCAATGCACATCGAATAATTGTCGCTAAAAAACCAATATTTTGAACGATATGACAAAAAAATACAAATTTTCAATACAAATAGAATGCAAAAAATACACTTTTAGAGACTTTTTGTTAAAAAAAACATTTTAAATAAACTAATTTTTGGGAAAATCTTAATAAAAAACTTAAGAAAATATCATTTTTATTGAATTTTATGTCAAAAAATAATAGTAATCACGTGTTTTTTGCAAAAAAATAAGGATTCTTCTCATAAAATATCAAAGTCTAAACATTACAAGTAAAACTGATTAATAGATCTCAAAAATGAACTTTGTTTGCAAGAATAACTTAAATATCCTCAACAATATCAACTAATACATGTTCAACATCATCTAGAACATCATTGATGGCTTCTTCCACAACATTTTCTACTTCATTTTGGTCATTGTCATCTTCTAATGGATCTTTCGTGTCTGCAAATATTCCAAAGTGTCCCTTTATGATCATTCCATATAATGGTGGTTGAGGTTCCTTTGCTTTTTTTTTCACACGTGATTCATTAAAATCCCCTTTCCTCAAACCAACTTCTTGCTTCGCATCTGGAAGGAATTCAAGAACGTGAATTCTTTTTTGAATAAATTTGCATTGCACTGGGTCTTTCTTAATGGCAATGCAATTTCTTCCTTTTGGTAGGAAACATGCTAGTGTTGTACCTAATCATAAAGTACAAAAGAAATAAGTAAGAAAATTAGTATAAAGACATAAAAAGTAAATAATAAAATATTTAAATTTAAATTGGTATAATAAAACTTACCTGAACCTGAAAATAGATCCAAAACCCAATCTCCTTCATTTGACGGCGTCGCCCGGCTTGCCTCTGCCCCTGGCTAGGCAAAGGGAAATTCTGAGAATCGCCCTCTGCCTAGTTGGGGGCCGGAGGCAGGCTGGGCAGCCCTCGATGGCACCACTCGACCGGCCTCCGCCGAGCCAGGGGCGATTCTCAGAATCACCCTCCGCCCAACCGAGGGTGATTCTCAGAATTTCCCTCCACCTAGTCGAGAGAGATTCTCGAAATCGCCCTCCACCCAACCGGGGGCCGGAGGCAAGCTGGGTGGCACCGTCGAGGGCTGCCCAGCCTACCTCTAGCCCCTGGCTGGGTGGAGGCAGGCTAGGCAGCCCTCGATGGCACCACCTGGCTAGCCTCCGACCCCTGTCCAGGCGGAGGGAGATTCTCGGAATCACCATCCGCCCGGTCAAGGGCCGGAGGCCGACCGGGCGGCACCGTCAAGGGCTGCCCAGCCTGCCTCTGGCCCCTAGCTAGGAGAAGGGCGATTCCGAGAATCACCTTCCACCAAGCCGCAGGTTGGAGGCAGTCTAGGAAGCCCTTGAAGGCGTCGGCCGGCCTGCCTCCGACCCCCGGTTGGGCAGAGGGCGATTTTGAGAATCAGCCCTGGCTGGGTGGAGAGCGATTCTGAGAATCACAACCGGTTGGGTGGAGGGAAATTTTGAGAATCACCCCTGGTTGGGTGAAGGATGATTCCGAGAATCACCCCCGGCTGGGTGAAGGTCGAGGGCTACCCAACCTACCTCTGGCCCCTAGCTTAGCGGAGGGTGATTCTCGGAATCGCCCTCTGCCTAGCTAGGGGTGATTCTCTGAATAGCCCTCCGCTAAACAGGGGGTGATTCTTGGAATCGCCCTCTGCCCAATCAGGGGTGATTCTCGGAATCGCAGAATCACCCTCCACCTAGCCGTGGGTCGGAGGCAGCCTGGGCAGCCCTCGATGGGGCTGCTCAGCTTGCCTTCGACCCCCAGCTGGGCAGAGGGTGATTCCGAGAATCACCCATGGTTGGGCGGAGGTCGAGGGCTACCCAGCCTGCCTCCCGCCCCGGTTGGGTAGAGGGTGATTCTCGGAATCGCCCTCTGACCAGCCGGGGGTGATTCTCGGAATAGCCCTCCACCTAGCCAAGGGTGATTCTTAGAATCTCCCTCTACCCAACCGTGGGTGATTCTCAGAATCATAGAATCACCCTCCACCCAGCCACGGGTCGGAGGCATGTTGGGTAGCCCTCGATGGTGCCTCCCGGCCTTGCCTCCGACCCTCGGTTGGGCGTATGGCGATTCTGAGAATCATCCCTGGTTGGGCGGAGGGCGATTTCGAGAATCATCCCCAGCTGGGCGGAGGGCGATTTCGAGAATCACCCCTGGCTGGGCGGAGGTCTATTCCAAGAATCACCCTCCGCCTAGCCGGGGGTGATTCTCGGAATTTCCCTCTGCCCAACCGGAAGCCAAAGGCTGGCCAGGCGGTGCCGTCGAGGGCTACCCAGCCTGCCTCCGACCCCCGAAAAGCGGCAAAATATTTTTTATTTTATTTTATTTTTTTTAAACACAAACTATTTAAAAAATTAAATTTTCTTTTTTAACAAAAATTATTATAATAAAAAAAATGTATTGTTTAATATAAAAAAAAAAACTATTCAATTAAAATCTTAAAATATAAAGAAACAATAAAAAAAAATTAAAAAATATGTTTTAAAAAATAAACAAAAAAATATAAAAAAAAATATTTTTTAATTTCTTTTTTTTTAAATTAAAATAATTATTATTTAAAATATAAAAAAAAACAATAAAAAAAAAAAAAATATATATATCTTTTAAAATATAAACAAATATATATAAGAAGATTTTAATTTTTAATTTTTATTTTCTTAAAACTAAAACAATTATAATTTAAAATATAGAAAAACAATAAAAAAAATTAAAAAATATATTTTTATATATAAACAAACAAATATATGAATAATACAATTTTCATTTATTTGTTCATTTTAAAAAATTGTGTAAGTCATATAATTTCTCCATAATTTCATTGTTCAAGTGTCTTGAAAACTTAAGATTTAAAAACTTGAGATTTACAACTTGTCATTAAGGTTTTATGCACTACGAAATTTTATCTCTAATGTTATGGTTGAAAATAATTACAATTTAAGGGTTGTTTAGAGTCAAGATATTTTATGTTTAACAACATGTATAAAAATTGTTCGAAATGATAAGCCCTTCAGACATGATTTTGTTTATATTTAACATCATCTATCAAAAAATTTAGAATTTTACGATTTTTCAATGTCCTAATATGTTATCTTTAATTCCATTGTTACAATGTGTCAAAAGTGTGACACAATGTTTTTTTTGTTATTCCAACATCAACTCGTTTTGTTTTGAGGGTGTTTTTTCAATCATTTTTTCAAGAAACAATTTTGTTTTTAGCATAATTTTATAAAAAGGTGAAATTTGACCTTGAGAAAAAAAAATGCGTTCTGGAATATGCACTTTTTGTTTTTGGAGCATTTTTTCATGTTTTTTGAGTCTTTTTGGGCTAGAGTTCCTGTTTTGAGGTAATAGTTCCCGTTTCATCGTTAACATTGTTATGACCGCTACATTGAGGCATGTGTCAGGCTACCCTCGGAGTGGAGAGGGATCATGCACCGCATGGCGATGGCTGGGAAGGGTATGCATGATCTGCGGGCTACAGGAGCCGAGCCATTGGCTCGGGACCCTCCAGATAGTGATTAGATGCAAGGGCAGGTGGTTCCCCCAGTTTTTATTTTTGTAACATGGTATGGGCATGTCGAATGTATTAGAGTAGAGGACTCCAAAACATTTATGATTGTGTGGACACATATTATGGATATGCATCCTTTTATATGTGACGAGTACATGGCTCGCCATTTGTTTATGTTTATTGTCTTGTGTTAAATGCATGTGATAATGTAATATCCCAAAATAGGAAAACCTACAACAATGGGAATATTTTTAAGATATTCCAAAATTGGAGATCCAACAATACATGAACACAAACTGGAGCAGTAGTGACAAATCAACTCATAAAAGATAAGAAAATCACATAGCCATCACATTAATTTTCTACAGCAAAATGTATACAAGATCTTGAGGAAACAGTCACTCAAGTTAGGCAATACTAGCCTCAAGACAACATGTACATGAAATATGAAAAACATTGCTACACAAGAATTCCCAAATCTATAACAGTGCAGTTTTATAAGGAGAAACTGCTGCTAGAAAATTTCAATACATGGATATACAAATATATGGCTCATACAAAATTTGGAGTGAAGATCTAAGCTCCCAAATAAAATTTCAAGACAATCGTGGAAGGATTGGTTGAAATATGCAAAAGTGGCAAAATGCCAGAGTTGCAGTCTCAAGACTGAGTAGCAGCTGCAACTCAAGAACTGGATGGAGATGGTTGAAGATGATGCATAAGCTGAAAAATTAGACCTCCTCCAATGGATCTTCCAAGTTAAAGGTTGATCCTATCACTGAAGATCTCACCCTCCAATAATCCTGCAGACCCTCACTACAATTGCACACTGAAAATAACACAGTCTAGGAAAGGGACTGCACTGTAGGAGAAAGGAAATGTGTTGGCCAAGTGCCAAGATCTGTAATAAGCTTCAAATTCTTCCTCACTAGTGTCCCAAAGGAAATAAAGCTTTCTCCTTTGGAAAACAAGCCCCGAAAGTGGTGTTGTCAACCCTCCACTGCAACACCCTACAACACAACCCAGCTCTCGACAGAAACTGTATTGTAGCTGAAGGAGGTATCTTGGCCTCAAGCCTGGATGTGGAGAAATGAAGTGCAAGCTCCTTCAAGAGGCCTCTCTTGAAAGGAGAAGGAATTACTAAATAGGAATTCCTTGTGCTAAGCAGCACTGCAACTCTGCTAAACAACAAGAGAATTCCAAATAGTCTTTCAAACCATAAAATCAAGAATACATAACATGAATAACAATGGTTTCCTTGCCCTCCTTTTAAACAAGTTAAAGCCCTCTCACCATGGGTCCCACTCATTAGGGTTTCCTTCACCAAAGGAACCTCCTGCCATTCATACTGCGTTGTCTCTCAAAGTGTTCTCCATCTCCTATCCTAGCACTGTTGACTTGGTCAAACTTGACCTTGTCTACATGCAAATGTCCTCTTTCACACATGAGGGTGTGAAATCCATCTCTTATGATTATCCCATTTCACATTATGAGGGATTTTATTCATATTTTTAATATTCATGGGCTTCCTTACCCATTTATTCAGCTGCTAGGTGATAAAAACAAAAATCAATATTCCAATTAGATGCATGCTAAATTTGGAATATTACAGTCCTCCCCTCCCAAATGTCGCTTTTCCTCAAGAAACTGCAAGGATAGAACTTATAAGCCTCCTATCCTTCCCCTGTAGCATCCTCATATGATAAAATTCTCCAAGTATCAAGATGCTATCTCATTAATATATCTCCAAGTTGCCCCTCCCAAGTATGCAAGCTAGCTCTTGGTGTGCATCCCAAATAGCTATCATCGTGTAAAACATCCATGGAGGCAAAAATGGGCTCTCTAAAGGCCTTATTGAGGCATGAGTTCTTATTTAAACTTGGATATACCATCCCCATATGAATCTCCCATCCCCAAGCTATCATCCATACAAAGTGAGCCACCCTCCAAAATGGTAACTCATGCAAATCATCCTCCACCTTGAGCTTCGGTAATGTAGGTGGGCTGAAAATCTGATCATGGTAGAAAAAATAGCCTACCCCATGCTGTCCTCCTCTCCACTTATGATAAGTGTAGAGTTTTTTCTAAACCTGGGCTTCAATAATGTTTCCCTTAAGAGGCAAGATGAAGACTAGATCTTCAAGGATCTCTTCTCCAACGTTATGAAACATGTTGGCCCAAATCATCCCATATATGATGAGTTGGACATCATCATCATATGGCATCCAATAAATCCCATGGCCCACCTCATAAAAGAACAAATTGTTTGTTGTGGTGGCCATATCACCTCTCATTCTCCCATTAGAACATGCAATGTAAACAATGCAGGAAATCTCTCCCCCAAGGGACACATCCAACGAATGTGCCATTCCCCCAATCATGCTCCCAATAAAAATAATAACAACAGCAACGTAGGGAACCATAATGAGAACCATACTTGCTACCATATGTAGCAAGGGAGAAGGACAATGGTCCCTCAAATTTAACCAACGTAGTTTGACCCTCAACTGCAATAGAGAGTGACAAAAAGTGTGGTTTCTCAACCACTTGCTTGTTGTCCCACTCTCCTCATATGTTTGGAGAAAGTGAATTATGTATGGTACAAAGTGAGCATGTTCTCCATAATACATCTCCTCCCCAATTTCTCCTAGGGAGTGGTCATCAATACTGCTCATGGCCTAAAGTAGAACATGAAGTCTAGAAGAAAGAATGCTTCTCCTTGGAGCAACATCCTGCACATATATGGTTAAGGGATGCATATATAAATTATACAAATCATTATGCAAACAAACAATACCCTTACCATATGTCTTGCTCATGCAAATGGAGTGGCTCATAGATGAGTCTCCTCTCATCCTCAAAGAGGGAAGAGGTGGTTTTGTAAACTCTTCCAAACAGTCATGTATCTCCTCCATCTCTAAATGATCCATGCATCTCCTCATATGATGATATATCTCCTCCTCAAAGCCTTCCCAAAAATACCCCTCCATGATGATGTGGTATACTCTCATAGAATAAGTGTGGCTGAAGAGAAAATCCTCATGAGCTTCTAGTAGAAACTTCTCCTTAAGCTTGGAAGCTCCAGATAAGAATACCCTATCATGATAATAGATGACCCTATCTCTAATTGAATATCCCTCCTCATGCAACTGGTCATCCAATATCATGCAAGTGAAAAGATCCTTGGAATAATCCACCAACAGATGGGAGTTCCAATATGGATCTATCCTCCATAGTGACAGTGTTGATGATCTCTAATGAAGAACATATATCATATGGTCATCCTCCTCTTTGACATCTCCCATGCCAAAGATGCAATTTGGAAGGCTGCTATCCTTCCCGTGTTGCTTCTACCACAACGCAGAATCTGAAATGGGAGTGGGTAATGATGATGTTGAGAGAATTCTCCCTCTCTCCTTGAGTCCACCCAAGAATCCTAGCATTGTACCAAGCTCTCCCAAGGTCTCCACTCCTCTCAAATCAATGAGTGGTGCCTCAAAATGTGAAGCATCTCTCATCATCTGCTGATCTTGTGGTCTCCTTGGTGAAATGTCTCCATTCCATGAGACATCATCATCAAGAGTAGACTGCATATATGAATGGAAATATTTGTCCTTGCCCTCACTGCACAATCTAGTCTCCCTCTTAGGTGCATCAACCTCCTGAAATAGATAGGGGTGTGTGCTCCTCATCACATGATGTTGGTCATCCTCCCTATATCCTCCTTGTATCTCCATAGGTTCACACCCTATCTTCAATGGCACATGTGAATCATGAGTTGTGCCTTGATCTCCACATGTGAGATCCTGGGGAATTTCTTGCAATGATACAAGAATCCCTCTAGTTGTAGCAAAATATCCCTCCTCCTCTGCATGAGGTGCTAGATAAACTCTAGACATGACAGCGATGTTGCCCTCCTCCTCATCAACATGTATGGGAAACCTCCCAAGAATTGGATCCTCTTTTGAAAAAGGGATATCCATGCTCTCTTGTTGAAGAATATGAGATAGAGGTCTTGTCTCTAGCAAGGTATGATGCAAGATTTCAACCTCCTCCATGTTTTTCTGAAGTGGATCTGAGTTTATAGTTTCCTCCACCACATGCAAGGTTTTGGTTTATTTAGATTTGTTTGGCTTCACCATCTGTGTTGCAGAAATTTTTCCATCAAACCTTTCCACCAATGTCCTAATAAAACTTGCATAAGAAGAAGTGTTTGCATTTTTCAAAGAAAAGGACTCAAATATCCACTATGCATAGGCCTTACCTCCAAGATGCAGCGCTGTAACTCTAATTCCTTCATCTTTAGAAATTTGGTGCTGCTGCAAAAATTTGTCCAGTTCTTCCACCCAAGCTCCGGCTGAACATGTAGGTGAACCATCAAAAGTAGATATAATGAATCTACCCCTATCATGCTGCTTTCTTCTCTTCACCTTGATCTTGCAAAACTCTGGAAAAGTGACATGATCTCTAAATTTCTGAGTTTGAGACTCATACTCTTGCAGAACATCACTAAGAGTTTCCTTCCTAGTCATTCCTTCTTCTTCTACCTCTCTCATGGAAAATCTGGGCATATGACTGTGTTGTGTATCATGATGTGTGGCTGCATGCTCACACTCATCATATGAAAATCTAGATTTTGATTCAGATTCAAACCCTCTTGGAGATTTTATACACATCTCCCTTCTGATCTTCTTGAGATCTCCTTGAATGCTCTGTATAGATTTAGGAAGAAGCTTTGAGAGCCTCTCCTTCTTTCCTCCAAAGAATGGAGTCTTCATCTTCTCTTTTCTTGATAGTATCATGGCTGAGATCCACAGGTTGAGCCAAGATTATGCTCTGATACCACTATAATATCCCAAAATAGGGAAAATCTACAACAATGGGAATATTTTTAAGATATTCCAAAATTGGAGATCTAGCAATACATGAACACAAACTGGAGTAGCAGTGACAAATCAACTCATAAAAGATAAGAAGAGCACATAGCCATCACAATAAGTTTCTGCAGCAAAATGTATACAAGATCTTGAGGAAATAGTCACTCAAGTTAGGAAATACTAGCCTCAAGACAACATGTACATGAAATATGAAAAACATTGCTACACAAGAATGCCCAAGGCTATGACAGCACAGTTTTATAAGGAGAAACTGCTACTAGAAAATGTCAATACATGGATATAAAAATTCATGGCTCATACAACATTGGGAGCGAAGATATAAGCTCCCAAAGACAATTTCAAGACAATCCTGGAAGGATTGGCTGAAATATGCAAAAGTGGAAAAATGCCGGAGTTACAGTCTCAAGACTAAGTAGCAGCTGCAACTCAAGAACTGGATGGAGATGGCTGAAGATGATGCATAAGCTGAACAAGTAGACCTCATCCAATGGATCTTCCAAGTGAAAGGCTGATCCTATCACTCAAGATCTCACCCTCCAATAATCCTGCAGACCCTCACTGCAATTGCACACTGAAAATAACGCAGTCTAGGAAAGGGACTGTGTTGTAGGAGAAAGGAAATGTGTTGGCCAAGTGCCAAGATTTGAAATAAGCTCCAGAATCTTCCTCACTAGTGTCCCAAAGGACAGAAAGCTTTCTCCTTTTGAAAACAAGCCTCGGAAGTGGTGTTTGTCAACCCTCCACTGCAACACCCTGCAACACAACCCAGCTCTCGACAGAAACTGCACTGTAGCTAAAGGAGGTAGCTTGGCCTCAAGCCTAGATGTGGAGAAATGAAATGCAAGCTCCTTCAAGAGGCCTCTCTTGAAAGGATAAGGAATTCCTAAATAGGAATACCTTGTGCTAAGCAGCAATGCAACTCTGCTAAACATCAAGAGAATGCCAAATAGTCTTTCAGACCATAAAATCAAGAATAACATGAATAACAATGGTTGCCTTGCCCTCCTTTTAAACAAGTGAAATCCCTCTCATCGTGGGTCCCACTCATTAGGGTTTCCTTCACCAAATAAACCTCCTCCCATTGATACTGTGTTGTCTCTCAAAGTGTTCTTCACCTCCTATCCCAGCATTGTTGACTTGGTCAAACTTGACCTTGTCTACATGCAAATGTCCTCTTTCACACATGAGGGTGTGAAATCCAGCTCTTATGATTATCCCCTTTCACATTATGAGGGATTTTATTCATATTTTTAATATTCATGGGCTTCCTTACCAATTTATTTAGCTTCTAGGTGATAAAAACAAAAATCAATATTCCAATTAGTTGCATGCTAAATTTGGAATATTAAAGATAAGTGCCAATATAGAATATTGTTTGCAATTTTATCTATATAGTGATTTTGGGCTCTAGGTACATGATTGAATGTAATGGTTTCAAATTCACACATTAAAAGATTCACTTGTAAATATCTTCTAAAAAGGGCATGGTTATTCACATGATATATGTCATTCAATTGCATGACAAGCAGCAAGGAATATAAACGAACATGAAGATGAAGGATGTGATGGTAAAGGGAATGGACTAACAAACCTATCACTGCATCATATTCAGCCTAATTATTGGTGGAATATCCAATACATACGTCTTTGGAAAGTAATAATGAATGTATGGGGGTAAAAATGGCATAGGCTACCGAGGCTAGATTCTGCGAGTAGCAACTTGCACCGTCTGCATAGCCGATTTATAGTGTGGATGAAGGATCCATCTGAAAGGCATAACAAGAAAACAAATGATATGATGATGAATGATACAGGAAAATTTAATGCATGTAAGAAATAAAACACGCATGGGGGACGTTGTGGGTAAACTTTATGTGCCCCTTAAACTTGTTAACAATATGGTTAATACATGGTGTAGGGAATTTGTCTTGGGGAAAGACTTTATTGAGGTCACGAAAGTCCATATAGACATGAATGGTGCTTGTTTTCTTGAGAATGAGATAGGAATAGCCAACCTGCTTGGGCTTATATATTTCATCCTTGAGAGCCTCTCATCGAGAAGGATTAATGTGTCTCAACTTTTTACAAACAGGATAGACATCTGACCATGTATTGACATGGTGTTTGACAATGGTTGGATCAAGTCTGGGCATCTCTGAATAGGACCTGGTGGAAACATTATAGAATTATTTGAATAGCTTGGTGTAAGCCTCAATTTATTTCGGGGCTCAATGTGCCGCCAAGGCAATGTTTTCTTTTTCGAAAGCAACAAGTACAAGAATGGGATTTATAAACCAATAGACCTCATCAGAGATAAGGTCTTTAAACTCCACAGCATACTGGTCATGGGACTGTTGCGGAGGGAAGTACACATGGTGGTGGGTGTTCATTTCTTCCATAATGTCTTCATCATAATAAAATATGGGGGAACTGGCAGAAGAAAGACCAAATTACGCAGTGGGGCTACCTGACGCATCATCATGAGATAAATGGTCACATATGCATTGCTACTGAGGGTAGACGCAGAGCTAGTAAATGAAAGATATACCGATGTTGAGCCCAACGTGATCACTGAAATAGGTTCAGTCGAAACATAAGGGAATTCCATGGAGGGGTTTTCTGCCAAGGATCTCGTGGATGATGACAGATAGAGGATAGTGGCTAAATGGCCTGAAATCTCAACATCGGGTTGAGGTATCACAATGGGTGTAGAAATGTCCTCCGGTTTAGCAGCAGCCAAACACTGGAGTAGAGGAGTAGATGATTCACTACGTTCGGCTTCAATTTTGTGGACAGCCTCAAGGGTGTTGTGTAAATCATCAAGATGGGGACAGAGGTGAGAGCAGTGGCCATAAATATCACATAAAGCACAAGGATGATTCATGCACAACTTTTTTAGTTTCTTAGATGAATCAGGTAAGGTAACATGGACCTCTTGGATATTGGATTCAGGAAACATGTCGTTGACCACAGGTTTGAGAAGAGGAAGCTCGGGACAATTTTTGGTAGCATGCCCAATAACATCACGTAAAGTGCACGAAGGTGACTGCTTCAGAGGCTTAGGATGAGAAGGAGTTGTTTAGGCGGCCTTATCCTTAGTTTCCTTATTTCTATATTTCCCCCCCTCACTAGATTCTTTCACAATGAGAATAGCTTCCTGTTGAGGTGGTTGAGGCACTGAAGTAAAGGGAGGGTCATAGCGACCAGTTGGACTGGGGTCAAAGAGGTATAAGGTTTGAGCTGACCAGGCAGGGTTTCGGCTGTGAGATCAATGTACCATACTGGGATCCACGAGGTAAAATGGGAAGGCTCAACGTAACCATAACAAGCACTGAAAAGACTCCAAAAGGTGGAGCAACAAACGGTATCTGACCATAAGGGTAATGTCCTAGCGGAATGGCTCCCAAATAGTTAAGGCTAGGGGGAACCATTCCTGGTTGAAAAGGGGTGGAAGAGACGCTAGCAAAGGGAGAAGGTCCTTGAAAAGAAGGCCCTACAGGGTCCTTCTAGTGACCAGCAACAAGTTGCAGAGGCGTAGGCTGCTCAGTGGTTGAACAAGACCTCTTGTGGCTAATCCAAGACAATTTCATCATGCAAACATTCGACGAGTTGGGATCTGCGACAAGAGGGGGGGGGGGGGCAGGGAATGCACCAAGTAACGTGGAATATTTATAGACTCCAGGTGAAACACTGGTAAGAGGTGCGACTGCTTGTTTATCATCCACCAAAGATATGATAGACACGGGGGAGGTCTAAGAATTTGGTTTGTAATATGTCAACTGATCAAAGGTAATGATTTTTCCATTGTGAGGAAAGCACACCGTACGATGAACTGCAGATGTGATAGCAGAAATCGCATAGGTATAGTTATGACCCAAGAGGATATTTTAATCCAAGGGGGCGTCAATGACATCAATGTCAATACAAATGATTTTTCCCACAAGAGTGACAGGACAATTACAGTACATGCCAAGGGGCTGAGAAGAGTGACCGTCCCATGCACGCAAAGTGATGGTGGATGGGGATAAGTCAGGTGATCTGAGTTTATTCCAAACAGAGGAAGACATCACACAGGTGGATGCACCCTCGTCAATGATACATCGCGAGACATGGGCATTATGAATCTTAACTGGTATTTGGAAGGAGGAAGATGAAGGTAAGGGGGGATGTTCTCACTTGTCAACATCAAAGATGATCAAACGATCATCTGAAGGATCCACACCTCCCAGAGTAGATAATAGAGATTTTAGTTGTGAAAGGCACAACTAGAGGACTTCTAGAGTTGACATGGCAATAGGAGATTGTGCTAAGTCATCTAGTATCCTATAATTATGGGTGGCTTTGGAAGAAGAAACAGTTAGGTGTAATGGCCCTTTGGGGATATTGGAAATGACCTTTGTCTGTGGCTAAGGGATCTGCAAAGGGGAATTCGGTGTCAAACTGGACTCTGTGGAAACTTTGGTTTGGGACTCAGTTTTAGACGAAGTGGGTGGCTTGCCATATTTCCACGACTGAGTTTGAAGGTTGACATCAGCGGTATTAACCACTTCAGAATTCATCATGAGAATCTGGTATTCATGGGTACCAGACTGTGAGGGTTGAGGGGCAGACTAACCTTGAGGGGGTTGGGCAGCCATATATCCTTACTAGGGGAAAGGATCAGTTAAAATAGCTGGTTGAACTGGCACAGTGTCTGGAGGAGCCGAAGCCATGGCTTGTTGTCCTCTATATGTTGCTTGTGCTTCCCAAAACTGGCACATTTGGGATAAAAGGGCACAATCATGAGTGTAATGGCCATTGACACCACAACAAGAACAAGGCTTGTTCATATGAAGAGGCATGTTCTGCTTGGTTTGATCACCTTGTTGTTGGTTATTAGTGTTTGGTTGGTTCCCTTAATGCCCTTGATTAGCTTGCGCGAGCTGGTTTTGGTTGCCTTTCCTCTTTTTCTTGGAATTTTGTGGATCGGTCACACTCTTCTGCACATACATCTAACTCAGAGGGGGAGGTGGTTGTTGTGGCGGAGGTTGAGAAGGAATGGGAGGTTTGGGTGCAAGTTCTGGAAGGACTGGAGAAGCGGGTTGCTGATAATAATATAAAGGAGGTTGAGCAACATTGGGGTAAACATTTTTAGTGATAGCAGGCCCTAGCATCGGTTGATGCAATGGGGAAATTGTGCTTTGTCCTGGATACATGCTGTCGGGAGGGGAATAAGTGCTAGAGGAGCTGGCCCCTCCCTGAGGGAAACCATAACCCATGGGAGGATGAGTATACAAATGTGAAAGAGATCCAATTATAACGTTGGCAGCGTGAGATGCCCCCAGTGCATTGGAACCACTAGGTATACGAAGATTTTGTAAAATAGTATAAACATAACCAGATTGGGCATAAATAAAGTCATATTTCAATGCAATTTGGATAGCTTCTTCCTATTTTTGAGGAAAGTGAGATGTGACATCTTTACCAATAGAAAGAAAAAGTGTTCTGAGAAACCATTCCATATAGACATGGTCGTCGAATGTGGGAGCTCGACATAAGCTCCTCCTTCTATGCCTTTTTTGGACACGGTCAGAAAGGCAGGTGGAAAAAGTTTGATGGAATGCAGTCAACAACTTGGTACCAGTATCATATCAGAGATGTAGCTAGAAGTAGGATAGCTTCTTCCTATTTTTGAGGAAAGTGAGATGTGACATCTTTACCAATAGAAGGAAAAAGTGTTCTGATTAAACATTCCATATAGACACGGTCGTCGAATGTGGGAGCTCGACATAAGCTCTTCCTTATACGCCTTTCTTGGACATGGTCAGAAAGGCAGGTGGAAAATTTTTGAAGGAATGCAGTCAACAACTTGGTACCAATATCATATCAGAGATGTAGCTGGAAATTCTTTAGCAAGATTCGCAAAAGTGGAATGTGAGTTAGAGGCCTGGTCCACATACCACTTTGTAGCGTCTCCTCTGAGTGTACACTGGAATAAACAAAGATGGATGGAGTCATCAGTGACAGAATTGGACGAACACCACATGTAAAAGGACTATACGTGATTAGTATGGTCCTCTCCAATGTTTTCTTCAAACTTAGGGGTGTCAAAAGGAAGCTTAGTTGGCATAACAAGCCAACCTGGATCATGGTGTATAAGGTCGTTAATTAACTGGGTGAAATCGGGGAGGCTTAAACCTACCATAAAAGGTAGCAAAGGAGTAGCTAGAACAGTTCCAGTAGTGGTTCCACTAGTAGCAGCTCCAGAGTTAGGGTCGGGGCTACCACCATCTTGAGGACCAGCACCTACATTGGCGCCTGACAGGGTGACAGAATGAGGTGGAGGAGAACTAGGTTTGGAATTGGAGGGAGGGCCCGATGGACCAGAATCAGAGTCGATATGGGGACTCGATGGAGGAATAACTCGGACTCGATGCTTTGGAGTAAGTCTTCCTAAAGGAAAATGAGGATGACAGCCTTGGAGTCTCTGAGATAAGCGCCTTGGGGGCGCAATGATGGCAAGACAGAGATAACCAAATAAGATGGAAGAGTAATAAAAAAAGGATCAGAGTGGCAGATAAATTAATTATGATGTTTTTTCCTTGGCTTAGCACTGTAAACCAAGCACTCTTCACTTTAGGTGTGTGTGTGTGAAAGTCCTATGTTAATTCTAATTAATCCCAGACGGTTGTGTATAAAGAAAAATAAAAAACATTGTATAATTGTAAATAAAACTAAAACAATGATAAAATAAACAACTAAAGATGAATAAATTCAACCCCAAAAGAAGGGATCCCAAAAAATTTTTCTAAAAGGCAGACGAAATTGACTCAAAACACATAGGATGGAAAAAATATCCAAGGCCTAAGGGATAGGGATCTAATGACTCAAATTTTTTGGAAAAGGTTCAGAAAAAAGCAAGAAACTAGAGGGAAAATTGCTACAAAAAAGGAGGCGAAAGGTTAAAACCCTAAGGGAAATAAGGGGAGCCCTAAGGGAGAGGCAAAAAAAAACTCAAGAGGGGGTTTTGGATGGAATAATAATCGATCTAAAAGGATATAAAAGAAGGATAGATCAGACCCTAAAAAATGGCTGAAAGATCTGAAAAATCTCAAACTACCTACTCAGCTAAACCCCTCCTAAAAAGTGCATAAACACAGAAAACATGCAGCACCTGATCGGAGAGTGGGCCCAACTCTCTGATCAGGGCTACGATATACTCACAAACTCACAGAAGTAACAGGAAGTTAACTTGCATTAACTTGATAAATAATTTTCTGTTACACAACTCAATTCCTTACATTGCCTATAGAAATTACACAAACAATATTTATATCAATGGATTCAATCCAATCTAACAATGTACTAAAGCTAGATATTGAAATCCGTCTACCAATCAATTGCAAAAATTAAACATAATCGCCAATCACATTAAGCAAAGAAATAATCAAATCAAACCACAACACAAATAATTTTCCGGGGAAAGCTTGGTGCTCAAAACCCCTCTATCTTCTATTGTATATTAACCATGGAATCGTGAAACAATTACAATGAACTCTTCTCAGAAGATTCTCCTTCACTCTCACAACTATCTCACACTGTCTTGGAAAAAACTGACAAAAACTTAGCCAATTCTCAACCTCTAAATAGCATTTCTTGCTTGTGCAATTCCTTATGAATGCAATCCATATTCTTTAGGAATTTTGGCTTTCCTAAACTGCACAAATATCATGGGCAATCCAATGGATGCCTGGTTGCATGTGGTCAACCTACTAATCACATAACTAATAGTTAACATCCCTTTGAAAATTTTCTCAACTGGGTCTCCACTGGAACTGACATGCATGCAGCTATTAATAGTAAATCATCAGTTTCTTGGCAGATCATTGATTGCGAATTAAATAATATTTAATTCACTTGATCTCTCACTAGTGCAACAAACAGTTACAACTAGTTCAACTGACTCTAACTCACCTAACTGAGTTAACTGATTACACATGCATTAAACTAATGCACCAACTGAAATTTGAACTCCATAACTAATAGAATTACTCTGCATGCCTCACCAACCACCCTCAACTCAAAATACATGAGCTAACTGAGTTTATCACACTTTGTTAACTATTACAAGTGATCATGAGATAATATTACATTTTATTGTCCAATTTAATTAAGGGAAAATTAAATTAGACACTGCACCAAATTAATTAATCAATTTTTCCTTCACACCAATGTATCTCTAGGACCTATTGATCCCACACTAGTGTGTGTGCCGCAATTTCTTGTTGGACTTCAACAACCTCAAATCACAACTTAAGAGCCTTTCTTATACAAATGTTTACAATGACGGTTTCTGAAATCTCGACAACTAGTGCCTACAAATAGGTAGCATTATAATAGACAACTAAATGCTAAAGAAGGAAAAGAAAGGATTTGGAGTCGTTGTGTTGTTACAGCACTGCCAACTCGGAGCTATCCAAGAATTGCGGATATGGTCATTCGACCACCAAATCTGCGAAAATAGACAAATTAGTAAATCACATAAGGTAATAATCCTCGTGGCTTTACTTCATCAATTAAATATTCCAAGAAGAAATATAGAGGGTTTTACCTGTGCACTTTAGAACATGACTTTGAATGTTAATGATACAAATGGGTAAAGAAATTGAGTAGAAATGGAAGGAAAATATGTAAAGATTTGGCTCCCAACATCTCTCCCCAATTGACCTTTCTGCATGTCCTCATGCAACTTGTCGCCTCTGTAATTCTTGATTGGAAAGACTCTAGTCAGCATGAAGCTGATCGAGGTCATATTTATTTTCCATTTTTGTTCCTGAGGGTTTATATCCATATATAAGAAGAATTTCCTTCCACCAATCATTGGCCATGTTGTATGTCGGTGATCCAGGTGGATATTGGTGGCCACCTACCTATTCCACTTGGGGCCCCACCATTTTCTCTTTTAGTTTTTTAGTTTGGGCATGACTTACTATTTTTAGGAGTTTTTCGAGTCCTGAACTTTCAGAGCTTTTTGGAGGCCCTAAACTATGTTTTTTGGGAAAACTAGGAGCAACATGGGTCCATGGATAGATATTTCTAACAAGGTATGGTACGTGTCAAACGGAGATCTTATGCCAAAGTTATGTCCTCGGGAAGCTGAAACACCAATTTACCCAAACAGGGCCCATAATTTTTGTGCTTCATATCCTAGGGTTAGGGTTTTGGAGGTTTATGGTTTTCCATTGTTTCTAAATAATAAATAGGCCCTCGTGCCTCATTGTAACACAGTTCAAAGGCCTGTAGTTGCCACATCTCTTCTCAGAGATAAGCTACCAGTGCCCTAGCTAGTTTATTTCCATTCTGTCTGTAGGAAAAATTTAGTTCTTTGATATTAATGAAATGAAGTGTTATTTCCACTGCATCTTTGTATTTATGGTTATATGTGTATTCTCTTGCGTTCATGCATAAATCTGGATCAGTCAGAGTATAATGTTTTGTTGGCAGCCAGAAAATAGGGAACTGAAACCTCAGTCCCATCCACTAGACCCCGCGAGTATGGATGTATGCAATGTATCATGGCAATCTCTCTAATTCTCATGCAAAGTTAGGTGCCCCAAAAGGCTCCCAGTTTCTAACAGTTGACGATGACAACATCCACCTCCTTTGACAGTCATCATGAGCATCATCTATGAAAGTAACCACCTGTTTTCTACAAAGATTAATACACCATTTATGTGTGGCTAGCATTTTTTCCCTGCGACCCTCAATCTATAAAAAGGTGGCATGCCTATTGTAAATGTTCACAGGCTGACCATTTTCTCTCCTTACCATAAGTGGCCTTGCAGCTTTGTTCTCCTCAAATGTCTCAAAATCCTTTTTCCACTTAACCTAATTAATGGTGTAGGAGGTAAAAGCTATCAAATGGATGTCTCCCACAAATGTGAGACATCCATTCTTTGTTCTTGTTCTGCTACAGAGTTTTCTTCTATAGGCTCGGGCATTGATTTTTACCCCTGCAGATCAGCTTCAGACTAGGTAATTTCCACAGATGGAGTGGCATCATCTATCTTTTGTCCTTCTCTTAACATGGGTTCTTGTGTTTCCATGTTGAACACTTAGAGCCGCTCTGAGTGTGAATCAACAAGTGCTAGTTCACAAATAGATGTACTAGCATTCGTGTCTGACGTTGTCCCGACAAATTCTAAGACCGGAGGAACAACTACTTCTTCTATAAGGCATCGAGGAGAGTGAAACTTCTTTGCACCTCTTGGTAGAGTGGCAAGAAATGGAGAATGAGGGAATCCTCCTCTATTTCTGCTCTATTTATGTCTGCTACCTCAGGCTCCTTCTCTTCACCAACTTCTTTTTCTATTTTGACCAAGCCTTCTTTTTCATCACCTTTTTTTCTTGTAGTCGACACTTGTTCCTACGGAATAGTGTCAACTACAGGACTTATCTTTTCCATACTTTCCTGGCTCATTTGAATTATTTGTGGTTCTTTTGTAACACCAGTACCTGTTTCAAGATCCAAATTTGATTGGGAAAGTGGTGTTGGTTCTTGTGTAACAACATCACTTACCAGCCCTGTTAACCACCTATAAAATTTGTCATATCAAATGGTGGCTAGATATTGATATCCTTTGGAAGGTTTAAAAACCCCTTTTTCTCCTTCTACTGAAAGCCAAAAAAGCCTTGAAAATATGTCATTTTGGCCTAAAAAACCCATTTTTCAACTAAGGCCTTAAGCCCCTTTGGCCTCAGCCCCCAGCTCCTTTTTCTGTGTAAAACCGGAGCTGTAAACCAGAGCTACAACCCCCATCACACAATTGCAATCGGGATTTTCTTATTTACTTATTCGCATTTCACTTTTAAAAACTGCGATGGGATTAAGTCCTTTCCTTCTAAACCCTCGATCCCTTGCTTTCTTCACATAACCCTTAGCCCTGCAACCGGGCGCTAAGACATTAACAAATACTTTCCAAAACCTTTTCCTCCCTTTGTATTTTGTAAAAACCAGACTTTCCTTTGATTTTTCATAAACCCGATGGTTCAAGGTTTTAATGAACGTCAACCGTTGATCTTCTTTACTACCCCCAGATCTAACGGTCCGTGTTGCTCCATTTTCTAAACCCGCCTTTTCCCCTTTTTCCTTCATGACTAAATCTCCACCATCGATCTAGTTTTTAGGTCGACAGCTCGCGCTTAATCGCATCGAACAAAGTCTAAAGTGCCATCCTTTGGTTTCCTCCAATTATGCGATCTCCGATTTAATCAGGACCGTCGATCATCCTTTGATCCGACGGTCGTTACCTCATCGCATCACAAAAAATCCTTTTGACCATTCCTTTTCCCTTCTCCGATTATGATCCCAAAATTCAATCTGAACCGTCGAATCCACAAGAACCTACGGCTCAGATTTAATCGCGTTGTGCTCGAAAGGCCTTGCCATTGCACCCGCCGATGGAATCTCCACCATTTATCTCTCCTAGATCTAACGGCTCGCGCTTAATCGCATTGGCGCATTTCGTTGATGTATTCCCCTTTTCTCCTCCAATTTGTGACCCTGCGATCCCATCTAGACCATCCATTTCATAGATCTAATGGTCCAGATCAAACCCCACTTCCCTTTGTTGTTTCATAAACTCCGTTGTGTAAAATATTTCGGTGAAGATCCACCGTTGATCTCTGTAGATCAGCAGTCCACATTGCCTTTGATCTCCGCCTGACCTCCGTTTCTTATTCCTTTTATTTACCCTGAGAAGTAATCTGGACCGTTCATTGTTCAAATCCTACGGTCCATATTAAACCCGATAGGCCTAACTCCCTTGGGACCTACCTCCTCCATCGATGAATCCTGACCATCCATCCTATGATCCGACGGTCCAAATCTAAAACTGCCTTTACCCTGCCCCCTTTTTTTCGCCCCTGCATCTTACCTCTATTGCGCTCTCTTCACAACCATCTGATCTCACTCCCCATATCTGATGGCCAACGCGTGGTTTCACGTGATTTCGTGTCTGGAATTTAATTGTTTAAATTTACGCGATATGGGTGGTTTTAAAAAGTCACGTGTCAATCGCTAACGCATATCGCGTTCCAAAAGGCAATACCACCTTTCCTTCTTTTCACAACGTGAAATTAGTGATTTTCCAGAAAAAAACCACCTTTCCCCATTTACATTACATTTTCGTGATTTAATCTCCACCGTCGATCTCTGAGGATCGACGATCCTAATTAAATCTTACCACTAATTCATCGCCCTCCACCATTTTTCCAAAGAACTTCATCGATGAACCTCCATCGTTGATCTCTGTTAGCTGTTCTAATCCGATGGCCCAAAATCTTTCCACAACCCCAAATTTCATTCAAACCCATCTCGCCTCGGCCAAAGGTTTTTCCCCCCTTTCCATTATATTTTCCCCCATTTCATTACAATATTACCCCTCTACATTATATATTCCCAATTAATCTCGGTCGTTGATCAATCTGATCTAACGGCCCGGACTTAATCCAACCACCATTTATCCAACCGCTTCTCCTTTTGACCTCGGCAAGCAATCTTGACCGTTGGTTCTTTTCATCCAATGGCCTCGCTCCAACCTAAACCTCCGCAGTAGTTTAAACCTATCACCGCAGGATTTTCTTAATTTTTCTTTTTTTGTGCAGGTTTTAATGGTTTTTCCATTGTTTTAAAAGAAAATCAAAGGTCGGGGATGACGATCCCCCAGGCCTTTATTTGTGAAGGAGATCACTCTGCAGGGTTCCATATCACGTTTCATTCGTGCCTCATGAGCACTGATGCTATTTTAAAAAACCCTCTGTGCGTCCGCAAAAGCACTAAAAACACAACAAACTCCACAGACAAAGAGTATCAGTATCCAGGGATAAAATCAAAGCTGAAATCAATGTTTAAACAGTTTTAAGGGATTAAGGCGTAAATCTGGCTATAAAAGGCCTAATCCACAGTTAAAGATAGCATGAAGACCGGAAGACACAAATTAAACCTAATCAAACCTAAATCACAGATCCAAAGCAAACTAAAGGTGTTTTAGGATATAATAAAGAAATCTATCAGTTTGAAAAGCCTCCACTTCCACATCAGAGGAAAATTTAATCCTCTCCAGCTACCAAAAGCCAGCTGCAGCCTCGCAGAGATCAAAGAAGGCTTAGTTATTGCCGGAACAGAGGATATTTGCCTAAATACAGCTCAACAGTTATTTTAAATCAAAGGAACTTACTACAACTGTCAGTAAATTTATTACAAAGATAATCAAGAGTTCTTAAGTCAACAAAATATACCTAGCATGCCTAATACTTAATGAAAATCAATTAATACAGAGGAAATATCAAAAAACTTCTCTGTTGAACCCCTCAAAGGCAAAGAAGCATTAAACTATATTAATTGAACCCAGAGATCTTTTCTCTCATCCCACCTCCTCATTTCTTCTATAAATACTTCTGTAGAATATTAAACAAAGGTTGGTCACTGCATATCTATAGCTTGTAAATAGTTTCTGAAGCTGTTGTAAGCTCTGTTTGTAATTGAAGATACCTAGGTTGAGATGAGAAGTTTGAAGCTATAGAGACCCACTGGACTTGAAGATTGTAACTAGTTTGAGCACCAAATACAAGCTGATTTATGGGATCCTGGTCTATGTCAATGGTGATTTTTTTCTTATTTTAAATTGTTATTTTATTTCTGTTTCCATTCTTTCCATCTTCTCTGATAAAGAACAGCAATTATAGAGTTAGGATTTACTGTTAAAAGTACCCTTCTCTCACTGATAAGCTTTATCTATATGTTTTCTTCCAATTGTGTTGTTTAAGAATGATTTAATACATTCCAAGCAGTCAAGAAGTTGGCGTTCCCTTCTCTTACTTTCTAAACTTTAAACATTGCTCATGAATGTTATTTTCAGTTCCTGCTAAGTAAAGTTGAACTAGGGAAGTCTATGGTGAGCCCTGTCCTCTAGTTTTATCTCCAAAGGTTGTCTGAAATTTTCCCTAAGAATATGTTGAAAGCAGGCTAGGTTCAAAGTCCTTACCTGATCTTAGACTATTCTTTGTTTATCTTAAGTGTTTTCTTGAAAAATTTTCTAAGTAAAGCAGAGCTAGTGAAGTCTGTGGTGAACGCTGTCCTATAGTTTCTTCTCCAACAGTTGCTTTGAAAAGTTTCCCTTTGAATATGTTGAAACTAGGATAGGTTCAAAGTCCTTACTTGATCTTAAGCTATTATTTTTGTGTTTTAAATGTTTTCTATTGAAAGTGCATCGAAAGCAGGCTAGTTTCAAAGTACTTACCTGATTTTAGATTACTTTTATGTTTTTCTCAAGTGCATGTCAAAAGCAAGATAGTTTCAAAGTACTTACTTGATCTTAGGTTGTTCTTTGTTCT
Organism: Pinus albicaulis; assembly: GCA_034641835.2. Taxonomy (NCBI): domain Eukaryota; kingdom Viridiplantae; phylum Streptophyta; class Pinopsida; order Pinales; family Pinaceae; genus Pinus; species Pinus albicaulis. The sequence continues at coordinate 722,769,303 of CM076573.1, forward strand.
TCATTTGTTTGATTCCCCTTCTTTTTGTTTCATTCCATTCCATAAATCAACTTAAAGAGATCCTTTGACATAGATGACTTGCCCCATGGACCACTCTTGAACCTTGTTGTTTCAATTAAATCCTACTATGACTCCATAGCCCAATGGACTGAAGCTATTTCTTGCATATCTTGTTAGCTAAACCAATATTTCACTTGCACATACCTTCACCCTTCATTTAGACTTCCTTCACCTTCATTTATCTTTGCCCAACCAAAACCAAACAAAAACGTTGTTCTTCATAACTAGCCTAATATCACATATCAAAAGCCTTAAAGACAAATAAATCTTTGCACTTTATAGAGAGATCCCTCTCTATATTCAGGAGGGCTAGATCCTAAAAACCCAAAGTGGTTCAAGTGTTCTCCCTGCAGTTTTGGTCTCGCCAATCTGCTGAAATTACAGGGAGCTAACATTTCTGGCGACTCCACTGGGGATTTCTGAGCAAATTTCATCTTAGACACCTTTCAGACCTAAAAAACCCTTCAAGTATAAGCAGCCCTCTTCAAGAACTACCAAATCAAATGGTAATCATGATAAAACTTATCTGAATCAGTGACAAACTAAGGAACCCTTAGGATTCTCATAAGAGCTTATCAAACCTTGAAGGAATCAGCTAGCTTAGCCATAAGAGTAAACTTTCTTTGTCTTGTCACCGTAGCTAAGTTTCAAAATAGATTTAGAGCACTCTTTGAACCCATAAGATTGAAATAAACTCATAAAACCCAAAAATATTTCAGATTGGTATTCAAATAAACATGGTGGTGGACCATAAAACATTTTACCTCCAAAAGAGCTAAAAATTTCCACCTAGTGACTCCACAATCCAAAATAGACCTAAAAGACTCCACTGGGAAACCCATTATCATCACAACATCATATAAACTCAGTTAAAAAGACTTTAGGAGTAAATTTTTCTTGTTTAAAATATCAGTTAGCCTCTTAAAGATTGTCATATTTGGTTAAAATTTTCTTGTTTAAATTTGGGTCTGAAAAATACTGCATAGTGGCTCCTAGAAGGATTCATACTAGAGCCTATCCTGACCCAAATCCTCCCGAGACAGTTGATAATCCTAAAATAATACTTAGGAAGTCTCCTAAGGCCAAATCTTCAACTATTGTCAGATCATTCCATAGAGCTAATTCTGTCCCAGAAAACCTTGCAAGTCTACAACAATCACAAGTTGACTTAAGAAATCCTTTCAGAACTAGGTCACTTGATGAACAGATCAGATAGATTTAGATCCTTCACTTTCATCCCAAGATAGAAGTGAACATCCTGGTAGCAGAGAAACTACTCTGCCTGATTTACATTTCCTTCATAATTTTGGTTTCTCTCATCCTAGATCTGCTCTACAATTTTTTGTTGGTCCATCTACTTCTGTCACCCTTACACCCACTATCCAAACCACTCCATTCCATCCCAATTTCCCTCTTGTCAACCCACCACTTGTAAATCCCCCACTTTTTCCACAATCTCCTATCATGGCAACATGGTACGCTCCCCTAGTCCTTCCTTTACCTTTAGTCAATCTTCCACAGGACTATCAGTCCAAGATACCATTGTATGATGCCAGTGGTCCTACTACTACTTCACAACATGTGGATAAGATGAATGACTACTTTGACATAAATGAGATTGGTGATGAATCTGTCAAACTTAGATTATTTGCTCAAAGCTTAGGGGGAGAAGCAAGAAAATGGTTTAAAGGCTTAACCCCTCACAGTATTAATGATCTCCAAGCCTTCCATCATTGATTCTTAAACAAATGGGAATTTAAGAAAAAACCTCTTCAAATACTTTCGAATTACAAGAATCTCCTTAGAAATACTGGGGAAAGTGTACAAGCTTATTGCACTAGGTTTAACAGTGTGTATAATGCACTTCCCCCAAATCTAAAACCTCCACAAGGTTCAGCTTTAAACAAGTTTCCTGAAGGATTTGATCCTGAAATGGCCTATCAGCTGAGAGAGAGAGATCCTTTAACTCTTGAAGATATGCAAAAGGGATCTCTTGTTGTGGAAGTTAATTTAATGGAGAAAAGAGGGCAAATTGTAAAAACAAGAAAGGTGTAGCACCATACCAAAAAAGAGAAACAAAAATCTGAAAGTGTGCAAGCCCAAATGCCACTCCTAAAAAACACACTCCTAGTTAGTCATACAGCCTAATCATGACTAATTAGTTTTCAATTTACTGTTGATAGGTTATTGAAATAGATCTGCCAAACAACTTAATCTTGGCTTATCAGTTGGATAGATTAGGATAGAAAAATAAAGGTTCAAACAAGCTTAGAATTTGAACCTATGATTTTGCAAAAGAATTAATGGCTCTATTAGATCAAAACCTGAGCCAAGAATAGAATAAAATTGGTTCTGATATGCCCAAAGCTTGAACCAGAGAACAAGGAGAAAACAGCTCAGACAAAGTCAAAATAGAGCTGAAGAAAAAAGAAGGATGTTCTTAAAACTTTCAGATCTTAAGCCTTCACCATTTTGATTTATTTTTCTACAAAATTTTTGTCTATGTGCAGCTTGTTTTTATGCCATAGATCAAAAACAAGTTAGACTGTCTAATCCTAGCTTGTTTGCTTTTAAATTTATGTCTTTGAATTTAGAGAATAAACTCTGTCAGACAATTTAATCCTGACAGAGTGTAGTTAGGTAGAGAATTTTATGGACTCAACTGCTTAATCTGAGTTCATGGAGAAATAAGAAGTAGACTTAGATTAGTTTTATGTTTTCAAAAGAAAAAAATGTTTGTAAAAGAGTTGCCAATCCAAATTCACTCTGAAAGAAGAAAAAATGTTAGATCATTAGGATTGGGTAAGTAGAAAGCTTGTTTTGATAGAATTCCATTGTTTTTTAATGGCTGCTAACATTATCATAGCAAAAGAAGATCAGAAAAAGAAAGAGAGTTGCATCCCAATGGATGAGGCATTGATCAACTTCCAGAGAAGACATGTCTGAGGTTTTTGGCACCTCCAAGCAGCTTCCATCCCAAGTTGGAGCCGTTGTTAGCCACCTATAAAATTTATCATATAAAATGGTGGCTAGATCTTGATAGCCTTCAAGAAACAATTTTATTTCCCAATTTTGAGTTCTTGAAGTCTTAATGATGTCTCTTTTTCTTCAAAAAACCTTCACTGTTGTTTCCCTCATTCATCCTCAAAAATATGTTGTTTACCAAAGGAAAAGACTGCTGAAAATTTCCATTTTCCCTAATTTTCCCTTCCCCATTTTCCTTCTTCTTTTCATTAATAAAACTCTTCATTTACCTCTCATTCCCTCCAAATTCCCTTTAAACCTCTGAAAATTCCTTTGGAAGGTTTAAAAACCCCTTTTTCCCCTTCTACTGAAAGCCAAAAAAGCCTTGAAAATATGTCATTTTGGCCTAAAAAACCCATTTTTCAACTAAGGCCTTAAGCCCCTTTGGCTTCAGCCCCCAGATCCTTTTTCTGTGTAAAACCAGAGTTGTAACCCAGAGCTAAAACCCCCATCGCACAATCGCAATCAGGGTGTTCTTATTTACTTATTCGCATTTCTGTTTAAAAACTGCGATGCGATTAAGTCCTTTCCTTATAAACCCCCGATCCCTTGCTTTCTTCACATAACCCTTAGCCCCGAAACTGGGCACTAAGACATTAAAAAATACTTTCCAAAACCTTTTCCTCCCTTTGTATTTTGTAAAAACCCAACTTTCCTTTGATTTTTCATAAACCCGACTGTTCAAGTTTTTAATGAACGTCAACCGTTGATCTTCTTTACTACCCCCAGATCCGACGGTATGTGTTGCTCCATTTTCTAAACCCGCCTTTTCCCCTTTTTCCTTCCTCGCGCTTAATCGCATCGCGCAAAGTCTAAATTTCCATACTTTGGTTTCCTCCGATTATGCGATCTCCGATTTAAATAGGACTGTCGATCATCCTTTGATTCGACGGTCGTTACCTCATCACATCGCAAAAAATAATTTTGACCATTCCTTTTCCCTTCTCCGATTGCAATCCCACAATTCAATCTAAACCATCGAATCCACAAGAACCGACGGCTAAGATTTAATCGCGCTGCTCTCGAAATACCTTCCCATTACACCCGTGGAATCTCCACCAATGATCTCTCCTAAATCTAACGGCTTGCGCTTAATTGCATCGGCGCATTTCATTGATGTCTTCCCCTTTTCTCCTCTGATTTGTGACCCTACGATCCCATCTGGACCATCCATTTCATAGATTCGACGGTCCAGATCAAACCCCACTTCCCTTTTTTGTTTCATAAACCCCGTTGTGTAAAATATTTCGATGAAGATCCACCATTGATCTCTGTAGATCAACGGTCCACATTGTCTCTGATCTCCACCCGACCTCCGTTTCATATTCCTTTTATTTACCCCGAGAAGCAATCTGGACTGTTCATTTTTCAAATCCTACGGTCCATATTAAACTCGATAGGCCCAAATCCCTTGGGACCTATCTCCTCCACCAATAAATCTTGACCATCCATCCTATGATCCGACGGTCCAGATCTAAAACCGCCTTTACCCTGCCCCCCTTTTTTCACCCGTGCATCTTACCTCTATCACGCTTTCTTCACAACCATCTGATCAGACACCCCAGATCTAACGGCCAACACACGGTTTCGAGTGATTTCGCGTCCGGAAGTTAATGTTTTAAATTTACGCGATATGGGTGGTTTTAAAAATCCACGTGTCAATTTCTAACACATATCGCATTCCAAAAGGCAATACTACCTTTCCTTCTTTTCGCTACACGAAATCAGTGGTTTTCCAGCAAAAAACCACCTTTCCCCATTTGCATTACATTTTCGTGTTTTAATCTCCGCCGTTGATCTCTGAGGATCGACAGTCCTAATTAAATCTTACCACCAATGCATCGCCCTCCACCATTTTTCCAAAGAACTTCATTTATGAACCTCCACCGTTGATCTCTGTTGGTTGTTCTAATCCGATGGCCCAGAATCTTTCCGCAACCCCAAATTTCATTCAAACCCATCTCACCTCCGCTAAAGGTTTTTTTCCCCTTTCCATTATATTTTCCCCCATTTCATTACAATATTACCCCTCTACATTATATATTCCTGATTAATCTTGGTCGTTGATCAATCTATTCTAACGGCCCAGACTTAATCCAACCACCATTTATCCAACCGCTTCTCCTTTTGACCCCGGCAAGCAATCTTGACCATTGGTTCTTTTCATCCAACGGTCTCGCTCTAACATAAACCTCCGCAGCAGTTTAAACCTATCCCCACAGGATTTTCTTAATTTTTCTTTGTTTGTGCAGGTTTTAATGGTTTTTCCATTGTTTTAAAAGAAAATCAAAGGTCGGGGATGACAATCCCCCGGGCCTTTATTTGTGAAGGAGATCACTCTGCAGGGTTCCATATCATGTTTCATCCGTGCCTCATGAGCACTGATGCTATTTTTAAAAAACCCTCTATGCGCCCACAAAAGCACTAAAAACATAGCAAACTCCACAGACAAAGAGTATCAGTATCCAGGGATAAAATCAAAGATGAAATCAATCTTTAAAGGTTTTAACACAGTTTTAAGGGATTAAGGTGTAAATTCGGCTATCAAAGGCATAATCCACAGTTAAAGACGACATGAAGACGGAAGACACAGATTAAGCCTAATCAGACCTAAAACACAGATGCAAAGCAAACTAAAGGTGTTTTAGGATATAATAAATAAATCTGACAGTTTGAAAAGCCTCCACTGCCACATCAGAGGAAAATTTAATCCTCTCCAGCTACCAAAAGCCAACTGCATCCTCGCAGAGATCAAAGAAGGCCTAGTTATTGTCGGAACAGAGGATACTTACCTAAAGACAGCTGAACAATTATTTTAAATCAAAGGAACTTACTACGACTATCAGCAAAGTTATTACAAAGATAATCAAGAGTTCATAAGTCAACAAAATCTGCCCAGCATGCCTAATACTCAATGAAAATCAATTAATACAGAGGAAATATCAGAAAAATTCTCTGTCGAACCCCTCAAAGGCAGAGAAGCATTAAACTGTATTATTTGAACCCAGAGATCTTTTCTCTCATCCCACCTCCTCATTTATTCTATAAATACTTATGTAGAAGATTAAACAAAGGTTGGTCACTGCATATCTGTAGCCTGTAAATAGTTTTCTGAAGCTGTTGTAAGCTCTGTTTGTAATTAAAGATACCTAGGTTGAGATGAGAAGTTTGAAGCTGTAGAGACCCACTAGACTTGAAGATTGTAACTGGTTTGAGCATCAAATACAAGTTGATTTATGGGATCCTGGTCTATGTCAACGGTGATGTTTTTCTTATTGTAAATTGTTGTTATTTATGTTTCCATTCTATCCATCTTATCTGATAAAGAACAACAATTATAGAGTTAGGATTTACTGTTAAAAGTACCATTCTCTCACTGATAAGCTTTATATGTATGTTTCTTCCAATTGTGTTGTTTAAGAATGATTTAATATAGTCCAAGCAGTCAAGATGTTGGCGTTCCCCTCTCTTACTGTCTAAACTTTAAACATTGTTCTTGAATGTTATTTTTAGTTCCTGCTAAGTAAAGTTGAACTAGGGAAGTCTATGGTGAGCCCTGTCCTCTAGTTTTATCTCCAAAGGTTGTCTGAAAGTTTCCCTAAGAGTATGTTGAAAGCAGGCTAGGTTCAAAGTCCTTACCTGATCTTAGACTATTCTTTGTTTATCTTAAGTGTTGTCTTGAAAAGTTTTCTAAGTAAAGTAGAGCTAGGGAAGTCTGTGGTGAACCCTATCCTCTAGTTTCTTCTCCAACAGTTGCTTTGAAAAGTTTCCCTTTGAATATGTCGAAAGCAGGATAGGTTCAAAGTCCTTACTTGATCTTAAGCTATTCTTTTTGTGTTTTAAATGTTTTCTATTGAAAGTGCATCGAAGTAGGCTAGTTTCAAAGTACTTACCTGATCTTAGATTACTTTTATGTTTTTCTTAAGTGCATGCCAAAAGAAAGATAGTTTCAAAGTACTTACTTGATCCGATGTTCTTTTTTCTTCATTTGTTTGATTCCCCTTATTTTTTTTTCATTCCATTCCATAAATCAACTTAAAGAGATCCTTTGACATAGATGACTTGCCCCATGGACCACTCTTGAACCTTGTTGTTTCAATTAAATCCTACTATGACTGCATAGCCCAATCGAATGAATTTGTTTCTTGCCTATCTTGTTAGCTGAACCAATCTTTCACTTGCACATATCTTCACCCTTCATTTAGACTTCCTTCACCTTCATTTATCTTTGCCCAACCAAAACCAAACAAAAACCTTGTTCTTCATAACTAGCCTAATATCACATATCAAAAGCCTTAAAGACAAATCAATCTTTGCACTTTATATAGAGATCCCTCTCTGGATTCAAGAGGGATAGATCCTAGAATCCCAAAGTGGTTCAAGTGTTCTCCCTGCAGTTTTGGTCTCGCCAATCTGCTGAAATTACAGGGAGCTAACAAGCCCTTCAACTAGTGTTAATTATTTTTGTGCTTCCATAGTGGATGTTGATTCCTGAGGAATAGAAATGACTCTATCCTATGTTTCCAAAATTCCTGCATCAATTGGTCCCACAAGCGAAGTTGGTTCTTGTGTAACAACCTCGACTATACCACCTTCCATATCCACTATTTCTATTTCTGTCGTGCCAACATTCAATACCGGTTCTTGTGTAATACCATCAGTTGCGACCTCTTCCACATCCATTCTTTCTACTTCCTCTTTCTCTAATGGACCAACAATATATGTTGGTTCTTGTGTAGTAGCATCAATTGTGGCCTCTTCTTCCTCCATTTCCTCTATTTCTTCTTCCTCTAATGGACCAGCAGGAGATGTTGGTTCTTGTGCAGCAGCATCAATTGTGGCATCTTCTTCCTCCATTTCCTCTGCTTATTCTTCTTCCAATGGGCCAATAGGAGATGTTGGTTCTTGTGTAGCAGCATCCATTGTGGCCTCCTCTTATTCCGTTTCCTCTGGTTCTTCTTCCTCTATTGAACCAACAAGAGATGTTGGTTCTTCTTCCTACAATGGGCCAACAGGAGATGCTGGTTCTTGTGTAACAACATCCATTGTGGCCCCTCTTCTTCCATTTCCTCTAGTTATTCTTACTCTACTGAACCAACAAGAGATCTTGGTTCTTCTTCCTCCATCTCTTGTGAATCATATTCTTCTACTAAACCACCAAGAGATGTTGATTCTTCTGCTTCCATTTCTTTTGGCTCCTCTTCCTCAGATGATTCAGCTGCGGGGATGTTGGCTCTTCTTCCTCCATTTATTCTGGCTCATATTCTTCCCTAACAACTATCATGGCTTCCAATTCTTCCTCGGTCAGCTCAAGAAATTGTGCCCGAGGAACATGAAATTGGGCCAATGCATGCATTACCAGTAGACGAACTAGCCCATGGTTTTTAAGAACCACCAATACCTGCCGCGAGCGTCGAGAAAATTGTTCCATAAGCTAGAGGTTTTTCAAAAGGAAGAAAGGCATGTCTAAGGAGTGGACCTATTCCTGCCAACATCGGAGGTGATCTAGGAGCTTAAATTGATACTTGAAAATGGTGGTAAACTTCCCCTCGCAAGTTATATACCTCATGACAAAGTATGCCACTTCTCCCCACGGATGTGGCATATAATTCTGATAGTATCATTAGGGGAATTTTGAGGTCTAAAATGGGCTTCCTAAAAAAATTATAAAATAATAGTGGAAAAAATCAAATAAGATTTGATGACATCATCAAATTTTAGAGGGAAAAATGAAAAAACTATTTTTTCAACTCATATTTTAAACTTATCTCCCAAAGTTTTTACTCAAATTTCGAGCGGGAGTACTCGTTGGATGTAAAATTTAATTCCTCATCCAAGGTGTACCCATGTTGCATACTTTCGATGGACCCTGCTACACGAAAAATGAGAAATACAAGAAAAATGTGATTGTAATCACGTTTTTTTTATGTATTTTTCATTTTTCATGTAGCAGGGTCCATCAAAAGTATGCAACATGGGTACTCCTTGGATAAGGAATTAAATTTTTCATCCAACGAGTACTCTCGCTCGAAATTTGAGTAAACAATTTGGGAAATAAGTTGAAAATACAAGTTGAAAAAGTAGTTTTATTATTTTATTATTTTTTATATTTTTACCATTTTACTTTAAAAATGGTGAATCATCCCCCATGGTTGACATCATCATCTTGAATCCTATTGGTTCTTATAAAGTTGATTTTTGTTGTACATTTTTCTTAGGAGGCCCATTTTAGACCTCAAAATTCCCCTAATGCCTCTCCCTTTCAGGACCTCCCTCTCTCCAACTTGCAGAAACAATTTTGGAAATTCTGGCAAGGGAGTTTTTCGTTAAAACCATTTCTTCCCTCACCGTGGTAGTCCACTAACCACTGAAATGACCTCCTCTATGACATTAATTTCTAAGCCCCGCATTCTGCAATGATCACCGTCTAGATTTACAGCAAATTCCATTGTAACTGTCTCATCAAACCCCTATAATCTGTTGAAATAAACATCCCAACCTGTGTCTATAAAAACCTGCCATGCAACTGCATTACTGCGGACCAAAACTATATTTTTGGGTTCATGTCTCACAGCCAGTCTGACCATCCCGCAGAAGCTCTATAGCAACACTTTGGAACGCATCAGATCGTTGGGAGGGAGTATCAGCATTTAATCTCTTGCAGTGATAGCATGGTATAAAATGGAATGGGGGTAATGGTAAGAAATAAAAATGAAAGTATTTCGAAAAACAAGGAAAATCAATGATAGATTATGGTAATGATGATGAATGGTAATGGTAATGGTAATGATAGATTATGGTAATGATAATAGATAGTCAGAATGTACTTACTTCGAGTCTCAATGCATTCTAATAATTATGTGAAATAATGGTACAAATTGTGGGATGTACTATCAACACGAGTTCTAATGGTGACGCTGGAAAATCATCATTGTGAATTGATTATGTATTTATTCAGTTATAACACCCCCCCCAACTTAATAATTGACCGACCATGGGAACGTCAAATGTATTTTCAATGGAATATTTAATCAAATCCATAAAATTCGATGGGAACGTAACTGGTGACTTACCTCAGTGGAGTGATAGCTTGGCAGAGTAACAGCAGTGAGGGAGTAACAGCAGTAATGGAGTAACAGTAGTGATGAAGTCACGCAGTAACAGAGTAATAACACTGATGGAGTAACAGTAGTAATGAAGTAACAACACTGACGGAGTAACAATAGTGATGGAGTCACAACACCAACAGAGTAATAGTATCCAACACTTAGAAAAATTTCCGAAGTAACAACATTGGAGGAGTAACAGCATCTAGCACTTAGAAAAAATTTCTGGAGTAAGAACACTCCAATACTTAGAAAATTTCTGGAGTAACAGCATCCAACACTTAGGAAAATTTCCAGAGTAGCGGCATCGAAGGAGTAATAGCACCGGGTACTTAGAAAAATTTTCATCTCTGCAAAATTTCACTCCCGTAGTAGTTCCTGCAAAAGAAAAACAATTGAGTAGTAACAAAATTTTATTCATATTACTATATATATAGATATATTTTTTTTAATTCAAGGATGCAGAGGAGGAATTCTCTGCACTAACAACCTTTAGACCAGATTTTTCAGAGAGATGTTTAATGAAGGTATCTGTAGAATTTGGGCGATGATATTATCTCATACGATGTCCATTTGCTATGAAAGAAGCATGAGTATCCTCAATTGTGACAAGTATGACTGTTCCATTATCAAAATCTGTGTCCACTTCAAAAGGTCCCATCCACTAAGAGAAAATATTTCTGTTGAAGTCCTTGAAATGAGAATCATAGAGTAATGCCCAATCTCCTCTGTGAAACACCTTATTTTTAATAAATTTATCGTTCCATTTTGTTCTCTGTTGTTGAATTGCAGCAGTCTCCTGGACATCCATCAAACGGATTTCATCTAATTCATTTAGTTGTTCCAATCGATGTTTCTGGGCATTTTACAGATCCATTCCTACCTCGAGAGCTGTTCTGAGTGTATTGATCTCAAATTATATCGGAAACAAGGGGGATTTCCCATAGACAAACTCAAATTGTGAAAACCATTTTGTGTTCCTCCATATTTTTCTGTATGCCCAGATAGCTTCAGGAAGTTTTTCAGCCCAATCCCGACGGTGTCTTGCTACAATCTTTTTCAAGATATTTTCCAATACCTTTTTTGTGCCTTCTACCTAAAAAGTCACCTAGGGATGATACGAAGATGTAACTCTATGTTTTATTCCATATTTCTGCCTAAGCCCCTTTATCATGTGTGATCTGAATTGCGCTCCTCCATCTGAAACAATCTCTCTCGGAGCACCATAATGAAAAAAAATCTCTTAAAATAGAAAATTTGAAAAAACTAGCTCTGTTGCTTTCACAACAGCCTTGGCTTCCACCCACTTGGTCACATAGTTTGTGTAAACCAAAATGTGGACCTTTTGATGTGAAGGTGGGTTAAATGGACCAACAAAATTGATCACCCACTTTTTGAAAGGTTCAAGGACTACCTGGGACTACAGTGGCATTTAATCTGATCAGCCAGGTTGACTCATCCGTTGGCAACTATCACATGTACGGATGTAGTATCGGGCATCTTGAAATATAGAGGGCCAATAATATACCATCTGTAATACCTTATTTCCTATCCTCTTATCTGCAAAATTCCCTCTGCAAGGACCAAATTGACAAGCCTTCAACACTTCATAAATGTCATCCTCAGATACATAGTGACGGTCATGTTTATCGACACCTATATGAAAGAGATATCATGTTATCCAAGAGTATCGGGAACTATGATGAATGATCTTTCATTGTTCCATGTATGAAAAATGACTAGGCACCTTTCTTGTAGTAGGATAGTTAGAAATATAAACATACCATGGAGGATTAGTGGAAATTGCAAAAATATTTTCATCTGGAAAACTGTCCTCTATGAGTGTGCCTTCATCATTATTATCCAATCTAGACAGAAAATCAACAACTACATTATCCTTCCCTAGTTTATCTACTATTGTAATATCAAATTCTTGAAGCAATATCAACCATCTTGTAATGTGACCAGGGGTGATAGGTTTATTCATCAAATACCTATTTATTGCATGATCAATATGTACGAAAGTGGGATACCCAGTAATGTAGTGTCAAAATTTGTTGATGGTGTAGATAACAGCCAAGAATTCCTTTTCCGTTACCATGTAGTTCAGTTCAATAGGAGTCAAATTCTTGCTGACGTAGTAAACTGCATATAGTTTCTTATCTTCCTGCTATCCTAGATATTCCCCAACTACTATTTGAGAGGCATCAGTATGGATGTGAAATGGAAGTGCCCAATCTGGTCCTCGTAGGATCAGAGCTATACAAGCAAGTTCCTTGATTTTTCTAAAAGCTTCTTCATAATCATCTGTCCACAAAAATTCTACATATTTAGTTAGTAGCTGAAAAAGTGGGGATGCTATTTTAGAAAAAAATTCTATAAAACACCTATAATAGCTAGCACAACCAATAAAACTACGTACCTATGTGGGCGTCTTAGGTACAGGAAAATGAAAAATTACCTCTACCTTGGCCGGATCAACTCAAATTCCTGCAGCTGAGAGCAAGTGTCCCAGAACTATTCCATCTTCCCTCATCGTGTGACATTTAACCATACTCGGGGAGACATGGGTCTTCTTGCATCTTTCGAGTACTTTTTCTAAATTTTCCAAGCCTTCTTCAAATGAATCCCTATATGGAGTGAAGTCATCCATATAAATCTCAATGTTGCCCTCTGGGATGTTGCAGGCGCATTACAAAGACCGAATAGAAAGACTCGGTATGCAAAGCTTCCCCCGAGGCATGTGAAGGTGGTTTTATATTGGTCCTCAGGGGCTATCTAGATCCAATTATACCCACTAAACCCATCCAGGAAGGAGAAAAACTTCTTTCTAGCCAAGGTATCTAAGACTTGGTCAATGAACGATAAAAGGAAATGGCCTTCTTGAGTAAATTCCTTGTTCAATTCCCTATAGTCCATGCAAATATTCCATTTACCATTATTCTTGGGAACAATAACTAGCGGAGAAACTCATTGGTTGTCCGAGATGGGGTAAATCCTACATCCAGTAACTTCTGAAGCTCCTCTTTGACAATGTTCTTTAAGGTGCAGTTCATTCTTCTCTGAGGCTGTCTCACTGGACGGAAATATTCTTTTATGTATATATGATGAGTGCATAGATTAGCAGGAACCCCCTTCATGTCTATGTAATCCCAGGAAAAGGCTTCCTTATGGTTTTGAAGAACTTTTAGGAGTTGTTTTGTCTTGGATTCTGAAAGGTTCAAGTTGATGTTCAATGTTTTTCCTCGCTCAATTTCAATGGGAATGCTATCATGGATGAGGTCATTTCTTTTGAAACATAACTGGGATCATTAATAACAGTGTTAATGGAATCATCATATGTTTTTGTTTTGAATTGAAGGGCCTGCCCAATGGTAAGGACCAGTCTAATTTCTTCATTTTCAGATTCATTTCCTTCCATTGGTAGAGGTTTTCATTTGACTAATGGTTTTTCTGATGGGCTCGGTTCTATAGGAGGATAGAGGGTAAGGTTCTTTGTGATTTTTGGAACAGGGACCTCCAAAGGCTGCGAATTGGGACAGTTTTGAGTATTTCTGTATATTTTTGGCATATTTTAGTCCAGCACAGGGGTTTTGGGGTGGGTCAAAGCCCCGAAAGCATTGTAATGGGTCAAAGGGTAGACCTAGAGTTTGCAAACCATGGTTTGAGGACCATAGGAAAGATTAGGCTAGATCATTATAAATAGAAGGAAATTTTGAGTCAAGAGGAGGCATGAATTAAGATTGGTGTGAATTATGAATTAGTAGATCTGTTTGGGTTATTGGGGAAAAGGACTCCTGCTGGATGTGTGCAAAAAGATCCTCAGTCCTGTTGTGTGCGGACCCTGCTGCTGTGTGCGTAGGTTGGCTTTTAGGTATTGTAAAAGGATCTAAAGGATTAATGAAAGCGGAAGGTTGTTGGAATATCAGAATCTGTTAATGCGAATCTAAGATATCTTTTATGTTATGTATGGTCCTTTGTTAAGCTACGAAAGTAACTGTGTTATTTGCTTATGCTGCGTTGACATATGATCTAATTTTTTCTATTATTCTTTATGAAATAATATATGTGATAGTTGCGTTATTGTTCTGTGAATTTATGATCTATTGTTTACTGTGATTATAATTGGTATTGTGCACGTGGATGCGAAGGGATCTATAGATCTGGGTTCTATGATATACGATCTAGTAATTTTGAAGTCAAACACAACTTTTCTTGACTTACCTACCCTCTCCCAGGGTGAAAAAACCTAGTTCCAACACCCTCCCATACTGCTTCGGGTGACACTTTGGCCTACGTAAGCAGGTCACTGCCGAAAGGGCCAGTAGTATAGGGGTTTTTTGGAAAACCGTAACCTCTATACCTGGGTCAGGACCCCTCGAGCCAAAAAATGGTTCTGTTTCCGTGACCGGGAGAATTTTGAGAGAGGGATTGGGTAATGCCAAGGCTGTAATGGAAACCTGAAAGAAAAGAAATTGATGAATGCTTTGAACAAGAGGTTCAGGAACTCGTAGTAAAAGAAAACCGCGATGAGAGGTTGACCACCAAAGAGTGGAAGAATAAGTATATTTTCACGGAGAGCTATGATATATTCTTTGTAACAATTGTGATTGAGCTCCAGGAGTGGCTCACAACATTGGTCGAATTTCAAAAGTGTTGGAAGGATGAGCAGGTCACACAGTGGACCCCAGAATTGATCCAGTAGTTAGAAAATATTGATAACACCATCACTCGCACGGTGGACCACTGGGTGGAAAATGTGCTGGGAGGGTTCATGACAGAATTTTCCATCGATCAGTTCATCTTCTACTCTGAAGCAGAGCGAATATTCTTCAAGGGATTCCGGGGTAAGTTTCTGAAGACCTTACCTTTGCTGATTAAGATATTACTGTGCGAAAAGAGTATTCTTTTTAGCCACACTGAATGAATGACCTATGATATGGATGGGAGTATGACACGAAGTGGAAAATACTATCGGACCAACCAAGAAGGAGATAGATCTGTCTACAGTCCAGTAAGAGAAGCAGCTGCATATAGTCCTCCAACCACACCACTTTCAAACCAACATAGGGGTAAGAACTCACCTACACCTCTGCCACCACTGGAAGAGAACATGGTTGCACACATGAATTTTCCTACCTTTAAGGGTGTGGGAGATGAAGACATGGATCAGTTCTAGTTTGTCGCGGAATCGGTATGGACTGTGCAAAACGTAGCTAGTGATGCGGTGAAGAGGGCACAATTGTCCCTTGCCTTCGAAGGAAGGGCTTTAGACTAGTACATGGGATACATCGGCCAGCATGTGAACGCAACCATTGAAGAGATTAAGAATGCCTTTAAGCAACAGTTCAAGAAGCCTAAGTCCTAATCTCAAATAGTGGTTGATCTAAAGCATCTCAAGCAAGGGCCTTTTGAGACTATGTGGGAGGCCGATCAGCGACTAAAGAAGGTGATCAGAGAAGGAGGATTTTAGTATGATGACAGACAGCACACGGAGTGGTTCATTGATATGTTGCTGCCTCACCTGCACGTACCTATGGGTCACCAAACTTTTGAATTGCCGGAAAAAGCCTTGGAGGTCACTATGAAGTTAGAAGCTGCGCTTAGAGATGATACCCAGTTGGGCGTCCAACAGATCCAAGGACAACTGGAGGTGATGCACATGGAGATCCAGATTCTTCAAAAGGAGTGAGGAGCAGAGGCTAGCCCTGAAACATGGTGCATACGATGCAGACTGAATGGTCACACCAAGGATAACTGCCCTCTATTAGCAGACTATATGCAGGTCGGGGGACCTAGTCCATTGCGCCCTAGGGAAGTTGCAGGATCAAGCGAGCTGGCGCTATAGTGTGATGATTGTCACGTTGCGAGGCTGAACGACACAAACCACTATCCCCACCTTGCTGCATATGTCCCAGAAGTAAAGAAGCAATGGTGCAGGTTTTGCAGGTCGGTAGGACATGATGAACAAAACTGCCAGACGTATGATTTGATGATTGATTGGGGGAACCTCTATAGGGTACAATCAGATCCATCCTCGCTAATATCCCTCTTGAGCATAGGTGGTTCCCCAGCCAGGGGAAGGGGATGCGGAAGAGGTGGAATCGCAGGTCAGGGATGAGGGAAACTTGTTGAGTCTCAAATCTGCATCTTTTCCATACACTTTTCTATACCTTTTTCACTCACCTGAACCTCCCAAGTTGTCAATATCATTGTATATTAATTGCAAAAGAGCATCTAACATGGTTTTTAACTATATTTTCATGTCTGCTGTTTGATTTATATTTTGTTCATTTAGCTGCGGAATCTTGCCACTTTCCGCAGCTGCTACAACTTTCCGCAGCCATTTTGTGAAATTCTATGTTATAGGTGTCTACAGGAAAAACGAGCCACATGGGCAAGTCAGAAATGATGTGGACATGGTTCGTGTCCTATTGGCTCGAGCAAACTCATCTAAAGAAGCTGCGGTCAAAGGCATCCAAATGGAAGTGAACCGTAGAGTCCCACGATGACAGGACTCTGTTTCGTGTCATGTGAAGGTTCATATGGCCGTTTTTGAGTTGCGGAGGATAAATCAACATCTGTACATGGCTCCTTAGCCAAATTTAAACATCCACTCCTCATAGATTTACTTTTCAATACAGCCATGATCCTAGATCCGTGGACGTAATGGTCTACGTGTTCTCCACCAGCATAAACTTTAGGAATTAGTTATGTTTCTTTTGTTATAAATAACGTGTTTGCATACGCATATGGAGTTAGTCTATGTTAGTCTCTGTTATCTTTTATTAGTCTGCTCTGTAATGTAATTACGATGCCTTTGTGCCATAATACTACCTTACTGTTATGACTGCATTTTAATATAAGAAGACTCTATTTTCCAACGTAATTCGTACTTGAAGATTGTTGCCAAGGCTGGTGTAGAGGGCCCCTGAACTTTCCAAGGTTCTGTGCATTATTGTATAGTTCTTATTTTATTTCTTTAAAGCTCATTGTGCCATAATCCATTCGCATGTTTATACATTGCATCCTTCATGGTATATATGCTTCATTTCTGTTTATAAACTTTCATGCTTTCCATTTCACTTTTGTCTTTCATGTTTTATGTTATTGATTACTAATCAGTGTTCTTGTTTCAGGTTATAGATAGGCAGCTCGGACATGGAATTAACATTGTTCTGCTACTAATTTGCTTTTCTTAGTTTCTGTTTAATTCCAGTACTGCTTTGTTTAATTTAGTTTTTCTCATTTGCTTCAGTAGTTAAATTTAGATATATTAAACTGCTCATAACATCTTCAGTTGCCTCCGAAAGCCACAGCTGGACTGATGGTGAGGGATTGTATTATGAAATGTGTAGTTTGGTATTAGTTTCCTTTCTACAAATTTAGATATATTAAACTGCTCATAACATCTTCAGTTGCCTCCGAAAGCCACAGCTGGACTGATGGTGAGGGATTGTATTATGAAATGTGTAGTTTGGTATTAGTTTCCTTTCTACAAGTTAGAAATATTAAATTGTGCATGACATATTCAGTTACCTCCGAAAGCCACAGCTGGACTGATGGTGAGGGATTGAATTATGAATGTATGGTTTGATATTAGTTTACTTTCTGCAAATTAGATATCAGTTACTCAAGTTTTTTATGGTTACTTCCGAAAATCATAGCTGGACTAATGATTAGGGATCAGAAGACAAGTTGATGTAAATTGATTTAGATTTACTTTATTGCAACTTTTGGATTTCTTTCAGCATAATTTATTTTGTGTTTAGACGGTAGCAAGAATAGTTTGGTTTCATACTCACTAGTTCACTGTTTTGATTCATTAGACTAGCAACACCTTTTCATTTCAGCAGCATATTTTCATTTCCTTTCAAGTTTTGTCATTGTAAGTTTCAAATTCCTTTTTAAGTTTCAAGTTGGTAAATCATTATAGAGGATATCATTTCCTTGAACAAACATAACCATACTTGTTTTCATTTTAGAATTTCCATTTCATCTTAGAAAACTAAAAACGACAAAAAGTTAAGAAATAGGTTATCTTGCACATATAGTGCGCCGCACTTCATCAGCTTACGAATCCCGGATTGACAAATTAAATGCAGCAATTTAGGACACACTAAATTGACCAAACATTTTGGCGTCGTTGCTGGGGAAGTGTAACTAGGTAGCCAATTTCTTAAAAAAAAAAAAACAAAATCATAAAAGAAGGGAAAACTTGATAACTTCTTGAAGTATGCTCTCCTCTTACACCTAGTGTGATCTGGAGGATCAGAAAAGAGAGTTATTGGTTCAGTAATTTCTTAAGTATGCTCTCTTCTTGCACCTAGTGTGACCTGGAAGATCAGAAAGAGAATTATTAGCCCAACTTTTTAAAAATAAAAAATGACATGCATAGAGCAAGAGATTCTAGGGGAAGGTTTATAGCTAAAGCCAAGAGTTCGATTTTCACAACTCCATCTTCTTCAAGGCATAGACCAGATTCACCACCATCTACCCCTAGCCTTAAGATTTTTGGAATTCAAGGAGCAGCTGAATTAGAGGATTCTCCTATACCATCTACTAAATCCCATTTAGAAAACGAAGAGACTCTCTCTCATCCTCCCTTGATAGAAGAACTAGAGGACTTTAAGGACTCTAAAGAGACTATCATGGCAGAGGAAGTAATAGATGGAGGTAGAGGTAGAGGTAGAAGAGGAGGAAACAATGGAGACAACAATGGTGAAGGAAATAATGGGGGAAATAGGGAAGGAGACAACTTGTTTGGATTCCCTATAGTTGATGAGGAAACTCATACAACGATGAAAAATATCTCACCATATATTCTCCCTAACTTTTATGGATTGCGAAGTGAGGATCCTGAAACATTTCTGTTTGAGTTTGAAGTCGTGTGCCGAACCTATGACTATATGGAAGACTCTCAAAAACTCAAACTGTTTCCTTCAACATTGAAGGGATCTGCTTTGAAATGGTTCATGGGATTAGCCACTCAATCTATTAGGAATTGGAATGATATGAAACAAACATTTTTGGATAGATACTTGGACTATTGTATGCCCACCAATCACAAGGATGAGGTATTCAAAATGATGCAAAAAGAAGATGAAAATTTAGAAGATTTACTTGAAATATTTCAATACAACTTGAAAAGAGCAAAGATGAGCAATTTAGATGATGAAACCTTGAAAGCCCTCATATTAAAAGCCATTAGAGATGAATGGATAGATATTTTAAACATGATGGGGAAAGGAGACATTTCTCAACTCCCACTTCGTGACATAACATAACTATGTGTCCATCTCTCAAGAGGAAAATCTAAAACAGGAAAAGGGCCTAGGGATCCTTCTCTTATTAGGGCTAACAAATCTGCAACTGGATCAGTAAGTAGGGAAGAGATTGGTAATATGCTTGATGAGTTCAAAACTGATATCTTAGGAAGCCTTAGTGAACAACTAGACACCCTTAAAATCCAAAACAAGCAGAAAGCAGAAACAGATGCTTTAGCCATCTTTTGTCCGAAATGTAGGAAGAAACATGATTTAAGGGAATGTCCCTTGGATGCAAAATTTGTAGAAACATGTATGATTTGCTCAGAGAATCATGAGATCAAGGATTGTCCTTCAATTCCTGGACTCAAAGCTGTCTTTCAAGAAGACCCAAATTCAGTAGAATCTCTCTGTTTTATTGCAAGGAGACCTTGGCAGGGACAACAAACTCAAGGGTTTAACAACCCTATGAATTTTCAAACCCCACCAAATTGGAATCCTTGGCAACAACCTTGGCCTCAACATCAGAATCCATATCAGCCATGGGCACAAGGGATGCAAAATCCTTATGGGAGATTTGCTCAATTTTATCAATATCCTCCATCTTTTCAAAATCAACAAGCTCCACAACTTCCAAACCCAAATCCACAACTTTCATTGCCATTTCCACAACAACAACCTTCTCAACAAAATCCAAATCCTCAACTCATGCTCCCATACCAACAAAAGACAAATCAACTTCTAGCTCAGCCATTGCCAAATCCTAATAATAAGAATCCTCAGAATACTTACATGGTAGAAGGACAACAATTTCCTACCTATATGATTGTTCCTCTCAACGATGTACAACTCAGATTTGGTAGAGTTTTAGAAAAACCTTCTATAGATATTCAAGAGTAATATACCTCTGAGGAGGACTCTCTTCAAGTCAATAAGGGTTCTGAGGAAGAATCTCTTCAAAATTCAAACATTCAAAAAGAAAAAGAAAAGTCAACACCCACAACTCCTATAGTTGAGCAACCTGCATCTTTATCTACACCTCCTTTTCCCGAAAGACTACAAATTGACAAGGGGGTGGAAAAACAAATCTTGTTGCCTAACT
This sequence comes from Pinus albicaulis, assembly GCA_034641835.2. Taxonomy (NCBI): domain Eukaryota; kingdom Viridiplantae; phylum Streptophyta; class Pinopsida; order Pinales; family Pinaceae; genus Pinus; species Pinus albicaulis. The sequence goes on from CM076573.1 coordinate 722,789,861, forward strand.
ATGATTTTCTAGATGAATTGAAGAATGTTTGTATCAAGATTCCCTTGCTACAAGCCATTCGAGAGATTCCTATTCTAGCAAAAACTATAAAGGAGTTGAGTTTCAAAAGACCAGGAAGGAAACTAAAAGACACAAGAAGAATCCACCTGGTAGGAAAGATTGCAGATATTATGATGGGAAAATTACCATGCAGAAGTATGTAGATCCAGGAAGTCCAATTGTCAAGACACATATAAATGGGATAGAAATTCCAAACACATTGATTGACTTAGGGGCTGTTATCAACATTATGAGTAGACAGACTATGGACCAGCTAAAACTTCCTAACCTTCTTTTTACACCTACTTTACTGCAACTTGCAGATCGATCAATTATTAAACCAGATGGTGTATTAGAAAATATTTCAGTCTCCTTAGATTCTTGGGAATATCCAGTGGATTTTATGATTTTGACTCCCAAGAATAATCTAGGAGGGCACCCACTTATCTTAGGAAGACCTTGGCTAGCCACAGCTGATGCTTTTATTAGTTGTAGATCTGGGGACATGTACATTTCTAATGGTAATTCGACAAAGAAATTCAATTTGTATCCTCCAGCAAAAGCAATCACAGAAGTAGGAGACAATGAATGGGTCGATGATGAGGACATTATACAACTTGTCTTTACCATTTCTGAAATCAGTGAGGATAGTCAAATTCTGAACACATTAGAAAATTTTGAGACATCTTCAGAATATGACCCCACACAATTTCAGTTGGAATCTGACATAAAATATTTATCATCAAGACAAATGTCTCTTTACTCTATGGAAGAGTTTGGTAGTTCTACTATTGAGATTTTTCCAGGAAAAAAATTGAATATCAACAAACATTTGGAAAAGTCACAACAAGAAGAACTAACCAAAATCTTGCAAAAACATTCTACTGCATTTGCATGGGAGTATACTGACATGAAAGGTATTGATCCTAAGACTTGCATCCACCATATCTATATTGAGGAAAACAATAGACCAATCAAACAACCTCAAAGAAGGATGAATCCAAATCTTAGGGAGATAGTGAAAGAAGAGCTCCAAAAACTACTCATTGTAAACTTCATTTATCCAATTTCAGATAGCCGATGGGTTTCTCCTTTGGTTATAGTACCTAAAAAGAATGGTAAATGGAGGGTATGCATTGATTACAGGGAATTGAATAAAGCAACTTTGAAGGATCACTTTCCTTTACCTTTTATCGATCAGGCATTAGACACATTAGCAGGTAAAAAGTACTTTTCATTTTTGGATGGTTTTAGTGGCTATAATCAAATTCAGGTAGCACCTGAAGATCAAGATAAGACCACATTTACTTGTCCATGGGGAACTTTTGCCTACCGAGTGCTTTCTTTTGGGTTATGTAATGCACCAGCAACATTCCAAAGAGCAGTACTAGGAATTTTTTCTGATCTAATCCATGATTGTGTAGAGGTTTATATGGATGATTTTACAGCTTATGGTAATTCATTTGAAGAGGCATTAGAAAATTTGGAAAAATTTCTCATAAGATGTAAAGAAACAAACCTTTCATTAAGCCATGAAAAATGCTTTATGATGTTTACTGAAGGGATTGTTTTAGGACATCATATTTCAGGAGATGGGATTAAGGTTGATAGATCAAAAGTTGAAGTCATCTACAAGTTGCCTATTCCAAATTGTCAAAGAGATGTTAGAAGTTTTCTGGGATTTACTGGTTACTATAGAAGATTTATAGAAAACTTCACTAAAATAGCATCTCCACTCTTCAAATTGCTTACAAAAGATTGTGAATTCAAATGGGATCCTGATTGTCAATCAACTTTTGAAAATTTGAAAACAAGAATATCTGAAGCACCTATCTTGAGAGGACCAAATTGGAAACTCCTTTTCCATATTTCTACGGATGCTTCAGATACAGCTCTAGGAGTTGTGTTGGGTCAAAAATATTTAGTTCCTTATGCCATTTATTATACCAGTAAAAATTTGACTCCCACATAGTTGAACTATACTGTGACTGAAAAAGAGTTTTTAGTTGTTGTTCATGCAATTAATAAGTTTAGAAATTACATAACAGGCTATGAAACTTTTATTCATACTGACCATTCTGCAATTAGATATTTAATGAACAAACCTGTTACTAATGGCAGAGTGACAAGATGGCTTTTACTTTTGCAAGAATTCAATATTACCGTGTTGGATAGACCAGGAAAACAGAATACAGTAGCTGATTTCTTGTCTAGAATTCAAAATACTAAAGAAGATTCTCCTGTAGAAGATAAGTTTCCTGATGAATATTTGTTTGCAGTAACTATTAAGACCCCTTGGTATGCAGATATTGCTAACTTTTTGGTTACAGGGAAACTACCTTCACATTTATTTCCAAGAGAAAAACGAAAAATTATTCAGGAGAGTTCAAGATATTCATGGATTTCTAACGAATTGTTTAAAACAGGGCCAGATCTTGTGATCAGAAGATGTGTCAGGGAAGATGAAATGCCTGATATTCTTAAGGCATGTCATGATGAACCATGCGGTGGACACTTTACAGACAAAAGGACGGCCTATTAAATCCTCTCTTTAGAATATTATTGGCCTTCCCTCTTCAAAGATGCAAAACAATATGTCAAAAGGTGTGACAGCTGCCAAAGAGTAGGGAAACCTACCCTTTCAAATGAAATGCCATTGCAAACATAGGTACTCATCGAACCCTTTGAAAAATGGGCTTTAGATTTCATTGGACCTATTAATCCACCATCTAAGCAAAAGAAGTATATATTGGTTTGTACTGATTATGTTACTAAATGGGTAAAAGCCAAAGCATTAGTATCTGCTACTGAAAATTCAGTTGTTCATTTTCTTTATGAGGATATTTTTACTCGCTTTGGTGTTCCAAGAGAAATTGTGACAGATCAGGGGAGCTAATTCACATCCAATTTGGTGGAGAAGTTGATGGAAGAATACAAAATCAAGCACAGAAGATCTACTCCTTACCATCCGCAAGCAAATGGTCAAGTGGAGTCCACAAATAAAGTTCTTGAAAGTATCATCACCAAAACTGCTCATCTACATAGAAGAGATTGGGCAGAAAGGCTTCCTGAAGCCTTGTGGGCCTACAGAACTACATGGAGAAATACAACAGGACATTCTCCCTATGAAGTTGTTTATGGGAAAGAAGTCTTGCTCCCCATTGAGTTCCAAGTCAAGACCTTCAAGATAGCAGTTCAATTGGGGATGAATTTATCAGAAGCCCAAAAGCATAGAATGGAGCAATTAAATGAGCTAGATGAGATCAGACAAGAGGCAATTTTAAGAACTGATCTAGTTCAATATCAAAGAGCTAAATGGCATGACAAGTACATCAAAGAGAAGAAGTTTCAAGAAGGAGATTGGGCATTGTTATTTGATTCCAAGTTTAAAGATTTTCAAGGAAAATTCCAGACTCATTGGCTTGGGCCATATGAGATTGACAAGATCTTTAGCAATGGAGCGGTAAGAATCAAGACCATTGATGAGTTTCAAACTCCTCTTATTGTGAATGGCCATAGATTGAAAGTTTATCATAAGCTACTCTCAAAAGAGGATTTTGTCAAAATGTTTCAAGAAAGTTCTGCAATCAGGCTGGTACAGAAGAATTCTTCTTCTCCACCAGCCTAGCTTTTGTTCTTTTCAGTTAAAAAAAAAAATGGTATAAGCCTGAAAACCAATCACTGATTGGCAGTCTTATACAGAAAATATAGGGTGAAAATCAAGAACACCTGACACTCTATATTTTCCAAAAAAAATCTCTCTTTTCACAAGTTTTGTGACCACCCACTCCATTTCATTCCACTTCATTCCATTTCATTTCACTCCATTTCACTTCATTTTATTCCATTTCATCAATAAAATTCTTTTTCATGACCATTTCCATCTGGTCATTTGTCATCTGTTCATCTCCATTCATCCAAATAATAGCTGTGTCAGTTTCTGCAGCTGACATCTGTTTCCGCAACTGACTCCAATTTCCGCAGCCAGAAGCAGATTCTGCAGCTACAAATCTGTTTTCAAAAGAATGTACAGCCAGATGTTATTTCCATAATCATGAAATAAAATGCAGGTGAGAGGATCAAAAATGAAGACATGGAGCATTCAAGACACCAATAAAGAGTAACTAGTTGAAGACCAAGGGAAAAGGAAAAGATTCCAAATGTATGAGTAAAATTTATTTCAAATAGCATTGAAAACACATTTTTATATAGTTATGAACCATAAGCTCCATCCATTATGTGCAATGATTATATTGACAATTCCGTAACCTTTCACGATCTCCATATTATCCTCTCGCATTCATTCTCAAACAGTTCCATCATTAAACCCCCGATCTTCACTCATGTTCCAATATTCCACCGGTGACAATGAGACGTAATTGATTTGACCATGGACTCTTACAGCCGCATAAATCTATAGTCGTTGTTTAAACGTGCTCATATTTGTTGTGCAGCCACCAAAATTCAAAACACTGCCGGATGTGTTATACTCTGTTAACCTCACAGCCGTATCTCTGTTGTGCTCACGAAAACCCCTCTCTGTTCTGTTCACTCCATTTCGTTCTCTACTACGCTATAGTCTGTATACCACTCTCTGACATTTACCCACATTCATTGTGCTCATCTCCATGCATTCAGCCGTTCTATTTCCATTGAACCCTCACGCAGGCAAATTTGTGAAGAGCAGAAAGAAAAATGGGTAAATTGCTAAGAGCAGAACCGGAAGGACCTAAGTTTATGGAGGGATATCCGCAAGTAAGGGATATATTGAAGAAAGCAAATTGGCTGCGGTTTATCTAGAAATTCAGAGGTTATCATAAAGAAGTTACAAAAGCATTCGCAAGGTCGTTTAATGGCTTGGAAGTAGAGATTGGATACCTTAAGTTTGCGGTCAATGAAGCATCTATAGCAACAGCCACGGAACTTCTTCAAGAGGGTGAGCGTTGGTTTAAGAATAAAAGCATCAGTGATGAAGCTTGGAGAACAATCTTATGAAACCAAGGTATGGACATAACTGTTTTTAAAAGAGGAATTCATGTTCATGCATTGAAAGAGGAATGGGCTACTTTGCTGCTAGTTGTTCAGAAATTCATTACATGTGAAGGACATTTTGGGTCCATGTATATGTACCATACCAGGTTGCTGATGAATTTTCTATATAATCAAGCTCTCAATCTCCCATATTTTCTATTAAATAGCTTGAAGAAAATGTATGTGACTGTTCAGAAACATTTAGGAGATGTAGAACCACATCTATATCACCACGGTCTTGTAAAAATTTTGATTGAAAAAGAGTTAAAGGAAAAGAAAGATACATGGGAACAATTTCTGATTAGAAATTTCTTTGAGGAACCTCAGGAAATTCTTGAAGGTATTACAACAAGAAGGAGTAGAAGAAAAAGAATAAATGATGAAACTCAAATTACTCCTACTCAAGAAATTCCTGAAGGTAGCACAGCAAGAAGAAGTAGGAGAAAAAGAGCAATTAAAGAAATTCAAAATACTCCTACTACTACAATTGAAAGAACTGATAGGGAAGAGAGACTTTCAAAGAGGAAGAAGAAAGAAATCAAGGGTAAGAAGCCAATAACACCAAAAGAGAGGAAAACTATTGAGGCTATACATCAAACTCCTTCTGAAGAAGAAGAAGATCATCAAGTGTTATCTGAAAGATTAGTTTATCTTCAAAAACAGTCATCTATGGCCAAGAAGACAGAGAAAGGAAAACAAAAAAAAAAGGATAGTGTACCACAACGTGTGAGAAGAAGTAGCAGACTTAAGGGGAAATTGAAGAAAACGCAAATTAAGGGTCCTCATTTCATTGATTTAGGAGAAGAGACATCTGAATAGTCCCCAGCTGACCATAGTCCATCTCAGTCAGTTAGTGAACCTGGTTCATTTCATTCTCAGTCAGGCATTGACCATAGTCCATCCCATTCTCAGCAAGATGTTGATGTGAGCCCTTCTCAGCCAGATTTTGAAGATAAATCTCCTTCACGGCATTTTGGAGACAACCCAATAAAAATGACACCTAATATAGACCCCAATCAGCAGGAAGTATATGACTATATAGAATCTTTGGAAAAGGCAGCTACAGGTCCCAGTACTTTGTCCATTCAGCCTCATACAGTACAGGATGATTTAGTCCAATCACTAAAACAGGAAATCTTTGAGCTAGAGCTTTTAAATAGGCACATCAAAAATGAAAATGAGACATTGAAGGAACAAGGTAAATTGGACAAAATCATTCATGATAATACCATGCTACATCTGGGAATCTGGCAGAAGAAGAATAAGAAATTGAAAAGGAAATGCCAGAAGTTAAGCAGAGCACTGGTTAATATCAAATTTAGGTGCTTAATGAAGAAACCCAAAATGTTAGCAGCACCAAGGAAAAGGAGGAGAGGATTGGATGTGCTGGCTGAAGTGTCAAGGCATATGAACTAAGGAAGGAATATCAAAATTTTGGTTGCATGAGGACATGCAACACCTTCACAGTGGGGGTATGTTGAGTCTCAAATATGCATCTTTTCCATACACTTTTCTATACCTTTTTCACTCACCTGAACCTCCCAAGTTGTCAATATCATTGTATATTAATTGCAAAAGAGAATCTAACATGGTTTTTAACTATATTTTTGTGTCTGATGTTTGATTTAGATTATGTTCACTTAGCTGCGGAATCTTGCCACTTTCCGCAGCTGCTGCAACTTTCCGCAGCCATTTTGTGAAATTCTATGTTACAGGTGTCTACAGGAAAAACGAGCCACATGGGCAAGTCAGAAATGATGTGGACATGGTTCGTGTCCTATTGGCTCAAGCAAACTTATCTAAAGAAGCTGCGGTCAAAGGCGTCCAAATGGAAGTCAACCGTAGAGTCCCACGGTGACAGGACTCTGTTTCGTGTCACGTGAAGGTTCATATGGCCGTTTCTGAGTTGCGGAGGATAAATCAACATCTGTACATGGCTCCTTAGCCGAATTTAAACATCCACTCCTCATAGATTTACTTTTCAATACAGCCATGGTCCTAGTTCCGTGGACGTAATGGTCTACGTGTTCTCCACCAGCATAAACTTTAGGAATTAGTTATGTTTCTTTTGTTATAAATAACGCGTTTGCATACGCATATGGAGTTAGTCTAAGTTAGTCTCTGTTATCTTTTATTAGTCTGCTCTGTAATGTAATTACGCTGCCTTTGTGCCGTAATACTACCTTATTGTTATGACTGCATTTTAATATAAGAAGACTCTGTTTTCCAACGTAATTCGTACTTGAAGATTGTTGCCAAGGCTGGTGTAGAGGGCCCCTGCACTTGCCAAGGTTCTGTGCATTATTGTATAGTTCTTATTTTATTTCTTTAAAGCTCATTATGCCATAATCCATTCACTTGTTTATACATTGCATCCTTCATGGTATATATGCTTCATTTCTGTTTATAAACTTTCATGCTTTCCATTTCACTTCTGTCTTTCATGTTTTATGTTATTGATTACTGATCAGTGTTCTTGTTTCAGGTTATAGATAGGTAGCCCGGGCATTTGCATAACGTTTTGACTAATGACATGGAATTAACATTGTTCTGCTGCTAATTTGCTTTTCTTAGTTTCTGTTTAATTCCAGTACTGCTTTGTTTAATTTAGTTTTGCTCATTTGCTTCAGTAGTTAAATTTAGATATATTAAACTGCTCATAACATCTTCAGTTGCCTCCGAAAGCCACAGCTGGACTGATGGTGAGGGATTGTATTATGAAATGTGTAGTTTGGTATTAGTTTCTTTTCTGCAAATTTAGATATATTAAACTGCTCATAACATCTTCAGTTGCCTCCGAAAGCCACAGCTGGACTGATGGTGAGGGATTGTATTATGAAATGTGTAGTTTAGTATTAGTTTCCTTTCTGCAAAATTAGATATATTAAATTGTGCATGACATCTTCAGTTACTTCCGAAAGCCACAGCTGGACTGATGGTGAGGGATTGAATTATGAATGTATGATTTGATATTATTTTATTTTCTGCAAGTTAGATATCAGTTACTCAAGTTGTTTATGGTTACTTCCGAAAATCATAGCTGGACTAATGATGAGGGATCAAAAGACAAGTTGATGTAAATTGATTTAGATTTACTTTATTGCAAATTTTGGATTTCTTTCAGCATAATTTATTTTGTGTTTAGACAGCAGCAAGAATAGTTTGGTTTCATGCTCACTAGTTCACTGTTTTGATTCATTAGACTAGCAGCACCTTTTCATTTCAACAGCATATTTTCATTTCCTTTCAAGTTTTGTCATTGTAAGTTTCAAATTCCTTTTTAAGTTTCAAGTTAGTAAATCATTATAGAGGATATCATTTCCTTGAACAAACATCATCATACTTGTTTTCATTTTAGAATTTCCATTTCATCTTAGAAAACCAAAAACGACAAAAAGTTAAGAAATAGGTTATCTTGCACACATAGTGCGCCGCACTTCATCAGCTTACGAATCCTGGATTGACAAATTAAATGCAGCAATTTAGGACACACTAAATTGACCAAACAAAACTAATCTATTATAACTGTGGAGAAGTAGGACACTTTACCAGGGACTGTCCAAACCCTACAAGGCAGTCCTGCCGGTATTGCAGACAACTAGACCATGCAATTGAATACTGTCCAATCTTGATAGAAAATATGCAGGAGAAGCAACTGACACCTACTCAGAATGTGCAGAGGGTTAAGGCTGAACTGCGAGACAAAGATCCAACCGTGAATGTCGTAACACATAGTGGGATGGCCCGGGGGGCCTGGGGAGAAGACTGTGACCGAACCTCTGATCCAACAAGCAATTATCAAGTAGGAAGGTTTGGATCTAAGAAAGGAGAAAGAAAAATTTGTCGCAGCTCGCAAAGACTTTGCTAAGGCAAAATGGTCTACTTCGCAGCCACCGAGAGACCTCAAGGTAGATGAGGAGGTAAAAACCCTTTTTATAGGCATGCATGAAGCTGCTGCGCAACCCAAAGGAAGTGGAAAATATTCAAGCATTAATAGATAGCTGCACAGCATGACCTAGCATCCCTCCAAAAATCAAGGACGTACAAAAACTATATAGATATAAGAAACACATTGGTAAGGAGATGCGGTTGACTACACAAATCGATGATTACGAGATGGGTCAGGTTATTTTGGACCTAGGGTCAGATGCGAATGTATTACCTAAATATACTTGGCAACAAATGGGGGAACCTAAGTTGGAATGGTCCACTATTCAACTGCGTATGGCCAATCAACAGAAGATCATACCCTTGGGGATACTGTCTAATATCGTGGTAGATATCGCAGGGGTCAAGGTCCGGGATGATTTTGAAGTAATTCAGATTGTAGAAGATGCAAACCCCTACCCTGCGCTCCTAGGCTTGGATTGGGCCATCGATATGGGAGGCATCATTAACCTAAAGAAGAGAAGCATGGTATTTTAAAATAACGGTACAAGAGTAATAGTACCATTAGATCCTGCGAAAGGCGAATGATACACAGAACTGGTGTGCGACGAAGAGGATGTGGATCACATCTATAAGTTGACATCGCGGGATGAATATTGGATCAACCCCATGGCGGATGGAGTACTCTGCTGGGAAAAGGACAGTGAATGCTTCTCTAACTCCGATGGGTAGATAGAGAATTGGAAAAACCGGCTACATGATGTCTATGCGCTACGATGTCTTCGGGTCACAAAGGACTTCTGCTATGTTTCCTCAGAGGCAAGAGACCTACCTTATTTTGATGGTTCTGGTAATATTAAGAATTTTTTATGGGCATTCGAAGTTTAGGTTCCAAAGGAATGAAGGCTATGGTCCCTTAAGCGAGCCATGCATGGAACACCTGCGCGATGGTGGGAGACGCATGAGGAGGCATTCCAAGATTGGGAGGAGTGTCGGGATATGATGATCCTATGATTTGAGGCCCCAGCTAACGTATGAATCAAGACATTCCTTGGGCCAAAAGATCCACGTGAATATCTATTCGCTTGGATAGAACAGTGGTGCGACATGACTACCAAAGAGTGGGTTCATCGGTTTATTCATGCCCTAGGACCACTTCCCACTACATGGTACTTAGATGCGGAGCTACATCATCATACCCGCCACTAGGAGAGTTTTAAGGATGAATTTCTGGGAACATTTGGGTTAGTAGGCAGGACAGAGCTGCTTGACGCAGCTCTGCGAGACATTGACACTGTAGCACGGGGTGAATCGCACGTGAATTTCCCACATGGGAAACGCGGGTGCAAAGCATGATTAATCACCACAGCTTAGCCCCAAGACAAGGTAGGGATGATCCACAAGCTATTTCTGACTCAGAATTGGACGGAATGTGCAAAGTTACTAGACCGCTCAGGCTGCGAACGAGTAGCATTGAGACGCACCCCACGTTGGCTAAGATTGGGGGTGTGGATGCAGGAGGCTGAATTATCATATATTCGGAAACTCCTACAACAAGGGAACAACTACATTCAATTATCGTCCACGCAGGTTATTATAGAAAGTTCATTCAGGGGTATGCATTGATCACAGCACCTCTGAAAAAATTGCTTAGGAAGGAGGCCCGATTCTGTTGGGATGAAATATGTCAGGAAAACATGTCTTTGGTTTTGAAGTACCTAGGGATCAAGCCTGTGTTGGGGGAGGATGCGCAGGAGGCGCAGGTTTTTAACCCAAGCGTAGCAGGTATGCCAAGCGCACAAGAGGTGTGAAAACTAGCTGTTGGCACAATAACATCTGGTAAAAAGCAAAATTTACCGTTGAAAGGAGCGGGCCGCTGGCATTTAATGGGGCGAATTTTGGGGATTTTTTACTGCTTACCTAATGGTAAGTTCCAGGTGAATTTTACCCTACCATTGGACGACCGCAGGCACTATAAAAAGGGTAGGATAGCTCAGACAAGGGTTCCATCTCACTTGCAAATCTTGTACTTATCGTCTTTGTCTTGAACGAACTTGAGCTGTAATATTTTTCAGGTCTACACTATCCCTTTCATGTCTAATCAACCTCCTCCTTCTGACAGTAGCCACCCAAAGTTGGGATTCATTTTCCACGCTAGGATGATGGCCACTAACCCTACTGAACCCTCGGCACCTACAAACCCGGAAATTGAGGAAGTAATGGAGATTGGGTCTGAGGATGAGGAATTTCTCTCAACGCCAGTCACAAGGAAGGGAAAATAGAAATCACAGGGCTCCAGGAAGCCCCCGAATGCTGCGAAATGGGTCGCGGGGAAGCCTAGGACTTCCCCAAAGCATGCCAAGTCCCCACGAGCAATGCCTCAGCCTCAGGCTACGCAGGAAGAAACCCAGCCCGACAATCCAATCAACTGGTTACCTCCCTTCATCTGACCGTTTAGGGCCTTGATGCGCACACAAAATAACCTCGGTGACCTGATTACCTATCTGAAGATACCACTAACCCCGGGAGAGGTCCTTGTCCTTAGTGACCCTTGCGGAAAGCTCCATGAGGTCAAATTCGATGATCACGACTTGGAAAATTATGAAACCTTCCCTGAGCTAGCCCCCATGTTGGACTTCGATATGAATTATGCGAATGATGGGGTCACATTCATTCCTCAGCGTTGGGTAAGTAGATTGGCCAGATCCGGGCTCTTGAACCTACTGCGGATGCCCCACTTTGGCCAATACAACGTCACGGATCAACTAACCCGAAAGTTGCTCGGCTTAATTCACGATGGCTACCTATGGATTTGGGACAAAGTCCCCATTGATGTTGCGTTGGTTCACAAAATTACGGGCCTTCGCATGAACAAGTCACACCCTCTGGAGTGTGTGGGCAAGAAATATGAGGGGGGAACTGCTAAATATGTGCATCAAACCTACCATGTGGAAAGGAATACGTGGGGCTTTGTCATCAAATCTATCAGTGACCCTACTACGCAGATGGGTACCATATTATTAGCATGCAAGCTAATGCAAAAGTGCCAGGTCGCAACCATCCCTACTTCTGTCATTCGGTTAGCATGTTAGTGTGCAAAGCGGGTCTGCCTTAATTGGGCCCAATACTTATGCAATGAGTTCTTGACCAATGTCCGCGAATCTCAAGAGTAGGGAAAAGCCTTTTTCTATGCCTAGCTATTGTTCCTTATAGCCCTAGTCGCCTGGGAAGCCCCTACAAAGTCGGTCATCCCCGAGCTCCCCCCAAATCTGTGTGAAGGGGCTCGGTATGCCCATTTTTGGGATTCCAAGGACGTGCAACGCATAGAGGATAACCAAGTCTTCTAGGTTCTCTTCCAGAGTAGCGTGGCAGCATCCATCAATTCTTGACCTCGGCTTTCCCCAACAGTATATGACAGATACAAAAGTATTGCAGCATTCCAGGTTACCATGCACAACATTCAGATCCGTGGCCACAAGGATAAAACATGGACGTCACTTCCTTATATGGTAGCAGACGAGGAAATTGACAATGTGATTGTGCTATGGCCTCCTGCCTGGAATATAGGCTTCAAAACCAACGCAAGGGGTGCCACAGGTACTAGCACGACGCAAGTGCTCCCACCTGTGATCATTAAGGATACTGGAGGCATGAGCAAGAGTATAGGGAAGGACTCAGGCATAGCCGCGAAAAAGGACGCGTAGCCAAAGCAGACCACCGAGGCCGAAACCCAGGTCGATTCGTAGCCATATCTGGGCACGGAGGAAGTAAACATCGAAGGAAAAAAGCAAACAGGCGAGCCTCTCAAGGGGCCCTGAAAGAAGCAGTACACCTAGCGGAAGGAACGAGATGAGACGGTTACGTTGACTGAGGGAGATCTCGAACAAATTGCAGATGCAGTCACACTGGCCATAGAAGACAAATGGCTACTTTAGAGGAACAACAGAAGGTTGTGATCAACACCATCCAGGCCGAGCTTCACAACCTGCAATTAAAGACAGACATGCTATAGACCAGCATGGTTCAGGGGTGGACTCCCTTGACCTCTAGCATTACAGCACTAGTTACAGAGGAAAGTCATCTCTGTTCATTACCTAGCGCTGCCCTTGTGATCAGTCCGCCGGACCAGAGAATACAACTCCAAGCAGGTGCAGGGGTGAAGTTGAATCTAACCAAGCTGCCCCACGAAGCATTGTAGGGTCTCCACACCAATGTGTTTCAGGAGATTCTCCATCGGGACCAGCAGGTACACCAACAACTCACCATGGCCGAGCAGACCATCGCACAACAGAACGCGGAAGTGCTCCTCGCTGTCGCGCAGCAAGTGGAGCTTGAAACCTTGATCCACCAGCTCTGCACGGAGGTTACAGAAGAGATCCCGACCGTAGCCACCCCTCGGGCTAAGGTTGAAGGATTGGTCGCAACGTTAAAATCTTCCAAGACAGAAATGCAGGTCATTAAGATGCAGCTAGAGCAAAAAATCACTGACTTACAGGCCAAATTGAAGCCTGAAACAACTCCAAAGGTATGAGCCCAGTGCACTGCACTGGTGGCTACAAACACCATTACAGGGTAGATTTCTTAGGGCGCCCAGTTACTAGAGATAGCCATGCAGTTATGGACCAAGGTCCAGCGCGATCTGATCCTTCGGCAAATAAATCAGGACTTGCGGCAAAAGGAGGAAGCTTTCAAGCAGATCGAGGCTACATTACTCACCTTGGTTCCTACACAGTGTTTGGCATGATTGAGGACTAGCAACACCCTCCAATATGAGATTGATGAGCTCCAATATAAGAAGCATGTCATCAAAGAACACTTGAAGCCTTGGGCTTCCGCAACCCTCCAACTCTCATAGGATGTTGATGTTGTTGTTAAGCGACTAAATCAGACACTGGAGAGTGTCACCGCTATGACAAAAGGACTGACATCACAGAAGCTCATAGATATCGCGTAGAGTGTTGTTGCTCAGATTCAAGAAGTGTTTCCCCCGCTGGTTTGATCCGTTAATGAACTACGTGCGCAGGTGGAGACCCCACCACCACAGTGACTCGGGATGAGTCACAAGATTGTGTTGGGGGACTGTTGGAACAGGGTCCTACAAAGGCTACGAATTGGGACATTTTTGAGTATTTCTATATATTTTTGGCATATTTTAGTCTAGCGCAAGGGTTTTGGGGTGCGTCAAAGCCCCGAGAGCATTGTAATGGGTCAAAGGGTAGACCTAGAGTCCGCAAACCACGGTTTGCGGACCACAAGAAAGATTAGGCTAGATTGTTATAAATAGAAGGACATTTTGAGTCAAGAGGAGTCATGAATTAAGATTTGTGTGAATTACGAATTATTATATCTGTTTGGGTTATTTGGGGAAAGGAATCATGTTGGTTGTGTGCGCCGAGATCCTTAGTCCTGCTGTGTGCGGACCCTGCTGCTGTGTGCACAAGTCAAGTTTTGGGTATTTTAAAAGGATATGAAGGATTAATGAAAGCAGAAGGTTGTTGGAATATCAGAATCTGTTAATGTGAATCTAAGATATCTATTATGTTATGTATGATCATGTGTTAAGCTACGAAAGTAATTGTGTTATTTGCTTATGCTGCGTTGACATCTGATCTGAATCTGTCTGTTATACTTTATGCAAGAATATCTGTGATCGTTGCATTATTTTTCTGTGAATTTATGATCTATTGTTTACTGTGATTATAATTGGTATTGCATACATGGATGCGAAGGGATCTATAGATCTGGGTTCTGTGATATACGATCTGTTAATTTTGAAGTCGAAAACAGCTCTGCTTGACTTACCTACCCTCTCCTAGGGTGCGGAAACTTGGTTCCAGCACCCTCCCATACTGCTTCAGGTGAGACTTTAGCCTATGCAATCAAATCACTGTCGAAAGGGCCAATATTATACGGGTTTTTTGGAAAGCCTTAACCTCCGAACCTGGGTCAGGACCCCTCGAGCCAACAATGATCATCCCATTAGATATAACCATATTTCCATATCGATAGCCAATATATGCATCTACGATTGCAAGCCAAGGTCTTCTCAGAATTAAGGGATGACCACCAGCTGGGGATTTTGTTTGTAATACTAGGAGGTCCACAGGATAGTGCCATGAGTCTACCGAAATAGTAATGTCTTCCAACATCCCTGCTGGTTTGACTATAGATCTGTCTGCCAATTCCAAAACAGTAGGAGATGGTTTAATATTTCTAACACCCAATGCATGCATAATTTCAGAGGTAATGACATCTATGGAAGCATCCAAATCTACCAATACGTTTGGGATTTCAACCCCATTAATCTGTACTGTCATAATTGGATTCCCTGGATCCCCATATTTTACAGGCATGAATTTTCCCAGCATGATGTCAGACAATTTACCGATCACATGGATGGTTAGTGGGTCCCTTGATTTCTTTCCAGGATTTTTAGAATAGTATTCTTTGATATTTTTCGCATATATTGGTACATCCCTCATAGCTTGAAGTAGGGGAATTTTAACAAACATATTTTTTAATTCCCCTAGAAAATCAAATTATGCTTGAGGGCTTTGTTTACTCCAACCCAATCTTTCAGGGTATGGTGGATTGACTGGACGTCCCTGGTTAACAGTACATTGAGGAGGTGTTTGATTTGAAATATCTTGGTTTTTTTTATCCCCAGATGTTTTTGGTTTTGGTTCCATAACCTCACTGTCAACTTCTTCAATGATAATAGGTGAAGTTGGAGCATTCACTACCCTCCCAGATCGTAATTTTATTCCATTAAATTATGTGGTAGAGATGTTGTATGAATGAAGGTGGAGAGTGTCAGCTTGCTGAACTCCCTTATTATTAGGATTTGGATTGGGTTGGATGGGAAGTTGAGGTTTAAGGGGTGGATTACTAGGAGGAATATTGGAAGGCAACTGAAGTTGTTTTTGTGGTATAGGTTGGGAGAATTGTCCAGGAGGAGAAGGTCCACGCCAATTCTGGGTCCATGAATGGTTCAAACTATTCTGAGGGAATCATGGTTTCCAAGGTGGATATTGACAATACTGGGGCCATGCTGGTGAAAAAGGTACAGAGTGGGGATCCATATTCAAATTATTAAAATACTAAGACGGGTCATGAGGAATACCTTGATTCATATTCGGTGGTCGATGTTACCATGTATTCTTTGATGCCATGAAATACAATTTATCCACCATGATTTCTTCACTTTCTCCTTAAAAGGATGCCTTGAATCCTGGAAATGAAGGGAACAAGTTGGTTTCATGACTGTGTTTGCAAAGTTCACAAGCTTCAACTGTGTTCAATGGACATTCCTCCAGCGGATGTTTCTTTATGCACTGAGGGAAAAATATGGCCATAGTCTTCTCCAAATCCATCTACTTCCGCTTCACTTGCAACGTGTCCATATAGGTAGATAGTGTACTCAGGATATCAGTCCTCAGGTTATCCAGCATATTCCCAATTCCTACCTTTGTGACTCCTCCACCGGATATTTTTAATGACAAAATTCCTTGTCTATTTCTCGTAGCCCCTCGCGCACAGCTCGCAGACAATATCAAAATATTCTTTCCATATATCCCCTTTTCCTAATATATATAAAAGCTCCAAAGAGTATTCCCTTAGTTCCCAGAGAAGGATAATTTTCATAATATATTTGTCCAGGTTACTATGGCCTGACCTCTGCAACGTATATTTAAATCGCTCCACACAATCTTCCATATTCTAATCTTCTTTCTATAAACTTGAAAATTTATTCCTTGATATCACGGGACTTACATTAATCCTTATACTTATCCAGAAATATGGTTCTCATTTCATCCCATGAGGAGATATTTTTACCCCCCAAACCCATGAACCATCGCAGGGTCATTCCCTTCAATGTAGTAGGGAATTACTTCAATTTCTGAGCATCAGCAATATAGTCGTACCCCCGATAGATAATATCAAATTCAAAGAGGAATGTATTGGGGTATTCAGAGGAAATTCCATGAAAATTAGGTAGAGTTGTTAAAGGGATAGGTTTCATTGGTGCATCGCCTCTGATGTTCCCAATTGGGAAATCAATAGAGGAAGTTGCAGGTGCCATAAATATTCTCCAATACTCACCCAGGATTTCGACTAGCTCTGCAACTAATAATTGAGGTGATTCAATCACATGAGGTTTCACAACACTTCCCCGGTATTGGGGTGACGCAAAATCCTTCAGAATTTTTTCTTCTTCCCCACCATAATCGCTCAATTCCTCAGATACCCTACTTGCAATTTCCTCTCCTTCTACTGACAACAGGGGTGTTTCTTCTACTGATACTCTGTTTACTTCTTCTTCTTCTATCATTGAAAGGGTCCTTTCTGGTACCGTGGATGGCATTGGATGCATGAAAAACTACCTCTCATATTTTTCTGAGTCCTTACCCAAATCCTTTCTTCCTTTCTTTGGGGGTCCTCCTATATCCCTTATATTTAGATCTTTGTTCATACAATTTATGAGGAGAAAAACATCTAAATAAAAACTGCTATGCTCGGGTCCTAGAGCAGGGAAAAATTAATTCCCTCCCCAGGACGAGAGATTGGGTTTTTAACAAAAAGTAAAGAATAAAGTGAATCAAATGAAATCTTAAGCTTTGGACCTAGAGCAGGGTAGCATTTCCCTCCCCAGGACGAGATTGGACCCTAAGAAATCTGTGGAAAGGAAAGCAAAGAAATGAAAAACAACTAACACTCAGGACCTAGAGCAGGGTAGCATTTCCCTCCCTAGGACAAGAGATTGGTTCCTAAGAAATCAATCAGAAATAAAAATAAAACAACTACGCTCAGGACCTAGAGCAGGGTAGCATTTCCCTCCTTAGGACGAGAGATTGATCCTTAGATCAATATGAATTGTGTTCTTGCACCTTTGTTAGCCTCCCTGGAAATGGCACCAAAATATTGGTGTCCAAGTGTGAATAATTATTCAAACCCTTTCCTACATAAATTCATCAATCCAAGTGTGCTTGTTATTGCAAGGTTAACAAACAAAGTATATGTAGATACAATGGCACAATTCTTATATCAATTGTGGGTTCGATAATTAAAAAAGAAACAATCACTGTAACAACAAATAAAGAAATGGAAGTAATAAATTGTAAAGTTTACAATGCATTCACAGCAATAATATTATCCACAAATACGTCTATTGTCACAGCAATTACAAATTATACAAAATAGAAATAGAATTGACAACACATAGAAAACACGCAACACCTGATCGGAAAGTAGGCCCAACTCTCTGATCAGGGCTGCGATATATTCACAAACTCACAAAAGCAACAGGAAGATAACTTGCATTAAATTGATAAATAATTTTATGTTATACAACTCAGTTCCTTACATTTCCAACCCCCGACTCACAGCTTCAACGCCTTTCTTATACAAATGTTTACAATGATTGTTTTTGAAATCCCGGCAACTAGTGCCTACAAATATACAACATTATAATAGACAACTAAATGCTAAAGAAGGTAGAGGAAGGATTTGGAGTTGTTTTGTTGTTGCAGTGCTGCCCGAAATATCACTGCCAACTCGGAGTTGTCCAAGAATTGCAGATATGGTCATTTGACCACCAAATCTGAAAAAATAGTGAAATTAGTAAATTGCATAAGGTAACAATCCTCATGACTTTACTTCATCAACTAAATATTCCAAGAAGACATATAGAGGGGTTTACCTGTGCACTTTAGCACATGAATTTGAATGTTAATTATACAAATGGGTAAATAAAGTGAGTATAAATGGAAGGAAAAGATGTACAAATTTGGCTCCCAACACTAACTATAAATGGTAGATGACCAAAAATTGGTGTAACACATTATACAACTTCAGCAACATCATCATTCAGCAACATCACCAATATATGAACATCATTATGCAACAAGGAATGTTAAAGAAATCATAATGCCAACAATGAACTAATATATCAAATACTCCCCCTGAACCTATGCTAGTTGTTCTCTGTTAGGTCTGATCACATCAACTCATACATCAGTAAATCCATAAATCAATAAATCCAAACCAAAGTATCAATGTCATGTTGCAGCAACTTATAAACCCTCACAAGCCAATATTACTTCTAAGTAGTACCTGACCAATGTCGGAACCAGAAAGCCAATTAACTAACTAAAGCATATCAGACACTTTCCTTGAGTCTGTACTATTGTTTCTTCATCATAGAGAAACATACATGATTTTCTAGATCATAAATCATGTATATATGTGATTGTCCTTCATAGTATCTGCATTCAGAAAGTAAAATGTTGAATTTTCATAACCACAGCTCCCCCTGAGTCTTTCCTGTATTTTCCCATTTCACGGTTACTGCATCGGATGCATTGTCAGTAATATGAGCAACATGAATATGAAAACAACCATGGGAATCATCACCAAGATAACATATGTATTTCTCTCCCTAAGATTATATATCATTGATTCTGAAGACCTGAAAATCATCACCTGTTCTTCATGAGGTCATGTACGTCACATTACTTCTGCAGTCACTGTTAGAAATATTCTTTAAATAATAATGGACTGCAATGGGCACCATCTTCTTTTAGTTTGAATATGAATAAGAGGAGCTATCCTCCTCATACCTGCAATAATTCATTTCTTTAAACACATAATTTATCTAGATTTTTGTATCCTCTTGCTATGAATTTTCCAGTTTCTTCATATATAACCTTGCATTTGGTTGATGTAAACACAATTACGTTTCCTTTATCCGCTATTTTATCTACACATAGAATATTTTTCTTTATCCCTTGAGCCAATAAAGTATCTTCTAATCTTATATGTTTATTAATTTTGGCTCTAACTTTTTCCAGAACTTTTGTTGGAGCACTATTTGAAAGAATAAACTTACCATCTTAGTTTTTCCTGAGAGTCATGTGATGAGATCATCCACTGTCTATGTACCATTCATCTTCATATTCAAACGAGCAGAGATCAAGACCACACCTTTTCTATTCTTTTTCTTTCTGAGTATTGTTGGTGTGTCCATACTCTTTAGGCCTTTTGACATCAACATTCTTATATGATTGCTTGCCATGTTGTCTGTGGCGATCCATTGACTTTTTCTTGCATTATTTTTCTACATGCCCAAACATCTTACAAGCATAACATCTTATATGACCAGAAAAGGGAGTAGAGGAATCATAATATTTCTTTCTCATATTCCTTCTATTGCAATCAATAGCTTTGTGAAAAAATAGGTTGCCAAAAAAACAATATCCCTTAAAGAAACCTGAGTACCTGGGAGTTGATGACCTTCCAGTGAAGCGGATATTTTCATGAGACTGAAATAGTTTGCTTCTACAATTGGCTGCAACATGTTCATGATTATGACATATAAAGCATTCAACATTATTGATTCACTTTCCTTGGTTGTTGATCGGATTGAATCCTTATCTCTTTATTAATCACTTCAGGTTTTGCATTGTTACCCTTTGTATTCCTTGCACTAGCTCGTGAAATATATTCTCCTTTAACGGTTTCATGAAAACCAATACTAGATTTAATGAAAGGATACCTTTGACTACTAAGAATATTTTCCAGAATATTAGTACTATCTTGAAATCTCAAATGTTTATCCTTTTCTTATAATTTACCTCATAGAATTTTTACCTCAACCTCCATTCTTTGTTATTGATCTTCCTTTTCTAGATACTACTTCTTCATTCCTTCCTCAATTTTTATTCCTTCTTTCACTTGCTCCTTTAATTCAAGAATATCTTCCTTCAACCCATTTTCTTATTCTTCAAATACTTGAAGTAGTTCTTCATTTCACTTGTTTGATTTTTCAAGGTCTGGTCTTAGAGAGAAGATCTCAACTTCAATATCTTCACAATATTTTTTAGATTTCACAACAGCATTTATAGATTTAATATGATCCTTTCTATCATATGCCTGCAAATTATTTTTAATATTATCAATATTTTTCAAATCAAGACCAAGTTGTGTTCTAAGATAAAAATATTCTTCTAACATGTATTATTTTGAATCAGTAACTACATCTGACATAACAAAGGTTGTTTTGTCATCGTGTTCATTTTTTGACACATTGTTAGAGATAATATTACCTGGTACTTATCCTTATGAGAAACCTTATTTTGGGTCTTCTTCATGGATTTCGTGTAGCTTATCCCACACTTTCTTTTCAGTTGCATAATGCATGACCTTGTTCAATGTTGAATCAGGTATGCAATTAATGATGTCACTCAATGCCTTACTGTTCTTTTGCACTTCCATGTCTTATGGGGGAATTTTGGTGTATCCATTTCATACTAGATACCTAACATCAAGGTTCATTATATTAGCCTTCATATTTTCTTTCCACTGTTAATAATTATCATTGATTAGCATAAACACGCCTCTAGTTCCATTGTTTTTTACTTGCCATTATCTTCTTCTTCTAGGGCCATCATTTTTTAATATGTTTTCTCTTTAGAGTGCTTACTTTCACTTTTACCCATGACTGCAAATTCATTGTCAAAATCACTATCATAATTATTGCATAAAAAAATAAATGGACCACAATTAGAACAAAATCCCATACCTTGTAATCATTTTTTATTGTCTTCTTCATTCTCGATCAATAGAAATAGGGGTGCTCCGAGACCTGAATATTTTCTAACATCTGTGACTGTCACTACATCTGATATATCATTATCACTACTATAGTTTACTGAATCCTTCCTTCGATATATGTTCTTCTCTCCCATTATCCTTGATCCACTCCAAGTGGTTAAGTTTCAACTGAAGTGACCTGCTCTAATTCTAATTGTTGGGAAAAATACTAAGGGGAGGGGGGAGTGAATCAGTATTTTAAAACTCACTTAAACCTTTCAATTTCTTATCCATATTTATATATGTTATTTTAGTGAATTAAACTAGTGTTTGTACGCGAATGTGATGAAGACATGTAGCGTATATCCAGTTAACTATATTTTCATTTAATTCATATTCTGTTTAACTTGAATAAATGCATCAATACTTCATTATACATCAATTAAACAGTATCCATGAGAATTAATAAAAAAATAAACCACCACACATAAGCAATACTTCAACACTAGGATTTTTACGCGGAAACCCAATGTGGGAGAAAACCGTCGTTGTTGTTGTCTTTATCTTCATTTTTTATTATAAATAAAACATCTTACAATATTTTACTGGCACAAACTCATACCAGTATGAAGGAAACCACCTGTAGAAGGCTACATCATTCTCTATGTCTCCAACACCCACTGGAAGGGAGATCCAACTACCTGATCTTGTTTATTGACACCCACCGAAAGGGAGCTCCTACCCCTTGATGTAATATTCCAAAATGGGGAAGCAACAATATATGAACACAAAACTGGAAATAGCAGTGTAAATCAACACATCAAAAATGGATACCAATATGGATTCATAACATTATGTATATAAACAAAAAATCAATACAAAATAGTGAGGCACAAGTCATATGATATGAAGAAACAAGCCTCCAATGAACAATCACTCCAAAAACTGAGATGTGGCTACAATAAAAAATGTCGGAGAGCTGCTACAGTGCAGTCATAACATGCATAACTACAGCTGGAGATCATACAATGATACAAATATAATTATATATTCCTCAACATATGTTA
Source organism: Pinus albicaulis (assembly GCA_034641835.2). Classification (NCBI taxonomy): domain Eukaryota; kingdom Viridiplantae; phylum Streptophyta; class Pinopsida; order Pinales; family Pinaceae; genus Pinus; species Pinus albicaulis. The sequence continues at coordinate 722,812,477 of CM076573.1, forward strand.
TACAAATATATCTAGGCCCTATATCACCTTTCCAAGATAATCCAAGAGGGTTTCCGAAAAATGCACACAATGTGCCAATGTAAGCTGCAGCCCTAGGGCTGAAGGTATGATGCAAAAAATAAAATGAGAAGATATGGTTGAAGCTGATGTAGATCCTACAAATCTTCTCCAATAGATCCTCTAGATGAAAGAATGTCTCATCCATTGAAGAAATCACCTCCCAAAGCTGACACTGCAACCACCCCTACAACTCCTCCCTAAAATAAGGCAAATATGTACTGAAACTGCGTTGTAGGGGATAAATACTTCTTGGCCTGATGCCAAATATGTTAATAAAGTCCAAGGGGCTTCTTTACTGGCCTTCCAATGGAAGGAAACTTTCCTCCACTTCAAAACTAGCTCTGAAGACACCCAATATAATCCTCCATTGATGCACCCTACAACACAACACAATACTCTGCAGAAACTGTGATGTAGAACAAAGGTGGAGCTTGGCCTGATGCCAAATAGTGGACAATGTAGTGGAATACTCTCCCAAGAGGCCTCTCAAGGAAAGAGGTGGTATTCCCGACCAAGAAAAACTTGTTCTAAACAAAACATGCAATCTTAGCTAAACATATGAAGAGAGAAACAAGTCTAAACAAACCATATCAAAATAATAATCTCAAACTATGTAATATTCCTTTTTCGGAAAATCACAACTCTGTGCCAGATATGGACTGCTGAGGAATTTACTAGTTATGTCTCCTTCCAAATAAGGGAGAGAACCAGAGGCTACCTGGCCTTTTACAGTCTCTGTCTACAGATAAGTAATTATTCCTATTCAGGAATTGTTGCAGCCAGCTCCTTAGGGACGTTGTATAAGGAAGAAGATGTGAAAATAAGGCCACTCACTATTGGAATTCCTTAGAAAATATATATCTCGACCTCCTTGCAGAATTTAAGCTCAAATAAATAACCTTAAGCAGGTTATTCATACCTCCCACAGTGAACTAGCTGAAAATGGCAGCAACATGTAAGCACAAAATAGCTGTCTCCATAAAATAACGCTATAAAAGTGAGAAATTGGGCTTATGACCCTTATTCAACATGATATTTAGCTCACATGCATAATTTTAGATGAAAAAAATGACTCTAGCTCATATAAATAGATCTCCCTATTTCTATGTGCCTCAAATGAGCTTAAACCCCATAGCTTAGAACATGCAGAAACTAACGAATCAAGATCTGTGTTATTTTCATTAGGTTTTATAAAGAGAATAACATGACATATCAGATCTGAAATGAACAAACATCCAATGGCTAAGAAAATGTGATTCCTTTCCTCTTTATACACAATAAAGATCACCCACAAGGGGGGGTTCATGAAAATACAAGGTGTACAAGTGTAGATCTGCAAATGTATGTAGCTGGAAAACGCAGTCACTGCAACACTGAATATAAATTTGACTGATAATATGAAAATATAGAAGAGGAATGTAATATAGAGCTTTCTGGGATAAGGGTTGGCCCTTTCTCCAAAGAACAAGCCCTCAAGCAAGGGATCAAACCCTGCAGCTGTTGCTCTCACAAAAATAACGCATTTTACCCAGTGAACTGTGTTGTAATGGATGGAACATGAGTTGGCCACATGCCAAGATCTGAAATGAGCTTTTAAATCTCTTACACAGCTCCCTCAATGCAAGAGAAACTCCCTCCACTGAATGGAAATGCACAAAAGTAGATGAAACAACCCTCCCACTGCACTGCCCAATAACACAACGTCCTCTGCTACAGAAATAACGTTGTAACTGTGAGAAATGCTTAGCCTAAAATCAATATGCGGGAGAAATGAAGCACAACCCCTTCAAGAGATCACTCAATGAAGGAGAAGGAATTCCTAAACACGAATTCCTCCAAACTCTGTTGAGCAGCAGGAGTTTGCAGAAAATGTCTAAGTAGACATGAAATCGCAATACACAAGCTAGCTCCAAAAATCTGCCCTCCTCCTCCTTATGAAGTGGTGAGCTCCTTCACCTTTGGGTCCCACCTCTTAGGGTTTCCATCTTTATTTGAATCTCTTCCCTCCAAAATTACATTGTCTTCTTAGGCAAGCTACTCCTCCATAGGCTGCGCTAGTTGACTTGGTCAACTTGACCTTGTCCTCATGTAATTGGCCCTTTTCACACTAGGAGGTGTAAAATAGGCTGATCCATGGTTCCCTTTTCACATTAGGAAGGGTTTTATTCATGTTAAGAGGCCTCCTCTTCCTTTTTATTCACCAATTATACAAGATGAGAAAAAATTAATGTTCCAATTTATTCATGAAAATTTTTGGAACATTACAGTCCTCCCCTCCCAAATGTTTCTTGTCCTCAAGCAACTGCAAGGATAGAACTGAGTGAATCTCCTTATCATCATATGATTCCATCTCATCCATGAAACTCCATAGTGCCTCTCCCAAGCATATAGACTAGCATTTGGTGAAACACCCCAAATGACTAACATCATGAGAAGGAAAGTGCTCAAAGAGACAACCATGTGTGGCCTAGAGATCTTCTCAAGGCATGGAGTACAAGATGCATGGGAAATATTATTCCCCCAAAGTGAAACCTCCACCCCCAAGCTATCATCCATATAAAATGAGTCACCCTCCAGCATGGTCACTCATGAAGAATCGCCTACACCTTTGGCTCCTGAAGTGTAGGTGGGCTGAATGACTGAACATGATAGGCAAGAAGGCCTATCCCATGCTATCCTCCTCCCCACTTATGAATAGTGCATATTATTTATTGTTCATGGGCTACAAATGTATTTCCCTCAAGTGGAAAAATGTAGAGAAATCCACCAAATATTTACTTTCCAACATTGAAGAACAAGCTACCCCAAAACATATCTTCCATGATGAATAGGACATGATCATCATAGAATGTAAAAATGAGATGTTTTCTATAGGCTTTGAATGCTGTTGTATGATAAAAACAAGGTCTCAAAAGGACACAGCGTAATATCATCCATTGCTTCTTCATAAAATGGCATGGCAAGTAGTATGTTGCTAAATGACTAGTGATGAAAATTCCCACATTCACTAGTAGAAAGTAAATCGCTGAATGGATCAGCTGAAAATACAAGTCATATTTGATCACTTGCCCATGATTATACAATGAATGATCATCAAACTTATGGTCCACCTCAAAAGGAAAAAAATACTTAGCTGTGGTGGCCATAGTTTTTCTCATGTTCCCCTTAGAACATGCAATGCAAAAAATGTGGGAATCCTTCCCCTTTAAGGACACTCCCCACTCATGTGTCATTCTTCCAATCATGTTCCAAATGTAAATTAGATCCAAATGAGCAAGGGAATTCATGATCAGCAAAAAAATGAGGAAAATGCTGGAGGTTTCATGTGATGCAAGGAAGTACCAACAGTTTCCCCAATAGTGGCAGCGCAGTTTCCAAGTTGTTGCTTCAGAAATTTACATTGCAAAATGCTTTGTGACTCATGGCTGATAATATAAATTAGCTGAACATGCAATGGAAAAAAAAATTCCAAAGGCTATGTGAAAGATGGCTGCCTCCATCATATAGTTTGGCCCATTTTTTCCCATGGAGCAATCTGATAAGCTTGCCCTCTTGTAGAGCCATGCACTGCAAGATAATGGTAAGAGTATAAAAATCAGCCAATGTAAAAACAGATTTCTTACCATATGACAGGAGTAAAATGATGTATGGATCCATGAATGAACCCTCCATAGTTGTTTGGCATGCTCCCATGAAGAGGAATGAACTAGGTGCTGCAAGAATATCCTTCTTCTCATGCTTGGGAATCCAAGTCAAGAAGAATGTAGCAGAGTAATAGATGACTCCATCTACTACCTCATCCATCTCACCTCCTCTCCTTTCATAAATTGCAACCAATGTGAAATGATCCTGGGACCTGTGGGTTATGGATCCACCACACTTCCACTGGGCACACTTCATCCATCGGTTACTACTCCAAAGAGATAACGTTGTTGGCCTATACACATAGGCTCTCATCCATATCAAGCTCCATTCTTTGACATGTAGCTTGTCAAAGATATTCTCCATAATGCTGCCATATATGAGGGGTCTCCTCCATGATGAAAACACCTCTTGCACCATGATAGTGCCATACTTCACCCTTGCAACACTATGCCAAGTGGGAGAGCAATTTTTCCCTTCTTCTCTCCCAATCCTCCGAAGAAAAAAATATCCTTGTTGCCTCTTGATACCTCCATCACTCATCATATGTGGTGGAAACAAAATGACCCTACCACCATAATTCATCCACACTCCTTGTTGTCCCATGATGAAAGTATCATGCCAAGCTCTTCCCATCCACATACCTTTGAGAAAAGGACATGTCTCATGATGGCCAAACTCTCTCCTTAGTATCCAGTGCAGCTTTGCCTCTTGCTGCCCTGTGTCATATATATGCAAGTGGCTCACAAGCCTCTTTCTCTCCACCCATTCTCCTTTATCAAGGTATGGTTGTCCCCAATCCTTCTCTCCTTTGGCATATTCCCAATGAAGACTGCCATTATCCCAAAGCAAGTATCCCTCCTTACACCTCATGGGATGTTGAGATGCAACCCCTCGAAGAATTCCCAAGAAAGGCCTCTCACCAATTAAACCCTTGAATCCACAAGAATCCAAAAGTGTTAAGAACAAGACATCCTTAGGAGATGGCACTTCATGCATGATGCTCCCCAAATCCTTGCACCATGACTTCTCATGTTGCATGCAACTCAATAATGGTGCAAAGGAATGAGTGTTTATCCATTCTTGGATCAAACCCCTATTGTACAACGCTGTATAAACTTGCTTCTCTTTATCAGCATGAAGTTTCGATCCTGGGCCATGTGAATGCAAATTTCCCAAACCTCCTATGAAATTTTCTGAATTGTCACTGCATGGAAATTGTTGCATACCTTTATTGGTCTTTGAGACACTTTGTATGGCTGCAAGAGTCTCTCTCTCTCATTTTTTGGCTGATCCAACTGCTGATATGGTGGGCTACTCCTCTATGAACTGGACAGCATTGGTAGAAGCCTCCTCAAGTGGAGAAGAACGCTCCTCCTCCTCTGGCCATCTATCCACTTCTTCTTGTGGCCCCCATACTCTTCACTTCCTTCATGAGCATATTAAGTGCTTTCATCTTTTCCTACCTCTTTAAACCCTCTAGAGGTTTCACTGCAGCTTTTCTCATCTTGAAACCCTCTTGGAGTTTCACTGCACCTTTCTTTCCCATTGGTTGAACACCTTTGGAGAGGCTTCTTTCTGATCTGAAAAATGGATGAGAGTAACCTCATCCTATCCATCTTTGTTCTCCTCTTCTTTGTATTCTCTGGGTGTATCTGAAATCCACAGGCTGAGCCAAGATGGCTACTTCTTGCTCTTCTCTTTAGTTTTCTGAAAGCTTTATCTCACAGGCAGTGCTAGAGATCATGCTCTAATACCACTGTAATATTCCTTTTTTCAGAAAATCACAAGTCTGTGCCAGAGATGGACTGCTGAGGCATTTACTGGTTATTTCTCCTTCCAAATAAGGGAGAGAACCATAGGCTACCTGGCCTTTTGCAGTCTCTGTCTATAGATATGTAATTATTCCTATTCAGGAATTGCTGCAGCCGGCTCCTTAGGGACGATGTATAAGGAAGAAGATGTGAAAATAAGGCCACCCACTATTGGAATTCCTTAGAAAATATATATCTCAACCTCCTTTTAGAATGTAAGCTCAAATAAATAACTTTAAGTAGGTTATTCAGACCTCCCACAGTGAACTAGCTGAAAATGGCAGCAACATGTAAGCACAAAACAACTGTCTCCAGAAAATAATGCTATAAAAGTGAGAAATGGGGCTTATGACCCTTAGTATACATGATATGTAACTCACATGAAAAATTTTAGGTGAAACAAATGACTCTAGCTCATATAAACAGATCTCCCTATTTCTATGTGCCTCAAATGAGCTTAAACCCCATAGCTTAAAACATGCAGAAACTACTGAATCAAGATCTAAATTATTTTCATTAGTGTTTATATATATAATAACATGACATATCATATCTGAAATTAACAAACATCCAATGGCTAAGAAAATGTGATTCCTTTCCTTTTTATACACAGTAAAGATCACCCACAAGGGGGGGTTCATGAAAATACAAGGTGTACAAGTGCAGATATGCAAATATATGTAGTTGGAAAACGTAGTCACTACAACACTGAATATAAATTTTACTGAGAATATTAAAATACAGAAGAGGAATGGAATATAGAGCTTTCCGGGAGAAGGGTTGGCCCTTTCTCCAAAGAACAAGCCCTCAAGCAAGGGATCAAACCCTGCAGCTGCTGCTCTCACAAAAATAATGCAGTTTACCCAGTGAACTACACTGTAATGGATGGAACATGAGTTGGCCACATGCCAAGATATAAATTAGCTCTGAAATCTCTTACACAACTCCCTCAATGCAAGAGAAACTCCCTCCACTGAATGGAAATGCACAAGAGTAGATGAAACAACCCTCCCACTCCACTTCCCAGCAACACAAAATCCTCTACTATAGAAATAACGTTGTAACTGTGAGAAATTATTGGCCTAAAATCTAGATGTGGGAGAAATTAAGCACAACCCCTTCAAGAGATCACTCAATGAAGGAGAAGGAATTCCTAAATAGGAATTCCTCCAAACTCTGTTGAGCAGCAGGAGTTTGCAAAAAATGTCTAAGTAGACATGAAATCACAATACACAAGCTAGCTCCACAAATCTTCCCTCCTCTTCCTTATGAAGTGGTGAGCTCCTTCACCTTTGGGTCCCACCTTTTAGGGTTTCCATCTTTATTTGAATCTCTTCCCTCTAAAACTGTGTTGTCTTCTTAGGCAAGCTACTCCTCCATAGGCTGCGTTGGTTGACTTGGTCAGCTTGACCTTGTCCTCATGTAATTGGCCCTTTTCACACTAGGAGGTGTAAAATAAGCTGCTCCATGGTTCCCTTTTCACATTTGGAAGGGTTTTATTCATGTTAAGAGGCCTCCTCTTCCTTTTTATTCACCAATTATACAAGATGAGAAAAAATTAATGTTCCAATTTATTCATGAAAATTTTTGGAAACTATAATCCCACATGGCTGCCCCCACTCAATTAGGTCACTACTTCCATGCATTCAATCTCCCTCAAAAACTACGTTGTCCCACCATGAATGCCACTCCTCCATAACAACGTTGTTGATTTGTTCAAAGTTGACCCAGTCTTCATGCTCCAACCCCTTTTCACACCTAAGGTCCTTCAATCTAGATTTTAATATGGCCTCCATTCACACTAGGAGTGTATTTATTCCTACTAAGGAGATTTATGGGTCTTCATACCTTCTTATTCCTCTATCTAAGAGAAAAATCAAAATTTAATATTCCAATTAGTTGTGTGCTAATTTAGGAATATTACATTCCTCCCCTCCCAAGTGTTGTGTGTCCTAAAGAAATTGCAAGGATAGAACTGAAGAGCCTCCTCTCATCCTCCTATAGCATCCTCATATGATAAGTTCCTCCAAAGCACAAGATGTCATCTCATCAATAAGTCTCCAAGTTGCTCCCCCCAAGTATGCAAGTTAGATTTTGGTGACAATCCCAAATAGCTATCATCATGAAAAAGTAAAATACCTATGGAGGCAACGATATGTTGTCTAGAGGCCTTCTTGAGGCATGGAATATGAAATATATTGGGAATCATGATTCCCATGTGAAGCTCCCATCCCCAAGCTATCAGCCACACAAAATGAGTCACCCTCCAAAATGGTAACTCCTAGAAATACTCCTCCACCTTAAGCTCCTGCAAAGTAGGTGGGCTGAATTGTTGATCTTGATAGAAAAAATAGTCTATCCCATGTTGTCTCTCTCTCCACTTATGATAAGTGTAGAGTAGCTGCTGATTTTGGGCTACAATAATGTTGCCTTCAAGAGGCAAGAAGAAAATTGGATCTTCAAATATCCTCTCTCTATATTCATGAATCATCCTGGCCCAAACCACCCCATATATGATGAATAGGATTTCATCACCATATGGCATCTAAATTAGAAATATATTGAAAGTTTCATGTAGTGCTGGAAGGTACCAACAGTTTCCCAAGTGATCACAACACAGTTTTTCTAACTTATGTTTCAAAACATAACATGGCAAGTTGTCTCCCAACAAATTTCTAGTTGTGCATGTCATCTCATCTACTAGTAAATAGAAAATGGCATTATGCATCAACTGAGCATACAAATAATAGTACAATACTTTCCCAAAGCCATACAAGAGATGGCTATCCCCATCACTGATGTTGGTCCCAAAATTACCATGAATCCCAAGTAGAGGCTTGCCCTCTTGTGGAGAAATGCATTGTATAGAGATGGTAAGAGAATTCAAATATTGTGTTAGATAATCAATAAGTGCAAAAACACAATTCTTACCATGTAACGAGAGTAGGTTGTTAATAAGATCCATGAATGAGCCTCCCATAATGGTATGACATATCTTCATGAAAAGGAATGAACCATGTGCTGCATGCAAAGAATTCTTCTTATGCTTGGAGATCCAAGTCAAGAAGATCATATCATGGTAATAGATGTCTCCATCCACTACTCCATCACTCTCATCTCCTACTTGTCCATCAAGTGCATCATATGTGAAGTGATCCTAGGAACACTCCATCAACAAACCCAAGCTCCCAAGTGACAGCGTTGTTGGCTTTTGTAATAAGGCTCCTGTCATTTCATAGCTCCATTCTTTGATATGCCAAATGTCAAAGCATGGAAAATTTTAGGGGCTAATATTCGCAGGTGGGCTAATTTTCCATTCTTTTTCAAAAAAAAGATTCGCCAATTCCCATTTTTTTTAAAAATTGATTCGCCCAAATTTTATAGTATAAAAATATTTTACCCTAAAAATCACCAAAATATATATATATACTAATACAAAATGATTACAAAAACAAATATTTTTACAAATATAACATCAAAAGCTTTACAATTCACATATTGGAGACTACTAAGATTCGCCAAGTTTTCAAACTTTAAGATAAACATCCATCCTTAAAATTTTCCCTTTGTCAAAGTCATCTACCATAATGCTGCTATATATGGGAGATTCCTTCCAAAGTGGAAGTACCTCCTGATCCTCCAAGGCTAAGGAGTAGCCCCTTTTCACCATGATAGTGCCATCACTTATTCCTGCAACATCATGCAAAGTATGGGAGAAAATCAGCCCATACTCTACGAGGAGCTTCCAAATCAACAAAAACTCTTGTTGCCTCCCCACACCATCACCATATAAACCATGGAGCAACAAAGTGATGGTTGACATGAAAGATATCACATCACCCCAATACACCCAAACTCCTTACTTCCATATGATGGAAGTGCCATGTCAAGTCCCAACCATTAGCACACCCTTTTGAATAGGATATGCTACATGATGGCCAAAATCTTTCAAGAGTAGCCAACACAGCCTTGTCTCCTGCTGCCCTGTGTCATAGATATGCAAGTGTCTTTCCAGCCTCTTGCTCATCAAGATCACCCACCCAACCAATGGTGAGTGTCTAACATCATGCTCAAAATTGGAATCCCTCCAATGGAGAATACCACCCTCCCAAATCAGATTTCTATCTTTGCATTTCATGGGATATTGAAATGCAATCTCCTGGAGATCTCCAAATGAAGACCACTCATCAATGACCAAGCTGACCCCATAAGGATCCAAATAAGATGTAGGCAAAAACTTCTCATCAAAATGTGAAGTGCTCATCAAGAATTATCCATCATAATAATGGAAGATGTCATCCATCATAAGATGTCCTCCATCAACCATCTACCTATCCTCTGTTATACATGTAGAAAGGTCATTGGAATGCTCCAATAATGGTTGGGCCCCCAACTCATCACCTATTAGGTCCCTATATTACTAGTATAGTCCCTTATTGTTGTTACTGTAACCCCCTTATTGTTATTATTATACCCCTGTAACCCCCATATTTTTATTATTGTGCCCTTAAATTATTATTGTTACGTCGGCTAGGATTACATTGTGGCCCCATGGACTCCTATATATAGAAAGGAGGTTTTGTAATTTGTATCATCCAAGAATTGTTCATTCATGTAATGTATTGGAGGTTTCTCCCTCGAAGTGGCTTATTTCTAAGGCGTTAATATCTCTTTTCTTCTATTTTTGGAGCTGGTTTCACAACATTTGGTATTAGAGCTTTGGATTCTAGGGTTTCGCTGCTCCAAATAGGTCATTGTGTAATTTTCGCTATAATTTTTTTTCTACGAAGTTTCAGAAGCTGAAATTTTTAGGGTGCGAAGCCGAAATCCTGAGGAACATCCTCGCAAAATTTCAGAGCTTGGTTCACAATAGTTTCGGATATATGATCTGTGGAAGTTAGGTCTTTTTGCAGGCTCCTCAATTTAATCTAAACAGGTCATCGTGGCATTTGTGCTATAACTCTTTTTCCACAAAGGTTCAGAATCTGAAATTTTTAGGGCATGAAGCTGAAATCCTGAGGAAATGTTTCGAAAAATTTCAGAGCTTGGTTCACAATATTTTCGGAGATATGATCTGTGGAAGATAGTACTTTTTCAGGCTCCTAAATTTCATCTCAAAGAGGTGATCGTGGGAAAAGCTTTATAACTCTCTCTCTGAGCATCGGGCTGGAGTGTCGTCAAAATTGGCCACAAGTACACGGACTGCAGTTTCTTTTTTATCAATTTCAGAGCTAAAAGACGAAACAGTGACATGTGGCAAGTCGTACAAGTTAAATCTACTGAAATAGTCCATAATTAGGTCATTGTGGGATATTGGACATAAATTTACCTTGAAGAATCAAAATCAGCTCAAACCTGTGGCATTCAAAAGAGGATTCATAAGGCTACCTCAGTGCCAAATTCCACATATTGAAGAGCTGTAACCACATAGATAGTCCAATTATATTGAGCTCTTCAAAAGAAAGAAAAAAGTGTGTAATTTTTTTCGAATTGCATAAGTCTTGTTTGAAGAATCAATTTGAATTGATTCCAAGGGAATATTATAGAATAAATATCAGTATTGGGTTCTAAAAAATTCCCCGTAAAAATAATTCAACACCCATTAAACATTCAGAAGGCTCTACTATGATTCATGAAGATGAAGAATTGAAACATGATCTTGGTTTTTAAACTCATGTGGTGCTCATTTATTAAAAAGTTTTTCGGATTATCCACATTGCTATAGAACGAGTGTTGACGTTTCGAATCCCAACGGAGATCCATCATCAGGACTTTTTTAAAATTACAAGAGCAAGTGCATCAAATTTCTCTCTCGCAAAGAGCAACAAAAAATGAAATGGAAGTTTTGAAGAAAGGTGTGGAAGTGAAGATGGATGGTTTGAAGAAAGGCGTGGAAGCTAATATGGATGGCATGGAAGCTAATATGGATTACATGGAAGAGAAAATGAAAGACAACATGGAAAACATGAAGAATGATCTAAAAGCAGACATGGAAGGTTTGACAAAGTTGATACAAGAAATGTTTCCTAATGGTGAAAAGATAGTGGAGGAAACTCATGATGAGAACAAAATAAATGTTAATCGTGACTTCATAAACTCTAATTTTGGTAGGAAGAACCACCATATTCCAAAAATGGATATGAGGTAGTTTTATGGAAAGGATCCTGTAACATGGATACTACAGATGGAGCAATATTTTGATCTCCATAATGTGCAAAACACACAAAAGGTACGCATTGAAACTTTACATTTAGAACAAAATAAATTTTTATGGTATCGATGGCTTTGCTCCCGTAAAAAAATTGTCACTTGGTCAATTTTTACAGAGGAAATGATAGCACATTATGAGGATTCAAAGAGCAACACCTTCTTTAGACAATTGATAAATCTCAAACAAAAGGGTTTAGTGGGGTATCACATTAAGGACTTCCAAAAATTGAATATAAGGGTAACTGATATTCCAGAGGAACACAGGATTGATCTCTTCATAGGTACTTTAAAGGATAACATCCAACATGAAGTTCAATTTTTGGAACCTAGTTCATTGGAGAAGGCATTCAGGTTGGCAAGAAAAATTGAATGTAAAATTATGGCAACAAGGAAGCCTACCACTCACTTCTATCAATAAGGAAGTGTTGCTACGCCTAGATTTCCACAACCTACAAGGTTGACACCACAAAAATTGGAAGAAAAAAGAGAAAAATGGATTTGCTACAGTTGTGATAGCAAATACACTAAAGTTCGTAAGTGTGCTGAGAAGAAATTATTTTACATAGATTGTGAAGAGGAAGAATAAAATGAACAAGAAGAGGATATACACCAGGAACCAGCCCTAGAAGAAGAAGAAATGAGTCCAACCATATCGTTTAATACATTGGCAGGAATTACCACTCCTCAAACTCTCAAGATAGAAGGACATATCAAGAAGAAAAAGGTAATAGTGTTGATTTATTTAGGTAGCACCCATAATTTTATTCATTGTAAGGTATCCAAGGAATTGAATTGTTTCCTATACCTAGCACCAGAATTTCAAGTGATGGTTGCAAATGGAGGAACTATAAATTGCTCTAGAAAATTCCATAATATCAAGCTAACCATGGGGGAATATGTATTAAATAGTCCAATGCTTTCCATTCCTATGGGAGGTGCTGATGTTGTACTAGGAGTACAATGGTTACAATCTTTGGGAACGTTAGCTTTTAATTTTCAAGAACTTTTCTTGAATTTTTTTTCAGAAGGAAAGGAAGTCGAATTATGGGGTATTGCAAGGAAGCCAGGAAAGATAATAAGCTCTAATGTCATGGTAAAGCTTCTAAAGAAATAACAACGAGTCGTAATTGCACAATTATGCTCACTAGAAGTTCCAACATAAAAATCATTTATTTCTACAGATCTCCAACAAGTCTTGGACAATCATTCCAAGGTGTTTGAAACTCCCAAAGGACTCCCACTTATTCGTGATCATGATCATGCTATTCATTTGATTCTAGGAAGTGTTCCTCCAAACATCGGGCCTTATAGATATCCTTATTTCCAAAAGAGCGAAATTGAACGTATGATTGCAGAACTGTTATAGGCGGGTATAATTCAACCTAGTCAAAGTTTTTTCTCTGCTCATGTAGTATTGGTACACAAGAAGGATGGATCATGGCGCATGTGTCCGGATTATAGGGAGCTCAATAAGCTCACCATTAAAGATAAATTTCCCATTCCTGTGATTGATGAATTATTGGATGAATTACATGAAGCAATTTATTTTACCAAGTTGGATCTTCGTTCAGGATATCATCAAATTAGAATGAAGACTGAAGATATTCCAAAAACAGCATTTCGAACTCATAAGGGTCATTATGAATTTTTGGTCATGCCTTTTGGACTTACCAATGCACCTTCTACATTTCAAGGGTTGATGAATTCCATTTTCAAACCCTTCCTTAGAAAATTTGTGCTAGTATTTTTTGATGATATACTAATCTACAGCAGGTCTTGGAAGGATCGTGTTGAACATGTTGAAAGGGTGCTCAAACTATTGCAGGAGAAACAATTATATGCAAAAACATCCAAATGTTTCTTTGGAGTAAAAGAGGTGCAATATCTGGGTCATATTGTATCTCACGAGGGTGTTAAGGTAGACCCTAACAAAATTAAAGCCATTAACGAATGGAAATTCCCCACAACCATAAAGCAGTTGCGAGGATTTCTCGATTTAACAGGGTATTATCGTAAGTTTGTTAAGAATTATGGGAGAATAGCAGCACCTCTAACAACATTATTGAAGAAAGATGCATTTTCATGGACTCCTGAAGCAACTAAGGCCTTTGAACATCTTAAAGAGGCAATGTGCCTAGCATCAGTCTTAGCTACGCCAGACTTCACAAAAACCTTTATTGTGGAATGTGATGCCTCAGGAAATGGAATTGGTGTTGTTTTAATGCAAGAAGGAAGATTTATTGCTTTTGAAAGTCGTCCAATCAAAGGAAAGTATTTACAGAAACCTATTTATGAGAAGGAAATGTTAGCAATACTGCATGCACTAAAGAAATGGCGAAATTACCTAATGGAAAGACACTTCAAGGTAAAAACTGATCATGATAGTCTTAAACAATTTTTGGAACAAAGACTATCTTCAGAAGAGCAGCAAAAATGGGTCACAAAGATGTTTGGTTATGACTTTGAAATAATCTACAAAAAAGGAAAGCTTAATGTTGTTGCAGATGCACTCTCAAGAAAGAATGAAGAGGTGGAAGTATTGCTTTGTGCCATTTCTATTATCCAACCAGATTGGATAACTGAAGCAAGAGATGAATGGAAGAAGGACAAAGATGTATGGATACTCATTCAAAAGTTGCAGCAAGATCCTAGTACATCTGATACATTTAGTTGGAAAAAATGATTCCTTATGGTACAAAGATCGCTTATATCTTTGTAAGAATTCCCAACTAAAACAAAAGATTCTTCTGGAATTGCACACTTCTCCTTTAGGAGGACACTCAGGATTTTTAAAAACTTACCACAGGGTGAAGAAAGAATTATTTTGGGATGGCCTTAAATCTGATATTCGAAAGTTTGTGGCGGAATGTTTGGTTTGCCAGCAGAATAAAGTGGAAACAATTAAGACCCCAGGACTTCTACAACCCTTATCCATTCCAAGTCAACGTTGGGAGGAGATTTCAATGGATTTTATCACAGGTTTACCTAAGTCTGAAGGAAAGAGTGTCATCATGGTGGTAGTTGATAGACTTACCAAGTATGCACACTTTTGTGCATTATCTCATCCATTTAAAGCAAGTACAGTTGCTACTACATTTATGGACACAATCCAAAAGCTACATGGAAACCCAAAGGTTATTGTGAGCGAAAGAGATCCCATTTTTACTGGAAATTTTTGGACGGAGTTATTTTCTTGTTTGGGTACTCAATTAGCTCATAGCTCATCTTATCATCCTCAATCTGATGGTCAAACTGAGATAGTAAATAAATGTTTGGAAGAATATCTTCGTTGT
Source organism: Pinus albicaulis (assembly GCA_034641835.2). NCBI lineage: Eukaryota > Viridiplantae > Streptophyta > Pinopsida > Pinales > Pinaceae > Pinus > Pinus albicaulis. Next base: position 722,827,496 of record CM076573.1, read on the forward strand.
TTTGTATCCGATAAACAAACACAATGGGTCAAGTGGTTACCTCTCGCTGAATGGTGGTATAACACTTCCTTCCATACTGCAGCGAAAATGACCCCATTTATGGCACTTTATGGATATCATCCACCATCCATCACATCATCTTTAAGAAAAAATTCGAAGGTTCAAGCAGTGGAAGATCACATCAAGCATCAGCAAGAAGTTCTCCAACTCTTAAAGGATAACCTGAATTTGGCACAAAATCGAATGAAACAACAGGCAGATCAACATCGCAGCGAGAGAAGTTTTGATGTAGGAGATCGGGTATTTTTACGGCTACAACCATATAAACAAATGTCCCTCAAGCAAGCTAAGAAGGATAATAAATTATCGCCAAAGTACTATGGTCCTTACAAGGTGTTGCAAAAGATCGGTACTATGGCATACAAATTGGAGCTTCCTGCTTCTTCGCGAGTACATCCAGTTTTCCATGTTTCATGCTTAAAGAAGGTTATAGGTGAAAATCTTCCAGCTCAAACAATATTGCCAGAACTTGATGAGGAAGGAAAAATCATATTGGAACCTGAAGCGGTCACGGAAACAAGAACTCGACAACTATGGCATCGATCAATTTCATAGTATCTCATCAAGTGGAAGAACTTACCCACTGAAGATTCTACATGGGAGGATGAGAATTTTATATAGAAGCACCCAGAGCTACTCAAGCATTGAGGACAACACTTTTTTGAAGGAGAGGGGCATGTTAGGTCCCTATATTACTAGTATAGTCCCTTATTTTTGTTATTGTAACCCCCTTATTGTTATTATTGTACCCTTGTAACCCCCATTTTATTATTATTGTGCCCTTAAATTATTATTGTTAGGTCGGCTAGGATTACATTGTGGCCCACTAGGATTACATTATGGCCCCATTGACTCCTATATATAGAAATGAGGTTTTTTAATTTGTATCATCCAAGAATTGTTCATTCATGTAATGTATTGAAGGTTTCTCCCTCGAAGTGGCTTATTTCTAAGGCGTTGATATCTCTTTTCTTCTATTTTTGGAGCTAGTTTCATGACATCACTGCATCTGTTGTCTCAAGATCATGCTCAATGCTGAACACATAGTTATGCATTGTATTGCTTGGGATAATACTCATCTTATCCTCCAGAAATATACACTCCAACCCCACGAGTTTTGTGTAAATCAACAATGAGTAACCATGATTACTGTATATCTCCTCCTTGAGAAAATCAAGGTTCCGCAGTGCAGTGATAATCTGCTACTCCAAATCAGCAATGTGCTTTGACCCTAGGTCATGTGTTTGCCATGATAGCATGTTTCCATAACCCTCCATATGTTGTGTTGTAATAATAGGAATAGGAAATATGTGCATACCTTGGTAAATCTTGGGAACATCTTGTACTACTACAAGGGTTCCTTCCTTTGGTGTGATGACTTCCCCAACTAATGATGATGATGGCTTCTCCTCTATGGATGCATCAATGCTGGTACAAGTCTCCTCCTCCCCATGCATCTCTAGAATAATGCATGGAACTCTAAATGTCAAGAGATCAAGATCACTTTGAAAAGGTGCAAGTGTTCTTTCTCCTAATGCAAGTGCTCCTGCAGTAAGTGGTGGTGGAAGTTCCTTCTCCTCTGATTTCTTCTTGTCAAAATTCTTGATCAACCTTTGAGTAAAATCTGCATATGCAGTCACTCTTGCATGACTCAAATGGTTGAACCACCAAATTTTTTCTTCACCCTCAAGATGCAGCACTGCAATCTCAACAACTTCTCTCTCTACTACTGGATGTAGCTGGAAAATTGCATCCAACTTCATTCCCCAAGCTCTTGTTGTACATGTGGATGACCCATCAAATTTCGGCAATATAAATCTATTTCTGCAAGGTCTTCTTTCTTCTTTGAGCTGAGTGAACTATGGGAGAGTTAGATTCTTCTTGAAAGCTCTAGGTTGAGACTTATATTCTACAAGATACTCACTTAGAATCTCATGATCTAAGTGTCCTCCATCTTCATGCCTCTTGTCTTTTCCTTTAAAATGAAATGGCATAGCATGTTTCTTTGGAGCTCTATGCAATACTGGTTCTTCTTTTTGTTGATAGGAAGTACATGGACCTTCCTCATCTTGAAACTCTAGTGTGGTTTCATTGCTTTTCTCCACTTTTCTTTTCTTGGCCTCCTTGGTGAGGTCCCTCTTATATCTGAAAAGAGATGAGATAAAACTCATTATTTCAATCATTCTGATCTCTTTCTCCCTCTTCTTATTCTCTTGATATCATAATGGTTGAGATCCACAGGCTCAGCCAAGGTTATGCTCTGATACCACTATATATTCCCAAATGGATAAGCAGCAATATATGAACACAAAACTGGAAATAGAAGTGTAAATCAACACATCAACAATGGAGACCAATATGGATTCATAAAATTATGTATATGAACAAAAAATCAATACAAATAGTGAGGCACAAGTCATATGATATGAAGAAACAAGCCTCCAATGAACAATCACTCCAAAAAGAGAGATGTGGCTACAATACAAAATGTCGGAGAGCTGCTACAGTGCAATCATAACATGCATAACTACAGCTGGATATCATACAATGATACAAATATAATTATATATTCCTCAACATATGTTATACAAATAGATATAGGCCCTATATCACCTTTCCAAGATAACCCAAGGGGGTTTCCAGAAAATGCACACAATGTGCCAATGTAAGTTGCAGCCCTAGGGCTGAAGGTATGCTGCAACAACAGAAATGAGAAGATATGGCTAAAGCTGATGTAGAATCCTACAACTCTTCTCCAATAGATCCTCCGGATGAAAGAATGTCTCCTCCACTGAAGAAATGACCTCCCAAAGCTGACACTGCAACCACCCCTTCAACTCCTCCCTAAAATAATGTGGATCTGGACTGAAACTATGTTGTAGGGGATAAATACTTCTTGGATTGATTCCAAATATGTCAATAAAGCCCAAAGGGCTTCTTTACTGGCCTTCCAATGGAATGAAATCTTCCTCCACTGCAAAACTTGCTTTGAAGACACCTAATATAATCCTCCATTGTTGCACCCTGCAACACAACACAATACTCTGCAGAAACTACGATGTAGAACAAAGGTGGAGCCTGGCCTGATGCCAGATAGTGGAAAATGTAGTGCAATACTCTCCCAATAGGCCTCTCAAGGAAAGAGGTGGGATTCCCAGCCAGGAACACCCTGTGCTAAATAGCACATGCAATCTTAGCTAAACAACTGAAGAGAGCAACAAGTCTAAACAGACCATATCAAAATAATAATCTCAAAACATAATCCCATATGGCTACCATCCTCTTTCTTATATAAGTGATGAGCTTCCTCACCCTTGGCCCCACTCAATTAGGTCACTACTTCCATGCATTCAATCTCCCTCCAAAACTATGTTGTCCCACCATGAATGCCACTCCTCCATAACAACGATGTTGATTTGGTCAAAGTTGACCCATTCTTCATGCTCCAGCCCATTTTCACACCTAAGGGTCTTCAATCCAGATTTTAAGATGAGCTCCATTCACACTAGGAGTGTCTTTATTCCTAATAAGGAGATTTATGGGTCTCCATACCCTCTTATTCCTCTATCTAAGAGAAAAATCATAATTTAATATTCCAATTAGCTGTGTGCCAATTTAGGAATATTACACTTGATCAGATTTACCAGCTACTACTGGAAGGAAGCTTCGACTCCATCACTGAATGCTCCAACCCGCAGCAACTTTGTGGACCATGTTTCAAAATATTTCATACTGGATCCACCTGACTCAAATCATCAAACCTATAGGCCAATTTTTAGACTAGACCCACTACCATCATTTAAGGCCAATATCAAATAACAATTATGAAACCAACAATGTATCAAATCACTTAATCACTAAACCAACCGAATCACCAAATCAATCATTGAACTAACTTGTTATCAAACAACCAAACCAATTTATATCACTGCATAACCATTCATCAGAATATCATACCACATCACAGAAACCATATCATGTCACTGCAACCCCTGAATAATCATATGTTTGAATATATATGCTATTTTTCATAACTATACTCGCATATGTATGTGCTTCTCCTTAAGAAGTCTTGCGTACAGATCTCAAAATACTGAACCCTGAATCTAAGTCACTACACTACTAAAGCAATCACTGAAACACATATTGAACCCATCACAGATCTCTGAACCACATACAAATCAACATCATTACTATTCCACAATCAATTCAACCCAACCAATATTTTCAAACACATATTATTATCAGAGAGACTTCATCGACATACAGCAACAAACATACCAAAAAAAATAAACCATTATCATCATATCATACTACAAAAACCTAGCAGATGTACGTGACCCTTATAAAGTACTTATGTGTATGTACGTGCTTTTCATATTTGATACCCATGTACAAATTTTTCCATGTTGCATAATATATACACGACAACCCAGAAGCAAATCCACGTACGTATGCAATCTTTTTGAAGCAAACCTGCGTACAAATATGTAATTACTGAGTCATACCTTTGCTTCACAACACAACTTTTGTCAAATCCAAATATCCGCATATACTGTAACAAAAACACATAAAATATTATCCAATATGTAATCATTTCATGTCTACAATTTCTTATATATCTTCATGCTTCTGGTGCACATTTATTTCAGATTGAATCATTCATCAATATCCCATTCCATGCACACTAAACACTTTGATCTCCATCTCCTTATATATCTTAGGCCTTAGCTAATACCTTGGGTAAAACCCTTAGTGATTCCAATGATATTTTTTGACCGGATCAAAAATCCATTGACGCGCTCATTAGTATGGGCCAATACCATAGTAAATACCCCTAGTATTTAGAATACCATGGTGTGGAAACAGTACCTGACTTTTCTTCACCATATGTGCGTATGTACACGGACTTTGTTCACATAACCCATGCATACTTCCCTAAAAATTTTCTTTATCATTTATCTATCTTTGAACTTATATTTATTTGTTTAATCTCTTTATCACTATGTACTAGCATGTATACTCATCTTTCTACCATCATGTTGACATCTTTATCAAGTAGGTTTCCATCAAGGACAATACAAAGTAATATTTCTACAAGTAGGTTGCCATCAAGGACAACACATACTCATCCTGCTACAAGTAGGTTTCCATCAAGGACAACACATTATTCATAATGCCAAAAATCTCCCCCTTTGGACTTGATGGAAACCACTTTGGTGTTTGGTTACCACCACCTGTAAATACCTAGAAAACACATCAAGCTAAGCACCAAGATTCCAAACACTAGGTTACTCTCCCCCTTTGACATCAAGGTAAAATGGATGACCAATGCTAAATGAAGGCTTCTTTCCCCCTTTGTAGACATGAGCAATGTAGATCTGATATGTTGATTATGAACACTGACATGCTCCTCCTGACCATATGTTGAATCTTTTGGAATATTTTTAATGTAGTACATGACTCTATGAGTCAACCAAATATGACCTTTCATATCACCAATGAATCATGCTTACACTGATCACCCAACACAATGGGGTTACATATTTGACTCAAAATTACATTAAATGACCAAAATGGGATTATGATACTTAATTGAATCTACCCCCAGTAGTCCAAATATGACTAAGTATTACATTGATTACATCACGGGTCTTTATATGACCTTTACACCAAGAGATATATATGACATTTATGACAAAGACCAAATACCTCCAGAGTGAGGTAGCAAGACCATATAGTCTTCAACAACCATCATATACCATATAGGATCTTCCCCATTGTTACTATTAATCTTAATTCCAAGCGTACGAAAAAAAACCACTTTAGTTGCGCATAACAAACAGCCCTAACAGCATAAATGACTGCTAATATCTTCAGATCTGCAGTTAGGTGATCAAGATAAATGCTGCAAAAATCTAGATCTATGCATTAGAAGACATTAAACAGTAGAAAAAACAAGATTTACTCCATGCATCCAATAGACAAGACAAGAATATATCAAATGAATTTTGTATTAATGGCACCTGGGAGGAAAACACAAGAGGGTGTTCCCGGTTCTCCTCAATGGGATGGGTTCTTGTAAGTCCTCAGCACTTCAAATATAGAATTCCTCTCTCTTAATGGTGTAGAAAACTGAGACAAAAATGGAAAAATATGGCTATGATGGTGGATCAATAGCTAGACCAAAATTTTAGATCCAGAGTGATCTTTAGGCAACAAAAGGTGACAAATGAATGGAAAAACCCTTCTATTTATAACAAAATATTGAGTTAGTCTATATATTGGTGCGTAATTAAAATATTATTAACCAAATCAAGATCCAAATTTTGTGGAATATTTTCTTATATTTGTTGGAGGGAAAAGGAATTTGACTTGGGTTAAATCCCTTTATTTATAAATAATAAATAAATAAATGATTTATTTATCATTTTAAGGATGTGGTTGAGTCATAATAAATAAATAAATGATTTATTTATCATTTTAAGGATATAGTTGAGTAATAATCAAATAATAATGATTTATTTAATTATTTAAGGGAGATTTAGTCATATTTAACAAAGAATATTATTTAAGTAATGTTTAAATAATTATGCTTAGAAAATAATAAGATAAATAATGATTTATCTAATTAATTTCCTTGTTTTGGGTTAAATATAACCAGGAATATTAATTAAACTGTTGTTTAACTAATTATTCCTTGAGGAAAATCAAACAAATATAGATTTATTTAATGTTTCCCCATGGGGTTTCCTGTTTAGACCATAAACAACTTAATAAAGGTGGTTTTACTAAGTTATTTTCATAGTGAATTCAATTATACTTAGGGTAAAATTGGTCTTACATGGTGTACTTGGGTCCATCTAATACCAATGGGTTAGATGACCAAAATATGGTGTAATAGATTGCCCCCCAACGTGCGAGCGTTGGGAGCTAATCGTATGACTGAAGTATGTTGTAAGAACTCAATCACTAGACGTCGAAGGGGAAGTCAAAGAGAGAGGAGTATGAGGTAGACCAAAGTGCTGAAATAACTAGACCCTGAGGAGGTGAGACTTACAGGTGTGACAAGTCTCTTTGATGAGTAAGTACCTGTGCTATAGGCAGTGGGGGAGGCATACCTATGCCTGTCGAGGCAAAGTACAAACAATGAGGCGTCCAGAAAACCACGGGACGAAATAATAAAGCATATGCTGGCATAAACATGAGCCAAATGAATAACATGATAATGAATCCCACATACATATTGTGCCTAGGATAATAGCCAGGACTTTGTACAATAATATCTGAGTACATGAGATATGAATACAACCCAAATGCCCTTGTAAACAAGAAAGGGCTCTGAAAATATGACTGATATATGCAATCAAGAAGGCACTGCAAGCGACTGAGGTAGGTATCATCAAATCTATGGAACTGCATCGAAGGCTGAAGTGAAGAAGTCATCCAGGTATGTGGGGGGATACCTGTAGGGCCACCCCCTCATGAGGGTTGAGACATCTCACACACACTTGGGAATCACCGATATCAGCTACTACATCACTGAACCATCAAGTATACGGATCTTGATCATGCTAAAAGGAGTTGGAGCTGAGAAACAATCAATTCAAAGGGAAATAAGGAGTCCCTTTGCTTAATATGGGGCACCGAACAAGGGTGGAAGCTGGAACCAAGGTACACCGCCCTCTAGACCTATCTTCTGGAATGAATGAGTTGATGTCAATAGAAGGAGGTCCGCCATAGATGAGGTAATAAGGGATCCTCAACTAAGGCACGAGGGACGATAGTAGAGTGACTGACAGGCTAACACCAATGATTATGATGAAATGGGGGGTACTGAGTAGCGAACGGATGACTTCCCTTGCTAAAGCATAAAATGCATGGATGACCTGGCAGTGACTGACACAACATCATGAGGGATGGGGGACAGTGGGGCTAAAGGCCATAATGTGCGACACGAGAGAGGGACCAAGAAATGAAGGATGGAGGACTATAGCGAGATGCAAAGGGACTCGAGATAGACTCCATGAAAGCAATGATGACTCAACTCAGATGCTCTAAACAAGGGTGACTCGATGGTGTTGCCACACAGGAAAAGGGTCCAATGGGGACCATAAAATCATGAGTACAAGATGGTAACTCACAACGAAAGTCAACAGGACAATGGACAAGTATGGGGGCAAAGTGGTGCCCCAAGTACGAGTGTTTCAAGTGAAGAAATTCGATTTTGAGGAAGGGTGAAGTGGCACTTCTTGGGAAAATGTGTCCCGGTGAAGTATCAAATCAATAAAAACTAACAAATACCTATTTTAGGGCTCAGTGAGAGATTTCCAACGGTGCAGACGGTTTGGTAGACGGAGCTACGGTTGGGTCGTAGCAGGGGAAAGAAAAATAGGGGTTTCTCTTTTAATAAGGCATTTTCCCTCTGAATTCATTCATTTTCATGTGGAGCTGTGGTGAATGTAGAGAGGAGAGAAGGCCCTAAATCTTGCGGCAATAGTAGCGGACAAATCGACAATTGGAATTGAGATCTGTCAGTTGCAGGTAAGAGGCCTAACCCTACTCTTTCTTTTCAGTGGATTAAAAGTTCAGATTAGGTCCTTAGGGCTCAGGAACAGCCCCATACTCCTCTTTACAGCCGATTCGCACTTTTTGGGGCAAAAAGTGTGACCTGGGTAGCAAGTTTTGGGCAGAAAAGTGCGACCTATCCCAGGTTTGGGCCTGAAAAGTGCGACCTGTTAGGGAGGGGTTTTTCTGTGCTGTTTTTTGGCTGAGCACTAGGCTTTTGTGATGAGAAACAATATTTTCTATCTATATACTGAAAAATAGATGGTTTTGTGCAGATATGGAAGAATTACTTATCAAATGGAGAGAGAGAGACCTGGGCGCATTACGGTCGGAGATATGGGGGGATCAAGGTGTTCGCAGTGCTTTGGCCAGGTTTGGGGTTCTGAAGTTTGTGGAGAACCCTTTGATGAGAGATGGGGAGCCCTTATTGGCCCAGATTGTCAGCTATTGGGACCCGGACCATGAGGTCTTTATAGTGCAAGGGCACCGGATCAAGTTGACGATCCAGGATATATATTTCCTAACTGGTCTCCCACCACTTGGGATGGTAGGGAATACTCAGCCAGTATTACCGTGTGGGTGGAATATCATAGAGTTTGTAGAGCGCCATTTTTGGCTAGGTCTCCAAGTCAAGGGGACTCGGATACCCATTGCGGATTTGGAGAGGTTAGAGACCCGTGTTGTGGCCGCATCGGTGCTGCAGATCCTGGGAAACCAAGCACTCCATCACATCACTGGGGGGAAAATGATGCTTGTGGAGAGTGTTTTGAGTGGGACCTACTATGGGTGGGCCCAGATGATGCTATCATCGTTGAAATGAAAATTTTCGCTATGTAAGCGGCAAGTGAACCATGACTGTGCATATGGTACAATTTTGTGCTCGTTCTTCTTTGAGAAGATTATGACACTTCGACCTCACATACAGCTCCAAGATGGGGGTCCGAGAGAGCCTAGGATGTGCTAGTCGGGGTGACTATTGTGTAGAGGAAGAGGTGGAGCAGTTGGATGGGTGTTCCATCCTAATTTCTTTACTCATTGGGATCAGATGCCACTGTATATAGACGACTATCCCTATAGTGGGATGAGTTATTGTGGGGACCCGGATTTGCCACTGCTGCCTGGTCGAATATGGGGACCCGATGGTAAGTGAAAAATTTCTAATCTTTTATGTGCACATAAATTTTCTAGAATATTGTATGTGGTACTGATTCTTTTACTTTTGGTATGCAGATACAACACCGGTAAAACCGACCAGGTACATGGGACGACCTGCAGGATCGGGAGCCACAGGATCAAGTGGATCAAGGGTGTAGCAAGATGACGATGTAGCAGCCCTTCTGGAGGACATCCATCATAGATGTGAGAGGCTTCTAACCGGTTTTTCAAAGCGCGGATGGCAAGACTTAGATGACCAGTACATAGAGCCATGTATTGGTTTACCCTCGGAATGGCGAGGGGTCATGCGGCGTATGGCGATGGCCAGATAGGGTATGCATGACCTACGAGCTACAGGGGTAGATCCATTGGCTCGGGATACTCCAGATAGTGATTAGTGTGTAGGGGCAGGTGGTGCCCCCAGTTTTGAGTTTTTGTAACATGCTATGGGCAAGTCATATGTATTAGAGTTGATGAACTCTAAAACATTTTATACACCACATATTATGGATATGCATCGTTTTGATATTTTTATGTTATTGTCTTATGTTAAATTCGTGTGCTAAATTCCAATCCATAATATGGTTTGCAATGCTATCTACATAGTAATTTTGTGCTCTAGGTACATGACTGAAAGTAATGATTTCGAATTCATGCATCAAAAGCTTCACTCATAAATATCTTCCAAAAATGATAGGATTATGCACACGATAGACACCATTCAATTGCATGACAAGAAGCAGGGAATATAAATGAACATGAATATGGAGGATACGATGTGAAAGGGCATCGGCTAATAAACCTCGTACTACATCATATTCAACCTAATTATTGGTAGCAGTACCAATGCATACACCGTTTGAAAGAACAAGCGAATGCAAGGGGGTAAAAATGGCCCAACCTACCAAGGCTAAATTCTAGGAGTAGCGACTTGCACCATCGGCAAAACTGATATAAGGTGTGGAAGGGGGGTCCATCTGAAAGGTGCCACAAGAAAATAAATGGGATGATGAAGAAAAATGCTGGCAGCCTGAGTGCAAAGTAGAAATCAAATGCACTCTGCGGAGGGGAGTGATCTAGGTAGGATGTCTACTACCCACATGTTGTTGGGGAGGGGAAGTGTGGGAGCTACCGGAAGCGTAGCTTGAGCTCAGCCTACGTAAGTCACCAAAGGTACAAATGATGGCATCCCGTTTATAGGCGGGAAGGATGAATTCAGGGGTGGACATGGCTTCCATGATGTCTTCATCACGAAAGAAGGTGGAATGATGGGAGGAAGAAATACCACGTGACGTGGTGAAGCTACCTGACTCATCATCATGATAATAAAGGGTCATATGTGCATCATCACGGGGGATGGCATAAGAACAAGAAGATAACGAATCCATTGATGTTGATCCTAGGGTGATCACTGAAAGGAGGTCAAGCGAAACAACAAGAGAAGATTTAGAGGGAGCTTCTGCCAAGGGTCTCAAGGATGATGAAAGGTAGAGGATGGTGGTTGCATGCTCCGCCATTTCGACATCAGGGGGGAATGTCAATAGGAGTGGGTAAATCCTTAGTCTGGCCTGCAGCATATTGTGCAAGTACGGGAGAAGCGGATTGGTTCTATTCAATCTCGTACTCCCGAACTACCTCTAAAAAGGCATGGTAATGTGTAAGGTAGGGAAAATGATGAGAGTAATGGCCATGGAGACCACACAAAGCCCAAGGGTGTTTGGTGTGAATATTCTTGGTGTTCTTGGCTGCAGTAGATGAAGAAGCAAAGGTTTCAGGGACCGTAGACTCAGGGAACGCAACATTTACCATGGGCTTGATGCGGGGCAACTCGAGACAAGTATGGGTGGTGTAACTAATGACATCACACAAAGCAAAGGGCTTTGGAGGTGGAGGAGGTGCAGGGTCAGTCGGGGAAAATTTTTCCTTTGAGGCCCTTTTGGGAGCTTTACCCTTCTTACCTGAAGCTGTCGCAATAGGAGGCAGTTCCTGTTGAGGTGGCTGAGGCACTGTGACAATGGGAGAAGTCAAGGGGACCGGTTGAACCGGGGTCAATGCAAGATAAGGTTTAGGTTGACCTAGTGGGGTAGCGGTTGGAGGATCAAGGTACCAGACAGGAATCCCAATGGTCAAGTTAGGAAGAGATAGGGTGGTCATGACAGGTGCCGTATAGATGCCTAGTGGAGAGATTAGGAACAATATCTACCCGGAGGGGTAATGGCCAGGTGGGATGGCTCCTAAATGGTTAAGGCCTGGAGGAACTCATCCAGGAGGGTAAAGAGGCTCATGAGTACTAGCTTAAGGGTTAGGAGGAGGAGGTCCAGAAGGCTGCATCGAAGGGCTAGGAGACGGCTGCAGAGGGCAAGGAGGTTGTTGACTAGCCGAGGTGGGCTTCTTGAGAGAAGCCCGAGACGATTGCATCATGCAAACATTCGATGAGCTGGGATCAGAGATGGGAGGAGGAAGACCAGGGAATGTACCAAGTAAGGAGGAATCCTTGTAGATTCCAGGTGAGACACTAGTCAAAGGGTCGATGGTTTTCTTATTGGCCACCGAAGAGATAGTGGACTTAGGGGAGGTCTGAGACTTCGGTTCGTAATACATCAACTGGTTAATGGTGACTATCTTTCCGTTATGGGGGAAGGAAATCTTGCGGTGAACCTTGGAAGGGATAGCGGACATCGCATAAGTGTAGCTACGACCCAATATAATGTTGTAATCTAAGGGGGCGTATATGACTTCTACGTCAATGCAAACAGTCTTGCCCGCAAGAGTAATAGGACAATTGCGGAATAAGCCAATGGGCTTGGAGGCGTGGCCATCCCATGCTCGGAGAGTGATCGTGGAAGAATCCAACTCAAGGGATCCGAGTTGCTTCCAAACCGAAGCAGACATCACGTAGGTGGATGCCCCCTCATCAATAATGCACTGGGAAACATTAGTGTTCCGGATCTTGACTGGGATTTGGAAGGCGACGGAAGCAGGGAGAGGAGGATGTTCTGACCGGTCAACATCAAATACAATCAATCGATCGTCGGAAAAATCTACAGTGCCCACGGCAGATATAATATATTTTCGTTGTGAAGGGCACGACTGGAGGAGTTCCAACGTTGAAATGGCAGTAGGGGATTGTGCCAAATCATCGACTATGCTATACGAATTGGCGTCTTTGCCAGAAGCAGCATTTTGACGCAGTGGTCCCTTAGGGATCTTGGTATGAACCTCCACCCTAGGCTGAGGGATCTATAAGGGACCCTTAGGTGTCGAAAGAGGCTCTGTAGAGACCGAAGGAGGCGGCTCGAGGACAGACATAGCAAGAGTTTTGTTGTACTGACGAGACCGAGTCTGAAGATTGATGTCTATGGTTGAAGGTTGATCAGATTTCATCATGAGAATTTGGTAATCAGGGGTACCAGATGGAAGAGGTTGGGTAACAGTGTGGTAAACAGGAGGTTGGGCAAAAAGAGGGGGCATGCCATATCCTGAATACGTGCTACTAGGAGGGGAAAAAATGCAGGAGGTGTTGGCCCCCCCTGAGGAAAACCAGAGCCCATGGGAGGTTGAGAAATGATGTCAACACAAACACATCACAAAGGAAAAAGATACTGATAAGGGTAGGGAGGTGCAAGATCAACCGATTACAATGTCGAAAAAAGGTAAGAGGGGTGCAAGATCAATTGATTTCAATGTTTTAGAGTATTTTCTTGGCGGTGTTAACCAAGCCCTTTTTCACTTAGGGTGTGTGTGTGAAGTGTGTAAATTTTACTTTTTAAACCCAGACGTTTGTAGAGAAAAATAAAAGTGTGTTGTATAGCTATAAATAACCTACAAATGCCAGTATATAATCCTACAAAAACAAAAAATAAACAGCTAATAATGTAATAAACTAAACCCAAGGAGGCAGGCCTCTCAACAACTAGTCTATAGGTAAGTGAAAAAAATAATTAAAACACACTAAAATAGCCAATAGATCTAAGGTCAGAAGGGATAGGGATCTAAAGGACAAAATCTACTGGAAAGTGGTGCAGAAACAACAACAGATCAAAGGAAAAATTGTTGTAAAAAGAGGTGGCAAAAGGCTATCTCCAGGGGGAAACGAAGTGAACCCTAAAGGAAAACCCAAACAAAGCTAAATGAGGAGATTTGGATGGATAAAAATTCAATCTGAAGAGGATCTGAAGGTGAGGTATCAGATCTGAAAAAATGGTTGAAGACTCTGAAATTTCAGGCAACCTGCAACAGCAAAAACTCTTCCACAAAAAGTAGAGGGTACTGAAGCCCTAGGGTCTAGGTTCCCACTTATTTGAGTGGAAAAAAACAAGTAAAGTTCCAAAATGGGAAGAGATGGAGGTTAGACAACCCTGAACAGAGGCTCAGACAAACCCAGAAAACTTTCAGAAAAATCACTGCAAAAAGTCCAGGTCGCAGTTTTTGACCTATTTTCAGCAGAGGTCGCAGTTTTTTGGCTGAAAAGTGCACCCTGAAGTTCTAGGTCGCAGGTTCTGGGCCAAAAAGTGTGACCTACACTTTCGGCACTCTTGGCAGCAGGTTTCAGAAAAATTTGTCGTCTCAGCTACGGCTGATGTCTGTCACCTGCACAATAGGTCCGAAAACACACGGAAGTTAGAATTTTTATTGTTTTAGGGTTTATGGGTTTAAAACAACATCAAGAAAAGCAAAAACAAGGGGCTGAAGAGAAATTTTAGGGTTTGAAGCAGTTGGATATGCAAGGATCAGAAAAAAGACAGCGGTCGTAGTCGTAAACCTGTGTGGAGACGCCAGTTTTTAGTATGAATCTTAATTCCAAATATACGAAAAAAGACCACTTTAGATATGCATAACAAATAGCCCTAACAACATAAATGACTGCTAATAACTTTAGATCTGTAGTTAGGTGATCAAGATAAATGCTGCAAAAATCTAGATCTATGCATTAGAAGACATTAAACAGTAGAAAAAACAAGATATACTCCATGCATCCAATAGACAAGACAAGAATATATCAAATGAATTTTGTATTAATGGCACCTGGGAGGAAAACACAAGAGGGTGTTCCCGGTTCTCCTCAATGGGATGGGTTCTTGTAAGTCCTTAGCAGTTCAGATCTAGAATTCCTCTCTCTTGATGGTGTAGAAAACCCAGATAAAAATGGAAAAATATGGTTATGATGGTGGATCAATATCTAGACCAAAAGTTTAGATCCAGAGTGATCTTTAGGCAACAAAAGGTAACAAATGAATGGAAAAACCCTTCTATTTATAACAAAATATTAAGTTAGTCTAGATATTGGTGCATAATTAAAATATTATTAACCAAATCAAGATCCAAATTTTGTGGAATATTTTATTATATTTTTTGGAGGGAAAAGGAATTTGACTTAGGTTAAATCCCTTTATTTATAAATAATAAATAAATAAATGATTTATTTATCATTTTAAGGATGTGGTTGAGTAATAATAAATAAATAAATTATTTATTTATCATTTTAAAGATATGGTTGAGTAATAATCAAATAAATAATGATTTATTTAATTATTTAATGGAGATTTAGTCATATTTAACAAAGAATATTATTTAAGTAATGTTTAAATAATTATTCTTAGAAAATAATAAGATAAATAATGATTTATCTAATTAATTTCCTTGTTTTTGGTTAAATATAACCAGGAATATTAATTAAACTGTTGTTTAACTAATTATTCCTTGAGGAAAATAAAAAAAATATGGATTTATTTAATGTTTCCCCGTGGGGTTTCCTATTTAGACCATAAACAACTTAATAAAGGTGGTTTTACTAAGTTATTTTCATAGTGAAGGCAATTATACTTAGAGTAAAATTGGTCTTACATGGTGTACTTGGGTCCATCTAATACCAATGGGTTAGATGACCAAAAAATGGTGTAACACCCATAAGCATCATGGCTCAGCAACTTGAACAACAACATGTGCATCCCCATCATCAATTTGTAATATAAGACAATGTAACTTTAATATCATCAACTTGTGACCAAGTATGCAGTATCAACAACATAATATTATTCCGTAGATATATGTTATCAACTCATCCTCTTGACCTAATCAAGGTCAACTTGCTCTTTCCCTTTGTAGGAATATCCTAAATTCAAATACATATATAACAACATATATTTTCATGCATAAACAACATATGTGATAACCAAGCATATCATCATAAACTAAGATAGGGAAGTGTAGCATCAATATGTGACTAAATATGCCATGTTTCCAAGTATAATCTAGCAGATGTAGCAGTAGTATATCAGCAACATCGCTCTCTTGGCCCATTATCTTCATACAAGAACAATTATCACACCAAAAACCATTTCACCAATATGCAACTCAAGTAGTCATCCATAAGATCCCTTTCTACAATATGTATGAACTTTCCATCATCAACCAATCTTAATATTGTGAAATCAACCTATCTCCTTGATCTCATATCATCAAGATCAACATAAGAAGATCCATAATCCTTACGCAACATGTCATTCATGCATCATCAAGAAAATATTCTATCATAATAATTCTGATCAGTAGCAACATAACAACTATGTGACTCAAGTAATATATAAGCATCCTCCATAATTTCACCATAAGCAACCCATGCATCAGTGACATAATGATAGCAAGATATAATTAGTGATTGAAACTCATTATCATTAAATAATCAAGCTCTATTCATCTCCTTGATATTATATTATGAAGATCGACATGATTTTTCAATATGTGAGGAGCTACAATAGATAACAAAGATAACATATGTACCATATGCATCATCGCAAAGTTGCTCAACATCTAAGAAACATCCAAAACTTTACTATAAGCAATTCATGCAAAATGATAGCAACATAGCATGATACAACTTCAGCAACATCATCATTCAAAACTTTAGCAACATCACCAATATATGAACACCATTATGCAACAAGGAATGTTAAAGAAATCATAATTTCAACATTGCACTAATATAGCAAATACTCACCCTTGAAACTGTGCCAATTGTTCTTTGTTAGGTCTAATCACATCAACTAATCCATCAGTAAATCCATTAATCAGTAAATCCAAACCAAAATAGCAATGTCATATTGCAGCAACTTGTAAACCCTCAAAAGCCAATATTACTTCTAAGTATTATCTGACCAATGTCGAAACCAGAAAGCCAATTAATAAGTAATTGAAGCATATCATAGCCTTTCCCTGATTTTGTCCTACTATTTATTCATCATAGAGAAACAAACACAAGTTTCTATATCATAACTCATGTATATGCATGATTGTCCTTCATAGTATCCACATACAAAAGTAAAATACTAAATTTTCATAAACACAACTCCCCCTAAGCTTGTATTATATGTTCATGTTTCATTGTTACTACATTATATGCACTACCATTTATATGAGAAACATGAATATCAAAACAACCATGGGAATCATCATCAAGATAACATATTTATTGCTCGCCTAAGATTATATATCACTGATTCTGAGGACCCGAAAATCAACACCTTCTCTTCATAAGGTCATGTAACTCAAATTAATTCTTCAGACACTCTTAGAAATATTCTTTAAAAATGGACATTAATGGGAACCATATTATTTTACTATGAATCTAAAGAAAAGGAACTATCCTTCTCATACCTGTGAGAATTCATTTCCTTGAACACGTATAATTTGTCTAGATTTCTATATCCTCTTGCTATGACCTTTCCAGTTTCTTCATCTATAATCTTGCATTTGGTTTATGTAAACACAATTACGTTTCCTTTATCCACCATTTTACCTACACTTAGAATATTTTTCTTTACCCCTTGAACTAATAAAGTATATGTTTATTTTCTATGTTTATTAATTTTGGCTCTACCTTTTCCCAGAACTTTTGTTGGAGCACTATTTGAAAGAATAACCTTACCATCTTGGTTTTTTCTGAAAGACTCCATCTTAATATTATCTCCAGTCATGTGATGAGAGCATCCACTATCTATGTACCATTAATCTTCATCTTTATATGAGCAGAGAGCAAGAACACACCTTATCTGTTCTTTTTATTTATGAGGAATGTCGGTGGATTCATCTTCTTTAGGCCTTTTAACAACAACATTCTTATCTAATTTCTTTCCATGTTGTCTGTGGCGATCCATTGACTTGTTCCTACATTATTTTGCTACATGCCCAAACTTGTTACAAGCATAATATCTTATATGACTAGAAAAGGAAGCAGGGGAATCATAATATTTATTTCTCATATATCTTCTATTTCAATCAATTGCTTTATGACCAAATAAGTTGCAAGAAAAACAATATCCCTTAAAGAAACCTGAGTATCTAGGAGTTGATGATATTCCAGTGAAGCAGTTATTTTCTTGAGACCGAAATATTCTTCTTCTGCAATTGGCTGCAACATGTCCATGATTATGACATATAAAGCATTCAACATTTTTGATCATAGGAGAGAACACTTCCATAATTAGGGGCAAATGATTTCCTTTGAAGATTCACTTTCTTGGTTATTGATCGAATTGACTTCTCATGTCTTTATTGAACACTTCAGGTTTTACATTGTTACCCTTTAGATTCCTTGCACTAGCTTGTAAACTATATCCTTTGTTGGGTTAAGGGGTCCTGACCTAGGTTCAGAGTAATCATGCAACCAACAAAACCCTCAAACTATTGGCCCTTTCGGCAGTGATATGCTTACTTAGACCAAAGTCTCGCCCAAAATAGTATGGGGGGGGGGGGGTGGGGGGGGTGCTCGAACCAGGTTTCCGCACCATGAAGGAGAGTTTTGATGTGGATCCAATAGATATAATACCTCTTGCCTTGTGTGTAACTTCACAGAACCAGATCTAATTACAGACACACATTAAAGTAGATGCGCGCACCTAGATAGTGATAAACAAACTTATCCCTTGTGTATTCACTAATTGTTACAGAATAAACCCTTACGCAGATAGATTAATATACTTCAGATCCAATACTTAAGTAGAACAATATTCGCGCATAAATTCAATGTACCAATGTGACTAAAAATTACAAAAACACATATGCATTCAATAGAACATCTATAATAAGAAATAGATAATGTGCATAACAAATCTAAGACAGTCACAATTACAACCATAGAAAGTCAGAGTTCGCAAAAATTGCCTTCTTTATTAAGAGATATTCAATAAATACAATATCTCCCTTCTACGCACACAACAGTAGAGTCTGTGCACACAGCTCAGGACTAGGTCTTCGCTTACACAACTAGCTTCTTGCATCTTAACTTTGAGCACCTGTACCGAACTCTGAAATGGCAGAATGACTTCTCAGCTTTGTGTTGCAACACTGTGCACTTCTTCGACCAATTTCTTTGTGGTGGGACCTTCAGCAGCCAAGTTGATGCTTCATTGTGTTTTTTGTAGTTTCTTTAGGGTTGTATCAATGTGATGAGAGAGGTGCATGGCCTCATCCGCCCATGGCTTCATTTTGTCTTCCAATAGATGCTTTCATTGGTGTAGTGCCTCAATCTCTTCTTGGATGGTGCGACTCTCCTGAAACTAGGCCAGTCTTTGGGTGGGCACAAGGGTCGGCATTGTGACCCGAATGTCATCAAATTGTTGTTATTTGTCCCTACGCTCCACCTTGAGTTTCCAAATGATGGGGTCATTTTGAACTGAAGTCTAAATACCCATAGCTTCTTCAAGCAACTGGTTTCCAGCATTCATAGCAGCAGTAAATTTCGCAGTATATTCTTGGATTATTGCAGTGCACTGTGCATGTACTTTGGGAGGTGTTCCTAGCTATAGCTTAATATAGATATCAAAAATATTTTCTCAAGTTCTGCGCAGACGGTCATGATCTCGGAGTGTGATGCCTTGAGCGTAGCTACTAGACTTTCGAGCTTAACTATTGGCTTGGCTATGGCATGTACTATAACCTCTAGAAGGTCACTGCAAAGTCGATCAATCATTGCTTCTAGCACTATGCGTTGATCCTCAGCTGCTTGGTGCGCCTCCTCTACATTATGTTTCTCCCTCTGCATCATCGTTGCTTGCTACTGAGACTTTGTGGCCACTTTGAAGGCATGTACCTCTCAGTACTGCAACTCATCCATGATCATTGTGTGTATGGCCTAGATTTTTCCTCAAGGAAGCATTTCCAAGTTGATGCCAACCTCTGTGCAAGATTGCACATTAGCACACAAGTCAGGATACTCTACTGTAATTATAGGTCCCAGAATCTGAATCATCTAGCTATCTAGTGGGGCTGACAGCACCATGATGATGAGCTACGTGCTCACTTTTCTGAGGCTAGATGTTGACATGCTCGATTGCTGAGCCTCGCTTGCTTCATGCTCTCTTGAATTGTGCTCGCTTGTACCTTCAGCTCCTGAAGACTCAGTTGTACATCTATGAGGATTGATTTGTATTGCGCTTCCACATCATTCTAGAGGTCCTCAGTTACAGTCTTGACTGTGTTCTCAATATCATTGAGGTCATATTCTATGAGGCTCAGGGCCTCTGTCCCTGCCTTCTTAGATCCCTTCCTCTTTTTGCACGAGCACGAGGAGGCCTGAGATCCACTCTTAGTTCATTTTTTTTGTCTACGTCATAGGTGCCCCAGTACCGTCACCGTCTTTCTCTTCTACCTCCTTCTCTAAATCAATAGTTTCACCCATTGTGGTGGGTTCATGCTCTATCTCTGCATCGTTCTCCTGCGTATCCTGCTATGTCTCCTTACATGTATCCTTCTTCTAATCCTAATCCTTCGGTGTGCGCAGCTTTGTCAGGGTTTTGACAAGCCCCGAAGAGGATGCCTTGCCAGTATGTCATGACTCTAATCATAAGGTGGGTCAATTCATCGTCATGCATGCAAGATCATCCTCTGTGACCATATAGGGTAATTCATACCAAACGCCCTCAACATCCCCTTTTGCACGCATGTGGATGTTGTGAAAATTGGCTTTGAAATCGGCAATGTGCTTGTACTTCTCATACAATATTGGTGATAAGTGCAACTTGGATTGCACCACTTGAAATACTTCGGATTCAAACATTGCCCAGAATATTTTGTTCTCTATGACACGGGAAGGAACCTTGGAATTCCACACTATTTCACAGCATGTAGATTCGCACAGATCTAGCTCGATATTAGGGAACTGAGCCTCAACTAGTGTCTTCCAACTAATGACTTCTGTAAACCCAACGCCCAGGGCTTTGGCTCGACCCTGATCACACCTTCGTCATAGGGGACTGGCTCCAAGTAAATTGCATGCGCGAGCTCACGAAACTTCTCCTCGTCAGCCAGATTCCAATCTTCCATATTTAGTAGGGGGGCCTTAGCAAACATCTCCCCCTCAAATGGCACGTCGTCAGGGAGCAGTGGAGAGTTGATATATGACCGAACCTTGTCCAAGTCCTTTGGGATTTTTACAGATGCTTTGCGCAGTGCCATATACTTAGGAAAACGTGAGATCAGATCGACGTCTTGTAATATTCCCAAATTTTCACATGATATTTGGAATAATATATTTCTTAATAAACTTAATGAATTAAGTAAATAAAAGGGTGGAGGGACCCATAATCCTCAAAGATGAATAAAATCCACTTTTGAGGTGTGTATGTGGATATTTCAGAACTAGATCTACATAATGGAGTAGTGGAGCATCTACTTAATGTGAAAGGAATGGAGATCATGTCTCATTAATGAGATAGATCATGGAGGTTGATATAGTCAACTAATATCTTGGAAGGGATCAAACATAAGATCATAGAGAATTTATGCTGAGATGATGGAGGAGTGGTGCATTTAATGCACACATGATGGAGAGGGTGATCATTGCATCACACATGATGGAGATCATGAAATGATAGCGTAGTCAACATGGAGACCTATGTACACATGTACAGTGTAGTTATGAGGAGGTCCAAGGCATGAGAAGGCTCATAATCTACATAAACTAGATGGAGGCACAATAGAGGACATGTTGAATATTATTATTGATGTATGATCTGTTTAGATCTGGAATTGTCATGTGTCATTCCATGCTTTCTTTGGAATTTAGCTAAGATTGCAAGTGTTGTTTAGCACTAGGTGTTCCTGTTCGGGAATCCCACCTATTTCATTGAGTAGCTCTTGAAAGATTATTGTACTTCATTCATCATCAAGCATTGGTGCCATATTGATCCTACTTTCTACAAAACAACCATATTCAGAAATTGTACAATTCTGAATATTAGTTTGAGAGGAGGAGGTTGTCCTTCAATATTTCAGTTGAGGAACCGGTGAAGGATTCATCCTATCACCTTGAGCTTCAAGATCAGCCTTCCAGTGCTTCAGATCTATATCAGTCACCAGGCCATCTATTATTCATCTCCCAGTAGCAGCAATACCTTCAGGAATTGCGTAGTCCAGTCTTGTAGATTCAAGGGAGAAGGGAAGTTGCTAGCATTTCAGCTAGTAATCTAGTGGAGGACCAATCCTTCACATTATATGCATTATTTCCATTAGTCTTGAGATTCATAGCCATATCTTGCAGTAGGCTAGAGATCCTCCTTCCTTTATAGCACAGTTTTCATGAGCATTTGTGTAGCAGCATCTGCAACATTCTTTGGAGGATTGAGGAGATATATCTTGAGCTCCTAGCTTGAGGATCTAGTGAAGGGATCAACCCTTCAAGCTTATATCTGATCTTATGACATATTTCAGCCATCTATTTTTTAGATATAGCTTCATATTTGCATAACCCAGCAGTCAAAGTATCAAACTCAAGGAGGGTGATTTTCCAAAGTTGTAGATCTGGAAAATATTTTCTGGGTTATCTTGGGTATCCATCATAGAGCCTAGATCTTGAATCTTGGCATCATCAGAGCTCCATATTTCTATAGATCTGCATTTTCCTTTTCAGCCTGTAGTCATATATCCATTATTTGCTAAAGGGGTAGCACAGTATTTTCTTCTAGCAGCTCTCTAGTTACGCAGTGCTAGTTGTAGCATGTTTGCAGGGTGATTCTAGGTCATCTCTTTGGCTAGATCCACTCATATTTTGTACATTGTGTAACTGAATCTTCTCCTAAATAATAAAATGGCTCAACTATTCTTTCTATATCTATGTTTATCATAAACTTACACGTACATTTTCTTTGTTACAAATATTATGTTTGTGTATCAATGCATTATTCCATTTTGGAATATTACAGTGGTATCAGAGCATGATCTTTGGCTCAGCTTGTGGACATTTTGACAACATAAGAAAAGAAGATAGTAGAGATCTACTATGGAGGGATTAATTTTTTCCTCCTCTTCCTTTAGATCTATGAAGGATCTCTCTAAGGAGATCAATGAAGCAATAAGAGAAAGGCAAAGAGAAACCTCAAGAAGTTTTCAATATGAAGAAGGTCCCAGCACTTCTTGTCAGCAACAAAGAAGACCGGAGAAGCAAGGAGCTTCACATTATTCCACTCGATCCACTTTATTTGAGAAAGAGGACTAGTATGAATATGATGAAGGCTTGGGGAATGAGACCCTAAGTGAATATCTGTCTGAATACAAGTCACATCCTAGAGCATTGAAGGAGAATCTCTCTCTCCAATAGTTTCTGCAACTCAAAGAAGAGAGGAGATCCCGAAGCAGCAATAAGAGAAAGAGGCATAGATTATTCTTGCCTACATTTGATGGATCTTCCACAAGCACATTTAGGGCTTGGAGGGAAGAATTATTTACATTCTTTCTGAAATATCCTATATCAGAAAGAGAGGTTGTGGAGTTTGCAGGGCTGCACCTAGATGGTGAAGCAATAAATTGGTGGTTCAGTCATGTATCACACATGGAAGTGTCTTCTTATGTAGATTTTAAGCAAAGACTGAAGAATAAATATGGTAGGAAGAAACTAGATACATCTCACAGAGTGACATCTCCCATCATCAAGGAGATAGTGCATGAAGATTCAAGATAATATGTTCTCATTATCACTCAAAAGGAGGAGCCTCTACCACCACCAGCTGCAGATGTGCTTACATCAAGAGGAGGATCACTTGCATCTTTGCAACATGGTCTTGAGTTCTTGAAATTTGGAGCCCCATGCATGATTGATGAGATGCATGAGGAGGAGGAGACAGATACCAGTGCTGGCACACTTGTAGAAGTACAACCATCACTCTTACCAACAGTTGGAGAGACCTTTGCACCGAAAGAGGAAACTCTTGTGATCTTGCAAGATGTTTCTGAATCTCAGCTGATCCAAGGTATGCATCCACTTTCATCTCATATTGTTTCAGTACCTCTTATTGAAACTTATGGGTACATGCCATCAGGGCTATTGCATGACCAAGGGTTAGAACATCATGCTTATTTGGAGCAGCATTATATCATTGCACAAAGGATCATTAATCTAATCAAGGAAGAGATGAAGAACCATCCTAGTTTTTTATGGATGAACTACATTCAACCTCTTGAGTTGAAATGTGGAGTTTCAGGAAATGGGATGAGTATGATCCTATGTACAATGGCTGGCTATGAGTTCAGCATTGTGCCTTGCTTTGAGACAGCATGTGTATCACCTTGCAGATCTACAGCGTTGTTAATGAGCAACAGTGAGAAGTAAGGGATGTATCTCATGTTCATGTATGTAATTGGGTTTGGGAGAAGGTATAACTCTCACATGATATGGCATAAGGGAGCATGTTTGTATGATGTTGATGAGACATTTCACATGTCCATATTGTTGCTCCATGACTTGCATCATGATGATGTAAGGTGGCAGCAAGAATCATTGTTTCTATGGTTACTATTAGGAGATTATGGACTGAATGCTTCCCATACATTGCATGACATTGTTGAGGATGAAAAAAGGAGGCCTTACAGTGTTGGCTTCTTTTGGGGGATTATGGTCATTGTACATGGTATAATTATGATGTGATGGGGCAACAAGACGCCTTGCTAAGGTGGCTTATCTTGGGAGAATATGGCCACTACATTTGGTACAATGATGATTTGGTATGGCAGCAAGAGGCATTGCTTAGATGGATTATTTTGAGAGAGTATGGCTCTCATATTATCATTGATGTTGATTCGGCATGGAAACAAGAAGCATTGTTGCAGTGGCTTCTTTTGAGAGAGTATGGCTCTCTTACTTGTTTTCATGATGATCTAGCATGGCAGCAGAAGGCTTTGCTGCGTTGGTTGCTATTAGGAGAATATGGTTTGACATTTTTCATGTTTTTCCATAGATCTCTACTTCTTGTTTTTCACTACAACAATGTGATGTTTGATTCTTACATGGCCAACAGGGCTAATGATGAGGGCATTGATAGATGTAATCTACTCTATGTATCATGGGTTGGAGAGATAAATAATGAGTTTTGACTTTCCACTTTGGCAATGAACCACTTCATATTATATATCTCATATGTAGAGGATATATTTTTTCATCATATGGTTTCCACTTGGAGATTAATTGATGAGGAAGGGTATCTAAATTTTCATTTGGAGGCCATTTTAGACATTCTAGAGAGGCAGCTTTGGAGCTAGACATGCATGACACATTGTGACAAATGGGAAGCCCTCTACATGAGGATTCCATTTGGAGGGAGGATGTTTGTTGTAGCATCCACTTTCGCAGTTGCTTGAGGAGAAGCAACATTTTTCCGGGGAGGACTGTAATATTCATAAATTTTCACATGCTATTTGGAATATAATTTCTTAATAAACTTAATTAATTAAGTAAATAAAAGGGTGGAGGGACCCATAATCCTCAAAGATGAAATAAATCCACTTTTGATGTGTGTATGTGGAGATTTCAGACCTAGATCTACATAATGGAGTAGTGGAGCATCTACTTAATGTGAAAGGAGTGGAGATCATGTCTCATTAATGAGATAGATCATGGAGTTTGATACAGTCAACTAAGATCTTGGAAGGGATCAAACATAATATCATAGAGAATTTATGATGAGATGATGGAGGATTGGTGCATTTAATGCACACATGATGGAGAGGGTGATCATTGCATTCACACATGATGGAGATCATGAAGTGACAGTGCAGTCAACATGGAGACCTATATCCACATGTACAACGCAGTTATGAGGAGGTCCAAGGCATGAAAGGTTCATAATCTATATAAACCAAATGGAGGCACAATATAGGACATGTTGAAGATTATTTTTGATGTATGATCTGTTTAGATCTAGAATTTTCATGTGACATTCCATGCTTTCTTTGGTTGTTTAGCTAAGATTGCAAGTGTTGTTTAGCACTAGTTGTTCCTGGTCAAGAATCCCACCTCTTTCATTGAGTAGCTCTTGAAAGAGTATTGTACTTCATTCATCATCAGGCATTGGTGCCAGATTGATCCTACTTTCTGTAGAACAACCATATTCAGAAATTGTACAATTCTGAAGATCAGTTTGAGAGGAGGAGGTTGTCCTTCAATATTTCAGTTGAGGAAGTAGTGAAGGATTCATCCTATCACCTTGAGCTTCAAGATCAGCCTTCCATTGCTTCAGATCTATATCAAGCATCAGGCCATCTATTATTCATCTCCCAGCATCAGCAATACCTTCAGGAATTGCGCAATCCAGTCTTGTAGATTCAAGGGAGAAGGGAAGTTGCTAGCATTTCAGCTAGTAATCAAGTGGAGGACCAATCCTTCACATTGTATGCATTATTTCCATCAGTCTTGATCTTCATAGCCATATCTTGCAGTAGGCTAGATAGCCTCCTTCCTTTACAGCATAGTTTTCATGAGTAGTTGTGTAGCAGCAGCTGCAACATTCTTTGGAGGATTGAGGAGATAGATCTTGAGCTCCTAGCTTGAGGATATAGTGAAGGGATCAACCATTCAAGCTTAGATATGATCTTATGACATATTTCAGCCATCTATTTGTTAGATCTAGCTTCAACTCTGCATAACCCAGCAGTCAAAAGATCAAACTCAAGGAGGGTGATTTTCCAAAGTTGTAGATCTGGAAAATCCTTTCTCGGTTATCTTGGGTATCCATCATAGAGCCCAGATCTTGAATCTTGGCATCATCAGAGCTCTGGATTTCTGTAGATCTGCATTTTCCTTTTCAGCCTACAGTCATATATTCATTATCCGCTGAAGGGACAATGCAGTATTTTCTTTCAGTAGCTCTCCAGTTAGACAGTGCTAGTTGTAGCATGTTTGTAGGGTGATTCTAGGCCATCTCTTTGGCTAGATCCACTCATCTTTTGTACATTGTGTAATTGAATCTTCTCCTATATAATAAAATGGCTCAGTTGTTCTGTCTATATCTTTGTTGATCATAAACTTATAGGTACATTTTTTGTGTTACAAATATTATGTTTGTGTATCAATGCATTATTCCACTTTGGTATATTACACCTCCACGACCTCATCTTCCTCCATAATTATTTCAGGCTATTTGGACATAAGTCTCTTTTGGCACTTAGCAGTGGTCTACCGAGATTTTGGGGTCTTCTAGCGAGGAGACTTTAGGGACCTTTAGGATTGCCCATTCTTATATTTCTATGGCTGGGGTGCAGGCGTAAGGGTTTTAGCGACCAGCGTAGGGGTCTCAGTGGCCTGCACAAGGGTCTCTTCGGCCAACGTCACAGAGGGTGTGGGCTTAGTGGCAGTCATTCTTGGTGGAATGAGATATTCCAACCCTCGAGGGCGCAACTCTTCATAGAAAAGCGGGTTTATCCTAGACATAAGCTTTAGGAAACTCACAGAAAGAAAAGATCTCAAATCACATGGAAATTAAAGCGAACTAATGCGACCCTTCATGTTATATTTATAGTGTTGTCGCAGCCTAAACGGTTTGATGTTCATTAATGTAGCCCCATAAATGCTAAAATGACCCCAAATATGGCATAATATCCTCATTAAATGTAATTTAATCGCTCCTCCAAATGGTAATAATGTTGTCTTATCCAAATTTACTATTCCAATGGCTATTTTTTGGCACTTTTGCGACTTAGTCACCCTCCTAGTGCAGCGTCTATGTGGTTGTCACACCTATCCACACATCCTAGCAACGGAACTATTTTTTGGGTTAAGGGGTCCTGACCCAGGTTCGGGTAATCACGCAACCAACAAAACCTTCCAACCACTGGCCCTTTCTACAGTGACCTGCTTGCGCAAACCAAAATCTCACCCGAAGCAGTATGGGGGGTGTTGGAACCAGGTTTCTGCACCCTTAGGGATATTTTTGATCTGGATCCAATAGATCTAATACCTCTTTCCTTTTGCACAACTTCATAGAACCAGATCTAATTACATACACATAGTAAGCAAATGTGCTTGCCTAGATAGTGATAAACAGACTTATCCCTTGTGTATTCAATGATTGTTATAGAATAAATCCTTACGCAAATAGATTAATATACTTCAAATCCAATAATTTAGCAGAACAATATTCATGCATAAATTCAATGTACCAATGTGACTAACAATTATGGAAACACGTATGTATTCAATAGAACAGATCCAGATCTATAATAAGCAACAGATAATGTGCATAAAAAATCTAAGATAGTCACAATTACAATCATATAAATTCAGAGTTCACAAAAATTTCCTTCTTTATTAAGAGATCACCAATCAATACAAGCTTTCCCTTATGCACAAATAGTAGCAGAGTCCGTGCACACAACTCAGGATTTAGGTCTCTACGCACACAACTAGCAGGAGCCTTTCTACCCAGATCGACTCAAATTTGAGATCAAATCATAAGCATCTATTGATCTATCTATCACAACATTCATCTATATCTTCCTCTCTCAAATATTACATATTTATATCTTTCTAAATGCGCACATAACATGGTCTCAAACCATGGTTTGAGACTCATGGTTTTCTCTTTTACCCATTACAATAGTTAAGGGACTTTGACCCACCCCAAAACCCCTTGATATCTGCATGTAGTTCTTACAACAAAACTTGACCAAAATTTACCCAAAAATACTTTACCAAGGGGACCTTGCTCCAACATTCTCCTTTAACAGTTTCATGAAAAACAAGACCTAATTTAATGGCAGGAGACTTTTAACTACTAATAATATTATCTAGAATATTAGTTCTTTCAAAATCTCAAATATTTATCATTTTCTTTTAATTTACATTTTAAAATGTTTACCTCAACATCATTTCTTTGGTATTGCTCTTCCTTTTCTAGATATTGTTTCTTCATTCCTTCTTCAATTTTTCTTCCTTCTTCTACTTTTTCCTTTAATTTGAGAATCTCTCCCTTCATCCCATTTTCTTGTTCTTAAAATTCTTGAATTAGTTCTTCATTTCGCTTATCTAATTTTTCAAGATATGCTCTTAGAGATACAAACTCAGCTTCAAGACCTTCACAATATTTTTTAGATTCCATAACATCATTTACAGATTTAATATGATCCTTTCTATCATATTCCTACAACTTATTTTTAATATTATAAATATTTTTCAAAGCAATACCAAGTTTTTTTCTAAGATCAAAAATTTCTTCTAACATGTCTTCTTTTGAATCAATAACTCCATTTGACACAACAAAGGTTGTTTTGTCATCATGTTCATTTTTTGACACATTGTTAGAGATAATATTACCTGGTATTTCTCCTGATGAGCAACCTTCTTTTGGTTTTTCTTCGCGACTTTTATGTAGCTTTTCCCACACTTGCTTTGTGGTTGCATAATGCATGACCCTGTTCAATGTTGAATAAGGTATGTGTTATATTCTTTCCACGACTAAGCACGTGCGGGGGGGTTTGCGCTGGGCGCAACGGGGGGGTCACAGGGGGGGCGGTAGCCCCCCCTGTCGAGGTCCGGGGTAGCACCCCGGCGAAAATTTTTGATCCTTAATTTCCGGTGGGTAGTCCGCGCCCATGGTTTTGTGCATGGTTTTTCACATGGTTTTGGGGTACGATGGTTTTCGGCCCCTGGTATTTTTTGTAGATCCAGTCAAGGGAACTACGGTTATGTTCTAATCCAAGGTTAATGGATTGGGGTTTATGTATGCTTTGGCATGTATATATATGTGTTGTAACACTAAAAAGGAAAATAATGAAAAATCAAGTTGGTTGTCTCGATTTGGGATCTAGGGGAAAATCTCCGTGTTTATATGTTTTATGTTTAATGCTCTTGCTATTGTTTATTTTCTGTTTACGATTCATGTGTAGATAATTTATGTTCAGGGTTAAAACCTACATTTGGTATCAGATTTGTTTTGGCTTCAAGGGGATGCCTTTGCTGCTGAGGGTTTTTTTCTTGGGCCTGAGGTAGACCCTGTTCAGTGGGAAATCTGTGGGATCGATTCTTGCGGTGAAAGAATATGGCGAGCGGCGAAAAGATAGAGATCGAGAAATTTAATGGTCAGAGTTTTGAGTTGTGGAAGCTCTAGATGGAGGATCTGCTGGTGGATAAAGATCATTGGATCACGGTAGATCCAGGTACTAAACCAACGGCAATGTCAGATGAAGACTGGAAGAAGTTGGATCGGAAGGCAAAGATCACAATACGATTGTGTGTCTCAGATTCATTATTGTTGAATGTATCTGGGGAAGCTACGGTGAAGAATTTGTGGGAAAAACTTGGGACTTTGTACCAATCTAAGTCTCTGGTGAATAAGTTTTTCCTGCGGAAAAAGCTGTATAACCTGAGGATGAAGGATGGAGACTCGGTGACAGAGCATCTGAACACCTTCAATACTGTGGTAAGTCAGTTGTCATATGTTGATATTAAAATCTTAGATGAAGATAAGTGCATCAATTTGTTGTGTTCTCTACCAGATTCGTGGGACAGTCTGGTTATTTCAATAGGTAGCAATACAGCTACCTTGAATTTTGATGACATTGTCTCAGCCTTGCTGTTGGAGGAAATGAGACGGAGAAATATGGAGGGTCAGAATGGAGATGCCTTATCTGTACGAGGAAGGTCCCAGAACAGAAACAAGAATAAGTTTTAGAGTGGGAGATCTAAATCTCCTGGAAATTTTGTAAAGGTGTGCTGGAAATGCGGAAAGGAAGGGCACTACAAAAAGGACTGCAGATCTAAAGCTCTTGAGAAAGGAAAGGGATCTGATGATGCTCCTTCTGCAGAGGAAAAAACCACCTTGAATGAAGGTGGGGATGTGTATTTGGCTTCTTCTTCAAATACACATGTAGATCATGAGTCATGGTTGATTGACTCAGGTGCATCTTTTCACTTCACTCCCCATAGGGAGTGGTTCTGCGAGTATGAGAAATATGATGGTGGTGATGTCTTCCTAGGGGATGATAGGAAGGCCAGAATCGTCGAATGTGGAAAGGACAAGCTGAAGCTGCAAGGTGGAAGGATTAGAACACTTCCTGGTGTTCTGCATATTCCTGCATTGGCCAGAAATCTGATTTCTGTAAGCAAGATGGATGATGCAGGTGTAAAAACAGTGTTCAAGAAAGATGCCTACAAGATGGTTCGGGGAGCACTGGTATTAATGCGGGGAGTTCGGACTGGAACTCTGTACAAGCTACAAGGTAGCATTGTTATTGATGGGTGTAACAGTTATGTGGTTCCTGAAAATGGAGCGGAAAGCTTAGCTGTCTCTGGAGAAAAGACCATGCTATGGCATCAAAGGCTTGGACATATTGGAGAGAAGGGCCTTCAGATAATACATAGAAATGGTATGGTAGAAGGTATTTCTAATTGCTCTCTGGATTTCGATTTCTGTGAGCATTGTGTATATGGGAAATAGAATCGGGTGAGTTTTCCTTCTGGTGCTAAGAGGGCGAACAAGATATTAGAACTTGTGCACAGTGATGTGTTTGGACCTGTGTCAGTTCCATCACTGGGAAAGTCTGTGTACTATGTTTCATTCATAGATGACTTTTCAAGGAATACATGGATATATTTCTTGAGGAAGAAATCTGAAGTCTTTGACAGATTTAAAGAATTTAAGGCTCTAGTGGAAAACCAGACAGAGAAGAAGATAAAGGCGCTGAGGACAGATAATGGTGGGGAGTTCTGCAAGAAGGAATTTGAAGAGTTCTGTAAGAAGTGTGGTATAGCAAGGCAGAAGACTACTCCATACACACCTCAGCAAAATGGAGTTGCAGAAATAATGAACAGAACACTGATGGAAAATGCAAGAAGAATGCTCAGTGGTACCGAGTTAGGACAAGAATTCTGGGCAGAGGCAGTGGAGACTGCATGTTACTTAGTTAACAGATCACCTTCATCAGTGTTGGAGGATAAGACTCCACATGAGGTATGGACTGGTAAGAAACCCTCTCTTTCACATCTAAGGTTATTTGGATGTGATGCATATGTACATGTTCCAAAGGAGAAAAGGACCAAGTTGGATAATAAATCTGAAAGGTGCATCTTTATTAGGTATAAGGATGGTTTAAAGGGTTACAAGCTTTGGAACCCAGAAACAAGGAAGGTTGTGTACAGCCGAGATGTGGTGTTTAGAGAGGTGAAAGATGTTTTTAAACATGAAATCATACCAAAGGAACCTAAGAAGATAGAGTTTGAGCTAAAGGAGGATGAATCAGACTCTACAACAGAAGAAGATTCAGAAGAGGAAGAGCCACAAACCCCAGCTTTGAGAAGATCAGTTCGGGAAAGAAGGCAACCAGAAAGGTATAGTCCATCTGCTTTTTGTTCAAGTTTTTCCTTAACTATAACTGATGATGATCCCAGAACTGTCAGGGAGGCAGTAGATTCAGAGGATGGAAAACTCTGGAAGGAGGCCATGGTTGATGAAATGGCATCCTTGCACAAAAATGAGGCATGGGATCTGGTGGAGTTGCCAGCTGGAAGGAAGCCCATCGAGAGCAAATGGGTGTTTAATAAGAAGATGAATGTAGAAGGCAAGGTGGAGAAATACAAAGCTCGGTTGGTAGCAAAAGGTTATTCCCAGGTGCCGGGAATTGATTTTGGTGATATTTTTTCTTCTGTTGCCAAGGTTACTTCTATTAGATTACTTTTATCTGTTGCTGCAGCATTTGATTTTGAGATAGAACAGATGGATGTGAAGACAACATTTCTTCACGGGGATCTAGAAGAGGAGATCTACATGAAGCAACCTGAAGGCTTTATGGTGAAGGGTAAGAAAGAACTGGTATGTAGGTTGAAGAAGTCTTTGTATGGGTTAAAACAGTCACTAAGGATGTGGTATCTGAAATTTGATACCTATATACGGGGACTTGGATTCACCAGAAGCAAGGAGGATCACTGTGTTTATTTTAAATTAATTAGTAACCGTGTTATTTATTTGATCTTGTATGTGGATGATATGTTGTTGATTGGAAATGACAAAGAAATAATCCAAGATTTGAAGACCCAACTGTTCTCCAAATTCGATATGAAGGATCTTGGTGTTTCAAACTATATTTTGGGAATGGAAATTAAGAGAGATCAGGCAAAGAGGACGCTCTAGTTAAACCAGAGGAAGTATGTCAAAACTATATTGCAGAGGTTCAATATGCAGGATAGTAAACCGGTGAATGTTCCTATTCCTGTAGGTGTAAAGCTGTCTGCTGAACAGTGTCCCAAGACACAAGAATAAGAGGAGTATATGTCCCGTGTTCCATATGCAAGTGCAGTGGGTAGCCTGATGTATGCAATGGTCTGTACTAGACCAGACATTGCACATGCAGTGGGAGTATTGAGAAGGTTTATGTCAAACCCAGGGAAGGAGCATTGGACAACAGTGAAGCGGGTTTTCATATATTTACGTGGCACTAGTGATTATGGCTTGTGCTACCAGGGAAGACCAGGATTGGAAAGAATGTTGGACATTCGTGGTTTTGTTGATGCAGACTGGGCTGGAGATCTGGACCAAAGAAGATCTACAAGTGGGTATGTGTTTAGCCTATTTGGAGGCGCAGTCAGTTGGATGAGTAAAAGACGGTCTGTAGTGGCTCTTTCAACTACAGAGGCAGAATACATAGCAGCCACTCATGCAAGCAAGGAAGCAGTTTGGTTGCAAAGATTGTGTTCAAGTATGGGGTTGGTACAGCAAGCTATAAGGATATATTGTGATAGCCAAAGTGAAATTTTCTTGGCTAAGAACCCTGCTTATCATTCAAAGACAAAGCACATTGATGTTCAATATCACTTTGTTAGAGATATGGTTGAGGCTAAAAGGGTGTTGCTGGTAAAGGTGGACACTTTGAATAATGTTGCAGATGCATTGATGAAGTCTGTGAGCACTCAAAAGTTCTCTTGGTGTAGAGAAACAATGGGTGTTGAAGAATTGGCCCAATGACTAAGCTCTCCTGTGGCCCCCTGCGGAAAGAAAACAACAAGTGGAAGAATGTTGGGTATGTGTTGTAACACTAAAAAGGAAAATAATGAAAAATCAAGCTGGTCGTCCCGATTTGGGATCCAGGGGAAAATATCTGTGTTTATTTGTTTTATGTTTTATGCTCTCGCTATTTTTTATTTTCTGTTTAAGATTCGTGTGTAGATAATTTCTGTTCATGGTTAAAACCTACAGTATGCAATTAATGATGTCACTCAATGCCTTAATGTTATTTTTCATTTCCTCTTATGATGGAGGAATTTCAGTGTAGACATTGCATAGTAGATACCAAACATCAAGTTTCATTATATTAGACTTTATCGTTTCTTTCCATTGTTGATAATTATCATTTCTTAGCATAGGAAAACCTTCAATGTCCATTTTTTCTGACTTGCCTTGATATTTTTCTTCTAGGGCCATCATGTTTTAATTTATTTTCTCTTTATAGTGCTTACTTTCACTTTTACCTATGAGTGAAATTTCACTGTCATCGTCACTATCATCATTATTTCATAGAAAAACAAATGGACCACAATTATAACCAAAAACCATACCTGATAATTATTTTTTATTGTCTTCTTCATTTTTTATCTATAGAAATTGGGGTGCTCCCAGACTTAAATATTTGTTGACATTTGTAACTGAAACTGCATATGATATATCATTGTCACTACAATTTTTTGAATCCTTCCTTCGAGATATATTATTATTTCCCATCATCCTTGATCCACTCCTAGTGGTTAAGCTTGAACTAAAGTGTATTGCTTTTATTCCAAATGTTGGGAAAATCACTGAGAGGGGGGTGGGGGTGAATTAGTATTTTAAAACTCACTTAAACCTTTCAACTTCTTATTAATATATTTGTACACTACTGTAGTGAAGTAAAAAAGTGTATGTATGTGACTGTGATGAAGACAAGTAGCGTATATCGAGTTAAATATATTTTCATTTAATTCATCTTGTGTTTAACTTGAATCATTGCATCAGTACATCATAATAAAATAATTAAACGGTAACCATGAGCTGTAAGAACAGAATAAACCATCACACATAAGAAACACATAAACACACATGAAAACTAGGATTTTTAGGTGGAAACCCAATGTGGGAGAAAACCACCATTTTTGTCGTCTTTGTATTCATATTTTTTTATAAATAAAACATCTTACAATATTGTATTAGCACAGACTCATACCAGTATATAGGAACCCACCTACAGAATGTTACAACATTTTGATCTCATTCTCCAACACCCACTGGAAAGGAGCTCCAACCCCCTGATCTCGTTTACTAACACCCACTTGAAGGGATCTCCTACCCCCTAATTAGATTTACCAACTACTATTGGAAGGAAGCTTTGACTCCCTCACTTAAGGATTCAAACCTAAGCACCTCTATGGACCATGTTTCATAATATTTCATACTAGATCCACCTGAATCAAATAATCTAACCTATAGGCCACTTTATATCATATTTTTAGATTGGCCCCACTATTATCATTTAAGACCAATGTCATATAACAATTCTGAAACCAGTACTGTATCAAATCATTTAATCACTAAAACAAAATAGAATCACCAAATAAATTATTGAACTAACTTATTCTCAAACATCCAAACCAACTTATATCACACATACCCTTTCATCATAATATCATACCACATCACAGAAAAACAAATATTCTCATTGCAAACCCTGAATAATCACATGTCATAATATATACATTATTTTTCAGAAGTATACCCGCACATGTACGCACTTCTCCTTAAGAATACTTACGTACAAATCTCAAAATATTGAACCCTAAATCTGAATCACTGCACTATTGAAACAATCACTAAAACACATATTGAACCCATCACAGATTTATGAACCACATACAAATCATCACATAGAAACATCATTATTATTCAACATTTCATTCCACAATTAGTTCAACCCAACCAGTACTTTCAGACATAGATTATTATCAAAGATGATTCATCGATAGAAAGCAGCAAACATACCAATACAAATCAAACATTGTCATTATCATTTAGGTGGAAACCCAATGTGGGAGAAAACCACCATTGTTTTTGTCTTTGTCTTAATATTTTATTATAAAGAAAACATCTTACAATATTTTACTAGCACAAACTCATACCAGTATGCAGGAAACCACCTATAGAAGGCTACAACCTTTTCTCTTTTTCCAATACCCACTAGATGGGAGATCCAACTCCATGATCTTATTTATCGACACCCTCCAGAAGGGATATCCTACCCCTTGATCAATTTTACCAGCTACTACTAGAAGGAAGCTTTGACTCCCTCAATGAAGGCTCCAACCCTCATCACCTTTGTGGACCATGTTTCATAATATTTCATACTGGATCCCCCTAACTCAAATCATCTACTGGATTCACCCGAGTCAAATAATCAAACTTGTAGGCCACTTTTCATCATATTTTCAAACTGGAACCACTACCATTATTTAAGCCAAATATCAAATAACAATTATGAAACCAACATTGTATCAAATCACTTAATCACTGAACCAACCGAATCACCAAATCAATCATTGATTTAACTTATTCTCAAACAACCAAACCAACTTATATCACCGCATACCCATTCATCATAATATCATACCACATCACAAAAACCAGATGATGTCACTTCAAACCCTGAATAATCATATTTCAGAATATATATGCTATTGTTCAAAACTATACCTGCGTATGTACATGCTTCTCCTTAAGAATTCATGTGTACATATCTCAAAAGGCTGAACCCTAAATCTAAATCACTACACTACTGAAGAAATCACTGAAACACATATTGAACCCATCACAGATCTCTGAACCACATAAAAATCATAATATAGCAGCATAATTTCTATTCCACATTTCATTCCACAATCATTTCAACCCAACAAGTACTATCAAACACATATTATTATCAGAGAGACTTCATCGACAAACAATAGTAAACATGCCAAAAACAGTCAACCATTATTATCATCTCATACTGCAAAACCCTAGCATATGTATGTGAACCTTATAAAGTACTTCTATGTATGTACGCACTTTTCATATTTGATACTCGTGTACAGATCTGTCCATACTACATAATATATACGTGACTACCCAGAAGCATATCTACGTATGTACATAATCTTTCTTAAGCAAACCTGCGTACAATTATGTAATTACTCATTCATACATTCGATGCACAACACAACTTTTGTCAAGCCCAAATATCTACATATATTGTAATAGACACACATCATAACATCATCATTACATATTTATCAAACCATAAATAAATTATTCAATATGTAGTCATTTCATATCTATAATATCTTATCCATCCTCATGCTTCTGGCGCACATTTATTTCAGAAAAAATCTGTTAATCTAAGCTGTCATTGATGGCAATAATATGCTTGATGATGATGAATTATGATGGAGGACTCATGAAGACACATATCACTATGGCATGGTAACCTTATGATAAAGAAGCCTATTCAAAACCATAAATAACCCCTAGACATTTTACCTACCTCTATTTCTGCACCTGTAAAAGACCAGTCACATTAAAAAATTATTTTTCACTACCTTGGAGGAAAAAAATTTCTATCAAACCTTCACCATCATTTGGAGCATAATTTTAGCTTTCATATGAGCTCTTACTTGGCCCAAAATTCCAAATAGTTTTGGAGAAATATATTTTTCAAGTCAAGGGTATTTATATGGTCATTGAGACAACCTATGTTAGGTCTCTCATGTCAGCCTTAGTATAATTGACATGTCCCGTCAGCTCATAGCAAAAACATCTCTATAAATACACCTTTGGACCTCCATTTTGAATAAGTATCTCGGTGAAGAGGTTATAACATAGAGAAAAGAAAAGTTTCACATCTCGTGAACCCTTAATGAGAAGAAAAACCCAATACTTAACCATCGAAGGTCTATTTCTATCTCAAACAGCATCATATATTCAGATAGGGCATCCTCTGTAGAAGATATACATACTTTGGATCCACTAACAGTCATAAAAATTTGGATTGTAGCTCCTATGACACTCGGATTTAGGTGACTGAACTCAGATTAGGTGACTAAACTCGGATCTTTTATTACATCACCTCCTACGGTAGCTCGAGCCGTTGAAAAACCTTTACTATGTTGCAGTTTCAATGGTGATACATTCTTGGATTTGTGCAGGCTATATACTCAAACTGTGGGTGCTCATATTATTTTCTATGGAAAAACATATCTTGGGTTGTTGGAAAACCTTTACTGTGCAGCAGTTTCAGTGGTGATACATTCTCTGATCTGTGCAGGTTGTATACTCAGACTGTGGGTGCTCGGATTATTCTTTGTGGAGGAACATATCTTGGACTGTAACTCATGTACAAACCTTGACTATGCAACATTCCAGACTCAGTGATTGGTGGAACAAAAACTCATATCAACCTTCATTTTTTCTCGGACTGTGATCCTGCTTCTTGGATTTCTCCATGGGTTGTTGTAATTGTGAACATTTGATCTCTTGAACAGTGGTAAGATCTCTAGCTCGGACAGTGGTAACTCATCCTGACAGGGTTGACCATAGTGGCTCGAAAATTTTTGAAGCAGCTTCGGATAAGATTACATTCTTTGGATAGTGAATGTGGCATTAATGGAATCTCCTATTGGAAAGTGAAGACAACAACACTAATCAATTAATTGAAGTATAGTGATTAACACAAGTGGACAGTAAAGAATTCTGGAAGTGATTAAACAGTGAAAAATTATGTCAAGAACTTTCAAATCAGTACTATTCACATTCTCTATTAAAAGAAGACATAGGATTGGTGTCCTAGGAGTTGGTGCTCCTAAACACAACGTTGGTGCCTTGGAGAAGATAGGGTCGAAGCCCTAGAGGTCGGAGCCTCATCAAAGTCCAAATTGGTGCTTGGAAATAGGTTGGTGTCTGATTCATTGAAGGGTTTGTGACCTCATACATCTATTGTACTCAATTATTTGAAAAAGGATTGAAGTTCTTATTAATCCTTAATAATATTATTATTATACACCTCTCTGTCTTTAATTGTGAAGAATATAACTGGAAAAAATTAAAAATTGAAAAGAAATACTAATTCACCCCACTCTCAGTATTTCCAACAAAATATTTCATCAATAACCCATTCCATGCACACCGAACACTTTGATCTCCATCCCCTTATATATCTTATGCCTTAGCTAATACCTTGGGTCAAACTCTTAGTAATGTCAATGGTACTCTTTGACAAGAGAAAATATTCATTGTTGCGCTTATTACTATGGGCCAATACCATGGTAAAGAACCCTGGCATTTAGAATACCATGGTGCGGAAACTGTACGCGACTTTTATTCACCATACATGCATATGTATGTGGCTTTTGTTCACATAACCCACATATACTTCCCTAAACTTTTCCTTTTTCATTTCTCTGTCTCTGAACTAATATTTACTTTTTTAATCTCTCTTTCACATATGTACTATCATGTATACTCATCCTTCTACCATCATGTTGACATCTTCATCAAGTAGGTTTCCATCAAGGACAACACATACTCATCCTGCTACAAGTAGGTTGCCATCAAGGACAACACATTAGTCATAATGCCAACAATTACAACAATGGGTATCAGGATTCTTTGAAGATGATTCCATTTGAGGAACTTTATGGGTGGAGTTGTAATACTCCCATAATTTGGAGTGATCCAGTTAACAGGTTATTGATTAGACCAGACATGTTGGCAGATATGGAACAGGAAATGCAAGTAATCAAGAAGAATTTAAAGGCAGCACGAGATAGAAAAAATATTTATGTAGATCAACATAGGGTGGTTAAGGAGTTTCATGTTGAGGAAAAAGTGTACTTGTGCATCAAGCTCAAGAAGAGATCCTTGAGGATTAAATCATGTGTAAAGCTAGCACCTCGATATTGTGGGCACTGGGCATTTCAAGATTATTTAAAGGGTTGAACCAGTAGCCTATCGACTTTCCTTTCCTTCAAAATTGAATGTCCATGATGTTTTACATGTGTCATTACTCAATAAGTATGTGAAAGATGTTGATCATGTGATTTACTAGTATGTATTTCAAATGGAACTAGAAGGATAATTCCAACTAGAACCTTAGTGAATTTTGCAGTGAAAGATCCTCTTGTGTATACAAACTTTCGGTGAAAGTCACATGCAATAAAAAAATTTCGACGCGTTTCGAACCAGCCAGTGTGGTTCATCATCAAGATAAGATGAGAAATCCTATCAAGAAACCTGTTTAAATAGATAAGGAAAGCTCCAACTAGCCATTATAAAATAACGGCTAGTTTGAATAGAATAAGAAATTCAGTTAGATTTTATCATATTTTATTATATTTTAATTTTAATTTTATTAAATTTTAATTTTATTTTATTATATTTCAATTTCAATTTTATTACATTTGAATAAGATTGTTATTCATACTTTTTAATAATATATATTAATACTTTTTTAATATAATTTAATATTTTAGTACTTTAAATTATATGTTATATAATTACAATTCATTAATAGTTATATGAAAAAAAAAAATAATAGTAATAGTAATTTACTTAATAGGTAATTTTACTAATTTAAATCATAATATAATATAATAAAAATCATAATAATAATAAAACAAAAGGAACAGACACGGAGAAAGAAACCGGGAGCAAGAGATGAGGGAACGACAAGAGGGAGCATAGGGGAAGAGACAAGGCAATTAAGAGTAAAGGGCAGGAATCCAGCATCTGCTAACACTCCACCCATCATCCCTATTAAGCTTAACCGGCCTCTTTTCGATTTCCAAGGCTTCCCTCAACTTACGGTGGTGGAAATGGTCAATCCTCGCAATAACCTCAGCATCTTCAATACAAATGTGATGATTTGTCTTCTTAGCATGCTCTGCTAAGGCAGAGGACCGAGATCTACTATGTCTAAGTTCAATGACATGTTCATGAATTCTTTGATTAATTGATCGACCAGTTTCACCGATGTAAGGTGTCCCACAGGAACATGGAATCAAGTAAACACCCTTACCATCCTTAGGTCAAATCGGGTCCTTAACAGATCTAAGAGAACTCTGATTGGTGTGGAGGGGCTTGAAAGTTGGTGCCTAACACATATTCCAAGTTGAATGTTCGGAAAAAACATAGTGATGGGGATCACTTGGGATTAATTAATGGATATGGAAATTTGCAAAGGCAAAGTGGAATTTATTAGTATTTTAATTATGAAATAATGAAAAATAGGATAAAAGGAAGGTGAAAGGTCACAAAATTACATGAGGGGGAAGAATGAAGGAAATAGAGGCGTCAATAATAAAAAGGTTTCTAAGGATCATTTCATAGCTTTTTTTCATTTTTATCTTGGCGCTCTCTCTCACACCCACACACACTTAGATTTTCTTGGAGAATTATTCGAGCACATTGGAAGGCAAAGAAAATCAGGAAAGTGCAAGGGGACAATGGGATCAACAACTACAACTTCATTGATTTCTAGGTACCGAGTTACATGTACGATTTACTTGCTAGCTTTGGAATGCATGTTGTATGCATGTGGTTATTTGGTTATGATTTTTCATTAGCATGGAGGATTGCTTGGATTGATAGTGGTTTTGCCTAGCCTTGCATTCCTGGATAGCCATGGTTTTGTGGTTTTTCCATTTTTTTTTTATTGGTGCTCATGTACTTATTGTTGTGGGTTGATTTATTAGTTCCTAGAGCTTTGGTTGGAAAAACACTCTAGAATCCCTCGAACATCTTGGGTTGAGTTACTAATCCTAGAATCCTTGGTCAAATAAACACTCTGGAGCCCTTGGTGGGTAGATTTACAAGTATTATAAGCCTTGGTTGGACACACACTCTAGAGCTCTGCGACGTGTTGTGGGTTGAGTTACTATTCCTGGAACTTGGGTTGCAACAAACGCTCTGGAGCCCTAGATATTTTTGGTAGAGACTGATCCAGTGATGGGTATTGATGGTTAGTGATGTACGACCATGAGGTGGAATCATTGGTTGAGGGTTGAAGCAGTTTGGCCTCTGGAAGCCTTGGTTTGGTTTTGTTTGGTTTATTTCATGAGATCCCACATTCATGCTTGGAATATGGCGTAGGGGTGATTTGCTGAAAGAGAGATTTGGTTCAGCCCAATCTATGGTCGGGTGGTGTGTGGAATTCCCTAACTTGGTTGGCATTCTCATGTGTTAATAAGAGCTATTATTCTATGATGATTCATGTATAATTGTTGGAATTATGTCGGTGATATTATGGTTGGGCTTCCATGGTCTATATGATAGTTATTTTCAGGTTATATGATTTTCATATTATGTGTATCTTATATGTCTCTTGTCATGAATTATTAGATATTGATCATTTAATGAATGTATGGACTAATAATTGGTGTTGCAGTTATGTGGAGAGGGAATAAGGCCTTATAAGTGATTCTCTGGTGAGATTATCAAATTAATGAACTAGTATGTATTTATAACCTATAGGTACTATGTACACAAATTGTTTGTATCAATGAGTAATTTGGACCTCCAACATCTCGGGGTCATAACTTTGGCATACAATCTCCGTTTGATATCATAATACCCTGTTTCAAATATCTCCACAAGGAGCCAAAGATAGTTAAGTAAATTGGTGTTGCACTTTTTTGGTGTCTTTGTTTTCCTTGAAAATTTCGTTTAGACCCACAAAATAGTTTTAGAAGTTTAGAACCCGAAAAACAGCCAAAAATATAAATTTGTATTAAATTTTAAGGAAACAAAATTGAAATGAAATAGGATTGGGTCAAATTAGGCTAATAGAAATGTGATCATGTGTCATTGGGTTTTTGTAGTTAGTTCTGGACATGTGGACCCCACTTTCCATAAGTGCATCTTGGAAATAAGGTCTCGCACAGTAAATCTCGTCTCATGTTTACCCTAGCGAACTTGTGGATCTAGGTAAATGTGGGAGGGGTGGTTACAAAGTGGTATCAAAGCTCCGAGGTTTAACATTTGAACTAGCTAGGCGGAATACGTTTTTCATGCATGTATGTAAATTTTATATGTGCTTGATATGTATGCATGGTGTTGGTCATTGTTTTAGTTGTGTCATCATGTATAGGTTGATGATGTTGATGTTGGTATCTTGATTTCATTATATGTGTGTGTGTGCGTTGTGTTAATTTGGACTGATTGGTGTAGATGTGTTAGTCTCCCCTGAACTTCACTGAGGTATGTGTTATTTTTTTTATATTTGGTTATTTGACATGGTGTGTTTACAGGAAGAAGAGGATCAATAATTCAAATCAAGATGGTGAACTATAGTTCACGTGATTCTCCCTACAGATCATATGAGAAACATGGTGATGAGTACTCCCCCCACATAGCAGACACATTGGGAAGTTTGAAAGAAGAGATAAGAATTTGTAAGGAAAATAATTAGAGAATAATTCAGTCACAGGAGAGACTTGCTAGGGCACAAGAGAAACAAGCAGAGATTAATGCAGTGATCCTTTAATTTTTTTCATACTAGTAGAGACAAGTACTGCTTAGGATCAGTCATGGTTAGGAGGAAAGGACAAATGGTTCATATCGAAGAAACTCTCAATTAGGATACAATTTTTACAGAGAGAATACAGTGAGAGATGGTAAGTTCATGGATACACCTAACTAGAGGGATAATAACCATGGATTTCATTCTAGTTCGGGTTTAGAGAGACATCATCGTCATCATTATTACCATACATATAGGAGGAGTGAGAAGAAGTACTAGTCATAAGAGTTTAAGAAAGCAAAGCCACCTACCTTTTATGGAGAAATTAATAAGTCACTTGATGCAGAAGCTTGGTTACTAGGGATGAACAAGTTCTTCAAATTTCATGAGTACTCAACGAACATGAAGGCCAGGATAGCTACCTTCAGCCTTAAAGGTAAAGTAGACATTTGGTGGGAATATGTGAATAATGTAAGAGGTACTCAAGATTAGGAGTTGACCTGGAGTGATTTAGAGAACCCTTTTAGGAAGAAGTATCTATCTAAGAGATACTATGATGATAGGGCAAAGGAATTCTATGAGTTAAAGATGGGATCTATCATCGACGAGGAGTATACTAGTAGTTTCTTAGAGTTGTTGATGTATGTGCCTTATTTGAAGGAGGAGAAATAGAATATTCAAAGATTCATCAGTGGATTTCCAGTAGCATTCAAGGATAGAATTGAGTTTCATGAGCCTACATCTTTGGAGGAAGCCATCAAAATGTTAAAGAATTGTTATGATAAATCGAAGTGCAGGCCTGAAAGTAAGTAGGATTAGAAAGGTAATTAAAAGAACAAGGGAAAGTGGGATAAGAAGTGAGGAATATTACCAGATACATGTAACAAAGAGAATGCATTGTTGCACAAGAAGTTTAATACAACTGACAGAGGACAGGGAATTAATTTTGAGGAACAGAACAAGGGTCAAGCCAAGAAGCCTTTATAGTGTTGGACTTGTGGCTAGGATCATCGCAGGAGAGATTTTCCAGAGCATCAGGGTGGTAGACCATAATTTTATAGTACTTAGGAAGCACAATTAGTTGGAGATGTTGGACAGAGTATTCCACAAATTTACGCAGCATTGGATGATGGTAAAATTGATCATCATGCATCTATTATCGAGATGGAAGGAAAGATTTGTGATCAAGTTATTTCTATTTTGATTGACCCTGGATCTAACTATATTTATATCAGTCCTGACCTGGTGGATAAGTGTGGTTTGAATAAGTAAGTACATGCATAATCTTGGTTAGTGCAATTGGCTACAGGAACTAAGAAAATAGTTCAGCATTGGGTAAGATCTTGTGCATATGAGCTTAACGGTATGTCTATGTCAACGCATCTAAATGTTCTTTTGCCGGGATCATACAA
Source organism: Pinus albicaulis (assembly GCA_034641835.2). Lineage (NCBI taxonomy): Eukaryota > Viridiplantae > Streptophyta > Pinopsida > Pinales > Pinaceae > Pinus > Pinus albicaulis. The sequence goes on from CM076573.1 coordinate 722,872,456, forward strand.
TATGCTATTGGGTATGGATTAGTTATACATTCACAATACTAAGGTATATTGTTATGATAAGGCTATTGAGTTTCTGGATGATAATGGAGAGCATAGAATCTTGCATGGTAAGAAGAAGGATACATCAGTTATAATGGTTACAGCAATGCAAGCAAAGCATAGTCGTAGGAAATGGTGTTTCTTGTTTGGAGTGCATATTTCTAGTGATAAAGGTAAGGATATTGAGGATGTGGAATTATTGAATAGGTAACCAGTTTTGTAGCAATTTCAGGATGTATTTCCAATAGATATATCAAAGTTTCCGCCTCACATGAAAGTCATATTTTCTATTGAGTTGATGTTAGGAGCACCACCAACATTGAAGGCACCTTATAGGATGAGCACTCCAAGGTTAGTGCAACTAAAGTTTCAGTTGAAATTAGGCCAAAATTTGTCGCCTTAGGGTGCACTAGTTTTGTTTGTGAAGAAGAAGGATGGTACTCTCCAATTTTTTATTGATTATAGGCAGTTGAACAAGGTGACGATTAAGAGAAGGTATATGTTGTCAAGGATAGATGACGTATTTGATCAGTTTAAGGGAGAAAAAATGTTCTTGAAGATTTGCTTGAGATCAGCATACCATCATGTACACATCAAAGAAGAGGATATTTACAAGACTTCTTTCTGGACCAAGTATGGGAATTTTGAGTTTTTTGAAGTTCATTTTGGTTTAACTAATGCTCCAACTACTTTCATGTGCTTGATGAATAGTGTGTTGCCTCCTTATCTGGATAGGTTTGTGATTATCTTCATTAATGATATATTGATATATTCTAATAATGAGTAAGAACATGTTGAACACTTAACAACAGTATTGATATTATTAAGAGAGAATCAGTAGTATGTCATGATTAGTAAATGTGGTTTCTTTCAAGAAAAGGTTCACTACTTGGGGCATCTGGTTTCCAAGGAAGGTATATCAGTGGATCCAAAAAATATCAAAGATATCATGGAATGGGCATCTCCTAGAAATGTGGATGAGGTCAGATCATTCATGGGGTTATAAGGTTACCATAGGAGTTTCATCAAGAACTTCTCATGGATTTCATATCCTATTACATCAAGAACTTCTCATAGATTTCATATCCTATTACATCATTGCAAAGAAATGGAAAGAAATTTGAATGGACAAATGAATGTGAAACTAGTTTTGAGTAGTTGAAGTAGTTTCTTACCAACGTTGCAGTTCTAAAGATCGTAGATCTAGATAATTAATTTGTGATATCTACAAATTTTTGCAAGAGATGACTTGGTGGAGTTCTAATCCTATAAGGAAAGGTAGTACGCTATGAGTAAAGGAAACTGAATGAGCACAAGCAGAACTATGTGACACATTATCTTGAGTTGGAAATGATCATACATGCATTGAAGATATGGAGACATTATCTTCTTGGTAGGAGGTATGTTTTGATGCGTGATCATAGTGGGCTAAGATATTTGTTTGACCAACATAATTTGAATTCAGAGAAAGTAAACTGGTTGGCTACGATCAGTGATTTTGACTTCAAGATCAGATATATTAAGGGTAAAGAGAAAAATGTTGCATATGCTCTTAGAAGAAAAGTACAAGTAAATCACATAGAAACTATGAGTTCATATGGAACATATTTACAGGATTGGAACTTACAAGTAGGATAGTAGGATGGTACTGGTACCAACAACATAATCAAAGGTTACAACAGCAGGGTACAGGTGAACAGGATGTGGATTATCATCTCACGACAAATGATTTGGTTAGATTTAGGGACAGGATCTATGTGATGGATGAAAGTGAGCTGAAGAAGCTTATCTTACGGGAATTTCATGTCAAGCCATATTTAGGCCATCTAAGATATGAGAAGACATTGAAATTGGTTAAGAATTTCTACCATTGGCCAAATTTGAAGAAAGAGGTGGCATAGTTTGTTGTAAGATATTTGGATTGTCAACAAGTAAAATCGTAGCGTAATCATCTAGGTGGTTTATTTCATCTCATTTTCATTCTAGACTAGAAATGGGAATTACAGTTTTACGAAGGAAAGCTAGACAACATGATTCTATCATGGTTGTGGTTGACAGTTTGACTAATATAACTCACTTAATTCTAGTGAAGTCTACTCATTCAGCCAGTGATATAGCTCGGGCCTTCATCAGAGATATAATGTGGTTGTATGCTGTTCCAAAGAATATTGTATTCGATAGAGATTCAAAGTTCACTTCCAGGTTTTTGAAAGAGTTATTTGTAGTTTTGGGTACACAGTTGGTTCTCAGTATAGCATATCATCACAAACATATGGATAAATGGAGAGGGTATGTTATGCATTAGCAGCAGAAATGGGAAGAGTATTTGCCACTGGTTGAGTTTGCTTCCAATAATGGGTATCAAGAATATTTGAAGATGAGTCTATTTGAGGAACTTTATGGGCAAAGTTTCAATACTCCCATCACTTGGAGTGATCCAATTAACATGGTATTGATTGGACCTAACATGTTGGCAAACATGGAACATGAAATGTAGGTAACCAAAAATAATATAAAGGCAGCTCGGGATAGACAGAATAACTATCGATATCAACACTGGGTGTTTAAGGAGTTTCAGGTTGGAAAACAAGTAAAGGAGTTTCAGGTTGGAAAACAAGTATACTTGCACATCAATCCCAAGAAGATCTCCCTAAGGATTGGATCATGTGGCAAGCTAACACCTCAGTATTGCGGGCCTTTCAATATTCTTGAAATGATTGGACCAGTAAACTATTGACTTGTACTACCTCCGACAGTGAAATTCCATGATGTTTTCCATGTTCCATTGCTTAGTAAGTATGTGAAAGGTTTTGATCATGTGATTTAATGGCCAGTATTGCAGGTGGAACTAGAAGGACAATTCCAACTGGAACCTCAGTTTATTTTTCAAAGAAATATGCTCATGCTCCAGAATTGAGCAATCAAGCAAGTAAAAGTGAAATGGAAGAAATTTGGGCCCGATGAAGCTATGTGGGAGATGGGTGATTAGATCAGGGAAATTTATCCTTCGCTATTTTTTGTTTGATCGGATGTCTTTTGGCATATGTTTTGATCTTGTGTCTTTGTATATGTACATATTTATGTATGGTTGTTATTGAAAATACTGCAATGAGCTAAGTTATACAACTCCAATAAGCGGTATGGTTATCATGTTGTTATGTTTTTCATGTTGGTATACCTCTCAGCAAGTTTTTCATTGTAAATACTACATCAAGCTAAGTTATAAAGCTCCATGGGCGGTATGTTTTGGTTTTCTGCAGTTTTTCTAGTTATAGGTTTCATTGAACACTGAGGATGATGTTCCCCTAAGGGGGAGGGTTCTGTAACAACCCTAGTTAAAAATCCATGTAATAAAGTTAATGAGGAAAAAAAAAGGCCAAGGTCATGGGACACGTATTCCAAGTCGAATGTTAGGAAAACACATAGTGATGGAGATCACTTGTGATTAATTAATGGCTATGGAAATTGGCAAAGGAAAAGTGACATTTATTGGCATTTTTATTTATGAAATAATGGAAAATAGGAGAAAAGGAAGGTGAAAGGTCACAAAATTGCATGATCAGGAAAATTGAAGGAACAATTAAGGAAAAATGAAGAAAATAAAGACCTCAATGATAAAATGGTTTATGCAGATCAATTCATAGCTTTTTGTCAATTTTAGCTTGGAGCTCTCTCCCTATTCTCTCTCTCTCTCACTCACTCTTACACACTTAGAGTTTCTTGGAAAAAATTTGGAGCATATTGCAAGGTAAACCAATGTAGGAAAGCACAAGGGGACAGAGGGATCAATCGCTACAGTTGGATTTCTTTGCAGGTACTGAGTTGCATGTATGATTTACTTGCTAGCTTTTGCATGCATGATGTATGCATGTGGTTATTTGGTTATGATCTATCATTAGCATGGAGGATTTCTTGGATTGACAGTGGTTTTGTCTAGCCTTTCCATTCCTGGATAGTCATGGTCTTGTGGTTTTTCCTGTTTTTTTCTTTATTGGTGCTCATGTCCTTATGCGTGTGGGTTAAGTTATTAGTTCCTATAGCCTTGGTTGGAAAAGCGTTTTGGAAGCCCTAGAACAGCTTGGGTTGAGTTACTAGTATTGGAAGCTTTGGTTGGACAAACGCTATAGAGACCTTGGTGGGTTGAGTTACTAGTCTTGGAAGCCTTGGTTGGACACACACTCTAAATCCCTGTGAAAATTTTTGGATGTAGTTACTAGTCCTATAATTTGGGTTCTAAAAAACACTTTGGAGCCCTAAACAACTTTGGTAGAGACCGATCTCGTGATGGTTAGTGATATCTGACCATGAGGTGGAATCACTAGTTGAGGTTTGAGGCATTTTGGCCTCTAGAAGCGCTTGTTTGGTTTTTTTTGGTTTATTCCATGAGATCCCACTGTTAGCCACCTATAAAATTTGTTATAGCAAAAGGTGGCTAAACTGTTTAGAGCCTTCAAGGAACAAATTTTGTTGCAAAAAGTGTTGGCTCTTGAAAACTCTTGAAGGCCTCATGCCTCTGACCAATCCTCACTGCTATTCATGTCTTAAAAACTCTGAAATCCTGTTGATTCCTAAGAATGAATACTACTGCAAGCACCCTGGTCCTTTTCCCCCTTCTTCCAGACTAACCTCATCTTTGCCTTTTCTTTTTCCATGAAATCCTTCATTTTCATGTTTTTCCCCTTTTTCCTTCATCAAAACCCCCTTGATAAGGTTTAAGACTCTTTCTTAGCCTTCTTGAAACCCCCAAAATCCTTTGAAGACCATTGAAAATCTATCAAAATCATATTTTTATATACTATAGACTTAAGCCCCCTTGGGCTTAAGTCCTTAACCCTCCCCTCCATACGCCCAGGTGCTAGAACCGAGCACCAGCCTTCCAAGCGCTTATCGCATTGCTCAATTGCGATTAGCCCCTCCTCTTTAACCCCCAGTCATATGTTCTCCCATATAACCCATGGCCCCCCAGACGGGCGCCTATCCGCTTCAAATAAAATATTTCCGCTCAAAGTGTGAACCTTCGCTTATATTAATCTTTCGGTTTTTATTACATTTTAAAGTTTTTCGTCGATGCAATTTTCTAGTCGCTCTCCACCATCAATCTGATCTGCAGATCGACGGTGCACAATCCATCACCCCGGTGGTCCCCACCAGCTACTTACCATTGCAAAACCAGGCAGATTTCATCGCACCGCTTTTGAGCGCGCGGCAGTTTTTTCTTTTTCACAGCGATTCCATAAACTGGCTGACACATGTCTTGGGCACTATTCACAAAACTGTCGTCCATCACGCGTTAAATATCGGACGTGGACCCGACGTGATACTGACGTCCACCGTCCGATCCGAGGCCGCCCATCGGACGGTGATCGCTCGACAAAAAAGCCTGACAGTTAACCAGGCTACTGCGCGGCATTTAAAAGATCTCCACTGTCTATCTAATCTGCAGATCGATGGCCCACCATTCATCGCCCTGATTCCTCCGCTTTGACTTTTCGCCTCCTCTCCCGACCGTCGATCTCTGCGTGATCGACAGCTCCAATTCATATTCCTTCTTCCGCCTTCTCTTTGACTTCTCTTGATCAATCTCGACCGTTGGATGATGCCATCCAACGGCCATGCTCCCTCCACGTACCTTCTGCAGCAGCAAACCTATACATGCAAGATTTTATAATAGTTTTTTTTATTTTGCAGGGTTTTAATGGTTTTTCTGCCATAACTCAAGAAATTTTAAAGGCAAAGGGTGACGATCCTCTTGCCTTCAATTCACCAAAGAAAATCAATCGGAGGGTTTAAAATTCACATTTCATAGATGTTTCATGAGGCATTGATGCCATATCACCCCTGCGCAGCCCTGCATACCAGCAAAACACAGTAAATCAAGCACATTCAGAGAGTATCAGTGTCGAAGACAAAAATGTACCAAGACAGAAGATTGAAGACATATTTGCGGGGATCATGGCTAAAATGATTATCAAAAGCCTAATCCCCAATTAAAACACAGTTTAAAGAAAATCTTAAGTGTTTTATCAACAGAAAGCCTCCACCGCCACATCTGAGGCAAATTGATTCCTCCCAGCTACCGAAATGCCACCTGTGCCTCAAAGTATTCAATCAGAGGCCGAAGTTATTGGTCAAGACCAAATATCTTCCTCACAACACAGCCAGAGGATAAATTCTGCAGGCAAACTGATGACAAAATATCAGCAGAGTAACCTCGACATCACACAAAGCCTTAAAGGTCAACAAAAGCTCCCACCGAGCTTAATCTTTATGTAAATCATTTAGTACAGAAGACACCTATGTAAGCTTCTTTATTGAGCCCCTCAAAGGCCGAGAATCCATTTAAGTCTGTATTAATTAGTTTTTGAGATCTTTTATCAAATCTCACCTCCTCATCCTTCTATATATACTCCTGCAGAAGATGAATGAGGGGTTGGTTGTAGAACATTGAAATTTAATTAATATTGAGACTTCTATCTATAAGTAGTGTTCACGGGCCCTTGGAGCTCTGCTGGTAGTAGATAGGTTAGGCTGAGATGTGTAGATGGTTGCTAAACTAAAGCATTGGACTTAAAGCTGTAACTAGTTTGGAGCATCAATACAAGCTGATTTATGGGATCCTGGTCTATGTTGACGGTGATGTTTTTCTTATTGTAACTTGTCATTTTTTTTTGTTTTCACTTTTTTTCGTCTTCTCTTATAAATAATAACATGCATAGAGTTAGGACCTATTGTATATCAGTACCTTTCTCTGACTGAAAACCTTTATCTAAATGTTTTCTTCCAATCTGTGTTATTTGGGAATGATTTAATTCAGTTTAAGCATAGGAATGTTGGTGTTCCCTCGTCTCATTGTCTTAGCTGAATATTATTCTTGAAAGTTGTGTTCAGTACTAGTTAAGTAGAGATGAACTATGGAAGATATGGTGTGCCCTGGTCCTAGTTTTATCCCCAAAGGCTATCTGGATGTTTCCCTTGGAATGTGTTAAAAGCTGACTAGTTTAGAAGTACTTACCAGATCTTAGGCCATTCTGTGTTATCTTTGTGTTTGTCTTGAAAGTAACCTAGTAAAGCAGAGCTAGGAGAGGATTTGTGGTGAGCCTGGCCCGCTAGTTTCTACTCCAATAGTTGCCTTCAAGTTTCCCCTTTGTTTTAAAATGTTTTCTGGAAAAAGTGTATCAAAGGCTGGATAGTTTAAAAGTACTTACCAGATCCTAGTTTGCTTTTATGTTCTTCTTAAGTGTTTGTCAAAGGCTGGCTAGTTTAAAAGTACTTACCAGATCCTGGGCTGCTCTTTGTTCTGCATCTGTTTAATTTTCCTTCTTGTTGTATCATTTCATTCCATAAATCAATCTTCAAAGAGATCCTTAGACATATATGACTTGCCCCATGGATCACTCTTGCCTCTTGTTGTTCCAATTAAACCCTATTATGACCCCATAGCCCAATGGAATAAAACCTGCAATTATCTATCTTCCCGGCCAAAGCTTGTTCTATCTGCTTGCAACTTCTCACCTTTGAAACTCTTTACATTTAGAACTTTCCACCTCAAACAGTAATCATGCTCAACCATCCAAAAACAAACAAAACCCTTGGTCTTCATAACTAGCCTAATATCATTACCCCAAACTTCAAAGACAAATCCATCTTTGCACTTAGTGGAGAGATTCCTCTCCGGATTCAGGAGGGCTAGATCCTAGAATCCCAAAGTGGTTGAAACGATGTTTCTCCCTGCGACCGGACTTTCGCCAATCTTGCCGATTACAGGGAGCTAACATTTCTGGCGACTTCGCTGGGGACAAAACCCAGAATAATTTTCATTTTAGTGTAACCATATGACATCAGATCACTTTGGGTTCCCTTAAGAACTTCATAAAACTTGAGAGTAAAAAGCAGCCTTTTCAAGCACTACCGAGGAATGGTAATAACGATGGAACTTGTTTGAATCAGTGACAAACTAGGTAAACCCTAGGATTCTCTTAAGACTTTATCTAACCTTGAAAAAATAGTTGGCTTAGCCATAAAGAGTATACTTTCTTTGTCTCATAACCGTAGCTAAGTTTTGAAACAGAGTTAGGATATTCTTATAAATCACACAATTATAAAATAACTCAGAAAACACCAAAAATATTTCAAATTGGTATCCAATAAACATGGTGGTGGACCATAAAACCTTTTACCTCCTTAGGAGCTAAAAACTTCCACTTGGCGACTCCACAATCCTAAACAGACCTTAAGACTCCACTGGGAAGAACCCTTACTATTATAATATCATTCAAACTCAGTTAGAGGACTGTAGGATTTTAATTTGTAAAATAGACTAGTTAACCTCTTGAATATTGTCATATCTGGTTGAACTTTTCTTATTTATTTGGGTCTAAAAAACACAGCATCGTGGCTTCTAGAAAGATTCATACTAGAGCCTACCCAGACCCTGATCCACCTGAAATAGTCGGTAACCCAGAAAGTATCCTTAGGAAGTCTCCTAGAATTAAATTATCAACTATTTGCAGATCACCCGTGAGAGATAATTCAGTTCCTAAAAATCTTTCATCTCTACAACAATCACAAGTTAACTTAGAAAATCCCTTTAGAACTAGGTCTCTTGGTGATTTAGATCAGTTAGATTCTGAGTCTTCACTTTCATCTCCTGAAACAAGTGAACATCCTGGTAGAAGAGAAACAACACCTCCTGATTTACATTTCCTTTACAACCTAGGTGCCTCTCATCCAAGATCAGCTCAACAGTCTATTCCTGGTCCATCCACTTCTGCTCATCCTACATCCACTGTTCAAATCACTCCACTTCATCCCACTTTCCCTCTTGTGAATCACCTCTTGTGAATCCACCCCCACCACATATCATGGCAGCATGGTATGCTCCGTTAGTCCTTCCTGTACCATTAGTCAATCTTCCACAGGACTATCAGTCCAAAATTCCATTATATGATGCTAGTAATGCTACAACTACATCACAACATGTGGATAAGATGAATGACTACTTTGACAGAAATGAAATTGATGATGATTCTGTCAAGCTTAGATTATTTTCTCAGAGCTTAGGGGGATAAGTAAAAAAATGGTTCAAAGTTTTAACCCCCCATAGTATTAATGATCTCCAAGCCTTCCATCAAACATTCTTAAACAAATGGGAAGTAAGGAAAAATCCTCTCCAAGTCCTTTCTGACTACAAGAACCTCCATAGAAACACTGGGGAAAGTGTGCAAGCTTATTGCACTAGATTTAACAGTGTGTATAATGCACTTTCCCCAGAACTAAAACCTCCACAAGGCTCAGCTTTAAACAAGTTTTCTGAAGGGTTTGACCTTGAGATGGCTTATCAGCTGAGGGAAAGAGATCCTGCAACTCTTGAAGAGATGCAAAAGGGTGCTCTTTCTATGGAAGTCAACTTAATGGAAAAGAGACCAAGAATGAAAAATGAAAAGAGAGTGTCCTTTAGAGAGGAGTCTACACCTTCTACTTCAAACTCGAAAATGGAGAAAATTATGGAAGAAGTGATGAAAGAGATGAGCACAATTAAGAGAGCACAAGCGAGCCAAAATTAAAATGCTCCTCAAAACAGAAACCAGAACCAAAACCAGAATTTTAGAAGGAATCAACCTCCAAACAGACCTAGGGAAGATGATCAGTAGATCACTCCTCCCTTTCATCAAAACTATGTAAGTGAGGTTGAGGAAGTAGATGAAATAACAAAGGATGATGATATAAACATGTTGGGAGTAGATAATGGTGACTTTGAGGTGCATTATGATAGAAAACAAGGTCTATACACACCTTATGATGATAAAAGAGATGATGATGAAAATTATTATCAAGACATGGAAAATGTCATCATAGAATCTCAAAAAGAATATGACCTTAGAAGCAAAACCAGTCAACAAACTCCCAACACTAAAGCCTCTGACAAGCCTTCACAAAGCAGCACTACAACCAAGCCTAAAATGGTCAAACAAAAAGACAAAACAGTGGCTATAAATTCTGATAATGGTAAAGAGAAGGGCACTCAAAACAATGAAAAACAGAGTGCAGACATTAGTAGTACTAACATCTCATCTAGTACTCCTGTTAAAACCATTTTGTCAAATATAAAGAAGACAAATCAGTAAGTTGATATTGCTGATAGAATGACAGCTAATAAGGCTGAAACCAGCACTTTAAAGAGTCAAATTCCTTTCAGCCTGGAGCAGGAAATTTCAAATATCAAAATATCTGTTCCCTTGACTGAGTTAGCTGCCCAACATGTATATAGGACCCAAATTTTGAAGGCTTTAAACATTGAAGAGAATGAGGACACTATCAATATTAATGATGACAAACCAGAGCTTATCTTTGGTCCAAAGATTGAAGGTATGTATCAAGAGGGACATGTTCCTCCCTTTTATGTGAGTTTAAACGTTCATGACAAGATTTTGCAAAACGCTATGCATGATTCTGGGGCTTCTCATAATTTAATTCCAAAAGCTGTAATGGAGAGCCTTGGTTTAGAAATTACCAGAGCTTACAAAGATCTTTACTCCTTTAACTCAAGAAGAGTAAAATGTTTAGGATTAATCAAAGACCTTTGTGCTAACTTAGCCCAGATTCCAGCCAAATTCTTAGTCATGGATATTGTGGTGGCTGATGTTCCCCCCAAATATGGAATGTTGTTATCAATATCATGGGGGGCTAAGTTACAAGGGACTATGCAAATGGACATGACCTATGCAACTATCCCTGTTTTCAATCAGACTAGAAGACTTTACAGGGAGTCTCATATGCAATACACAGTTACAAGTCAAGACAGACCACAAAACCCCCCTTTATACTCTATAAACACGGGCCTTGATTCATTTATCCTTTTTAATGAAGAAACATTGGATGAACAAGTAACTTTAACAGAATTTATGGCTGATAGAGAGGAGGAGGTAAACACCACAGAACTGTCAAAACAATTGGCTGAACCTCTGAATATCAGCAAACTAAACACAGGTCCTGAGCTTCAAGTCGTGTGTCCATTGCTCCTAAACCTTGACAGTAAAGAAAAAAATCCTCAACCCAATTAAGAACCTAAGGAGTTAAAACAAATGCAACTAAATGCTGACATTCCACAACAATCAAGAAGCATGTTAGTTGAAGAGGACAACCACCAAACAGATGAAACTAAGAATAGTCCTCTGTGGAGTATGTATTTTGATGGATCCTGCACTAGAACTAACGCTGGTATAGGTGTCTGGATTTCCAACACTTAAAATAACCACACAGACTGCATTTCTTGTAAATTAAACTTTCAGTGTTCCAATAACATAGCGGAGTATGAATCCCTTCTCTTAGGCTTACATCTATTGAAAAAGTTAGGAGCCAGAAGAATCAACGTGTATGGGGATTCAGAGTTAGTCATTAGGCAAGTTAATGGGGAGTATAATGCAAATCATCCCAAACTTAGGGCCTACTGAAACGATGTCATGGACCTTTTAAAAACATTCGAGCAGTCCAAACTGATTTTTGTCCCAAGAAAAAGAAATATTTCGGCCCACAATTTAGCCTTTGCAGCTAGAACATGCTTAATGACATATAACGCCAAAGATTTCACAACTCAGATGAAATTTAGACCAGCCATGCCTAATAATAAAAATTATTGGCAGGTGTTTGACGGAGACAAACAAATCGAAGACTTCGTGCAATTCAGAAATGAATTCGAACTACACAGTTTGGACTCAAAATATGATACAGACTGTGGTGAAGAAAATTTTCTTGGTGAAGAAGAGCCCTCTCCTGAGCTTGTCAATATTAATCTTCTGACTAGAAAACTAAAAAATTAAACAGAATTGAATGCAGAGTTAGAAACAGAGGAGTAATAAACTCTGCACTCTAAAGATGAAAGTTTGCCAAGCAGTCTGGCACCTTTAGAAGAGTTGTTTGATTTTAACGATGTGGCAAATAAACCAAGACTGGAGCCTATAGAGACTGAAGTGGAAGAGTCCAATATAGGCAGTGAACTTAAACCTATGATGATTAAACTGTCTAAGACTTTACCAGCTCACATTAAACTCAAATACATTGAGTTGTTTAAAGAATTTTCTGATTTTTTTGCATGGATTTACGAAGATCTTAAATCCTATGACACTGAAATAATACAGCATAAAATTCCCCTCAAAGAAAACCAAAAACCTTTCAAACAGAAACCGCGCAGAATAAACCATGTTCAGTTGCCTTTGGTTCAGAAGGAGATCATGAAAATGTACGATGCTGGTATTATTGTCCCTATTAGATATTCCGAGTGGGTGTCTAATCTGGTGTCGGTTAGAAAGAAAACTGGAGAGATCAGGCTTTGTATAGACTTTAGATACTTGAACAAAGCTTCATTGAAAGACAACTACCCTTTACCTAAGATGGATCATATTTTACAAAGGGTGGTAGGGTCTAGAAGAATTTCTTTGCTTGATGGCTACTCAGGGTACAATCAGATCCTAGTCCAACCTGTTGATCAATTAAAGACAACGTTTACTACACCATGGGGCACTTTCATGTATGTGAAAATGCCTTTTGGTCTAATGAATTCTGGAGCAACTTTTCAAAGAGCCATGGACATAGCATTCTCAGAGGAACTGGGATTCTTCATCATTATATACCTTGATGATGTCACTGTGTTTTCAAAAAAAGATGAAGAGAATCTAGAACATTTGAGAAAAGTTTTCGAGAAATGCAGAAAGTTTGGAATATCTTTAAACCCTAAGAAGACACTATTTGGTCTCCAAGAAGGTAAACTTCTTGGACACATTTTTTTTGAAGAGGGTATAAAGATAGATCCCAAGAGGATTGAGGCCATTTTGCAAATCTCTCATCCTCGGAACATCAAATAGTTGCAATCTTTCATTGGAAAGATTAACTTTTTGAAAAGGTTCATCCCCAACTTGGCTGAGCTCCTTAGGAATATCACAAACATGTTGAAGAAGGAGCAATGGGTGAAATGGACCTTGGAAGCAAAGAAGTCCTTTGAGCTGTTGAAACAAGAGTTAACCAAAACACCTGTTCTTATAAGTCCTGATTTTTCAAAGGATTTTTATATTTTTTCATTTGCATCAAAACATACCATAGTTGTTGTCCTTCTACAGAAAAATCTACTAGGACAAGAGCAGCCTATTGCTTTCTTTAGTAAGGCATTGAGGGATTCCCCTCTGAAGTATAACATTATGGAGAAGCAATATTTTTCTTTGATCAAAGCTTTGAAAGACTTCAGGGTGTACATCCTTTACTCACACATAATTTCCTTTGTCCCAAAATCAGTTGTTAAAGAAATTCTAACACAGGACCCAGATGGTAAGAGAGGTAAGTGGACTGATGTTATCCTTGAATACTATTTAGAGATAAAACCCACTAAACTCATAAAAGGCCAAGGTCTAGCTAGATTAATGGTTGAAACCAATTTTGAAGTTCTTGATATTAATATGATTGATGCTTTGGATGACCAAGAAGGATTCCCAACTCCTATGGTTGAAGACAATTTTATGAATTCTCCTTGGTATGCTGATATTATTTATGTTTTGCTTAATTTGAATACACCTCGTGGTTTGACAAAGACAAAGGCAAGATTCCTAAAGTTAAAAGTTGTAAACTATTGCATTATAGATAAATGTATTTATTGGAAAAATGCAAGTGGTCTATTGCTTAAATGTTTGCCTGAGTTTGATGCAGAGAAGGTTAAGCACGAGTTCCATGAAGGAGAGTGTGGAGGTCATTTATACTGGAAGACAACAGCCAACAAAATTTTGAGGGCTGGCTTCTATTGGCCTACTCTTTTTCGTGATATACACAAGATGATCATTGCCTGTCATAAATTTCAACTTTTTGAAGGCAAAAGAAAACTGCTACCCCTGCCTCTGCATCCAATCACTGTTGAAGCCCCATTTCAACAGTGGGGACTTGAATTCATAGGAGAAATCCATCCACCATCTTCTGCCCAGCATAGGTGGATTCTCACTGCCACAGACTATTTCACTAAGTGGATAGAAGCCATACCTTGTAGGCAGGCCAATGATTCAGTTATTATTAAATTCATGGAGACTAACATTCTCTCCAGATTTGGCTGCCCTAATAATATCATCACTGATAATGTAGCAGTATTTGGATCAAAAAGGATGGCTGAGTTCTGTCACAGATATCAGATAACATTGGGGCATTCCATGGCCTATTACCCTCAAGGTAATGGACTTGTAGAATCCTCAAAAAAGAGTTTAGTGAACATAATCAAGAAATTGTTGGAGGACAATAAAAAATCTTGGCACACAAAGCTAGTTCATGCACTTTGGGCTGACAGATTGACTTTGAAGAAATCTATTGGCATGTCACCCTTCCAGCTTGTATATGGCACTGATGAAATTTTTCCAAACAGCCTTGGTGTACCAATGATGAATTTGATCCAAGAATTGCAAACCGAAGAAAATGACATGATCAGAAGAATAAATCAGACCATTCATCTTCACCAAACCAGAGAGGAAGTTTATAACAAAGCATTGCAGAAACAGGACAACATTAAAAAGTTTTTTGACAGAAGAACAAAGGCCAGCAACTTCAAAATTGGGGACAAATTTTTAAAGTGGGACTCAAGGAGGGAAGACAAGGGAAAGCATGGAAAATTTGAAAACTTATGGATTGGCCCTTACTCTATTCATTCAGTTGCTGGTAACAATGCTTATTTTTTACAAGAGTTGAATGGAGCAGAATTGTTTGGGGGCCCTATCAATGGCAGGATGCTTAAACATTACTTCTCTTGATCCATGCTATGTTTTAAAGCCTTTTTATCTTTTCCTCATTATAAATATCTCATCCACCATTGCTTTCAAAGTTATAAAAAATCAAAAATACAAAAACAAAGAAAAGAAAGAAAAGAGGGCAGACTCTGAAAACAAGAAAGGTATAGCCCCATACCAAAAAAGAGAAACAAATCTGAAAGTGTGCAAGCTTAAATGCCACTCCTGCAAAACACACTTCTAGTTAGTCAAACAGCCTAATCTTGACTAATTAGTTTTAAATTTTCTGCTGATAGGATAGTGAATTCGATTTGCAAAACTGTTTAATCTTGGCTTATCAGTAGATAGATTAGGATAGAAATTAAAGGTTCAAACATATACAAAATCTGAACCTAAGGTTTCAAAGAGAGAATGACTCAAATCTGTTTCAAATTCTGAGTCAAAAGAGGTAAAAAATCTGGTTCTAAGTTGCACAAAATGTGAACCAGAGAACAAGGAAAGACAGCTCACAACAAAGTCAGAATAGAGCTATACAAATGAGGAATGAAATGCTTTCAAATTTCATATCTCAGGCCTTCCAAATTTTTGTTTTAAATTTTCTGCAAAATAAATGTCTATGTGCAGCTTGTTTTTATGCCATAGCTCACAGCAAGTCAAACAGCTTAATCTTGACTTGACTGTTTTTTAAATTGCTGTTGTATAATTTAGGGAATAAAGTTTGTTGGACAGTTTAATCCCAAACAGACAGTAGATTAGGTAGAAAATTATATGGGATAAACTGTTTAATCTGATTCCATGAAGAAATAAGGAATAGAAATAGATTAGATTTCCTACTTTCAAAAGAATAAAATGTTGTGAAAGGATTTTTCCAATCCAAGTGCACTCTAATGGAGAAAAAATGTTAGATCAGTAGGATTGGGTAGGTAGAAAGTTGTATTGATGAAAATCCATCGCTTTATGGCTGCTAACATGTTTTCAAAACAAGGTCATCCCAGCAAAAGAAGGGAAGCCCAATGGATGAGGCATAGGTCAGCCTCCCAAAGAATGCAATTCTGAAGTTCTTGATGCCTTCAAGAAGGCACCATCCCCAATTGGAGCCACTGTTAGCCACCTATAAAATTTATTATAGCAAAAGGTGGCTAAACTGTTTAGAGCCTTCAAGGAACAAATTTTGTTGCAAAAAGTGTTGGCTCTTGAAAACTCTTGAAGGCCTCATGCCTCTGACCAATCCACACTACTGTTCATGTCTTAAAAACTCTGAAATCCTGCTGATTCCTAAGAATGAATACTGCTGCAAGAACCCTGGTCCTTTTCCCCCTTCTTCCAGACTAACCTCATCTTTGCCTTTTATTTTTCCATGAAATCATTCATTTTCATGTTTTTCCCCTTTTTCCTTCATCAAAACCCCCTTGATAAGGTTTAAGACTCTTTCTTAGCCTTATCAAAACCCCCAAAATCCTTTGAAGACCATTTAAAATCTATCAAAATCATATTTTTATATACTATAGACTTAAGCCCCCTTGGGCTTAAGTCCTTAACCCTCCCCTCCATATGCCCAGGTGCCAGAACCGAGCGCCAGCCTTCCAAGCACTTATCACGTTGCCTGATTGCAATTAGCCCCTCCTCTTTAACCCCCAGTCATATGTTCTCCCATATAACCCATGGCCCTGCAGGCGAGCGCCTATCCGCTTCAAATAAAATATTTCCACTCAAAGTGTGAACCTTTGCTTATATTAATCTTTCGATTTTTATTACATTTTAAAGTTTTTCGCTGGTGCAATTTTCTAGTCGCTCTCCACCGTCAATCTGATCTACAGATCGAAGGCGCGCAATTCATCACCCCGGTGGTCCCCGCTAGCTACTTACCATTGCAAAACCAGGCGGATTTCACCGCACCGCTTTTGAGCGCGCGGCGGTTTTTTCTTTTTCACAGTGATTCCATACACTGGCTGACATGTGTCTTGGGCACTGTTCACAAAACCACCATCCATCGCGCGTTAAAGATCGGACATGGACCCGGCGCGATATTGACATCCACCGTCCGATCCGAGGCCACCCATCGGACGACGATCGCTTGACCAAAAAGCCCGACAGTTAACCAGGCTACGGTGCGGCATTTAAAAGATCTCCGCCGTCTATCTGATCTGCAGATCGACGGCCCACCATTCATCGCCCTGATTCCTCCGCTTTGACTTTTCGCCTCCGCTCCCGACCGTCGATCTCTACGCGATCGACGGCTCCAATTCATATTCCTTATTTCGCCTTCTCTTTGACTTCTCTCGATCAATCTCGACCGTTGGATGATGCCATCCAACGGCCATGCTCCCTCCACGTACCTTCTGAAGCAGTGAACCTATACATGCAGGATTTTATAATATTTTTTTGTATTTTGTAGGGTTTTAATGGTTTTTCTGCCATAACTCAAGAAATTTCAAAGGCAGAGAGTGATGATCCTCCTGCCTTCAATTCACCAAAGAAAATCAATCGCAGGTTTTAAACTTCACGTTTCATCGATTTTTCATGAGGCATTGATGCCATATCACCCTTGCGCAGCCCTGCATACCAGCAAAACACAGTAAATCAAGCACAGTCAGAGAGTATCAGTGTCGAAGACAAAAATGTACCAGGACAGAAGATTGAAGACAGATTTGCGGGGATCATGGCTAACAATGATTATCAAAAGCCTAATCCCCAATTAAAACACAGTTTAAAGAAAATCTTAAGTGTTTTATCAATAGAAAGACTCCACCACCACATATGAGGCAAATTGATTCCTCCCAGCTACCGAAATGCCACCTGTGCCTCAAAGTATTCAATCAGAGGCCGAAGTTATTGATCAAGACCAAATATCTGCCTCACAACACAGCCAGAGGATAAATTCTGCAGGCAAACTGATGAAAAAATATCAGCAGAGTAACCTCGACATCACACAGAGCCTTAAAGGTCAACAAAAGCTCCCACCGAGCTTAATCTTTATGTAAATCATTTAGTACAGAAGACACCTATGTAAGCTTCTTTATTGAGCTCCTCAAAGGCCGAGAAGCCATTTAAGTCTGTATTAATTATTTTTTGAGATCTTTTATCAGATCTCACCTCCTCATCCTTCTATATATACTCCTGTAAAAGATGAATGAGGGGTTGGTTGTAGAACATTGAAACGTAATTGAGCTTGAGACTTCTATTTGTAAGTAGTGTTCACGGGCCCTTGGAGCTCTGTTGGTGGTAGATAGGTTAGGCTGAGATGTGTAGATGGTTGCTAAACTAAAGCATTGGAATTAAAGTTGCAACTGGTTTGGAGCATCAATACAAGTTGATTTATGGGATCCTGGTCTATGTTGACGGTGATGTTTTTCTTATTGTAACTTGTCATTCTGTTTCTATTTTCACTGTGTTTCGTCTTCTCTTATAAAGAACAGCATGCATAGAGTTAGGACCTACTGTATATTAGTACCCTTCTCTAACTGAAAACCTTTATCTGAATGTTTTCTTCCAATCTGTGTTATTTGGGAATGATTTAATTCAGTTTAAGCATAGGAATTTTGGCGTTCCCTCGTCTTATTGTCTTAGTTGAATATTATTCTTGAAGTTATGTTTAGTACTAGTTAAGTAGAGATGAACTATGGAAGATATGGTGTGCCCTGGTCCTAGTTTTATCCCCAAAGGCTGTCTGGATGTTTCCCTTGGAATGTGTTAAAAGTTGGCTAGTTTAGAAGTACTTACCAGATCTTAGGCCATTATGTGTTATCTTTGTGTTTTTCTTGAAAGTAACCAAGTAAAGCAGAGCTAGGAGAGGATTTGTGGTGAGCTCGGCCCGCTAGTTTCTACTCCAGCAGTTGCCTTCAAGTTTCCCCTTTGTTTTAAAATGTTTTCTGTAAAAAGTGTATCAAAGGCTGGCTAGTTTAAAAGTACTTACCAGATCCTAGTTTGCTTTTATGTT
Source organism: Pinus albicaulis (assembly GCA_034641835.2). NCBI lineage: Eukaryota > Viridiplantae > Streptophyta > Pinopsida > Pinales > Pinaceae > Pinus > Pinus albicaulis. The sequence goes on from CM076573.1 coordinate 722,891,176, forward strand.
CTTCTTAAGTGTTTGTCAAAGGCTGGCTAGTTTAAAAGTACTTACCAGATCCTGGGCTGCTCTTTGTTCTACATCTGTTTAATTTTCCTTCTTGTTGTATCATTTCATTCCATAAATCAATCTTCAAAGAGATCCTTAGACATAGATGACTTGCCCCATGGATCACTCTTGCCTCTTGTTGTTCCAATTAAACCCTATTATGACTCCATAGCCCAATGGACTAAAACCTGCAATTATCTATCTTCCTGGCCAAAGCTTGTTCTATCTGCTTGCAACTTCTCACCTTTGAAACTCTTTACATTTAGAACTTTCCACCTCAAACAGTAATCATTCTCAACCATCCAAAAAAAAACAAAACCCTTGGCCTTCATAACTAGCCTAATATCATTACCCCAAACTTCAAAGACAAATCCATCTTTGCACTTAGTGGAGAGATCCCTCTCCAGATTCAAGAGGACTAGATCCTAGAATCCCAAAGTGGTTGAAACGATGTTTCTCCCTGCGATCGGACTTTTTCCAATCTTGCTGATTACAGGGAGCTAACACCCACATTCATGCTTGGAATATGGTGCAAGGGTGATTGACTGAAATAGATATTTGGTTCATCCCAATCTATGGTCGGGTGGTACGTGGAAGTCCCTGACTTGGTTGGAATTATCATATGTTAATAAGAGTTATTCCTCTATGATGATTCATGTATAATTGTTGGCATTATGTTGGTGATATTATGGTTGGGTTGCCATGTTTTATATGCTAGTTATTTTCTCACTATATGA